>JAULJL010000034.1:6957500-8207500 GCA_030761205.1 Fremontodendron californicum | reverse complement strand
ATTTCATGAATATTTGGCAAGAATTATTTCTTAATCTTTGCTGGGTTTGTCGGGGAGGTTAGGAAATTCCTCAGCGCACGTGTTTCTGAAATTGTAAAGTATAAGTTTCGTTTTACTCGAAATTACGTACGTGTTAAGTGAAAGAATATCTTTCCAATCTTTGTTGGGTTTGCCGAGAAGTTCAGTTAAATTTTTTGACGTTTAGCATTTTTGTAATTTTAAATAAATAAATTTATAAAAAATGATTTTCTTCAGAATATGATTGTTTGCATATTTTTGTTTATGTTATTTAACTATTGATGTTTATATTATGTTTTAATTATGCCATGTGATAATTAATGTTCATATTATTTTTCTCATGCTGCATATTAATATTATTTTACATATTCATATTTTATTTAAATGAGTTTTAATTTCATATAAAAATTAACGTTTTAATAATAAAACAAAGCAATATTTTCGAGTTAAAATAATTCATGAGTTCTCTGCTGGGTCTGCCCAGGAGGATATCATCAATTATCATTAACAATGGAATATCTTTTTTTTTTTTCAAACGAGGGCGATTCGGAGAATTCCAAAATAAACAAAAATTTCTATGTTTTGCCAGGTCTCAATGGATTCAGCAATAATAACCAAATGACTGTTCATTTCAGTTCCAAAGATAACGATTTAGATATGCATATAGTCCTAGTTTCTCATGAATGGAATTGGATATCTACTATATTTATTTTTGAGTCCATAGAATTCAAGGGGTATTTTTTAAATAGGCTAGAGACAAATTTTGTCATGCTTTATAATATAAAAAAATGGGTCTACTTGTCACATCTTGAGCTTTTTGCTCGACACATGACGAGTTTTTTTACTTTATTTTAAATGATTTATTTAAAGGGGTTGGTCTGCACGTTTACTCGTAAGTCGATTTAGGATACATACCCGACACGTTTCAGAAAGTTTTTTTAAAAAAATTATTTTATTAATTATTTTAGTTTTTTATTTTATTTTTAAATCATGTATTTAAAGAGGTTGATCCGCTCGTTCCGTACTCGATCCGTTCGGAAAAAAATTAAAAATAATTATTTTATAATTATTTTTAGTTTTTTATTTTATTTTTAAATGATATATTTAAAGGGGTTGGTCTGCATGTTGAGTCGCGGGTCGATTTAAGATTCGTACCAGACTAGCAAGGAAAAAAAGTTTTAAAAAAAATTATTAAGTATTAATTTTTTTTTATTTTTAAATTATGTATTTAAAGGAGTTGGTCCGCATATTAACTCACGGGTCGATTTATGATCCATACCGGACACGAGCAAAAAAAATAAAAAAGAAATTTATTTTATTAATTGTTTTAAGTTTTTTTTATGATGTATTTAAAGGGGTTAGTCTGCACATTAACTCGTGGATCGATTTATGCTTGGAAAAAATAAATTTTTTTTTAGTTTTTTTTAAAAGATGTATTTAAAGGGATTGATCCGTACATGGACTCAGGAGTCAATTAAGGATCCGTACCCGACCGGCTTGAGGAAAAAGTTAAAAAATTATTTTATTAATTATTTTAATTTCAATTTTAAGTGACGTATTTAAAGGGGTTGGTCCATACATTGACTCGCGGGTCAGTTTAGAATACATACTCTACAGACTCGGGGAAAAAATTATTTTATTAATTATTTTAATTTTAATTGATGTATTTAAAGTGGTAGGTCTGCATGGTGAGTCGCAGGTCGATTTAGGATCCGTACTTGATTCTCTCGTGAAAAAATGTAAACAAAAAATGAACTTATTGCTAACCTATGTAGGAAAGTCAATATTACGAAAGAATAAAATACAAACCACAATTTTATTTTCTTATTTTTTATTTACTATTTTTTAACCTCTTATAAATAAACATATACAGCATACAATAAAGTCAAAATATTTTTATATATAAATAACATTTGAAAATTATTTATATTTCGTAATTTATAAATAAACAATTATCATAAATTTAATTTTCATAATTAACAAAATATAATTATATTAATATTATTTCAATTTAAAAATAAAAAATTAAATAAAAAATTATTTAATAAAATATAATTTAAAATTAACTTATTATTATTAATTAATTAAAAAATTTATAAAAAAAAAATTAAAAACACCCCGACCAAACGAGGTATTTTTTTCTAGTTTACACCTAATTTTTGTATATCCACAATTTATTATGCAACATGAATTTATAAAAATATTATGAAAATTTTAAAATATTTGTGATATAACTGTACTTATTGAAGGATTGTAATTGATTAGCAAGATATAATTGGATATATCTAAATTTTTTTAATAATTCATTAATGTTAATGAATAAATGAGAGTATTGATTTTATTTTTCTGTATTTTATATCATCTTTCATTTTTTTTTGTTAGCTTTGAATTGATTTCAATTTTGAAATGACAAAATCTTAAGCTTAATTAGGTTGATAATTTGTCACATCCCAACTCCGGGAGTGTAACTGACCAGAGACAAGTATGTACCCTTGTCTCTGAAGCCTTAACCATTCATGACCTCGCCCGATATGTGGGGTTTACCGAACCTGCAGAATATGCAACACAATAATAATAACACATGACATCCGGGTTAGGATACCTCCAACTAGGGAGTAATCGAGATGCCCCGTAGCAGAAGCACGAAATGAACCATAATGTACATATATATATATATACAATGCCAAAAATGTACACAACAATCTCGGTCTCCGACCGGATAACTGCATGACAAATAATACAACATACTTTGACAAAATAACATATGATATCCCTAGGTGACTGTGCACGGCTCCTCCATCAAGCTACGGATCATCTCGTCAAAACGGTATCCCATGCTTACCGACTATCGATCACGAGCAAGCTGGCGGGGCGGATGAGGGACCGGGTCGATCAGTATCTGAAAAAGAAAAATAACTAAAGGGTGAGTCATAAGGACCCAGTGAGCAAACGCAGAATCAGTAAAGTCTATGGAAAAGACTCGCAAATTGATGGAGACTCAATTAAGAGTTGTAAACCCAAGTGCAGGTTATGTTCAAGTAATAAATTCTCGGGTGTCCGAGGTCGAACCACAGGGAAGCGTATTAGTAAGTATAAGTTTATAAATATATAAGAAAAATAAAGTAAACAAGATATTAGGGAATCAACAACAAAACAAGATAAACAAGATATTAGAGAACAAAATAAACAAAATAAAATAAAAGAAATTAAACAATAAGAAAAGATGTTGAGGTTAGAGAATCCACTCTTGGTGTTATGCTAAGATTAATCTTGTTTTATTACACAATTGAAATTCACACATAAGGGAGATTCCAATCGGAAGGTTTAGCAATTCAGTCCAAATTGTCCAACGTCCATAGCATATGGTATTATGTTCATTTGGTGTCCTCAAAACTCACAAAAAGAGTCCAAGCATTCCTTATGCCAAGGTATATGTCTACAACAAATCAAGGTTATGAAACCAAGCATTTACTGTGCCATTTTCATTGTCAATAATGAATCAAGATCTCTACTTTGCAAGTATGATTTTAAACCAAAAGAAAATATTATCTATACTAAATGATGATTTATTTTAGCTCATGTTTAAGAGACTAACCTTAGCATTTACCAAAAGCTTCACCTCATCACCTCAACAATATGATTAGCAACACATACTAGATATGAAGAAAATGAAAAGAAAAATAAAAAAAAAAAAGAAAACTAGAGAAAGGAAAGAAGAAGAAAACTTAGAGAATTTTATTACAATGGCTAATATCCTACCAATGTATAATGTTTCCCAATACTCATCCAAGGCCCTCTATTTATACACATTTTGGAGGGCTAAATGACAAGAGACAAGCTTTACAAATTTCAAAGGTAGGTATAATAGGTGGGTGCATTTTTCTAACAATTTTCGTCATATTGTATGACAATTCTGATCAGCCAGCTTGATGGTCGATTTTGTCAATGTTGGAGGCTCGATCTGATAAAATGGTCTTCTAGAAAAATATACCCCTATCAGTTACGGATCCATAGCCGTTGGAATCAGATCATTTGCGCATGTGGATCGGAAGATATGGTCAAAATACCAAAACGGTGCAGAACAGACGTCATTGCACATCAGCCAACTTGATGGTCGATTTCGCTAGGGAAAACGACTCCGTTTCAAGAAGTGTAAAACATGAAAAAGATAGATATGCCTCTTAGCTTTGCAGGGATACAAAGTTCAGCCTTATTGCTTCAGTGAAACTCGAGATATAGCTGATATGGCAAAAGGTGTCGGAACTGGAACTGAACTGGATTTGCCCTTAATTCTAGTAATCTGAAATCACTCAAAGAAACTTGTGAAAAACACCAAATTACATAAAAATATAAAAGATCATAAACACAATTAGACTAAACAATAATAACTCGTATTTGACACAAAACAATAATAAAACATGACTAAAAACTATATAATTATACGAGTTATCACACCCCCATACTTAGATTGTTGCTAGTCCCTAGCAACGACTCAATAAAATAAGAAAATCTAATCTAATCCATTTTCGTAGGAAATCACGGTGGCACTTAGCATGTGACACAAGCCTTTAAACCCCTAGGTGTCCCTAGTGGACGAGTTTAGTCTCGTGAGGGTTTACTAGGACGATACCCACAAACATTGAAGACATAAGAAAAACTAAAAATAATAATTATAACTAATCCTTCCAATATAAATTAGAGATAATCATTGGACAAGTCTTAAAAACTAATCAATAGCTTAAAGAAATTCACAAAAAAATCTTGCTTGAATGTAAATAGTTTGAGTTAAGCCAATATTAACATAACATATTTCAATCAAAATAGTGCATATTCAAACTTAATCTCAACTTCTCACATGGGATACTCTCTTGATTTTCACTCTTTAAAGTAGTGGTAAAGTGTTTACACTCAATCAATCTCATGAAAACACTTCTACCATATGCTTGCTTGTCCACCTATTCTCCACTATTTAGATCATACAACTTCATAAATCAAGAGGTCTTTATTCAAGGTTGTAATGGGGCCAAAGGGTTATAATGTGGTTAAAGAACAAAAGGATAAAGATATCACAAAGGTTCCAAAGAGTTCATAGATTTTAGAGACATAATAAGATCATACAAATAAAACTTCTCAAAACTCTTATAAAGCACATAATAACATAGGCTAAATATTCATGTTGAGCCTTTGCATCATTCTAACCAACTTTGTAACATCTTTTTCTAGAAGTTCAAGAGAAGATTTTTTTTTTTTTTTTTTTTTTTTTTTAATATGGGAATGTATTTGACAATGATCCCTTTCTTTTTCTCTTGACTTTTTCTTTTCTTTTCTTCCCCCACACTTATCTTTTGTTTCTAACCCAAATTTTCAACTAAAAATATCCCTTGTTTTTTTGCAATATGTCTCAAAATATATAATCCATCTTTAGAACAAGGGTAAGGATATAAGTATATTTAGGCTAGGTGTAAGTTGTGGTTACCAATAAAACAGCATATTTAATGTAGGCTCAAATTGGCTCACTAGTGGGGATGTTCTCTTAGAACATTAATAATGGATGGCTGTTTGGCTCTGGTTATAATCCTAATGCCTCTATCATATTCATGTTGTCACATGTATCAATATAGTCTCAAACGGTTTAAAGCAAGTTCTAGAGAATCATGTAATCATAAGAGCACTCAAGAAAGAAATTAGATTGATTTGTATAATGCATCAATCATTATAGGCTCAAAAACTCACAAAGATGATTATACAAGTCAGATTAAGTCTAAACATGCTTCTTTCTCAATCAACATATCATATTAACATTGGCTCATAAAAAGGTTGACATCAAGCTCAATTCTCATGAAAATCTTCTCACTAATAAATCTGTTTTAGACTTATGCAATTCATATCTCATCATTGTATTGAAAGTAACTAAAAAAAAACACACTAAGTCTAAACATGCTTTTTTTTTTTGTTTGTTTTTTTGTTTTTTTTTGTTTGTTTTTTTGTTTTTTTTTTGTTTTTTTTTTTTGTTTTTTTTTTTTTTGAAAGAAGAAGATTAAATCAAACTGACAAGGTATGTCTCAAGTCTCCCTTACTCAGACCTTGTTCAGAATGAATACTTCTAAATGTCTTAAAACACAACAAATTTTTTTTTTTTTTTTTTTTTTAGCAAAATATGTCCCTTACCCCCTACTAAAATATGACATTGTCCCCAATGTCAAATTTTAAAGGTAGAATTTAGGAGATATTACCTGCAGAGGTTGCTAACCACTTATTATAACTGAGACACAACAAGCAAAATGTTAGATAATGTCACAAAGACAAAGTGCAATCCACTCCTTGCTCGTCCATATCTCTTTTTCTTTTTCCGAGCGTTTGCGAAACAACCGTAGCAGATAAACACTCATAAGCTTGTAGCTTTTTGAGTAAATCTTCAATGGTTGTAGCAGAAATTATGGTTCTCCTTGCCTCTGAAAACATGAATCCGTTATCCACAGCATTATCTAAATATGAAAGTAAATTACTAAAATAACCATTAATATTAAGCAAACCAATGGGTTTCTTATTTGTGACCAAAGATGACCAAGAAGCCACGCAAGCTATTTCTTCCAATGTACCCAGACCTCCTGGTAAGGCAATGAATGCATCGGCAGAATGGTACATGATTGTTATCCGTTCAGGGATACTCCAGACTTGTATTTCCTTACCCACGGTAGGTCCACAAAAATCTGTGAATAGTTTTGGCACGATTCCTAGAACTGGACTTCCTCCGGCGTGTGCTGCTGTAGCGACTGCTCCCATTAAACCCGTACTACCGCCTCCATAAATCAAGTGGATCTTTTGTTGGGCAAGTATTACTCCAACTCTTATGGCTTCATCAGCGAATATGTTATTTTTCCCTGGATAAGCACCTCCAAAGACACAAATTTTTTTAATGCGCTGGGACGAAGTGCTTTCCATTTTTTTTTCTTTTTCGAGTGCCTGAAAGAGAATGAGTACATGGTGTAATATATAGAGGACTGAGTAGTGAATCAGACAAGAGTAATAATGTCGCCGAAAGTGTATTTGACCTGTCAGAAGAAAATGTTAACCTAACAAAAGATTTTTGCGTGATTTCAGGAAGAAAATCAAAAAGAGAAGAAAAATCAACCGTAAAAGTCAAAAGTAATAATGTCGCCGAAAATGTATTTGACCTGTCAGAAGAAAATGTTAACCTAACAAAAGATTTTTGCGTGATTTCAGGAAGAAAATCAAAAAGAGAAGAAAAATCAACCGTAAAAGACCAATGCAAAAATCTTCCTCTGGTTTTACGTCCAGAAACGGCTTAAACGCCTTCTATGAGTCGAGGATATGCTTCCCATCCAGTTTTCTTACAAGCTGGCAAACAGGGTCTTTTAACATCAGATTCCCAAGATGTTGCCATTCCTTTTGGAATTGCGACCATAAATCAAGAATTTCTCTTTGTACGTCTCCACTAGGATGCGTCTCAAGAGAAAGTTGGATATTACCCAAATTCTCCTTACTCAGTCCATCCTTAATGAATTCAATTTTATCATCTCGATTAGAGGACGGAATCCCAATAGAACGACATTTACCGTTACACGTCCATCGTGCACACTTGTGGCAATTTGAACTCATGCGCTTTGCTCGTCGCTTCTTTGCATAAGTGCTTCTACCTGTACCTGGTAAATGCAAAACAGGAAGATATTCATCTTCACGTACCTTGGCTTCAATTATCCAACGTATGTCTTCAGGAATCCTTTTATTCATAAGCATTCTTAATCTTTCTAATCGAACTTGGTAAAGCTTCAGTAAAATATTCCGAGGAAAAGGAGGAAATCGTTTCTGCAATCTTTTGAGAATATCATCCATCCTGAAAAAAAATGAAATAAAATAAAATGAAAGAGAAATTTATATACAATATCAGTTTTGTGGGTAGCTGATGGAACCGACTTAAATAATCACGGAGTACCGTTATCCGCCATTTAACCGGGAAAAAAATGAATTTTTTTTTTTTTTTTTTTTGAAGATTAGTAAAAATTATATTTACATCTAGTTATTTTCAAAACAAGGATCAGAAAGAAAAACAACCTCTTCTTGAGTAACATGATTTTCCAAAAAGAGTTTGAGTCTTTGTCCATTTACCTTGAATACGTTACCATTTTGAGGATTCTCAATGTCAACTGCTCCATAATGATACACATGCTTAACCACAAATGGGCCAGTCCATCTTGATCTCAACTTACCAGGAAATATGTGAAGTCTAGAATTATAAAGTAGAACTTTTTGCCCAACATTAAATGTTTTTCTTGAAATTAACTTGTCATGAAAGGCTTTAGTTCTTTCTTTATGAATTTTAGAATTCTCATATGCATCTTTTCTGAGTTCCTCAAGTTTTTGTTTCCAACAATGCTTAACCTGAAAAGAATTTAACAAAGAATCAGTGTGTGAAATTTCTGAAGCATTATCAAACTCACATTCAATTAAATAAGCTTCTAAAGGATCATGAAATGTGGTAGTGGTGAGATGTTCATGAACAAGTTCTTCAATGAAATCCACTTCATGTACTTCTGAATCATCACCAGGTTGCTTGCAAGTGTTGAACACATTTAATTCTAAAGTCATATTTCCAAAAGAAATGTTCAACATACCATTCCTGCAATTTATCAGAGCATTAGAAGTTGCAAGAAATGGACGGCCTAATATAACAGGAATTTGAACATTTGGATTTGAAACAGGATGTGTGTCCAAAACAATAAAATCAACAGGGAAGTAAAAATTTTCAATTTGAACCAAAACATCTTCAACTATCCCTCGAGGAATTTTTACAGAACGATCAGCTAGTTGAAGTGTAACAGGTGTTTCCTTTAGTTCACCTAAACCTAACTGTTGATAAACAGAAAAAGGCAAAAGATTAACACTAGCACCAAGATCAAGCAATGCACGTTCTATTCTAGTGTTTCCAATGATGCATGAGATTGTTGGACATCCAGGATCTTTGAATTTTGGTGGAGTAAGGTGCTGAATGATTGAGCTCACACTTTCCGTCAAAAATGCTTTCTTTTGTACATTATGTTTCCTTTTAACTGTGCACATGTCCTTCAAAAATTTAGCATAAGATGGAACTTGTTTGATTGCATCCAATAAAGGAATGTTAATCTTAACTTGTTTGAAAAGTTCATAAATTTCTGCATTTTGATTCAAATTCTTTATTGTTTGCAACCTTTGAGGAAAAGGAGCAGGATGCATACCTTTTTCTTTGTCCAAATTTTCAAGAAGTTCAGACTTACCATCATCCTTACCATTACTTTTCGGAGGGGAAAGAGGATCTTGGTCTTTTGATGGAATGTTTTTGTCAATTGCCTTTCCACTTCGAAGAGTTGTGATAGAACTGGCATTTTCCTGTTGAGTTTCATTGGAGCAAGAAACAAGACATTGAGTAGAAGGGTTAGGCTGAGGTTGAGCAGGAAACTTACCTTTTTCTTGAGTGCGTAATGAAGCTGTCAATGTGGACAAGGTGTTTTTTATCTCATTGATGTCCTGTGAAGTCCGGCTATTCACATTTGCTTGTGTTTGCATGAATGCTTGCAATGTCTCTTCCAAGGTTTGTACACGTGAAGGTTGATAGGAAAAAGTGTTGCCCGGCTTTTGAGATTGTGGTACCTGAACATGATTATTATTCCGCCAACTGAAGTTGGGATGATTTCTCCATTCAGGGTTATACGTTTCAGAGTAAGGAGAAGGAAAAGGCTTTTTAAATGTGTTTATGGAATTTACTTGATCATGCAACGCTTCTTTAAGAATGGGAATGTTTGGACATTCAGAAGTGGGGTGTCCCATGATTTCACAAATTCCACAACTTTCTTCATTTTTAACCGTTTTGACTTCTTTTACTTCTCTAAGTTCCATGGCTTCAATCTTTCTAGCCAAATTAGCTACTTTAGCTTTTATCTCATCTTCTTGACTAAAATGATATTTACCTCTGTTAGAAACAAGATTAGATCTAGTGGAACTTTCAGAGGAATTATCTGTGTGCCAGGCTTGAGAGTTATCTGCCAAATGGTCTAGGTAGTCAAAGGCTTCTTCAGGTTCTTTTTCTAGAAACTCACCGTTACACATTGTTTCAACAAATTGTTTAGTTTCGGTAGTTAAACTTTCATAAAAGAAACTAATAAGACGCCATTTTTCAAAACCATGATGTGGACAAGAACTTAACAAATCTTTAAAACGCTCCCAGCACTGAAAAAATGCTTCATTTTGATTTTGATTGAAATTTTGAATCTGTCTTTTCAAAGCAGTAGTTTTATGTGCTGGGAAAAATTTCTTTAGAAACTCAGTTTGTAATTCTTGCCATGTGCCAATTGACCTTGGTTTTAAATTATGAAGCCAAATTTTTGCTTTATCTTTTAAAGAAAAAGGAAATAATTTTAGCTTGACAATTTCATTTGTACATTGTTGGTCATTAAAGGTGACACATACATCTTCGAAGTCTTTTAGAAACGAGTAAGCACTTTCCGATTCTAACCCATGGAAATTTGGAAGCAAAGATCTCATACCTGGTTTAAAACGAAAGTTGTTTGCATTGAGAGGAAAAATAAAACAAGAGGGTGATGAGCTTCGAGTTGGTTGCAAGTAGTCACGCATGGTGCGTACTTGTCTGTTCTCATCTTCAGCATGAACACTTTCATTGTCAGCCATGGTAGGAGTTGTATTAGAAAGATTACCTGAAAACGTTTCACAATAAAATCTAACTAAACGACGAGATCTAAAATCACGTCGCCAAACAAGCATAAAACAAAGTTAATATACAGATTAGGCGGTATAACCAGCCAATAGAAATAAAACAAAGTTAATATACAATATAAATATAAATATATAGAATATTAGGCGGTATAACCAGCCAATAAAAATAAATATAGGCGGTATAACCAGCCAATAAAAATAAATATACTTATAAACTTATATACTTAGTATTGCCTCCCCGGCAACGGCGCCAAAAACTTGATGGAGACTCAATTAAGAGTTGTAAACCCAAGTGCAGGTTATGTTCAAGTAATAAATTCTCGGGTGTCCGAGGTCGAACCACAGGGAAGCGTATTAGTAAGTATAAGTTTATAAATATATAAGAAAAATAAAGTAAACAAGATATTAGGGAATCAACAACAAAACAAGATAAACAAGATATTAGAGAACAAAATAAACAAAATAAAATAAAAGAAATTAAACAATAAGAAAAGATGTTGAGGTTAGAGAATCCACTCTTGGTGTTATGCTAAGATTAATCTTGTTTTATTACACAATTGAAATTCACACATAAGGGAGATTCCAATCGGAAGGTTTAGCAATTCAGTCCAAATTGTCCAACGTCCATAGCATATGGTATTATGTTCATTTGGTGTCCTCAAAACTCACAAAAAGAGTCCAAGCATTCCTTATGCCAAGGTATATGTCTACAACAAATCAAGGTTATGAAACCAAGCATTTACTGTGCCATTTTCATTGTCAATAATGAATCAAGATCTCTACTTTGCAAGTATGATTTTAAACCAAAAGAAAATATTATCTATACTAAATGATGATTTATTTTAGCTCATGTTTAAGAGACTAACCTTAGCATTTACCAAAAGCTTCACCTCATCACCTCAACAATATGATTAGCAACACATACTAGATATGAAGAAAATGAAAAGAAAAATAAAAAAAAAAAGAAAACTAGAGAAAGGAAAGAAGAAGAAAACTTAGAGAATTTTATTACAATGGCTAATATCCTACCAATGTATAATGTTTCCCAATACTCATCCAAGGCCCTCTATTTATACACATTTTGGAGGGCTAAATGACAAGAGACAAGCTTTACAAATTTCAAAGGTAGGTATAATAGGTGGGTGCATTTTTCTAACAATTTTCGTCATATTGTATGACAATTCTGATCAGCCAGCTTGATGGTCGATTTTGTCAATGTTGGAGGCTCGATCTGATAAAATGGTCTTCTAGAAAAATATACCCCTATCAGTTACGGATCCATAGCCGTTGGAATCAGATCATTTGCGCATGTGGATCGGAAGATATGGTCAAAATACCAAAACGGTGCAGAACAGACGTCATTGCACATCAGCCAACTTGATGGTCGATTTCGCTAGGGAAAACGACTCCGTTTCAAGAAGTGTAAAACATGAAAAAGATAGATATGCCTCTTAGCTTTGCAGGGATACAAAGTTCAGCCTTATTGCTTCAGTGAAACTCGAGATATAGCTGATATGGCAAAAGGTGTCGGAACTGGAACTGAACTGGATTTGCCCTTAATTCTAGTAATCTGAAATCACTCAAAGAAACTTGTGAAAAACACCAAATTACATAAAAATATAAAAGATCATAAACACAATTAGACTAAACAATAATAACTCGTATTTGACACAAAACAATAATAAAACATGACTAAAAACTATATAATTATACGAGTTATCACAAATTATATTAACTAATATCACCTGGATGTTTCTATCCAACATCACAAACAACTATAACATCCGGTAGGGTTCGTAGACTCCTACAAACCCGTAGGGCTCAAAAGCTCCTACAAAACCTGTAGGGCACGAAGGCTTCAACAAAACCGGTAGGGCACAAAGGCTCTTACAAAATCGGTAGGGCACAATGGCAGCCTAAAATTCAGTAGGGCACAATGGCAGCCTACAAATTCAGTAGGGCATAATGGCAGCCTACAAATCCGGTATAGCTTAACATCACAATAAACATGCATCACATAGCATTTAAATAAGCATACTAGCAAGGAACAATGTGGCGCCATACGATCGACCACTCATACGACAATCCCGGATTATTACATAATCATCACTTGTCCATTCGTTGGACCTTTTTCTCACTTCTTCACGAGAACTTGATATCATAAGGTAATTCTACATTATACATTCATACAATCACAATCGGTATGTCATAACATAATCTAACGATTCTACATCTATTGCTACACGTTTACTCACAATGCGCTAAGAGGAAGAAATTGGATCCTTGTGCTCTGGAGCTCTTCCAACCACGGACTCAGCTAATCCGCTGTCCTAGTACATAAACAATAATTTAATAAATATTTTATAAATTTGAAAACATTCACAATATCCAAATTGTAGCTAATTCGCTACTATCCGAAAATCTACAGCTTAGCTATTTAAATTTTATAATTTTTACACCTAGCTCGGGTGGAAATCCGGAGCAACAATCGATAGGAAAATTGCTCCCCGAGCCTAACAAAGCTAACGGTGGCCTTGGATGGTGGTGGAAGTGGCGGCACAAGGTGGTTGGCCAACATGGTGAATTCAGCCAATCTTAGATTTCTGACTCCAAGCCACTTTTTCACTCAACCAACCCCAAATAATAGATGTAGAGGTTGATTTAGGACTACCCATGGTGGTGGTTTAAGGTGGTGACTATGTTGGAAATCATCTACGGCAAAATGGTCATAAAGAGAAACACATAGTTTCTCATGATTTCTTGAAAAAACTAACACCAAATAAATAATCCTTACCTTCTAGATATTAGAAATATGTGTTTTGTTGGCTTGGTGATGAGTAGAAATCAAGAGATCGAGCTTACAAGCTTTTAGTTATGGAGTTTTCTTCACTTTCATTAGGTTTTCTCAAGGTTGAAGAAGAAACATCCCTTAAGGCATGAGAAACTGAAAGTCACGGCTGGTCATGGGGTTTCTTGGCTTATTTTTATGGCCATTTACCAAGCCAAATGACAAAAATACCCCTTTAGCCCATTTTTTGTCTTTTAGTGCCTAAATGGGGTCCACATGAAATTTTTACGTTCGACAGCTCGTTTTTCACTTGTCTCAGTACGGATATGTTTAAAATATCCTTTTAAACTAGTACGCAAGTTTTCATAATTTTTCGATATCCCAAACATCAAATCCGAGCCTCGGACCGTTTACGGGTCAACATTAAGACTTTTTCGGTTTTAGCTCCGATTCTCATTCTGATTTCACCAACAGCTTTCTAACATCATTTTATGTCTGTATGAATCCATTTATTTTCTTAAAACCTTTTTCAAACCTTCCCGCAACCAGTTTCGAATTTTCACTCCTTTAAGTTAACTAAAGGCGTATCCGTTTTCCACTTAACTTTTTTAATTTAAAAAATGTCAAATTTTCAATATAAGCATCATATTGTGATCCTCTATGATCCTAGATTCTATTGGTACCCTATACGAACCAAAAATAAAATTTTGGGTAAAATAACCAAAATACCCCTAGTTCATATTTTACCGGTTTTGTGCCGATTAGATTTTCCAATAATCTTGATCAGTAATATATCATATTTTAACACTATATGAGGTTAAAATACCAAATTTTACGGGCTTTACATTGTCTCGATTACGATTCCTGACTCGTGGTCACTTTAGGGCTAAATCTCTCAAATAGCCGATTAAACCCCTTACTCTAAAAATTATTAATATAACAATAAGAGCAGATGGTAGTATGCTTTGTCTACAAGCATACATAAACTTGATCCACCATCTATGAATCATTTAAAGAGACTTGAGTCGATCTCTGTCTTATGAGGGTCTTACATAATTAATGTTTTCAATTTAGCATTTTTCTTTTAATTATTTTGAAAATACTTTGGAAAATACTAAAATATTTTGAACTCCTTAGCTTTCTCAAAAATACATGTTCTTAAATGTATATCTATGATCAAAAATACAAGTTAACCTCTTTTCAAAGTCAAAGAAATCAGTTTTTGGTGATTTTTTGAAGAGAGGATCGATCACTATATTAAGAATTGATCCCCTAGTGAAGATTTTTGGCTAGGATCGATCCCGGGATCAATCCTTGTGAAACAGAGACGTTTTTCACTTTGTAGACAAGTAGAGGATCGATCCCCTAGAGTAAAGGATCGATCCCATAGGTTTTCAGCGGGCAGATTTTTTGAATTTTAAAGAGAGGGGATCGATCCCTGCAAGTAGAGGATCGATACCTTGGGTGTTGGGCAGTTTCAAAGTATGATTTTTTTGAAGAAATAATGGTTATGTTTCATTCCAATCCATTCCCAACGGTCATAAATGATATTCAAGGTATTAAAGGGACTCTCCAACACTTTCAAGAGGAAAACAAGGGAGAAAGATCAAAATCATATATTTCATCTCTCTCAAGCTTTCAAGAAGTTTTCTTTGTTCTAAGCTAAATCCTTTCAGTCTTTCTTGTATTTCTTTGTAAAAGCACCATTGTATATATAGTCTCTATTTCTTGTGCTAAACCTTGTAAACATTTAGCTTTTTAGAGGTTTTTCTTGTTTACCAAAATACTTTTGAAAAAGAGGAGGTTACTACTTAAGTCTTAAAAAGGTAAAGAGGTTCTATCTAAGCCTTGAAAAGATAGGAGGGTAGAAATTGCTATATAAGCCTAAACAAAAAGATAGAGATTGTAAAGGTTATACCTTGTCCTAGAAAAGCTAGCAATTCAAGATAGTGAATTGGGAACTCTTTAGCAAGAAAGGTTAAAGGGAAGGACATAGGCACAAGTTGAACCTCTATAAACCACTAGTGTTTAATTTTCTTTCCCTACTCTTTTTACATACTTTATTTGCTTATTTACTTCCTAAATTCAGTATATTGTTTAAATTTCTCAATATTATTATTTGTGCTTTAATTTCATTTTTTTTTGATTTAATCACCATTTGAGCTAACATTTTTAATAAAAAATTAAAAACTCTTTATTTTTTATATGTTTTTTCATTTTTTTTTTAGATTTTTGGTAATTTTCTTTTATAATTTTTCTTTAAACAATAGAAAAAGTTACATTTTTTAAATAGCAATAAAATATGTTTTACACTTAACCAATAATATTACTTTTACTTTTTAATTAATATCTTTTTTTCAAATAAAATTTAAAAATAAAATAAACATAAGTAAATAACTAAAATTATTTAAGTATCTGATTTAATCTTAATTTTAATTCAATTACACTAATGATTTTTATTTATATCATAATTTTGTATATATATTATGGGTTCATTTTTGGTACACTGGCGGTGTAAATTTTTTAACTCCACAAGCGGATTAAGAGATTGCCACATGTCCCACTTATTTTTTTAATTAGTTTTTTTTTTCTATACCCTACCATTATGTGTCACCTTGTTAACCCTGCTTCTGTAGTCTAAATACTTCACTAGTAGTGTTATAGATGATAATCCATATATTATTATAAATAATATCATATACAACTTTCTTTATTTAAAAATAAATTTTTATTTTTATTTTGAAATCATATTTTATAAATAGGCCGCACATTAATATTGCACGAATATTGCACGAATTAATTTTATATATTTAAATAAATATATATAAATACAAATTATAATAAATAAAGATAAGTTATATACAAATTATGAATTTATATATTAAAATTTATATAAATTACATTCTTTTTAATAGTTTTATTTTCTTCTCACTGTTATTTTGTTATTTATTTTTCGAAAAAAGGTAGATCTCAATCGTCAATTTAGAGATACATACTTGAGTGTCTAACTCTCTGTCTTTATCTCGAGACCCGTTTCTTTTTTTTTTATATATATATACTTCTTTTAGTTTATTTTATTTGATTACATTTTGTTTTTTTTATTATTATTATTTATGTATTGTTTAAATATTCTTACTTATTTTTTTCTATATTTATTTAAATATTTATATTTTTTAATTTACTTTCATGTATTTGTTCGTACGTTTTGCATTATTGGTTTATTTATTTTATCAAATTTATTTATTCGCTTGCTAATATATTTTAGATATTAATTTTATATTACATACATATATATTGGGTTTTTTTTCAAATTAATTTATTTTATTTTTACTAATGCACACTATTATATTTTTATAGATTATTGATATGATTTTAGCTAAATTTATTAGTGCTGGAGTTAATATCATATATATAAGATGACTTACAACATCGGGTTTAGTCTTAAGATATTGGTCGTATACTGATTTTTTATAGCAATAACATTTGTGTTTTCTTTTTACATTGATTGCGGATAGGTATATTTATTAAATATTAAATTTTATATGTTAGTTTTTTTTATTAAAAGATAAGATAAATAATATATTAGATCATATAAGTTGGTACTTATATGGATTTGTTTATTCTATAGTTTGATTAAAAAACACTTTTTTGTAGGGGTGGAAGACTCAATCTCACATTGAGGATAGCTGGATTGGGCATTCTTGAGATATTAGCTTGAAATATCAAAGTTTAGAAAAAAAAGGAAAGTTAGAAGAGAAAAGCTTGAAATATTAGCTTCTTGAGGTTGCTCTTGAGCACCAACTCTTGCACTTTCTTTATTTTATATTCTTGTTTTTGCTATTTTGATTTCTACTTGGTGAGTTTCCATTTTAAAATAATGTTTTTTTATTGTTCTTTTAAGTTCTTACTTCATCTCTTTCTTAAGTATATTTTTTACATTTTATTTTTACAATAAACTCACCATGGCCAAATGGCCTACATTATTTATTTTAAGTTGTTGTTTTGATTTATTTTACCATATTGTTTATGTTATTTTCTTTGATTTTGATGTTTTAAATGTTATGTTACTTCATATTATTGAGTTATATTTTAATTTGGTTGCTTTGATTGTTGCCATTTATGTTTTAAATATTATGTTTTTGCATTTTTAACTTTTTGTTTTCATGTTGTTTAAATTTGAGCATGTTTTAGATTTAGTATATCAAGTGTTTGTGAAAATGCTTGTGTGGTCTTTGCATGATTTTTGTTTTATATCTTAGTTGAGCATGTTTTAGATTTAGTATATTAAGTGTTTGTGTTTGTGAAAATGCTTGTGTGATTTTTGCATGATTTAAGTGTTATATTTTAGTTGAGCATGTTAGTATACCAAGTGTTTGTGAAAATGCCATGCTTTTGGAGCTTGAGGCCATTTGGCTACTCCATGTGTTTTGCATTGTGTGATTGCATTTTTGTCATGTTAGTTGGTAGGTTTTTGCATTTGCATGTCATTTAATTTAGTTTTGCATGCTAGCATACCAAGTGTTTGTGAAAATGCCATTTTTGCTAGTTTCATTTTTCATATTCGGCCACCCTTGGAATCCTTGTATTTTATATGCATTCTTGCCATGTTAGTTGATAGGTTAGCATTTGCATGATATTTGGTTGAGTTTTTGAATTAAGCATGCTTTGTGTTTGTGAAAATGCCATGCATATTTTAGTTATTAAGCTAGGTTTATTTGCCATGCATGATAATGCATTTAGGTCTAGGTTGCATTAAATGCCATGCAAGTTCATTTAGGTCTAGGTCACTTTATAATGCCATGCATTTTTTCATGACATTTAGGTTTAAATCCATGCATTATGTTTGCTGCATTGTTTCATGCATTTCATGTTCATGCCACTTGAATAACGACTTGAGCCAATTAATGGTTCAAAGTCATGCTCTTTTGAGCACACTTGTGGAAAATTAAGTTTGTCAAGTTGATTATTCTACCTTTGTGATTTTTTTTACTTAACCAATTATTATCTAACTTTCAAAAAGTCCTAGCTACTGTTTGTAAGTCATTTTAGGAGTTTCAAATATTTTTACTTTTGATTTTTAAATGATTTTATCAAAGGCAAAAATGTGTTGACAAAGCAGTTTTTTTTTTATTCCAAAACTCGTACATCTCTGGATTTTTTTCCGTGTAGTTTTACATGTCCTCAGTCTCCAGTATTTTTTTCAGAAATCTTTTGAATTTTTAAAAATAGGGTAAAAAATCGTGGATTAAAACTCGACAGTGAAGTCAAAATTGAATTTAAAGAAAAATCATTTTTTTTTGTTTTGGTTAAGTTACTTAGAGTGGGCTGATTAGGAGGGTTAGCTACTTACTTAGGGTAGTTTCTAAACTTTTTTAAACTCCAAAAATGGTTTTTCAAGTCTCGGGTTAAGGGTAGTTAAGTCCGGATTTTTAAACTTAGGGAATTAGAGCCATTTAAAAAAAGATTTAGCCTAGTTTTTATTTTAATTCAAGCTTTTCAAAATTGTTTTCAAACAATCACAAAGTATTTTGGTTTTAGAATCTTTAATTTGACATATTTTCCTAAGGTAGCCGGATATCTTTTTAGATATACGGATTTTCTTAATTAAAGGAAAAAATACATTTCATGCATTGCATTTTTCATATTCATGCATTTTGTATAATATGTGATTCTTGCCATAATAATTTCTATGATATTGTTGTTATTTTGATTTATATTTTTTGATGTTACATGGTTTATTATATGGTTTTGAATATTTCATGATATCCTATGCTTTTATTTAGTTATTTTTTAGCATATACTATGTTCATGCATTAATATTTTTATTTTCATGCATATTATATGATAGCATTATTTTATTCCACGTCATTGAAATTATATGCCATACCATTCATATTTGTCATGTCATTTAAATCATTTCATTTCATTTAGGATATATTATGTCATTTAGAATATTTTATTTCATTTAGATTATATCATATGACTTAGGATATTGCATTTCATGTAGAATATATTATATTACCTAGGTCATTTCATTTCATTTAGGATATATTATGTCATCTTGAATATTTTATTTCATTTAGATTATATCATATGACTTAGGATATTGCATTTCATATAGAATGTATTATGTTACATAGGTCATTTAATTTCATTTAGAATATATCATATAATTTAGGATATTTCATTTCATTTAGAATATGCTAAGGCATTCAAATCATGTCATGTCATTTAGGTTGTATTATATTATTTAGATTTTGCTATGTCATTTTATTCATGTCATGCATATACATATTCATTTCTTTTAAATGTTTTCAAAAAAAGATAATGGTTTTCAATAAAATAAAGATATTCCTGAGTTAAAATAATTCATGAGTTCTCTGCCGGGTTTGCTGGGGAGCATATCATCAATTATTATTAATAACGGAATATCTTCTTTAAAAAGAGAATGATTCGGAAAATTTTCCAAAATTAATAAAAATTTCTATATTTTGCCACGTTTGTTGGGGAATATAGGAAAATTTTGAATTTATAAATTCCGGATCATTTTCAATTAAAAATGGAATTATTTTTTTCTTTAAATTGGGAATTAACTTGAAATACTAAATTTAAAACCGATTTTTTACCGAGACTTGAGATAACACACAATTAATAAGGTACCGATTTATACGGGCGTTGTAGGGGTGCAACCGACACCCGAACCCGCTTCTTTGATTTCTCTGGTTTAAAACGCAGACTTGAAATTGGTTTTTAAAATGTTTTAATTAATTTTTAAAATATTTTATAAAACCGGTTTTAATAGGTGGCCGATCACACCTAGCTAAAAAAGATTGGTGGCGACTCCATGTCTTTTTTAAGGTCATTTTCAAAACCTTCATTTTTCTAGAGGAATTAAGTCGACTTTTCCTCGGTTTTTTTTAATGTCACGCTTAACGAATAATAAAGTCTTGCAATGAGACTCGTTATTTTTTAGGTTGTGACAACTTGGCGACTCCACTGGGGACGATATTAGAGAGTCAGGCCTAGAATTAGTCGTGTGTTATCAAAGTCTCAGTTTTGTTGGTTTAATTGGTATTTAATTTTAATTCCCACATTTTAAAAAATAAGAATAATTTCAAAAAAAATAATAAAATGTTTTTAAATATGTCCATATTCGTGTGCATACATATTATAATTGTTCTCTGGTTATTTTGGTGCATATATTTATTTATTGATTAATTGATGATTTATGTTGTTTAATTTTGTTGGGGCATTTAGAATAAGGGATATAGAATAGGTAGTGAAAGGTTTGTTATTTCTCCTCACACACTACACGTGCATTTGCATATCATGAATCCTATACCCGGGTTCAGTCCTTTTAAGTGGGAGCAAAGTAACTAAGCCTTCGTGATTAACAATCCGCATGGGCTAGTGAAACACTTCCGGAGTACTAAATTACCTAAGCCTTCGTGATTAATAATTCGCATGGGCTAGGGAAATAGACTCTAACGAATTGAACTCACTTTTATCGGGGTGCCTTACTAGCCTTCATCGGCGACAGTGCGGAACAATTCGGGGCCTTTAGAACCGATTCACCCTCATATAGTGAACCTAGGCGAAGCCATGACGGATTTCCAATTAGATATCCCAAAGTTAAGAACACATGGATCAATATATTTCGGAATATCAGGGCTGAGATGATAGTTTGGAGAGCTCCATGGATAGCTCCTATACCGACATTGTATAAATGCGGAGACAAAGCCTCTGTTCCATTATTGGGAGTATGGGGAGGAGTGAGCTATGCATCACTGCTAGTACTGAGGCAATCAGAATCTCGTCAGTTTACTCCAATGACCCATGATCTTGGTAATTTGGAATTTGCTTACGGAGAAGATGGATATTCGGGTAAGGTCCGTGAGATTGTGGTGGCATGGAAGAAAACTCATCGGGTTGAGGTAGCTAGATATGCTGATATCGTCACACCTGACTACTTGACATGGAGAGAATCAAGGGTTAATGATAGGTTGTTGACATCGGATGGGGAAGAAGTTCGGCATTTGAGTCCGCCACCGAGGGAAATGCCATCAGAGTTAGAAATTGCAAGAGCGGAATTTGAAAAAGAAAAGGCTCGGATGGGTAAAGAAATTGCCCGACTGCAAGAAGAGCTTGAGGACATGAAAAATAGGGAATCAACTCGGGAAAAAGAGAAGAAACATATTAAGAGAGAAAGGGACACCGTTAAGGGCGACCTTCGAGAATTACATTTGGAGAACAAGAGGTATCGCTTTGAGCTCAGATTTGAGGGGCCTCTCAAGACTTCCGGGGAATGGGAACAAGAAGTCAGAAACCTCAAAAAGGAGAAGAACTATTGGGTAGAAGAGGCAAAACACGAGGAAGCCCGAGCAAATCAACTTGAGAAACAAGCTAGGGAGAGCTTACAGGTGATGCTTCTGCTAACACGTCAAATGGCCATGAACAAGTAGCGATCAGATGTAAGAGCAAGGCAGTTAAAGGAGGACATTGAAGAAGGTCCAGGATCCAAGGGAGTTATTATAGGACTAGTATCTTGTAATAGTTTTTTAGGAGAGACAGATTATCATGTTGTCTTAAACAGGGATCTTTTGTTTGATGTATTTAGTTCCAGGAAATCAATGAAAGACCGTTTGGTTGGAATTATCCCGGGGCCAATACTTTAATTACATTCATCATTCACTAGCTTTTTTTCTTTTATATATTTTATTTGTTCATATTCATATTCATAATCATTCATTCATTTATTCTTTATAAATTGTTCATACACTTAGCCATTTATTTATTTGTTCATTCATTTATAATTAGTCATTTAAGTTCATACACTTAGTCATTTACTTAGTTGTTCATGCATTAACACTGATTCATTTATTCATTCATTCATTTATTTATTCATTTTTTTATAAAATAAAATAAGAAATGTGTCAATAATTTCTAATCCATGGTTTTCAAAAAATAAAGGTACAATTGGTCGCACTCAGAAAGAACCAGATTTCCAACACTCTTACAATACTCAGTCTCGAACAAAAGCCATGGAAAACGACCAGCTTGCAAAAATTGAGAGAATGGAAAGAATCCAGAAAGAATTACAAGAACAATTGACTAAGTCTCAGGAGGAGACACGAGAATAGATGACAAATCTCATGGAAATGATGAGCAATATGATGAAGCAGAAGTGGCCCAGAGAGAATTCAGCTGCTGGAATGGGGGCAGTGAATCAGGAGGATAGACCAGAAGTGGTACAGAGAAATGGCCAGACATCCCAACCTGTGGGAAATGAAATCCCAACCGGGGCAGCATCCTACATCTACATCCAGCTGGCGGCCGAAGCACAGAATTTCAGTCCAAAAAGGGGTAACATCGGAGTTGATCCAATTGAGGTTGAGGTTCCAGTCTTCGAAGAAATGGCAGAGAAGGAAAGGGCCAAAATGACTGAACTGAAGAGGGTCGAAACTGTTGAATCTAAGAAAAAATATCAGTTGTTGGAAGAAAGGCTAAGAATAGTGGAAGGAGCAGAGTTGTTTGGCAGTCTAGATGCCAAAGAGATGAGCCTGGTACATGATCTAATAATTCCACCAAAGTTCAAAGTACCAGATTTTGAAAAGTATAATGGGACCACCAACCCATCGGCTCATCTGTCTATGTACTGTAGAAGGATGACAGGGCATGAGGATAATGAAAAATTGCTTATTCATTGCTTCCAGGACAGCTTAACAGGGTCAGCCACCCGATGGTACAACCAACTCAGTCGTACCAAGATTCGTTCATGGACGGATTTGGCCAGGGCTTTTATGGAGTATTATAAGCACGTTTCTGATATGGTACCAGATAGGCTATCATTACAGAACATGGAAAAGAGGTCCAATGAGACCTTCAAGGAGTATTCACAGAGGTGGAGGGATCTGGCAACACAAGTGCAACCCCATTTAACCAACAAAGAAACCACGGTGCTTTTCATCAACACATTGAAAGCACCTTATTATGACAGATTGGTGGGAAATGATATTGGGTTTATCTCAAAATCCATTTCTTTCTTTTTTTATTATTTTACACATATATATACATTTGTTAGTTTATTTTATTTGATTACATTTTGTTTTTTTTATTATTATCATCATTGTATTGTTTGAATATTCTTACTTATTTCTTTTTTCTATATTTATTTAAATATTTATCTTTCCTAATTTACTTTTATGTATTCGTTCGTACGTTTTGCATTATTAGTTTATTTATTTTATCAAATTTATTTATTCGCTTGCTAATATATTTTAGATTTTAATTTGATATTACATACATAGATATTGGTTTTTTTTTTCAAATTAACTTATGTTATTTTTACTAATGCAACACCATTATATTTTTATAGATTTTTGGTATGATTTTAGCTAAATTTATTAGTGCTCGAGTTAATATCATATATATAAGATGGCTTACAACATCGGATTCAATCTGATGATATTGGTCGTATACGGATTTTTTATAGCAATAACATTTGTGCTTTCTTTTGCATTGATTGCGGATAGGTATATTTCTTAAATATTAAATTTTTTATGTTAAAATTTATTATTAAAAGATAAGATAAAAAATATATTAGTTCATATAAGTTGGTACTTATATGGATTTGTTTATTATATCGTTTGATTAAAAAACACTTTTTTGTAGGGGTGAAAGACCCAATCTCATATGAAGGATAGCTGGATTGGGCATTCTAACTGGAATATTTGGAAATGTATTTTAAATTTCTTTAAATTTCTTTTATTATTTAAAACTTAATTATTTATTTTAATTTGACTTCTGTCTTATAAACCTTAGGAGAGTTTTGGGCTAAAATCTATTCGAGAAAAGGTTTGTTTTTGCTTCCGCGACTTACGTTGCTACAATTTCAAATTTATCACCCGCCATCACTTATATATTAACATTGATGTTCAAGTATGTAAAAATTGTAATAGATATTATTTTTTATCCTACTATTCATAAAACATAACCATATTTCAAAGTTTTGGCAATTTAGTACAAACTTCAATTAAAAAATTAAAGTTAGATGTAGTTTTAAAAAGTCATGTCAAAGCTCACCTAATAAACAACCGGCAAGAAAGAAAAAATAAAGAATATAGATAAATCTCATGAGACAGAAATAATCAAGCAAGAAAACAAACAAGTTTGTGCTATGAATATGCCGAAACTAAATAAGAATATAATAAAACTTATAAAAGGTATATATTAAAATATAGATGTAAACAAATAAGATTATTTTCATTAAATTCGAAAATCAATATGCTTACATGATCAAAAGTTTATCATTCATAAAATAAATTTAATATTGTGCAGTTGATAGTTAAGCCTTATGCTTGATTTCTGGTGTTTTTATTGAGATAAGGAAGTTGAGAGTTTTGAATGATGAATATGAGTCATCTGTGGTGGGTCTTTATGTGGAACATCAATATTGTCTTTTAGACGTCTAATTTATTCAAAGAAGTTTATTGTATTAAAGAGGATGATTGTGGTCTTGAAAATGAAAATGATGTTGCTTTAAAGAATCAAAATGGTTGATTGTGATACTTTGAAAATTGAATGTCTAATTTGCTGTGGAAAAAAGGAGAATGGTGATGTTGATCGAAGCAGTGGTTTGTTTTGAGTTGTTATTTCTTTTAGTCGTGCTTTTTTGGGTTTTTGGAGTACTAGCCTTTGTTTGGTTTCGAGAATAAGGGTTTTGATTTTTAATTGAGTTTTGAGGAAGTGACTGATAACCTGCTTCTCATTATTTGATTCATGAGAAAATAGGGATTTATAAAGTTTCTGTGATTGGATTGGTATGTCTTGTTATTTGATGATGGTGGTTTTGGTCTTATGATCTTTCACTGTTCTTGGTGTTAGATCATTTGAAAATGTATGGTGGGATTATGATTGATTGGTGACTTGATTTTATTTTATGAAACTCTTCTTTCAATAATCTGAGTTGGATTCTTATTAGATTATATTACATGTTATTTTTTAGGTTTAGAGGGATGATGTCTAAGTTTCGATTTTTGATGTATCAAAGAAATTTTGTGTTAGCAACAACCACTGCTAGGGAGAAAGAGGAAGGTAACTAAAACAAAGAGTGAGGAAATCAGATAAAAATATTTTCTACACTGTCATGATTGTTAATACAACCAGTTTCAAGGGCTTCGAAGAAACTCTGCAAAGAGAATTTGGATTTGGCCATTTTGTAAACGAACTCCGAATTAAGATTTTCTTTCGCCAATCTCTTCAAAATGATTTAAGAATGAGATTTGCAAGTTTTCAGAATTTTTGGAGTTCATTTGCTATTTTTCCCAAATTTTCCAATTTTGCCCTTTTGTCTCTGAAACTCAGTTTTGCTCAAAACAAGTCTGATTTTCAGATTTTCTTCAAACTGAGCCTTGGACTATCCTTTTTTAATCACTCCTCATCCATTATGGGCTTTAGTCTTACCGAATAGGGCCATTTCTGTAATTTTTCCCAATTTCACCGAAATCCACCAAAAACCCTAATTCTCCGTTTTCTTTCGGATTAACATTTCTTTCAGTTTTTCTTTCAAGTGGCTTCTCCATTACCCATAGTCAGTGCTTATCTTTCATTTGGAATCTTCAATTTCGACCAATTCGATCGTTTAAGCACTTTTTCCCAAATTTCTCGGGTTAGGGTTTCCTTTCTACTGAATCTCCATAATCCAACTTCCGAACTCCATATCTTTCAATGTAGACCTCGGATTATCAAAATTCTTTCGCCACTTTTCAATTTAACTTCAAATCTTGATTTTGAAATTGGGTTGACTTTTTAGTAGTTGACTTTTTGGGGTTGACTTTTTTCAAGTTTGACTTTTTATGCTCGCCTTCTTAGACTAAGTCTCGGAGTAACACCTGTAGGATGAAAAAAAGTCTTTTTACATTCTGAAACATCAATTTAGGAAGAAAATATACCTATTTTAGTGGTCCGGACAAAATTAGGTGTCTATAGCTGCCCCTCTTTGGCTATTGCTGAGAATCAGGAATCAAGCAAAGATAAACAAATACTAATTTTGTCCGGTTAGTGAAATCACATGTGAAGGGAAGGGGAAGGGGGTTTCTTTTTTCAATTTTTCATTTTCATTTTCATTTTTTTTTGTTGAAAATAAAAGCTGTAAATTGAAGATTTTGTCCTTAAATTGAGTTCCCTGACTAATCAAGGCTCGACCCGTCTTAAGGAAACGAGTTCGATTTTCAAAATGAAAATTATGCCCGGAGGTCTTAAAAATAGTGCCCGGAGGTCTTAAAAATGGTGCCCGGAGGCCTTATTCGTGAAAAAAATACGTTGTATGCGACTTTAAAAATGATGGCCGAAGGTTTTAAGAATGGTGCCCGGAGGCCTTACCCGTGATTTGAAAAAAAAAAACCGCTATATGCGACTTAAAAAATGATGCCCGGAGGTCTTAAGAATGGTGCCCGGAGGCCTTACCCGTGATTCAAAAAAAAATGCACTGTATGCGACTTTAACAATGATGCCCGGAGGTCTTAAGAATGGGGCCCGGAGGCCTTAACCGTGATTTGGGAAAATGCGCTGTATGCGACTTTAAAAATGATGACCGAAGGTCTTAAAAATAGTGCCCGGAGGCCTTAACCCTGATTTAGGAAAATACGTTGTATGCGACTTTAAAAATAATGCCCAGAGGTCTTAAGAATGGTGCTCGGAGGCCTTACCCGTGATTTGGAAAAATGCGTTGTATGCGACTTTTAAAAATTAATGCCCGGAGGTCTTAAGAATACTGCCCGGAGGCTTTACCTGTGATTTGGAAAAAATATGCTATATGCGACTTTTAAAATAAATGATGCCCAGAGGTCTTAAGAATGGTGCCCGGAGGCCTTACCCGTGATTTAAAAAGAAAAACTATGCCCAGAGGTCTTTAGAATGGTGCCCGGAGGTCTTATCCATAATTTAAAAAGAAAAACTATACCCGAAGGTCTTATTTATGATTTGGAAAATTGATGCCTGGAGATGCAAATGCAAAAATGGCTTAGATTGATGCAAATGCTTATTGTTGTAGATGCAGATGTTGAATAAGATGCAGATGCTTCTAAATGATGCAAATGCAATTGATCCTCAAATAACGCAATTACTTCTCAGAAGGATGCAAAGGTCGATAATGTACAAATGCTTCTTTATGATGCAAATGCGAAAATTTGTGTTTAACGTAACTACGTCATGGAATGATGCAGATGCAGAGATTGGCATTATGAAAATGCTTCTAAATGATGCAAATGCAAGGATTTGACAACGTGCAGAATGCTTCTACATGATGCAAATGCAAAGATCCATAATGATGCAAACGCTTCATGAAAATATGCAAATGCCCCTGATCATTTTTCTAGACTTTGGCTTAGCCTTTCCAATTCATTTTTCCTTTTCAAATCAGAGTATATCTTCAATTCATTTTGGCTATTCTCTTTGCCCAATAATTTTCAAACTCTCATCAACAGAGGTCTGAAACGGGTTCTATTTCTTCTTATCATATCTGGAAGTCAAGAGCTATCCTAGCAATTCTATACCTTTGGGTTAGAAAAACCCTTGTCTCATGTCAACATCAAAAATGGGTGCTTCAAAAAAAAAATCTTTATTTGTTTTCTCATTTTGAAAACTTCTAAACAAAAAATATTAACCCCACAGTGTGTGATGTACAAATCTTTTGAAGACTGATGATCATTGTTAAAAACTTCTCTAAGTGTCAATCTGGGTTTTTCAATTTGAATTGGCAATGCTTGTATAACAAGATTTTGGTTGATCAAAGGAAATTTCATAACAAAAATGTATGTCCTTTCTAGGCTCACAAATGGAACAGGTTTTACAAATCATATATTCATTGAAAATCAAACAAATTCAACATTCTTTTAGTTTTCATATCAAGGCATTTTGACAAGCGTCAAGATTGGCTGGTATGTTTAAACTGGAAAGTTGATCTTGGAGAAAAAGAGTTTCAGTTTTTGAAATCAATCATCCGAATGAGAGTTGACACTTTGGTAAGTTCAAGAATTCCTAGATGTTCCTTGATGACCACTTCTTCAAGATGATTTTCTCTTTTGTGGTATCGGCATTATTATAGATGGCATCGAAAATTCTCATTTACTCTAGATCGCTTATTTTTGGGTTTTCGCCCTAGAGTCCCATTCTTTCTCCTTTTTTGTGTTTTTCATTATTTTACCATGCACTTGAGAATTCTAAATTCTTCCTTTGTGAAATGATAATTCGATGAGATGGGATAAAATCCAAGGAAAAGCCCTTCAAATTAAATATTCATGCTTGATCAAAATGGACTTTTAAAGCACGTAATGTAGGCCATGGTTTGGGGTTCAAAAAGAAAGGATAAATAGGCCCAAAATATGTGTTTGAGGGTAATCAAATCAAAGGATCATTTCTTGAGGAGAATTCTTTTTGAAGCATTTGTCCCTTCTTGGACATTTCTTTCCTTTTTACTTTCGCTCTTTTTTTTTTTTTTTTTTTTGCTTTTGGCTTTCATTTGTCATACTTTTACACACATTTTTTCTTTTTTCTTTTTGGCTTCTATTTCGCCATCTTTTCCTTTTCTTTTTGACAGAGTAAGCCCATATTCATTCGGCGCTCCATTTGCTTTGCCAGGACTCATTCCTCCATGATCTTTAAAAAGATTTTTCCTCGCATTTTCCCCCCAGTGTAGAGGGTGATCCTTGATCAGGGTTCAAAGAAGAAAGAATTCTTTTGGCTCAAAATGGGTGACTATGGATAATTTCTTTTTTTGCAAAAGGGATATGAAAGATGGCCATTAATCATATCAAGCACAAATATTCTAATTGAAAAGCAAACCCCAGGGGAAATAGATAATCAAAATTGCATTTTGCACTTTGGAATCATCTGAATTCTCATATGCATGATATCACAATTTTTCTTCTTTTTTGCTGTTTTTTTTTCGCATGCCCCAATGATTTATCCGTTAGTCCATCCTTATTCACCATGTATCCATCATTTTCACATATGATGCCCCAATTTGATTAACCATGAGAGTTTGTATCAACAAGGAACATAGCTAGTCTAGGTCTATTTTGAAAAGGTTGAGTTTTAAATCTAAGTTCTTTGAAGAGATAAAGAAAACATGACCTAAAAATGGGTTTTCTCTGGGACATGGGATAATCTAGTTTAATCATTGTGCCCCAGGGTGTCAATCATGAAGTGATGTTTGGACAATTAGTGTTTTGTGGTTGTTGAAAATGACATGAATGGTTTTGGCACAACCTTGACACACCCCAAATTACCATGATCTAAATTCTTGAAAGAAAGTCTCATTTGTTTGAATTTCAAGGAGTTCGAAAAAATTTCGAAAAGTTCGTTCCTTTTTTCATAGCCTAGACTAGGATCTACATCTTTGCTTATTCTATGATGACAATGGTTTTATGAAGTTCAATCATTCATATTCCTTGAAGCATCAGGTCTTTCAAGTGTTCTCGATTCAAGGGGTTTAGGCCTAGGAAAGCTTAAAAGAGAGGGGAAAAGGTATTGGGTCATTTGTAACAATGATCATCAATATTCTTGAGACTATCCATTATTAAAACTTCCTTAATGCTTCTTTTTGCAAATTCAAATTATTGTTAAAACATAACAAACACAAAGCATTTAAAATTCAAAAAGAAGGAAAGTGAGCAGGATTCGCGCGTGGACTCGGATCCGACCCGGGTCCGCGCGCCTGACCCTATCTGGGGGGGAAAAGAAAGGGAAGAAATGGGGGGAATAAGAAAGGAAAGAAAAGAAGAAAGGAAAGAAAGGAAAAAGGAAAAGAAAGAAAAAAAGAAAGAAAGAAAAAAAAAAAGAAAAAGAAAAGAATGAAAAAAAGAAGAAAGAAAAAGAAAGAAAGAAAAGAAAAGAAAAGAAAAAGAAAGAAAGAAAGAAAGAAAAAAAAAGAAAAGAAAAGAAAAGAAAAAGAAAGAAAAGAAAAGAAAAAGGAAGAAAAAGAAAAGATTTAATTAATTAATTAATTCCCTCGGCAAAATTCATCCGAGCACTCAAATCCCGGCTCCACACTTTTCCCGAAGGTAAATCTTTATTTTATATTTAGTTATGTTTATTTTATATTTATCTATTTTTAATTTAATTTAATTTTATGTTTTTTTTATTTATTTTTTTATTAATGCTTTTTATTTATTTATTTTATTATAGTTGTTATCATTGTTTTTACTATATTATTAGTTTTACCTTTTTATTTTTTATATTTTTCTTCATGCTTTTCTTTTCTTTTTATTATTATTATTATTATTTTCTAAATGTGTTATTAATCTATTCTTTTTTTAAAAATATATATATAAATAAATAAAAATAAATATTTTTTCGATTTCATGAATATTAGGCAAGAATTATTTCTTAATCTTTGCTGGGTTTGCCGGGGAGATTAGGAAATTCCTCAGCGCACATGTTTCTGAAATTGTAAAGTATAAGTTTCGTTTTACTCGAAATTACGTACGTGTTAAGTGAAAGAATATCTTTCCAAGCTTTGTTGGGTTTGCCGAGAAGTTCAGTTAAATTTTTTGACGTTTAGCATTTATGTAATTTTAAATAAATAAATTTATAAAAAATGATTTTCTTCAGAATATGATTGTTTGCATATTTTTGTTTATGTTATTTAACTATTGATATTTATATTATGTTTTAATTATGCCATGTGATAATTAATATTCATATTATTTTTCTCATGCTGCATATTAATATTATTTTACATATTCATATTTTATTCAAATGAGTTTTAATTTCATATAAAAATTAACGTTTTAATAATAAAACAAAGCAATATTTTCGAGTTAAAATAATTCATGAGTTCTCTGCTGGGTCTGCCCAGGAGGATATCATCAATTATCATTAACAATGGAATATCTTTTTTTTTTTTTCAAACGAGGACGATTCGGAGAATTCCAAAATAAACAAAAATTTCTATGTTTTGCCAGGTCTCAATGGATTCAGCAATAATAACCAAATGACTGTTCATTTCAGTTCCAAAGATAACGATTTAGATATGCATATAGTCCTAGTTTCTCATGAATGGAATTGGATATCTACTATATTTATTTTTGAGTCCATAGAATTCAAGGGGTATTTTTGAAATAGGCTAGAGACAAATTTTGTCATGCTTTATAATATAAAAAAATGGGTCTACTTGACACATCTTGAGCTTTTTGCTCGACACATGACGAGTTTTTTTACTTTATTTTAAATGATTTATTTAAAGGGGTTGGTCTGCACGTTTACTCGTAAGTCGATTTAGGATACATACCCGACACGTTTCAGAAAGTTTTTTTAAAAAAATTATTTTATTAATTATTTTAGTTTTTTATTTTATTTTTAAATCATGTATTTAAAGAGGTTGATCCGCTCGTTCCGTACTCGATCCGTTCGGAAAAAAATTTAAAAAAATTATTTTATAATTATTTTTAGATTTTTATTTTATTTTTAAATGATATATTTAAAGGGGTTGGTCTGCATGTTGAGTCGCGGGTCGATTTAAGATTCGTACCAGACTAGCAAGGAAAAAAAGTTTTAAAAAAAATTATTAAGTATTAATTTTTTTTATTTTTAAATTATGTATTTAAAGGAGTTGGTCCGCATGTTAACTCACGGGTCGATTTATGATCCATACCGGACACGAGCGGAAAAAAATAAAAAAGAAATTTATTTTATTAATTATTTTAAGTTTTTTTTATGATGTATTTAAAGGGGTTAGTCTGCACATTAACTCGTGGATTGATTTATGCTTGGAAAAAATAATTTTTTTTTAGTTTTTTTTTAAATGATGTATTTAAAGGGATTGATCCGTACATGGACTCAGGAGTCAATTAAGGATCCGTACCCGACCGGCTCGAGGAAAAAGTTAAAAAATTATTTTATTAATTATTTTAATTTCAATTTTAAGTGACGTATTTAAAGGGGTTGGTCCATACATTGACTCGCGGGTCAGTTTAGAATACATACTCGACAGACTCGGGGAAAAAATTATTTTATTAATTATTTTAATTTTAATTGATGTATTTAAAGGGGTAGGTCTGCATGGTGAGTCGCAGGTCGATTTAGGATCCGTACTTGATTCTCTCGTGAAAAAATGTAAACAAAAAATGAACTTATTGCTAACCTATGTAGGAAAATCAATATTATGAACGAATAAAATACAAACCACAATTTTATTTTCTTATTTTTTATTTACAATTTTTTAACCTCTTATAAATAAAAATATACAGCATACAATAAAGTCAAAATATTTTTATATATAAATAACATTTGAAAATTATTTATATTTCGTAATTTATAAATAAACAATTATCATAAATTTAATTTTCATAATTAACAAAATATAATTATATTAATATTATTTCAATTTAAAAATAAAAAATTAAATAAAAAATTATTTAATAAAATATAATTTAAAATTAACTTATTATTATTAATTAATTAAAAAATTTATAAAAAAAAATTAAAAACACCCCGAGAAAACGAGGTCTTTTTTCTAGTTTACACCTAATTTTTGTATATCCACAATTTATTATGCAACATGAATTTATAAAAATATTATGAAAATTTTAAAATATTTGTGATATAACTGTACTTATTGAAGGATTGTAATTGATTAGCAAGATATAATTGGATATATCTAAATTTTTTTAATAATTCATTAATGTTAATGAATAAATGAGAGTATTGATTTTATTTTTCTGTATTTTATATCATCTTTCATTTTTTTTTTTGTTAGCTTTGAATTGATTTCAATTTTGAAATGACAAAATCTTAAGCTTAATTAGGTTGATAATTTGTCACATCCCAACTCCGGGAGTGTAACCGACCAGAGACAAGTATGTACCCTTGTCTCCGAAGCCTTAACCATTCACGACCTCGCCCGATATGTGGGGTTTACCGTACCTGCAGAATATGCAACACAATAATAATAACACATGACATTCGGGTTAGGATACCTCCAACTAGGGAGTAATCGAGATGCCCCGTAGTAGAAGCAGGAAATGAACCATAATGTACATATATATATACAATGCCAAAAATGTACACAACAATCTCGGTCTCCGACCGGATAACTGCATGACAAATAATACACCATACTTTGACAAAATAACATATGATATCCCTAGGTGGCTGTGCACGGCTCCTCCATCAAGCTACGGATCATCTCGTCAAAACGGTATGCCATGCTCACCGACTATCGATCACGAGCAAGCTGGCGGGGCGGATGAGGGACCGGGTCGATCAGTATCTGAAAAAGAAAAATAACTAAAGGGTGAGTCATAAGGACCCAGTGAGCAAACGCAGAATCAGTAAAGTCTATGGAAAAGACTCGCAAATTATATTAACTAATATCACCTGGATGTTTCTATCCAACATCACAAACAACTATAACATCCGGTAGGGTTCGTAGACTCCTACAAAACCGTAGGGCTCAAAAGCTCATACAAAACCTGTAGGGCACGAAGGCTTCAACAAAACCGGTAGGGCACAAAGGCTCTTACAAAATCGGTAGGGCACAATGGCAGCCTCCAAATTCAGTAGGGCACAATGGCAGCCTACAAATTCAGTAGGGCATAATGGCAGCCTACAAATCCGGTATAGCTTAACATCACAATAAACATGCATCACATAACATTTAAATAAGAATACTAGCAAGGAACAATGTGGCGCCATACGATCGACCACTCATACGACAATCCCAGATTATTACATAATCATCACTTGTCCATTCGTTGGACCTTTTTCTCACGTCTTCACGAGAACTTGATATCATAAGATAATTCTACATTATACATTCATACAATCACAATCGGTATGTCATAACATAATCTAACGATTCTACATCTATTGCTACACGTTTACTCACAATGCGCTAAGAGGGAGAAATTGGATCCTTGTGCTCTGGAGCTCTTCCAACCACGGACTCAGCTAATCCGCTGTCCTAGTACATAAACAATAATTTCATAAATATTTTATAAATTTGAAAACATTCACAATATCCAAATTGTAGCTAATTCGCTACTATCCGAAAATCTACAGCTTAGCTATTTAAATTTTATAATTTTTACACCGAGCTCGGGTGGAAATCCGGAGCAACAATCGATAGGAAAATTGCTCCCCGAGCCTAACAAAGCTAACGGTGGCCTTGGATGGTGGTGGAAGTGGCGGCACAAGGTGGTTGGCCAACATGGTGAATTCAGCCAATCTTAGATTTCTGACTCCAAGCCACTTTTTTCACTCAACCAACCCCAAATAATAGATGTAGAGGTTGATTTAAGACTACCCATGGTGGTGGTTTAAGGTGGTGACTATGTTTGAAATCATCTACGGCAAAATGGTCATAAAGAGAAACACATAGTTTCTCATGATTTCTTGAAAAAACTAACACCAAATAAATAATCCTTACCTTCTAGATATTAGAAATATGTGTTTTGTTGGCTTGGTGATGAGTAGAAATCAAGAGATCGAGCTTACAAGCTTTTGGTTATGGAGTTTTCTTCACTTTCGTTAGGTTTTCTCAAGGTTGAAGAAGAAACATCCCTTAAGGCATGAGAAACTGAAAGTCACGGCTGGTCATGGGGTTTCTTGGCTTATTTTTATGGCCATTTACCAAGCCAAATGACAAAAATACCCCTTTAGCCCATTTTTGTCTTTTAGTGCCTAAATGGGGTCCACATGAAATTTTTACGTTCGAAAGCTCGTTTTTCACTTGTCTCAGTACGGATATGTTTAAAATATCCTTTTAAACTAGTACGCAAGTTTTCATAATTTTTCGATATCCCAAACATCAAATCCGAGCCTCGGACCGTTTACGGGTCAACATTAAGACTTTTTCGGTTTTAGCTCCGATTCTCATTCTGATTTCACCAACAGCTTTCTAACATCATTTTATGTCTGTATGAATCCATTTATTTTCTTAAAACCTTTTTCAGACCTTCCCGCAACCAGTTTCGAATTTTCACTCCTTTAAGTTAACTAAAGGCGTATCCGTTTTCCACTTAACTTTTTGAGTTTAAAAAATGTCAAATTTTCAATATAAGCATCATATTGTGATCCTCTATGATCCTAGATTCTATTGGTACCCTATACGAACCAAAAATAAAATTTTGGGTAAAATAACCAAAATACCCCTGGTTCATATTTTACCGGTTTTGTGCCGATTAGATTTTCCAATAATCCTCATCAGTAATATATCATATTTTAACACTATATGAGGTTAAAATACCAAATTTTACGGGCTTTACATTGTCTCGATTACGATTCCTGACTCGTGGTCACTTTAGGGCTAAATCTCTCAAATAGCCGATTAAACCCCTTACTCTAAAAATTATTAATATAACAATAAGAGCAGATGGTAGTATGCTTTGTCTACAAGCATACATAAACTTGATCCACCATCTATGAATCATTTAAAGAGACTTGAGTCGATCTCTGTCTTATGAGGGTCTTACATAATTAATGTTTTCAATTTAGCATTTTTCTTTTAATTATTTTGAAAATACTTTGGAAAATACTAAAATATTTTGAACTCCTTAGCTTTCTCAAAAATACATGTTCTTAAATGTATATCTATGATCAAAAATACAAGTTAACCTCTTTTCAAAGTCAAAGAAATCAGTTTTTGGTGATTTTTTGAAAAGAGGATCGATCACTATATTGAGAATTGATCCCCTAGTGAAGATTTTTGGCTAGGATCGATCCCGGGATCAATCCTTGTGAAACAGAGGCGTTTTTCACTTTGTAGACAAGTAGAGGATCGATCCCCTAGAGTAAAGGATCGATCCCATAGGTTTTCAGCGAGCAGATTTTTTGAATTTTAAAGAGAGGGGATCGATCCCTGCAAGTAGAGGATCGATACCTTGGGTGTTGGGCAGTTTTCAAAGTATGATTTTTTTGAAGAAATAATGGTTATGTTTCATTCCAATCCATTTCCAACGGTCATAAATGATATTCAAGGTATTAAAGGGACTCTCCAACACTTTCAAGAGGAAAACAAGGGAGAAAGATCAAAATCATATATTTCATCTCTCTCAAGCTTTCAAGAAGTTTTCTTTTTTCTAAGCTAAATCCTTTCAGTATTTCTTGTATTCCTTTGTAAAAGCACCATTGTATATATAGTCTCTATTTCTTGTGCTAAACCTTGTAAACATTTAGCTTTTTAGAGGTTTTTCTTGTTTACCAAAATACTTTTGAAAAGGGGGAGGTTACTACTTAAGTCTTAAAAAGGTAAAGAGGTTCTATCTAAGCCTTGAAAAGATAGGAGGGTAGAAATTGCTATATAAGCCTAAGCAAAAGATAGAGATTGTAAAGGTTATACCTTGTCTTAGAAAAGCTAGCAATTCAAGATAGTGAATTGGGAACTCTTTAGCAAGAAAGGCTAAGGGGAAGGACATAGGCACAAGTCCGAACCTCTATAAACCACTAGTGTTTGATTTTCTTTCCCTACTCTTTTTACATACTTTATTTGCTTATTTACTTCCTAAATTCAGTATATTGTTTAAATTTCTCAATATTATTATTTGTGCTTTAATTTCGCAATTAACTTTTAAAAAATCAATTCACATCTTTTTGATTTAATCACCATTTGAGCTAACATTTTTAATAAAAAAATTAAAAACTCTTTATTTTTTATATGTTTTTTCATTTTTTTTTAGATTTTTGGTAATTTTATTTTTTAATTTTTTTTTTAAACAATAGAAAAAGTTACATTTTTTAAATAACAATAAAATATGTTTTACACTTAACCAATAATATTACTTTTACTTTTTAATTAATATCTTTTTTTCAAATAAAATTTAAAAATAAAATAAACATAAATAAATAACTAAAATTATTTAAGTTTCTGATTTAATCTTAATTTTAATTCAATGACACTAATGATTTTTATTTATATCATAATTTTGTATATATATTATGGGTTCATTTTTGGTACACTGGCAGTGTAAATTTTTTAACTCCACAAGCAGATTAAGAGATTGCCACATGACCCACTTATTTTTTTAATTAGTTTTTTTTCTATACCCTACCATTATGTGTCACCTTGTTAACCCTGCTTGTGTAGTCTAAATACTTCACTAGTAGTGTTCTACATAATAATCCATATATTATTATAAATAATATCATATACAACTTTCTTTATTTAAAAATAAATTTTTATTTTTATTTTGAAATCATATTTTATAAATAGGCCGCACATTAATATTGCACGAATATTGCATGAATTAATTTTATATATTTAAATAAATATGTATAAATATAAATTATAATAAATAAAAATAAGTTATATACAAATTATGAATTTATATATTAAAATTTATATAAATTACATTGTTTTTAATAGTTTTATTTTTTTCTTACCGTTATTTTGTTATTTATTTTTCGAAAAAAAGGCAGATCTCAGTCGTAAATTTAGAGAAACATACTTGAGTGTCTAACTCTCTGTCTTTATCTCGAGACCCGTTTCTTTTTTTTTTATTATTTTATATATAAATATATACTTCTTTTAGTTTATTTTATTTGATTACATTTTGTTTTTTTTTATTATTATTTATGTATTGTTTAAATATTTTTACTTATTTCTTTTTGTATATTTATTTAAATATTTATATTTCTTAATTTACTTTCATGTATTTGTTCGTACGTTTTGCATTATTGTTTTATTTATTTTATCAAATTTATTTATTCGCTTGCTAATATATTTTAGATATTAATTTGATATTACATACATATATATTGGGTTTTTTTTCAAATTAATTTATTTTATTTTTACTAATGCACACTATTATATTTTTATAGATTATTGGTATGATTTTAGCTAAATTTATTAGTGCTAGAGTTAATATCATATATATAAGATGACTTACAACATCGGGTTCAGTCTTAAGATATTGGTCGTATACTGATTTTTTATAGCAATAACATTTGTGCTTTCTTTTTACATTGATTGCGGATAGGTATATTTCTTAAATATTAAATTTTATATGTTAGTTTTTTTTATTAAAAGATAAGATAAAGAATATATTAGTTCATATAAGTTACTTATATGGATTTATTTATTCTATAGTTTGATTAAAATAACACTTTTTTGTAGGGGTGAAAGACCCAATCTCACATTGAGGATAGCTGGATTGGGCATTCTTGAGATATTAGCTTGAAATATCAAAGTTTAGAAAAAAAAGGAAAGTTAGAAGAGAAAAGCTTGAAATATTAGCTTATTGAGGTTGCTCTTGAGCACCAACTCTAGCACTTTCTTCATTTTCTATTTTTGTTTTTGCTATTTTGAATTCTACTTGGTGAGTTTCTATTTTAAAATAATGTTTTTTTATTGTTCTTTTAAGTTCTTACTTCATCTATTTCTTAAGTATATTTTTTACATTTTATTTTTACAATAAACTCACCATGGCCAAATGGCCTACATTATTTATTTTAAGTTGTTGTTTTGATTTATTTTACCATATTGTTTATGTTATTTTCTTTGATTTTGATGTTTTAAATGTTATGTTACTTCATATTCTTGAGTTATATTTTAATTTGATTGCTTTGATTGTTGCAATTTATGTTTTAAATATTATGTTTTTGCATTTTTAATTTTTTGTTTTCATGTTGTTTAAATTTGAGCATGTTTTAGATTTAGTATATCAAGTGTTTGTGAAAATGCTTGTGTGGTCTTTGCATGATTTTTGTTTTATATCTTAGTTGAGCATGTTTTAGATTTAGTATATTAAGTGTTTGTGTTTGTGAAAATGCTTGTGTGATTTTTGCATGATTTAAGTGTTATATTTTAGTTGAGCATGTTAGTATACCAAGTGTTTGTGAAAATGCCATGCTTTTGGAGCTTGAGGCCATTTGGCTACTCCATGTGTTTTGCATTGTGTGATTGCATTTTTGTCATGTTAGTTAGTAGGTTTTTGCATTTGCATGTTATTTAATTTAGTTTTGCATGCTAGTATACCAAGTGTTTGTGAAAATGCCATGTTTGCTAGTTTCATTTTTCATATTCGGCCACCCTTGGAATCCTTGCATTTTATGTGCATTCTTGCCATGTTAGTTGATAGGTTACCATTTGCATGATATTTGGTTGAGTTTTTGGATTAAGCATGCTTTGTGTTTGTGAAAATGCCATGCATATTTTAGTTATTAAGCTAGGTTTATTTGCCATGCATGATAATGCATTTTAGGTCTAGGTTGCATTAAATGCCATGCAAGTTCATTTAGGTCTAGGTCACTTTATAATGCCATGCATTTTTTCATGACATTTAGGTTTAAATCCATGCATTTCATGCATTATGTTTGCTGCATTGTTTCATGCATTTCATGTTCATGCCACTTGAATAATGACTTGAGCCAATTAATGGTTCAAAGTCATGCTCTTTTGAGCACACTTGTGGAAAATTAAGTTTGTCAAGTTGATTATTCTACCTTTGTGATTTCTTTTACTTAACCAATTTTTATCTAACTTTCAAAAAGTCCTAGCTACTGTTTGTAAGTCATTTTAGGAGTTTCAAATATTTTTACTTTTGATTTTTAAATGATTTTTATCTAACTTTCAAAAAATGTGTTGACAAAGCAGTTTTTTTTTCTTCCAAAACTCGTACATCTCTGGATTTTTTTCCGTGTAGTTTTACATGTCCTGAGTCTCCAGTATTTTTTTCAGAAATTTTTTGAATTTTTAAAAATAGGGTAAAAAATCGTGGATTAAAACTGGACAGTGAAGTCAAAATTGAATTTAAAGAAAAATCATTTTTTTTTTTGTTTTGGTTAAGTTACTTAGAGTGGGCTGATTAGGAGGGTTAGCTACTTACTTAGGGTAGTTTCTAAACTTTTTTAAACTCCAAAAATGGTTTTTCAAGTCTCGGGTTAAGGGTAGTCAAGTCCGGATTTTTAAACTTAGGGAATTAGAGCCATTTAAAAAAAGATTTAGCCTAGTTTTTATTTTAATTCAAGCTTTTCAAAATTGTTTTCAAACAATCACAAAGTATTTTGGTTTTAGAATATTTAATTTGACATATTTTCCTAAGGTAGCCAGATATCTTTTTAGATATACGGATTTTCTTAATTAAAGGAAAAAATACATTTCATGCATTGCATTTTTCATATTCATGCATTTTGTATAATATGTGATTCTTGCCATAATAATTTCTATGATATTGTTGTTATTTTGATTTATATTTTTTGATGTTACATGGTTTATTATATGGTTTTGAATATTTCATGATATCCTATGCTTTTATTTAGTTATTTTTTTTTAGCATATACTATGTTCATGCATTAATATTTTTATTTTCATGCATATTATATGATAGCATTATTTTATTCCACATCATTGAAATTATATGCCATACCATTCATATTTGTCATGTCATTTAAATCATTTCATTTCATTTAGGATATATTATGTCATTTAGAATATTTTATTTCATTTAGATTATATCATATGACTTAGGATATTGCATTTCATGTAGAATATATTATATTACCTAGGTCATTTCATTTCATTTAGGATATATTATGTCATCTAGAATATTTTATTTCATTTAGATTATATCATATGACTTAGGATATTGCATTTCATATAGAATGTATTATGTTACATAGGTCATTTAATTTCATTTAGAATATATCATATAATTTAGGATATTTCATTTCATTTAGAATATGCTAAGGCATTCAAATCATGTCATGTCATTTAGGTTGTATTATATTATTTAGATTTTGCTATGTCATTTTATTCATGTCATGCATATACATATTCATTTCTTTTAAATGTTTTCAAAAAAAGATAATGGTTTTCAATAAAATAAAGATATTCCTGAGTTAAAATAATTCATCAATTATTATTAATAACGGAATATCTTCTTTAAAAAGAGAATGATTCGGAAAATTTTCCAAAATTAATAAAAATTTCTATATTTTGCCACGTTTGTTGGGGAATATAGGAAAATTTTGAATTTATAAATTCCGAATCATTTTCAATTAAAAATGGAATTATTTTTTTCTTTAAATTGGGAATTAACAAGAAATACTAAATTTAAAACCGATTTTTTACCGAGACTTGAGATAACACACAATTAATAAGGTACCGATTTATACGGGCGTTGTAGGGGTGCTAATCCTTCCCCGCACATAACCGACTCCCGAACCCGCTTCTTTGATTTCTCTGGTTTAAAACGCAGACTTGAAATTGGTTTTTAAAATGTTTTAATTAATTTTTAAAATATTTTATAAAACCGGTTTTAATAGGTGGCCGATCACACCTAGCTAAAAAAGATTGGTGGCGACTCCATGTCTTTTTTAAGGTCATTTTCAAAACCTTCATTTTTCTAGAGGAATTAAGTCGACTTTTCCTCGGTTTTTTTTAATGTCACGCTTAACGAATAATAAAGTCTTGCGATGAGTCTCGTTATTTTTTAGGTTGTGACAACTTGGCGACTCCACTGGGGACGATATTAGAGAGTCAGGCCTAGAATTAGTCGTGTGTTATCAAAGTCTCGGTTTTGTTGGTTTAATTGGTATTTAATTTTAATTCCCACATTTTAAAAAATAAGAATAATTTCAAAAAAAATAAGAAAATGTTTTTAAATATGTCCATATTCATGTGCATACATATTATAATTGTTCTCTGGTTATTTTGGTGCATATATTTATTTATTGATTAATTGATGATTTATGTTGTTTAATTTTGTTGGGGCATTTAGAATAAGGGATATAGAATAGGTAGTGAAAGGTTTGTTATTTCTCCTCACACACTACACGTGCATTTGCATATCATGAATCCTATACCCGGGTTCTGTCCTTTTAAGTGGGAGCAAAGTAACTAAGCCTTCGTGATTAACAATCCGCATGGGCTAGTGAAACACTTCCGGAGTACTAAATTACCTAAGCCTTCGTGATTAACAATTCGCATGGGCTAGGGAAATAGACTCTAACGAATTGAACTCACTTTTATCGGGGTGCCTTACTAGCCTTCATCGGCGACAGTGAGGAACAATTCGGGGCCTTTAGAACCGATTCACCCTCATATAGTGAACCTAGGCGAAGCCATGACGGATTTCCAATTAGATATCCCAAAGTTAAGAACACATGGATCAATATATTTCGGAATATCAGGGCTGAGATGATAGTTTGGAGAGCTCCATGGATAGCTCCTATACCGACATTGTATAAATGCGGAGACAAAGCCTCTGTTCCATTATTGGGAGTATGGGGAGGAGTGAGCTATGCACCACTGCTAGTACTGAGGCAATCAGAATCTGGTCAGTTTACTCCAATGACCCATGATCTTGGTAATTTGGAATTTGCTTACGGAGAAGATGGATAATCGGGTAAGGTCCGTGAGATTGTGGTGGCATGGAAGGAAACTCATCGGGTTGAGGTAGCTAGATATGCTGATATAGTCACACCTGACTACTTGACATGGAGATAATCAAGGGTTAATGATAGGTTGTTGACATCGGATGGGGAAGAAGTTCGGCATTAGATTCCGCCACCGAGGGAAATGCCATAAGAGTTAGAAATTGCAAGAGCGGAATTTGAAAAAGAAAAGGCTCGGATGGGTAAAGAAATTGCCCGACTGCAAGAAGAGCTTGAGGACATAAAAAATAGGGAATCAGCTCGGGAAAAAGAGAAGGAACATATTAAGAGAGAAAGGGACACCGTTAAGGGTGACCTTCGAGAATTACATTTGGAGAACAAGAGGTATCGCTTTGAGCTCAGATTTGAGGGGCTTCTCAAGACTTCCGGGGAATGGGAACAAGAAGTCAAAAACCTCAAAAAAGAGAAGAACTATTGGGTTAGAAAAGGCAAAACACGAGGAAGCCCGAGCAAATCAACTTGAGAAACAAGCTAGGGAGAGCTTACAGGTGATGCTTCTGCTAACACGTCAAAGGGCCATGAACAAGTAGCGATCAGATGTAAGAGCAAAGCAGTTAAAGGAGGACATTGAAGAAGATCCAGGATCCAAGGGAGTTATTATAGGACTAGTATCTTGTAATAGTTTTTTAGGAGAGACAGATTATCATGTTGTCTTAAACAGGGATATTTTGTTTGATGTATTTAGTTCCAGGAAATCAATGAAAGACCGTTTGGTTGGAATTATCCCGGGGCCAATACTTTAATTACATTCATCATTCACTAGCTTTTTTTCTTTTATATATTTTATTTGTTCATATTCATAATCATTCATTCATTTATTCTTTATAAATTGTTCATACACTTAGCCATTTATTTATTTGTTCATTCATTTATAATTAGTCATTTAAGTTCATACACTTAGTCATTTACTTAGTTGTTCATGCATTAACACTGATTCATTTATTCATTCATTCATTTATTTATTCATTTTTTTATAAAATAAAATAAGAAATGTGTCAATAATTTCTAATCCATGGTTTTCAAAAAATAAAGGTACAATTGGTCGCACTCAGAAAGAACCAGATTTCCAACACTCTTACAATACTCAGTCTCGAACAAAAGCCATGGAAAACGATCAGCTTGCCAAAATTGAGAGAATGGAAAGAATCCAGAAAGAATTACAAGAACAATTGACTAAGTCTCAGGAGGAGACACGAGAATAGATGACAAATCTCATGGAAATGATGAGCAATATGATGAAGCAGAAGTGGCCCAGAGAGAATTCAGCTGCTGGAATGGGGGCAGTGAATCAGGAGGATAGACCAGAAGTGGTACAGTGAAATGGCTAGACATCCCAACCTGTGGGAAATGAAATCCCAACCGGGGCAGCATCCTACATCTACATCCAACTGGCGGCCGAAGCACAGAATTTCAGACCAAAAAGGGGTAACATCGGAGTTCATCCAATTGAGGTTGAGGTTCCAGTCTTCGAAGAAATGGCAGAGAAGGAAAGGGCCAAAATGACTGAACTGAAGAGGGTCGAAACTGTTGAATCTGAGAAAAAATATCAGTTGTTGGAAGAAAGGCTAAGAACAGTGGAAGGAGCAGAGTTGTTTGGCAGTCTAGATGCCAAAGAGATGAGCCTGGTACATGATCTAATAATTCCACCGAAGTTCAAAGTACCAGATTTTGAAAAGTATAATGGGACCACCAACCCATCGGCTCATCTGTCTATGTACTGTAGAAGGATGACAGGGCATGAGGATAATGAAAAATTGCTTATTCATTGCTTCCAGGACAGCTTAACAGGGTCAGCCACCCGATGGTACAACCAACTCAGTCGTACCAAGATTCGTTCATGGACGGATTTGGCCAGGGCTTTTATGGAGTATTATAAGCACGTTTCTGATATGGCACCAGATAGGCTATCATTACAGAACATGGAAAAGAGGTCCAATGAGAACTTCAAGGAGTATTCACAGACGTGGAGGGATCTGGCAACACAAGTGCAACCCCCTTTAACCAACAAAGAAACCACGGTGCTTTTCATCAACACATTGAAAGCACCTTATTATGACAGATTGGTGGGAAATGATATTGGGTTTATCTCCAAATCCATTTCTTTCTTTTTTTATTATTTTACACATATATATACATTTGTTAGTTTATTTTATTTGATTACATTTTGTTTTTTTTATTATTATCATCAATGTATTGTTTGAATATTCTTACTTATTTCTTTTTTCTATATTTATTTAAATATTTATTTTTCCTAATTTACTTTTATGTATTCGTTCGTACGTTTTGCATTATTAGTTTATTTATTTTATCAAATTTATTTATTCGCTTGCTAATATATTTTAGATTTTAATTTGATATTACATACATAGATATTGGGTTTTTTTTTTCAAATTAACTTATGTTATTTTTACTAATGCAACATCATTATATTTTTATAGATTTTTGGTATGATTTTAGCTAAATTTATTAGTGCTCGAGTTAATATCATATATATAAGATGGCTTACAACGTCGGATTCAGTCTGAAGATATTGGTCGTATACGGATTTTTTATAGCAATAACATTTGTGCTTTCTTTTGCATTGATTGCGGATAGGTATATTTCTTAAATATTAAATTTTTTATGTTAAAATTTTTTATTAAAAGATAAGATAAAAAATATATTAGTTCATATAAGTTGGTACTTATATGGATTTGTTTATTATATCGTTTGATTAAAAAACACTTTTTTGTAGGGGTGAAAGACCGAATCTCATATGAAGGATAGCTGGATTGGGCATTCTAACTGGATTATTTGGAAATGTATTTTAAATTTCTTTAAATTTCTTTTATTATTTAAAACTTAATTATTTATTTTAATTTGACTTCTGTCTTATAAACCTTAGGAGAGTTTTGGGCTAAAATCTATTCGCGAAAAGCTTTGTTTTTGCTTCCGCGACTTACGTTGCTACAATTTCAAATTTATCACCCGCCATCACTTATATATTAACATTGATGTTCAAGTATGTAAAAATTGTAATAGATATTTTTTTTATCCTACTATTTATAAAACATAACCATATTTCAAAGTTTTGACAATTTAGTACAAACTTCAATTAAAAAATTAAAATTAGATGTAGTTTTAAAAAGTCATGTCAAAGCTCACCTAATAAACAACCGGCAAGAAAGAAAAAATAAAGAATATAGATAAATCTCATGAGACAGAAATAATCAAGCAAGAAAACAGACAAGTTTGTGCTATGAATATGCCGAAACTAAATAAGAATATAATAAAACTTATAAAAGGTATATATTAAAATATAGATGTAAACAAATAAGATTATTTTCATTAAATTCGAAAATCAATATGCTTACATGATCAAAAGTTTATCATTCATAAAATAAATTTAATATTGTGCAGTTGATAGTTAAGCCTTATGCTTGATTTCTGGTGTTTTTATTGAGATAAGGAAGTTGAGAGTTTTGAATGATGAATATGAGTCATCTGTAGTGGGTCTTTATGTGGAACATCAATATTGTCTTTTAGACGTCTAATTTATTCAAAGAAGTTTATTGTATTAAAGAGGATGATTGTGGTCTTGAAAATGAAAATGATGTTGCTTTAAAGAATCAAAATGGTTGATTGTGATACTTTGAAAATTGAATGTCTAATTTGCTGTGCAAAAAAGGAGAATGGTGATGTTGATCGAAGTAGTGGTTTGTTTTGAGTTGTTATTTCTTTTAGTCGTGCTTTTTTGGGTTTTTGGAGTTCTAGCCTTTGCTTGGTTTCGAGAATGAGGGTTTTGATTTTTAATTGAGTTTTAAGGAAGTGACTGATAACCTGCTTCTCCTTATTTGATTCATGAGAAAAATAGGGATTTACAAAGTTTCTGTGATTGGATTGGTATGTCTTGTTATTTGATGATGGTGGTTTTGGTCTTATGATCTTTCAGTGTTCTTGGTGTTAGATCATTTGAAAATGTATGGTGGGATTATGATTGATTGGTGACTTGATTTTATTTTATGAAACTCTTCTTTCAGTAATCTGAGTTGGATTCTCATTAAATTATATTACATGTTATTTTTTAGGTTTAGAGGGATGATGTCTAAGTTTCGATTTTTGATGTATCAAAGAAATTTTGTGTTAGCGACAACGACTGCTAGGGAGAAAGAGGAAGGTAACTAAAACAAAGAGTGAGCAAATCAGATAAAAATATTTTCTACACTGTCATGATTGTTAATACAACCAGTTTCAAGGGCTTCGAAGAAACTCTGCAAAGAGAATTTGGATTTGGCTATTTTGCAAACGAACTCCGAATTAAGATTTTCTTTCGCCAATCTCTTCAAAATGATTTAAGAATGAGATTTGCAATTTTTCAGAAATTTTGGAGTTCATTTGCTATTTTTCCCAAATTTTCTAATTTTGCCCTTTTGTCTCTGAAACTCGGTTTTGCTCAAAACAAGTCTGATTTTCAGATTTTCTTCAAACTGAGCCTTGGACTATCCTTTTTTAATCACTCCTCATCCATTAGGGGCTTTAGTCTTACCGAATCGGGCCATTTCTGTAATTTTTCCCAATTTCACCGAAATCCACCAAAAACCCTAATTCTCCGTTTTCTTTCGGATTAACTTTTATTTCAGTTTTTCTTTCAAGTGGCTTCTCCATTACCCATAGTCAGTGCTTATCTTTCATTTGGAATCTTCAATTTCGACCAATTCGATCGTTTAAGCACTTTTTTCCCAAATTTCTCTTGTTAGGGTTTCCTTTCTACTGAATCTCCATAATCCAACTTCCGAACTCCATATCTTTCAATGTAGACCTCGGATTATCAAAATTCTTTCGCCACTTTTCAATTTAACTTCAAATCTTGATTTTGAAATTGGGTTGACTTTTTAGTAGTTGACTTTTTGGGGTTGACTTTTTTCAAGTTTGACTTTTTATGCTCGCCTTCTTAGACTAAGTCTCGGAGTACCACCTGTAGGATGAAAAAAAGTCTTTTTACATTTTGAAACATCAATTTAGGAAGAAAATATACCTGTTTTAGTGGTCCGGACAAAATTAGGTGTCTATAGCTGCCCCTCTTTGGCTATTGCTGAGAATCAGGAATCAAGCAAAGATAAACAAATACTAATTTTGTCCGGTTAGTGAAATCACATGTGAAGGGAAGGGGAAGGGGGTTTCTTTTTTCAATTTTTCATTTTCATTTTCATTTTTTTTTTGTTGAAAATAAAAGCTGTAAATTGAAGATTTTGTCCTTAAATTGAGTTCCCTGACTAATGAAGGCTCGACCCGTCTTAAGGAAACGAGTTCTATTTTCAAAATGAAAATTATGCTCGGAGGTCTTAAAAATAGTGCCCGGAAGTCTTATCTATAATTTAAAGAAAAATTATGCCCGGAGGTCTTAAAAATGGTGCCCGGAGGCCTTATCCGTGAAAAAAATACGTTGTATGCGACTTTAAAAATGATGGCCGAAGGTTTTAAGAATGGTGCCCGGAGGCCTTACCCGTGATTTGAAAAAAAAAATTGCTATATGCGACTTAAAAAATGATGCCCGGTGGTCTTAAGAATGGTGCCCGGAGGCCTTACCCGTGATTCAAAAAAAAAATGCACTGTATGTGACTTTAACAATGATGCCCGGAGGTCTTAAGAATGGGGCCCGGAGGCCTTAACCGTGATTTGGGAAAATGCGCTGTATGCGACTTTAAAAATGATGACCGAAGGTCTTAAAAATGGTGCCCGGAGGCCTTAACCCTGATTTAGGAAAATACGCAGTATGCGACTTTAAAAATAATGCCCAGAGCTCTTAAGAATGGTGCCCGGAGGCCTTACCCGTGATTTGGAAAAATGCGTTGTATGTGACTTTTAAAAATTAATGCCCGGAGGTCTTAAGAATACTGCCCGGAGGCTTTACCCGTGATTTGGAAAAAATGTGCTATATGCGACTTTTAAAATAAATGATGCCCAGAGGTCTTAAGAATGGTGCCCGGAGGCCTTACCCGTGATTTAAAAAGAAAAACTATGCCCAGAGGTCTTTAGAATGGTGCCCGGAGGTCTTATCCATAATTTAAAAAGAAAAACTATACCCGAAGGTCTTATTTATGATTTGGAAAATTGATGCCTGGAGATGCAAATGCAAAAATGGCTTAGATTGATGCAAATGCTTATTGATGTAGATGCAGATGTTGAATAAGATGCAGATGCTTCTAAATGATGCAAATGCAATTGATCCTCAAATAACGCAATTACTTCTCAGAAGGATGCAAAGGTCGAAAATTGGTGTTTAACGTAACTACGTCATGGAATGATGCAGATGCAAAGATTGGCATTATGAAAATGCTTCTAAATGATGCAAATGCAAGGATTTGACAACGTGCAGAATGCTTCTACATGATGCAAATGCAAAGATCCATAATGATGCAAACGCTTCATGAAAATATGCAAATGCCCCTGATCATTTTTCTAGACTTTGGCTTAGCCTTTCCAATTCATTTTTCCTTTTCAAATCAGAGTATATCTTCAATTCATTTTGGCTATTCTCTTTGCCCAATAATTTTCAAACTCTCATCAACAGAGGTCTGAAATGGGTTCTATTTCTTCTTATCATATCTGGAAGTCAAGACCTATCCTAGCAATTCTATACCTTTGGGTTAGAAAAACCCTTGTCTCATGTCAACATCAAGAATGGGTGCTTCAAAAAAAAATCTTTATTTGTTTTCTCATTTTGAAAACTTCTGAACAAAAAATATTAACCCCACAGTGTGTGATGTACAAATCTTTTGAAGACTGATGATCATTGTTAAAAACTTCTCTAAGTGTCAATCTGGGTTTTTCAATTTGAATTGGCAATGCTTGTATAACAAGATTTTGGTTGATCAAAGGAAATTTCATAACAAAAATGTATGTCCTTTCTAGGCTCACAAATGGAACAGGTTTTACAAATCATATATTCATTGAAAATCAAACAAATTCAACATTCTTTTAGTTTTCATATCAAGGCATTTTGATAAGCGTCAAAATTGGCTGGTATGTTTAAACTGGAAAGTTGATCTTGGAGAAAAAGAGTTTCAGTTTTTGAAATCAATCATCCGAATGAGAGTTGACACTTTGGTAAGTTCAAGAATTCCTAGATGTTCCTTGATGACCACTTCTTCAAGATGATTTTCTCTTTTGTGGTATCGGCATTATTATAGATGGCATCGGAAATTCCCATTTACTCTAGATCGCTTATTTTTGGGTTTTCGCCCTAGAGTCCCATTCTTTCTCCTTTTTTGTGTTTTTCATTATTTTACCATGCACTTGAGAATTCTAAATTCTTCCTTTGTGAAATGATAATTCGATGAGATGGGATAAAATCCAAGGAAAAGCCCTTCAAATTAAATATTCATGCTTGATCAAAATGGACTTTTAAAGCACGTAATGTAGGCCATGGTTTGGGGTTCAAAAAGAAAGGATAAATAGGCCCAAAATATGTGTTTGAGGGTAATCAAATCAAAGGATCATTTCTTGAGGAGAATTCTTTTTGAAGCATTTGTCCCTTCTTGGACATTTCTTTCCTTTTTACTTTTTTTTTTTTTTTTTTGCTTTTGGCTTTTGGCTTTCATTTGTCATACTTTTTCACACATTTTTTCTTTTTTCTTTTTGGCTTCTATTTCTCCATCTTTTCCTTTTCTTTTTGACAGAGTAAGCCCATATTCATTCGGCGCTCCATTTGCTTTGCCAGGACTCATTCCTCCATGATCTTTACAAAGATTTTTCCTCGCATTTTCCCCCCAGTGTAGAGGGTGATCCTTGATCAGGGTTCAAAGAAGAAAGAATTCTTTTGGCTCAAAATGGGTGACTATGGATAATTTCTTTTTTTGCAAAAGGGATATGAAAGATGGCCATTCATCATATCAAGCACAAATATTCTAATTGAAAAGCAATCCCCAGGGGAAATAGATAATCAAAATTTCATTTTGCACTTTGGAATCATCTGAATTCTCATATGCATGATATCACAATTTTTCTTCTTTTTTGCTGTTTTTTTTTTCGCATGCCCCAATGATTCATGCGTTAGTCCATCCTTATTCACCATGTATCCATCATTTTCACATATGATGCCCCAATTTGATTAACCATGAGAGTTTGTATCAACAAGGAACATAGCAAGTCTAGGTCTATTTTGAAAAGGTTGAGTTTCAAATCTAAGTTCTTTGAAGAGACAAAGAAAACATGACCTAAAAATGGGTTTTCTCTGGGACATGGGATAATCTAGTTTAATCATTGTGCCCCAGGGTGTCAATCATGAAGTGATGTTTGGGCAATTAGTGTTTTGTGGTTGTTGAAAATGACATGAATGGTTTTGGCACAACCTTGACACACCCCAAATTACCATGATCTAAATTCTTGAAAGAAAGTCTCATTTGTTTGAATTTCAAGGAGTTCGAAAAAATTTCGAAAAGTTCGTTCCTTTGTTCATAGCCTAGACTAGGATCTACATCTTTGCTTATTCTATGATGACAATGGTTTTATGAAGTTCAATCATTCATATTCCTTGAAGCATCAGGTCTTTCAAGTGTTCTCGATTCAAGGGGTTTAGGCCTAGGAAAGCTTAAAAGAGAGGGGAAAAGGTATTGGGTCATTTGTAACAATGATCATCAATATTCTTGAGACTATCCATTATTAAAACTTCCTTAATGCTTCTTTTTACAAATTCAGATTATTGTTAAAACATAACAAACACAAAGCATTTAAAATTCAAAAAGAAGGAAAGTGAGCAGGATCAGCGCGTGGACTCGGATCCGACCCGGGTCCGCGCGCCTGACCCTATCTGGGGGGGAAAAGAAAGGGAAGAAATGGGGGAAATAAGAAAGGAAAGAAAAGAAGAAAGGAAAGAAAGGAAAAAGGAAAAGAAAGAAAAAAAGAAAGAAAGAAAAAAAGAAAGAAAAAAAAAAAAGAAAAAGAAAAGAAAAGAATGAAAAAAAGAAGAAAGAAAAAGAAAGAAAGAAAAGAAAAGAAAAGAAAAGAAAAAGAAAGAAAAGAAAAGAAAAGAAAAGAAAAAGAAAAAGAAAGAAAAGAAAAGAAAAAGGAAGAAAAAGAAAAGAATTAATTAATTAATTAATTCCCTCGGCAAAATTCATCCGAGCACTCAAATCCCGGCTCCACACTTTTCCCGAAGGTAAATCTTTATTTTATATTTAGTTATGTTTATTTTATATTTATCTATTTTTAATTTAATTTAATTTTATGTTATTTTTATTTATTATTTTATTAATGCTTTTTATTTATTTATTTATTTTATTATAGTTGTTATCATTATTTTTAATATATTATTAGTTTTACCTTTTTATTTTTTATATTTTTCTTCATGCTTTTCTTTTCTTTTTATTATTATTATTATTATTATTTTCTAAATGTGTTATTAATCTATTCTTTTTTAAAAAATATATATATATATAAATAAAAATAAATAAATAAATAAATATTTTTTTGATTTCATGAATATTAGGCAAGAATTATTTCTTAATCTTTGCTGGGTTTGCCGGGGAGGTTAGGAAATTTCTCAGCGCACGTGTTTCTGAAATTGTAAAGTATAAGTTTCGTTTTACTCGAAATTACGTACGTGTTAAGTGAAAGAATATCTTTCCAAGCTTTGTTGGGTTTGCCGAGCAGTTCAGTTAAATTTTTTGACGTTTAGCATTTATGTAATTTTAAATAAATAAATTTATAAAAAATGATTTTCTTCAGAATATGATTGTTTGCATATTTTTGTTTATGTTATTTAACTATTGATGTTTATATTATGTTTTAATTATGCCATGTGATAATTAATGTTCATATTATTTTTTTCATGTTGCATATTAATATTATTTTACATATTCATATTTTATTTAAATGAGTTTTAATTTCATATAAAAATTAACGTTTTAATAATAAAACAAAGCAATATTTTCGAGTTAAAATAAGTCATGAGTTCTCTGCTGGGTCTGCCCAGGAGGATATCATCAATTATCATTAACAATGGAATATCTTTTTTTTTTTTTCAAACGAGGGCGATTCGGAGAATTCCAAAATAAACAAAAATTTCTATGTTTTGACAGGTCTCAATGGATTCAGCAATAATAACCAAATGACTATTCATTTCAGTTCCAAAGATAACGATTTAGATATGCATATAGTCCTAGTTTCTCATGAATGGAATTGGATATCTACTATATTTATTTTTGAGTCCATAGAATTCAAGGGGTATTTTTGAAATAGGCTAGAGACAAATTTTGTCATGCTTTATAATATAAAAAAATGGGTCTACTTGACACATCTTGAGCGTTTTGCTCAACACATGACGAGTTTTTTTACTTTATTTTAAATGATTTATTTAAAGGGGTTGGTCTGCACGTTTACTCGTAAGTCGATTTAGGATACATACCCGACACGTTTCAGAAAGTTTTTTTTTAAAAAATTATTTTATTAATTATTTTAATTTTTTATTTTATTTTTAAATCATGTATTTAAAGAGGTTGGTCCGCTCGTTCCGTACTTGATCCGTTCGGAAAAAATTAAAAAAAATTATTTTATAATTATTTTTAGTTTTTTATTTTATTTTTAAATGATATATTTAAAGGGGTTGGTCTGCATGTTGAGTCGCGGGTCGATTTAAGATTCGTACCAGACTAGAAAGGAAAAAAAGTTTTAAAAACAATTATTAAGTATTAATTTTTTTTATTTTTAAATTATGTATTTAAAGGAGTTGGTCCGCATGTTAACTCACGGGTCGATTTATGATCCATACCGGACACGAGCGGAAAAAATAAAAAAGAAATTTATTTTATTAATTATTTTAAGTTTTTTTTTTTTATGATGTATTTAAAGGGGTTAGTCTGCACATTAACTCGTGGATCGATTTATGGTTGGAAAAAATAAATTTTTTTTTAGTTTTTTTTAAATGATGTATTTAAAGGGATTGATCCGTACATGGACTCAGGAGTCAATTAAGGATCCGTACCCGACCGGCTCGAGGAAAAAGTTAAAAAATTATTTTATTAATTATTTTAATTTCAATTTTAAGTGACGTATTTAAAGGGGTTGGTCCATACATTGACTCGCGGGTCAGTTTAAAATACATACTCGACAGACTCGGGGAAAAAATTATTTTATTAATTATTTTAATTTTAATTGATGTATTTAAAGGGGTAGGTCTGCATGGTGAGTCGCAGGTCGATTTAGGATCCGTACTTGATTCTCTCGTGAAAAAATGTAAACAAAAAATGAACTTATTGCTAACCTATTTAGGAAAATCGATATTACGAAAGAATAAAATACAAACCACAATTTTATTTTCTTATTTTTTATTTACTATTTTTTAACCTCTTATAAATAAAAATATACAACATACAATAAAGTCAAAATATTTTTATATATAAATAACATTTGAAAATTATTTATATTTCGTAATTTATAAATAAACAATTATCATAAATTTAATTTTCATAATTAACAAAATGTAATTATATTAATATTATTTCAATTTAAAAATAAAAATTATTTAATAAAATATAATTTAAAATTAACTTATTATTATTAATTAATTAAAAATTTATAAAAAAAAATTAAAAACACCCCGACAAAACGAGGTCTTTTTTCTAGTTTACACCTAATTTTTGTATATCCACAATTTATTATGCAACATGAATTTATAAAAATATTATGAAAATTTTAAAATATTTGTGATATAACTGTACTTATTGAAGGATTGTAATTGATTAGCAAGATATAATTGGATATATCTAAATTTTTTTAATAATTCATTAATGTTAATGAATAAATGAGAGTATTGATTTTATTTTTCTGTATTTTATATCATCTTTCATTTTTTTTTTGTTAGCTTTGAATTGATTTCAATTTTGAAATGACAAAATCTTAAGCTTAATTAGGTTGATAATTTGTCACATCCCAACTCCGGGAGTGTAACCGACCAGAGACAAGTATGTACCCTTGTCTCCGAAGCCTTAACCATTCATGACCTCGCCCGATATGTGGGGTTTACCGAACCTGCAGAATATGCAACACAATAATAATAACACATGACATCCGGGTTAGGATACCTCCAACTAGGGAGTAATCGAGATGCCCCGTAGCAGAAGCACGAAATGAACCATAATATACATATATATATATATATATATATATATATAAACCACTAGTGTTTGAACCTCTATAAACCACTAGTGTTTGATTTTCTTTCCCTACTCTTTCTACATACTTTATTTGCTTATTTACTTCCTAAATTCAGTATATTGTTTAAATTTCTCAATATTATTATTTGTGCTTTAATTTCACAATTAACTTTTAAAAAATCAATTCACCTCTTTTTGATTTAATCACCATTTGAGCTAACATTTTTAATAAAAAAATTAAAAACTCTTTATTTTTTATATGTTTTTTCATTTTTTTTTAGATATTTGGTAATTTTCTTTTTTAATTTTTCTTTAAACAATAGAAAAAGTTACATTTTTTAAATAGCAATAAAATATGTTTTACATTTAACCAATAATATTACTTTTACTTTTTAATTAATATCTTTTTTTCAAATAAAATTTAAAAATAATATAAAAATAAATAAATAACTAAAATTATTTAAGTCTCTGATTTAATTTTAATTTTAATTCAATTACACTAATGATTTTTATTTATATCATAATTTTATATATATATTATGGGTTCATTTTTGGTACACTGGCAGTGTAAATTTTTTAACTCCACAAGCGGATTAAGAGATTGCCACATGTCCCACTTATTTTTTTAATTAGTTTTTTTTTTCTATACCCTACCATTATGTGTCACCTTGTTAACCCTGCTTGTGTAGTCTAAATACTTTACTAGTAGTGTTCTAGATAATAATCCATATATTATTATAAATAATATCATATACAACTTTCTTTATTTAAAAATAAATTTTTGTTTTTATTTTGAAATCATATTTCGAAAAAAAGGCAGATCTCAGTCGTCAATTTAGAGATACATACCTCAGTGTCTAACTCTCTGTCTTTATCTCGAGACCCGTTTCTTTTTTTTTTATTTTATATATAAATATATACTTCTTTTAGTTTATTTTATTTAATTACATTTTGTTTTTTTTATTATTATTATTTATGTATTGTTTAAATATTCTTACTTATTTCTTTTTTCTATATTTATTTAAATATTTATATTTCTTAATTTACTTTCATGTATTTGTTCGTACGTTTTGCATTATTGGTTTATTTATTTTATCAAATTTATTTATTCGCTTGCTAATATATTTTAGATATTAATTTGATATTACATACATATATATTGGGTTTTTTTTCAAATTAATTTATTTTATTTTTACTAATGCACACTATTATATTTTTATAGATTATTGGTATGATTTTAGCTAAATTTATTAGTGCTAGAGTTAATATCATATATATAAGATGACTTACAACATCGGATTCAGTCTTAAGATATTGGTCGTATACTGATTTTTTATAGCAATAACATTTGTGCTTTCTTTTTACATTGATTGCGGATAGGTTTATTTCTTAAATATTAAATTTTATATGTTAGTTTTTTTTATTAAAAGATAAGATAAAGAATATATTAGTTCATATAAGTTGGTACTTATATGGATTTGTTTATTCTATAGTTTGATTAAAAAACACTTTTTTGTAGGGGTCAAAGACCCAATCTCACATTGAGGATAGCTGGATTGGACATTCTTGAGATATTAGCTTGAAATATCAAAGTTTAGAAAAAAAAAGGAAAGTTAGAAGAGAAAAGCTTGAAATATTAGCTTCTTGAGGTTGCTCTTGAGCACCAACTCTTGCACTTTCTTCATTTTCTATTCTTGTTTTTGCATTTTTAATTTTTTTTATTTTATATATAAATATATACTTCTTTTAGTTTATTTTATTTAATTACATTTTGTTTTTTTTATTATTATTATTTATGTATTGTTTAAATATTCTTACTTATTTCTTTTTTCTATATTTATTTAAATATTTATATTTCTTAATTTACTTTCATGTATTTGTTCGTACGTTTTGCATTATTGGTTTATTTATTTTATCAAATTTATTTATTCGCTTGCTAATATATTTTAGATATTAATTTGATATTACATACATATATATTGGGTTTTTTTTCAAATTAATTTATTTTATTTTTACTAATGCACACTATTATATTTTTATAGATTATTGGTATGATTTTAGCTAAATTTATTAGTGCTGGAGTTAATATCATATATATAAGATGACTTACAACATCGGATTCAGTCTTAAGATATTGGTCGTATACTGATTTTTTATAGCAATAACATTTGTGCTTTCTTTTTACATTGATTGCGGATAGGTTTATTTCTTAAATATTAAATTTTATATGTTAGTTTTTTTTATTAAAAGATAAGATAAAGAATATATTAGTTCATATAAGTTGGTACTTATATGGATTTGTTTATTCTATAGTTTGATTAAAAAACACTTTTTTGTAGGGGTGAAAGACCCAATCTCACATTGAGGATAGCTGGATTGGGCATTCTTGAGATATTAGCTTGAAATATCAAAGTTTAGAAAAAAAAAGGAAAGTTAGAAGAGAAAAGCTTGAAATATTAGCTTCTTGAGGTTGCTCTTGAGCACCAACTCTTGCACTTTCTTCATTTTCTATTCTTGTTTTTCCTATTTTGATTTCTACTTGGTGAGTTTCCATTTTAAAATAATGTTTTTTTTATTGTTCTTTTAAGTTCTTACTTCATCTCTTTCTTAAGTATATTTTTTACATTTTATTTTTACAATAAACTCACCATGGCCAAATGGCCTGCATTATTTATTTTAAGTTGTTGTTTTGATTTATTTTACCATATTGTTTATGTTATTTTCTTTGATTTTGATGTTTTAAATGTTATGTTACTTCATATTCTTGAGTTATATTTTAATTTGGTTGCTTTGATTGTTGCCATTTATGTTTTAAATATTATGTTTTTGCATTTTTAATTTTTTGTTTTCATGTTGTTTAAATTTGAGCATGTTTTAGATTTAGTATATCAAGTGGTCTTTGCATTATTTTTGTTTTATATCTTAGTTGAGCATGTTTTAGATTTAGTATATTAAGTGTTTGTGTTTGTGAAAATGCTTGTGTGATTTTTGCATGATTTAAGTGTTATATTTTAGTTGAGCATGTTAGTATACCAAGTGTTTGTGAAAATGCCATGCTTTTGGAGCTTGAGGCCATTTGGCTACTCCATGTGTTTTGCATTGTGTGATTGCATTTTTGTCATGTTAGTTGGTAGGTTTTTGCATTTGCATGTCATTTAATTTAGTTTTGCATGCTAGTATACCAAGTGTTTGTGAAAATGCCATGTTTGCTAGTTTCATTTTTCATATTCGGCCACCCTTGGAATCCTTGCATTTTATTTGCATTCTTGCCATGTTAGTTGATAGGTTAGCATTTGCATGATATTTGGTTGAGTTTTTGAATTAAGCATGCTTTGTGTTTGTGAAAATGCCATGCATATTTTAGTTATTAAGCTAGGTTTATTTGCCATGCATGATAATGCATTTTAGGTTTAGGTTGCATTAAATGCCATGCAAGTTCATTTAGGTCTAGGTCACTTTATAATGCCATGCATTTTTTCATGACATTTAGGTTTAAATCCATGCATTTCATGCATTATGTTTGCTGCATTAATTCATGCATTTCATGTTCATGCCACTTGAATAATGACTTGAGCCAATTAATGGTTCAAAGTCATGCTCTTTTGAGCACATTTGTGGAAAATTAAGTTTGTCAAGTTGATTATTCTACCTTTGTGATTTCTTTTACTTAACCAATTTTTATCTAACTTTCAAAAAGTCCTAGCTACTGTTTGTAAGTCATTTTAGGAGTTTCAAATATTTTTACTTTTGATTTTTAAATGATTTTATCAAAGGCAAAAATGTGTTGACAAAACAGTTTTTTTTCTTCCAAAACTCGTACATCTCTGGATTTTTTTCCATGTAGTTTTACATGTCCTGAGTCTCCAGTATTTTTTTCAGAAATTTTTTGAATTTTTAAAAATAGGGTAAAAAATCATGGATTAAAACTGAACAGTGAAGTCAAAATTGAATTTAAAGAAAAATCATTTTTTTTTTGTTTTGGTTAAGTTACTTAGAGTGGGCTGATTAGGAGGGTTAGCTACTTACTTAGGGTAGTTTCTAAACTTTTTTAAACTCCAAAAATGGTTTTTCAAGTCTCGGGTTAAGGGTAGTCAAGTCCGGATTTTTAAACTTAGTTAATTAGAGCCATTTAAAAAAAGATTTAGCCTAGTTTTTATTTTAATTCAAGCTTTTCAAAATTGTTTTCAAACAATCACAAAGTATTTTGGTTTTAGAATATTTAATTTGACATATTTTTCTAAGGTAGCCGGATATCTTTTTAGATATACAGATTTTCTTAATTAAAGGAAAAAATACATTTCATGCATTGCATTTTTCATATTCATGCATTTTGTATAATATGTGATTCTTGCCATAATAATTTCTATGATATTGTTGTTATTTTGATTTATATTTTTTGATGTTACATGGTTTATTATATGGTTTTGAATATTTCATGATATCCTATGCTTTTATTTAGTTATTTTTTTTAGCATATACTATGTTCATGCATTAATATTTTTATTTTCATGCATATTATATGATAGCATTATTTTATTCCACGTCATTGAAATTATATGCTATACCATTCATATTTGTCATGTCATTTAAATCATTTCATTTCATTTAGGATATATTATGTCATTTAGAATATTTTATTTCATTTAGATTATATCATATGACTTAGGATATTGCATTTCATGTAGAATATATTATATTACCTAGGTCATTTCATTTCATTTCATTTAGGATATATTATGTCATCTAGAATATTTTATTTCATTTAGATTATATCATATGACTTAGGATATTGCATTTCATATAGAATGTATTATGTTACATAGGTCATTTAATTTCATTTAGAATATATCATATAATTTAGGATATTTCATTTCATTTAGAATATGCTAAGGCATTCAAATCATGTCATGTCATTTAGGTTGTATTATATTATTTAGATTTTGCTATGTCATTTTATTTATGTCATGCATATACATATTCATTTCTTTTAAATGTTTTCAAAAAAAAAGATAATGGTTTTCAATAAAATAAAGATATTCCTGAGCTAAAATAATTCATGAGTTCTCTGCCGGGTTTGCTGGGGAGCATATCATCAATTATTATTAATAACGGAATATCTTCTTTAAAAAGAGAATGATTCGGAAAATTTTCCAAAATTAATAAAAATTTCTATATTTTGCCACGTTTGTTGGGGAATATAGGAAATTTTTGAATTTATAAATTCCGGATCATTTTCAATTAAAAATGGAATTATTTTTTTCTTTAAATTGGGAATTAACTTGAAATACTAAATTTAAAACCAATTTTTTACCGAGACTTGAGATAACACACAATTAATAAGGTACCGATTTATACGGGCGTTGTAGGGGTGCTAATCCTTCCCCGCACATAACCGACTCCCGAACCCGCTTCTTTGATTTCTCTGGTTTAAAACGCAGACTTGAAATTGGTTTTTAAAATGTTTTAATTAATTTTTAAAATATTTTATAAAACCGGTTTTAATAAGTGGCCGATCACACCTAGCTAAAAAAGATTGGTGGCGACTCCATGTCTTTTTTAAGGTCATTTTCAAAACCTTCATTTCTCTAGAGGAATTAAGTCGACTTTTCCTCGGTTTTTTTTTAATGTCACGCTTAACGAATAATAAAGTCTTGCGATGAGACTCGTTATTTTTTAGGTTGCGACAACTTGGCGACTCCACTGGGGACGATATTAGAGAGTCAGGCCTAGAATTAGTCGTGTGTTATCAAAGTCTCGGTTTTGTTGGTTTAATTGGTATTTAATTTTAATTCCCACATTTTAAAAAATAAGAATAATTTCAAAAAAAATAATAAAATGTTTTTAAATATGTCCATATTCATGTGCATACATATTATAATTGTTCTCTGGTTATTTTGGTGCATATATTTATTTATTGATTAATTGATGATTTATGTTGTTTAATTTTGTTGGGGCATTTAGAATAAGGGATATATAATAAGTAGTGAAAGGTTTGTTATTTCTCCTCACACACTACACGTGCATTTGCATATCATGAATCCTATACCCGGGTTCTGTCCTTTTAAGTGGGAGCAAAGTAACTAAGCCTTCGTGATTAACAATCCGCATGGGCTAGTGAAACACTTCCGGAGTACTAAATTACCTAAGCCTTCGTGATTAACAATTCGCATGGGCTAGGGAAATAGACTCTAACGAATTGAACTCACTTTAATCGGGGTGCCTTACTAGCCTTCGTCGGCGACAGTGAGGAACAATTCGGGGCCTTTAGAACCGATTCACCCTCATACAGTGAACCTAGGCGAAGCCATGACGGATTTCCAATTAGATATCCTGAAGTTAAGAACACATGGATCAATATATTTCGGAATATCAGGGCTGAGATGATAGTTTGGAGAGCTCCATGGATAGCTCCTATACCGACATTGTATAAATGCAGAGACAAAGCCTCTGTTCCATTATTGGGAGTATGGGGAGGAGTGAGCTATGCACCACTGCTAGTACTGAGGCAATCAGAATCTCGTCAGTTTACTCCAATGACCCATGATCTTGGTAATTTGGAATTTGCTTACGGAGAAGATGGATATTCGGGTAAGGTCCGTGAGATTATGGTGGCATGGAAGGAAACTCATCGGGTTGAGGTAGCTAGATATGCTGATATCGTCACACCTGACTACTTGACATGGAGAGAATCAAGGGTTAATGATAGGTTGTTGACATCGGATGGGGAAGAAGTTCGGCATTTGAGTCCGCCACCGAGGGAAATGCCATCAGAGTTAGAAATTGCAAGAGCGGAATTTGAAAAAGAAAAGGCTCGGATGAGTAAAGAAATTGCCCGACTGCAAGAAGAGCTTGAGGACATGAAAAATAGGGAATCAGCTCGGGAAAAAAAGAAGGAACATATTAAGAGAGAAAGGGACACCGTTAAGGGCGACCTTCGAGAATTACATTTGGAGAACAAGAGGTATTGCTTTGAGCTCAGATTTGAGGGGACTCTCAAGACTTCCGGGGAATGGGAACAAGAAGTCAGAAACCTCAAAAAGGAGAAGAACTATTGGGTAGAAAAGGCAAAACACGAGGAAGCCCGAGCAAATTAACTTGAGAAACAAGCTAGGGAGAGCTTACAGGTGATGCTTCTGCTAACACGTCAAAGGGCCATGAACAAGTAGCGATCAGATGTAAGAGCAAGGCAGTTAAAGGAGGACATTGAAGAAGGTCTAGGATCCGAGGGAGTTATTATAGGACTAGTATCTTGTAATAGTTTTTTAGGAGAGACAGATTATCATGTTGTCTTAAACAGGGATCTTTTGTTTGATGTATTTAGTTCTAGGAAATCAATGAAAGACCGTTTGGTTGGAATTATCCCGGGGCCAATACTTTAATTACATTCATCATTCACTAGCTTTTTTTCTTTTATATATTTTATTTGTTCATATTCATAATCATTCATTCATTTATTCTTTATAAATTGTTCATACACTTAGCCATTTATTTATTTGTTCATTCATTTATAATTAGATATTTAAGTTCATACACTTAGTCATTTACTTAGTTGTTCATGCATTAACACTGATTCATTTATTCATTTATTTATTCATTTTTTTATAAAATAAAATAAGAAATGTGTCAATAATTTCTAATCCATGGTTTCAAAAAATAAAGGTACAATTGGTCGCACTCAGAAAGAACCAGATTTCCAACACTCTTACAATACTCAGTCTCGAACAAAAGCCATGGAAAACGATCAGCTTGCCAAAATTGAGAGAATGGAAAGAATCCAGAAAGAATTACAAGAACAATTGACTAAGTCTCAGGAGGAGACACGAGAACAGATGACAAATCTCATGGAAATGATGAGCAATATGATGAAGCAGAAGTGGCTCGGAGAGAATTCAGCTGCTGGAATGGGGGCAGTGAATCAGGAGGATAGACCATAAGTGGTACAAAGAAATGGCCAGACATCCCAACCTGTGGGAAATGAAATCCCAACCGGGGCAGCATCCTACATCTACATCCAGCTGGCGGCCGAAGCACAGAATTTTAGTCCAAAAAGGGGTAACATCGGAGTTGATCCAATTGAGGTTGAGGTTCCAGTCTTCGAAGAAATGGCAGAGAAGGAAAGGGCCAAAATGACTGAACTGAAGAGGGTCGAAACTGTTGAATCTGAGAAAAAATATCAGTTGTTGGAAGAAAGGCTAAGAACAGTGGAAGGAGCAGAGTTGTTTGGCAGTCTAGATGCCAAAGAGATGAGCCTGGTACATGATCTAATAATTCCACCGAAGTTCAAAGTACCAGATTTTGAAAAGTATAATGGGACCACCAACCCATCGGCTCATCTGACTATGTATTGTAGAAGGATGACAGGGCATGAGGATAATGAAAAATTGCTTATTCATTGCTTCCAGGACAGCTTAACAGGGTCAGCCACCCGATGGTACAACCAACTCAGTCGTACCAAGATTCGTTCATGGACGGATTTGGCCAGGGCTTTTATGGAGTATTATAAGCACGTTTCTGATATGGTACCAGATAGGCTATCATTACAGAACATGGAAAAGAGGTCCAATGAGACCTTCAAGGAGTATTCACAGAGGTGGAGGGATCTGGCAACACAAGTGCAACCCCCTTTAACCAACAAAGAAACCACGGTGCTTTTCATCAACACATTGAAAGCACCTTATTATGACAGATTGGTGGGAAATGATACCAAAGATTTTGCGGATATGGTAATATCTGGAGAAATGATTGAGTCAGCCATTAAGAGTGGAAAGATGGAAGGAGGTGAGTCTGCTACCCCAAAGAGAGCTTTTCGTACAAAGAAAAAGAAGGAAACCCATGCAGTAAGCTTTAACCAATACCCTTATACACCTCCTACACCATACACACCACCGAGGCCTTATACCCCTACCACACCTTATACACCTCCTACACCATACACACCATACCCAGGGTATAATCTTTATTACCCTAATATCAACCATCTTACCCAAAACCCGTTCCCCTACACCAATATACCACAACAGCCATTCCCAACTGGCATATCCCCTCAAATCACCCTCCCTAGAAATGTTGTTTCCAACACACAAGGGCCTGCGCGTAATGACCAACGTTCACCAAGGAACGATCAAAAAGCCCAATTTGATCCGATTCCCACTACTTACGGTGATCTATATCCAAAATTGTTGCAGGGTCAACTTGTTGCACCTGTGTACCTAAAACCTTTGACACCTCCATATCCAAGATGGTACAATGCAAACACCAACTGTGCATACCATGCAGGAATCCAAGGACATTCAATTGAAGATTGTCTGGCCTTCAAAAAGAAAGTCCAAAGCCTGATTAATGCTAGGGTAGTGAAGTTTGGATCAAAAAATGGGCCGAACGTAGCTGGAAATTCGTTGCCCAATCATGCTGGGAATCAAGTGAATCCAATATTGACCGGAGGGGACAGAAGATTAAAAAGGGATATTGGGGAGGTTAAGACTCCAATGATGACAGTATGGGCTGAAATGGTCAAAGCAGAATTGGTGAAAGGCACGAAAGATCTGAAATTGATTGCAAGAGGAGTGTATGATTGGTGCCCGTTCCATAAGAGTGAAGGCCATGACATACAGAACTGCGGGGACTTCCGGGTTAAAGTCCAAAGAATGATGGATAGTGGGGTAGCCCAATTCTATGAGGAGATAGAAGGGGAAATAGAAGTCATTGAAAATACAAGTGGTTATGGGATAGGAAGACCCATAATCATCTACTATGATGAACCGGAGGAAAAAGTTATGCCAGCCATGGAAGAAAATGCGCCCAAATTAATCATTGATTTACCTGTTTCCTTTCCATACAAGGAAAACAATGCTACACCATGGAAATATGACTGCAGTATGGTTATGCCTGGGTCTTCAGGCCAACAGGATATTACAGGTGTGGGGCATTTAACCCGAAGCGGGAGGTGTTATGCTCCGAAAGCCGTTGAACAAGGGGTAGCAGGGAAAGACAGAGGAATTGATAAAGGGAAGAAGGTCGTCGAGCCAATCCATATTGAGATGGATTTGCCAGAGGAAGCAGAGAGGGGATCAGCCCCGGTTAATAGAATCAAAGAGCCAGTATGTGAGAAAGAAGCTTGTGAGTTCTTGAAATTTATAAAGCATAGTGAATATAGCGTGGTTGAACAACTGCAACGTCAACCAGCTAGGATTTCAATCTTATCCTTGCTTTTAAATTCAGAACCACACAGAAATGCTTTATTAAGAGTATTAAATCAAGCATACGTGGCCAATAATATATCAGTGGAAAAGCTGGATACGTTGGTAGGAAACATCGCAGTTGATGACTACATATTCTTTAGCTATGAGGAAATACCACCCAATGGTATTGGATCAACAAAAGCTCTCCATATAACCACTACTTGTAAGGGGCACATATTACCGAGGGTCCTTCTGGATAACGGTTCTTCACTACATTTGATGCCTTTAGCAACCTTATTCAAGGGGTATTTTTGAAATAGGCTAGAGACAAATTTTGTCATGCTTTATAATATAAAAAAAATGGGTCTACTTGCCACATCTTGAGCTTTTTGCTCGACACATGACGACTTTTTTTACTTTATTTTAAATGATGTATTTAAAGGGGTTGGTCTGCATGTTTACTCGTAAGTCGATTTAGGATACATACCCGACACGTTTGAGAAAGTTTTTTTAAAAAAATTACTTTATTAATTATTTTAGTTTTTTATTTTATTTTTAAATCATGTATTTAAAGAGGTTGATCCGCTCGTTCCGTACTCGATCCGTTTGGAAAAAAACTTATTTTATAATTATTTTTAGTTTTTATTTTATTTTTAAATGATATATTTAAAGGGGTTGGTCTGCATGTTGAGTCGCGTGTCGATTTAAGATTCGTACCCGACTAGCAAGGAAAAAAAGTTTTTAAAAAAATTATTAAGTATTAATTATTTTTTTATTTTTAAATTATGTATTTAAAGGAGTTGGTCCGCATGTTGACTCACGGGTCGGTTTAGGATCCATACCGGACCCGATCGGAAAAAAATAAAAAAGAAATTTATTTTATTAATTATTTTAAGTTTTTATATTTTTTTATGATGTATTTAAAGGGGTTAGTTTGCACATTAACTCGTGGATTGATTTATGATTTGTTCCCAATCCGCTCGAGAAAAAAAGTTAAAATAAGAAATTATTTTATTAATTATTTTTATTTTAATTTTAAATGGTGTATTTAAAGGGTTGGCCCATACGTTCACACCCGTGTCAGTTTAGGCTCCGTAATCAACCTGCTTGGAAAAAATAATTTTTTTTTAGTTTTTTTAAATGATGTATTTAAAGGGATTGATCCATACATGGACTCAGGAGTCAATTAAGGATCCGTACCCGACCGGCTCGAGGAAAAAGTTAAAAAATTATTTTATTAATTATTTTAATTTCAATTTTAGGTGACGTATTTAAAGGGGTTGGTCCATACATTGACTCGCGGGTTAGTTTAGAATACATACTCGACAGACTCGGGGAAAAAATTATTTTATTAATTATTTTAATTTTAATTGATGTATTTAAAGGGGTAGGTCTGCATGGTGAGTCGCAGGTCGATTTAGGATCCGTACTTGATTCGCTCGTGAAAAAATGTAAACAAAAAATGAACTTATTGCTAACCTATGTAGGAAAATCGATATTACGAGAGAATAAAATACAAACCACAATTTTATTTTCTTATTTTTTATTTACTATTTTTTAACCTCCTATAAATAAAAATATACAGCATACAATAAAGTCAAAATATTTTTACATATAAATAACATTTGAAAATTATTTATATTTCGTAATTTATAAATAAACAATTATCATAAATTTAATTTTCATAATTAACAAAATATAATTATATTAATATTATTTCAATTTAAAAATAAAAAATTAAATAAAAATTATTTAATAAAATATAATTTAAAATTAACTTATTATTATTAATTAATTAAAAATTTTATTAAAAAAATTAAAAACACCCCGACAAAACGAGGTCTTTTTTCTAGTTTACACCTAATTTTTGTATATCCACAATTTATTATGCAACATGAATTAATAAAAATATTATGAAAGTTTTAAAATATTTGTGATATAACTGTACTTATTGAAGGATTGTAATTGATTAGCAAGAGATAATTGGACATATCTAAACTTTTTTAATAATTCATTAATGTTAATGAATAAATGAGAGTATTGATTTTATTTTTGTGTATTTTATATCATCTTTCATTTTTTTTTTTTGTTAGCTGTGAATTGATTTCAATTTTGAAATGACAAAATCTTAAGCTTAATTAGCTTGATAATTTGTCACATCCCAACTCCGGGAGTGTGACCGACCAGAGACAAGTATGTACCCTTGTCTCCGAAGCCTTAACCATTCATCTACCTAATGAAATTTCGGCATGACCTCGCTCGATAAGGGGGGTTTACCAAACCTGCATAATATGCAACACAATAATAATAACACATGACATCCGGGTTAGGATACCTCCAACTAGGGAGTAATCGAGATGCCCCGTAGCAGACGCACGAAATGAACCATAATGTATATATATATATACAATGCCAAAAATGTACACAACAATCTCGGTCTTCGACCAGATAACTGTATGACAAATAATACAACATACTTTGACAAAACAACATATGACATCCCTAGGTGACTGTGCACGGCTCCTCCATCAAGCTACTAATCATCTTGTCAAAACGGTATGCCATGCTCACCGACTATCGGTCATGAGCAAGCTGGCGGGGCGGATGAGGGACCGGGTCGATCAGTATCTGAAAAAGAAAAATAACTAAAGGGTGAGTCATAAAGACCGAGTGAGCAAACGCAGAATCAGTAAAGTCTATGGAAAAGACTCGCAAATTATATTAACTAATATCACCTGGATGTTTCTATCCAACATCACAAACAACTATAACATCCAGTAGGGTTCGTAGACTCCTACAAACCCGTAGGGCTCAAAAGCTCCTACAAAACCGGTAGGGCACGAAGGCTCCTACAAAACCTGTAGGGCACAAAGGCTCTTACAAAATCGATAGGGCACAATGGCAGCCTACAAATTCAGTAGGGCACAATGGCAGCCTACAAATTCGGTAAGGCATAATGGCAGCCTACAAATTCGGTATAACTTAACATTACAAATAAAAATGCATCACATAGCATTTAAATAAGCATACTAGCAAGGAACAACGTGGCGCCATACGGTCGACCACTCATACGAAAATCCCGGGTTATTACATAATCATCACTTGTCCATTCCTTGGACCTTTTTCTCACGTCTTCACGAGAACTCGATATCATAAGGTAATTCTACGTTATACATTCATACAATCACAATCGATATGTCATAACATAATCTAACGATTCTACGTCTATTGCTACACGTTTACTCACAGTGCGCTAAGAGAACGAAATTGGATCCTTGTGCTCCGGAGCTCTTCCAACCACGGACTCAGCTAACCCGCTGTCCTAGTACATAAACAATAATTTCATAAATATTTTATAAATTTGAAAACATTCACAATATCCAAATTGTAACTAATTCGCTACTATCCGAAAATCTACAGCTTAGCTATTTAAATTTTATAATTTTTACACATAGCTCAGGTGGAAATCCAGAGCAACGATCGACAGGAAAATTGCTCCCCGAGCCTAACAAAGCTAACGGTGGCCCTGGATGGTGGTGGAAGTGGCGGCACAAGGTGGTTGGCCAACATGGTGAGTTCAGCCAATCTTAGATTTCCAACTCCAAGCCACTTTTTCACTCAACCAACCCCAAATAAAAGATGTAGAGGTTGATTTAGGACTACCCATGGTGGTGGTTTAAGGTGGTGACTATGTTGGAAATCATCTACGGCAAAATGGTGATAAAGAGAAACACATAGTTTCTCATGATTTTTTGAAAAAATTAACACCAAATAAATAATCCTTACCATCTAGATAGTATAAATATGTGTTTTGTTGGCTTGGTGATGAGTAGAAATCAAGAGATCGAGCTTACAAGCTTTTGGTTATGGAGTTTTCTTCACTTTGGTTAGGTTTTCTCAAGGTTGAAGAAATAACATCCCTTAAGGCATGAAAAACTGAAAGTCACGGCTGGTCATGGGGTTTCTTGGCTTAATTTTATGTCCATTTACCAAGCTAAATGACAAAAATACCTCTTTAGCCTACTTTTTGTCTTTTAGTGCCTAAATGGGGTCCACATGAAATTTTTACGTTCGAAAGCTCATTTTTCACTTGTCTCAGTATGGATATGTTTAAAATATCCTTTTAAACTAGTACGCAAGTTTTCATAATTTTTTGATATCCCGAACATCAAATCCGAGCCCCGGACCGTTTACGGGTCAACATTAAGACTTTTTCGGTTTTAGCTCCGATTCTCATTCTGATTTCACCAACAGCTTTCTAACATCATTTTATGTCCGTATGAATCTATTTATTTTCTTAAAACCTTTTTCGGACCTTCCCGTAACCAGTTCCGAATTTTCACTCCTTTAAGTTAACTAAAGTCGTATCCGTTTTCCACTTAACTTTTTGAGTTAAAAAAATGTCAAATTTTCAATATAAGCATCATATTGTGATCCTCTATGATCCCAGATTCTATTGGTACCCTATACGAACCAAAAATAAAATTTTGGGTAAAATGACCAAAATACCCCTGGTTCATATTTTACCGTTTTGTGCCGATTAGATTTTCCAATAATCCTAGTCAGTAATATATCATATTTTAACACTATATGAGGTTAAAATACCAAATTTTAAGGGCTTTACATTGTCTCGATTACGATTCCTGACTCGTGGTCACTTTAGGGCTAAATCTCTCAAATAGTCGATTAAACCCCTTACTTTAAAAATTATTAATATAACAATAAGAGCAGATGGTAGTGTGCTTTGTCTACAAGCATACATAAACTTGATCGACCGTCTATGAATCATTTAAAGAGACCCGAGTCGATCTCTGTCTTACGAGGGTTTTACATAATTAATGTTTTTAATTTAGCATTTTTCTTTTAATTATTTTGAAAATACTTTGGAAAATACTAAAATATTTTGAACTCCTTAGCTTTCTCAAAAATACATGTTCTTAAATGTATATATATGATCAAAAATACAAGTTAACCTCTTTTCAAAGTCAAGGAATTCAATTTTTTGTGATTTTTTGAAGAGAGGATCGATCACTATATTGAGGATTGATCCCCTATTGAAGATTATTGGCTAGGATCGATCCCGGGATCAATCCTTGTGAAACAGAGGGGTTTTTCACTTTGTAGGCAAGTAGAGGATCGATCCCCTAGAGTAAATGATCGATCCCATAGGTTTTCAACGGGTAGATTTTTTGAATTTTAAAGAGAGGGGATCGATCCCTGCAAGTAGAGGATCGATCCCTTGGGTGCTAGGCAGTTTTCAAAGTATGATTTTTTTGAAGCAATAATGGCTATGTTTTATTCCAATCCATTCCCAACGATCATAAATGATATTCAAGGTATTAAAGGGACTCTCCAACACTTTCAAGAGGAAAACAAGGGAGAAATATCAAAATCATATATTTCATCTCTCTCAAGCTTTCAAGAAGTTTTCTTTATTCTAAGCTAAATCCTTTCAGTTTTTCTTATATTTCTTTGTAAAAGCACCATTGTATATATAGTCTTTATTTCATGTGCTAAACCTTGTAAACACTTATCCTTTTAGAGGTTATTCTTGTTTACCAAAATTTCTTTGAAAAAGGGGAGGTTACTACTTAAGTCTTAAAAAGGTAGAGAGGTTTTATTTAAGCCTTGAAAAAATAGGAGGGTAAAAATTGCTATATAAGCCTAAGCAAAAGATAGAGATTGTAAAGGTTATACCTTGTCCTAGAAAAGCTAGCAATTCAAGATAGTGAAATGGGAACTTCTTGGCAAGGAAAGCTAAGGGGGAGGACATAGGCACAAGGCCGAACCTCTATAAACCACTAGTGTTTGATTTTATTTCCCTACTCTTTTTACATACTTTATTTGCTTATTTACTTCCTAAATTCAGTATATTGTTTAAATTTCTCAATATTATTATTTCTGCTTTAATTCCGCAATTAACTTTTAAAAAAATCAATTCACCCATTTTTGATTTAATCACTATTTGAGCTAACATTTTTAATAAAAGAATTAAAAACTCTTTATTTTTTATATGCTTTTTCATTTTTTTTTTAGATTCTTGGTAGGATCTTTTTTTAAAATTTTTCTTTAAATAGTAGAAAAAGTTACATTTTTTCAAATAGCAATAAAACATGTTCTACACTTTACCAATAATATTACTTTTACTTTTTAATTAATATCTTTTTTTGAAATAAAATTTAAAAATAAAATAAATATAGATAAATAACTAAATGCACAAATAAAATAATAAGTATTCCAGTCCAATCTGGTTCCAGATTTTGTACATAAATTAAATCACTCTAGCAATAAATTATTTCAATATTTGCTAAACTGTAACCATAATCTTGGCTAAAATTAAATCAAAATAATAATAAAATTATTTAAGTCTCTAATCTAATCTTAATTTTAACCATGATTTTTATTTATATTATAATTTTGTATATATATTATGGGTTCATTTTTGGTACACTGGCAGTGTAAATTTTTTAACTCCACAAGCGAATTAAGAGATTGCCACATGTCTCACTTTTTTTTTTTAATCAGTTTTTTTTTCTATACCCTACCACTATGTGTAACCTTGTTAACCTTACCTGTGGAGTTTAAATACTTCACTAGTAATGTTGTAGATAATAATCTATATATTATTATAAATAATATCATATACAACTATATTTATTTAAAAATAAATTTTTATTTTTATTTTGAAATCATATTTTATAAATAAGCCACACATTAATATCGCACGAATATTGCACGAATTAATTTTATATATTTAAATAAATATGTATAAATACAAATTATAATAAATAAAGATAAGTTATATACAAATTATGAATTTATATATTAAAATTTATATAAATTACATTTTTTTAATAGTTTTATTTTTTTCTCACCGTTATTTTATTATTTATTTTTCGAAAAAAGGCAGATCTCAATCGTCAATTTAGAGATACATACCTGAGTGTAACTCTCTGTCTTTATCTCCAAATCCATTTCTTTCTTTTTTTTATTATTTTACACATATATATACATTTGTTAGTTTATTTTATTTGATTACATTTTGTTTTTTTTTTTATTATCATCAATGTATTGTTTGAATATTCTTACTTATTTCTTTTTTCTATATTTATTTAAATATTTATCTTTCCTAATTTACTTTTATGTATTCATTCGTACGTTTTGCATTATTAGTTTATTTATTTTATCAAATTTATTTATTCGCTTGCTAATATATTTTAGATTTTAATTTGATATTACATACATAGATATTGGTTTTTTTTTTCAAATTAACTTATTTTATTTTTACTAATGCAACACCATTATATTTTTATAGATTTTTGGTATGATTTTAGCTAAATTTATTAGTGTTGAAGTTAATATCATATATATAAGATAGCTTACAACATCGGATTCAGTCTGAAGATATTGGTCGTATACTGATTTTTTATAGCAATAACATTTGTGCTTTCTTTTGCATTGATTACGGATAGGTATATTTCTTAAATATTAAATTTTATATGTTAAATTTTTTTATTAAAAGATAAGATAAAAAATATATTAGTTCATATAAGTTGGTACTTATATGGATTTTGTTTATTATATCGTTTGATTAAAAAACACCTTTTTGTAGGGGTGAAAGACCCAATCTCACATGAAGGATAGCTGGATTGGGCATTCTAACTGGATTATTTGGAAATGTATTTTAAATTTCTTTAAATTTCTTTTATTATTTAAAACTTAATTATTTATTTTAATTTGACTTCTGTCTTATGAACCTTAGGAGAGTTTTGGGTTAAAATATATTCGCGAAAAGATTTGTTTTTGCTTCCGCGACTTACGTTGCTACAATTTCAAATTTATCACCCGCCATCACTTATATATTAACATTGATGTTCAAGTATGTAAAAATTGTAATAGATATCCTTTTTTATCCTACTATTCATAAAACATAACCATATTTCAAAGTTTTGACAATTTAGTACAAATTTCAATTAAAAAATTAAAATTAGATGTAGTTTTAAAAAGTCATGTCAAAGCTCACCTAATAAACAACCGGCAAGAAAGAAAAAATAAAGAATATAGATAAATCTCATGAGACAGAAATAATCAAGCAAGAAAACAGACAAGTTTGTGCTATGAATATGCCGAAACTAAATAAGAATATAATAAAACTCATAAAAGGTATATATTAAAATATAGATATAAGGTATATATTAAAATATAGATATAAACAAATAAGATTACTTTCATTAAATTCGAAAATCAATATGCTTACATGATCAAAAGTTTATCATTCATAAAATAAATTTAATATTGTGCAATTGATAGTTAAGCCTTATGTTTGATTTCTGGTGTTTTTATTGAGATAAGGAAGTTGAGAGTTTTGAATGATGAATATGAGTCATCTGTGTGGAACATCAATATTGTCTTTTAGACGTCTAATTTATTCAACGAAGTTTATTGTATTAAAGAGGATGATTGTGGTCTTGAAAATGAAAATGATGTTGCTTTAAAGAATCAAAATGGTTGATTGTGATATTTTGAAAATTGAATGTCTAATTTGCTGTGGAAAAAAGGAGAATGGTGATGTTGATCGAAGCAGTGGTTTGTTTTGAGTTGTTATTTCTTTTAGTCGTGCTTTTTTGGGTTTTTGGAGTTCTAGCCTTTGCTTGGTTTCGAGAATGAGGGTTTTGATTTTTAATTGAGTTTTAAGGAAGTGACTGATAACCTGCTTCTCATTATTTGATTCATGAGAAAAATAGGGATTTACAAAGTTTCTGTGATTGGATTGGTATGTCTTGTTATTTGATGATGTTGATTTTGGTCTTATGATCTTTCACTGTACTTGGTGTTAGATCATTTGGAAATGTATGGTGGGATTATGATTGATTGGTGACTTGATTTTATTTTATGAAAATCTTCTTTCAGTAATCTGAGTTGGATTCTCATTAGATTATATTACATGTTATTTTTTAGGTTTAGAGGGATGATGTCTAAGTTTCGATTTTTGATGTATCAAAGAAATTTTGTGTTAGCGACAACGACTGCTAGAGAGAAAGAGGAAGGTAACTAAAACAATGAGTGAGCAGATCAGATAAAAATATTTTCTACACTGTCATGATTATTAATACAACCAGTTTCAAGGGCTTCGAAGAAACTCTGCAAAGAGAATTTGGATTTGGCCATTTTGCAAACGAACTCCGAATTAAGATTTTCTTTCACCAATCTCTTCAAAATGATTTAAGAATGAGATTTGCAATTTTTCAGAATTTTTGGAGTTCATTTGCTATTTTTCCCAAATTTTCCAATTTTGCCATTTTGTCTCTGAAACTCGGTTTTGCTCAAAACAAGTCCGATTTTCAGATTTTCTTTAAACTGAGCCTTGGACTATCCTTTTTTAATCACTCCTCATCCATTAGGGGCTTTAGTCTTACCGAATCGGGCCATTTCTGTAATTTTTCCCAATTTCACCGAAATCCACCAAAAACCCTAATTCTCCGTTTTCTTTCGGATTAACTTTTCTTTCAGTTTTTCTTTCAAGTGGCTTCTCCATTACCCACTTTTCAATTTAACTTCAAATCTTGATTTTGAAATTGGGTTGACTATTTTAGTAGTTGACTTTTTTGGGTTGACTTTTTGGGGTTGACTTTTTTCAAGTTTGACTTTTTATGCTCGCCTTCTTAGACTAAGTCTCGGAGTACCACCTGTAGGATGAAAAAAAAAGTCTTTTTACATTCTGAAACATCAATTTAGGAAGAAAATATACCTGTTTTAGTGGTCCGAACAAAATTAGGTGTCTATAGCTGCCCCTCTTTGGCTATTGCTGAGAATCAGGAATCAAGCAAAGATAAACAAATACTAATTTTGTCCGGTTAGTGAAATCACATGTGAAGGGAAGGGGAAGGGGGTTTCTTTTTTCAATTTTTCATTTTTATTTTTTTTTGTTGAAAATAAAAGCTGTAAATTGAAGATTTTGTCCTTAAATTGAGTTCCCTGACTAATCAAGGCTCGACCCGTCTTAAGGAAATGAGTTCCATTTTCAAAATGAAAATTATGCCCGAAGGTCTTAAAAATAGTGTCCAGAGGTCTTATTTATAATTTAAAGAAAAATTATGCCCGAAGGTCTTAAAAATGGTGCCCGGAGGCCTTATCCGTGAAAACAAATACGTTGTATGCGACTTTAAAAATGATGGCCGAAGGTCTTAAGAATGGTGCCCAGAGGCCTTACCCGTGATTTGAAAAAAAAAAACGCTATATGCGACTTAAAAAATGATGCCCGGAGGTCTTAAGAATGGTGCCCGGAGGCCTTACCCGTGATTCGAAAAAAATGCACTGTATGCGACTTTAACAATGATGCCCGGAGGTCTTAAGAATGGGGCCCGGAGGCCTTAACCGTGATTTGGGAAAATACGCTGTATGCGTGATAACTCGTATAATTATATAGTTTTTAGTTATGTTTTATTATTGTTTTGTGTCAAATACGAGTTATTATTGTTTAGTCTAATTGTGTTTATGATCTTTTATATTTTTATGTATTTTGGTGTTTTTCACAAGTTTCTTTGAGTGATTTCAGATTACTAGAATTAAGGGCAAATCCAGTTCAGTTCCAGTTCCGACACCTTTTGCCATATCAGCTATATCTCGAGTTTCACTGAAGCAATAAGGCTGAAATTTGTAGCCGTGCAAAGCTAAGAGGCATATCTATCTTTTTCATGTTTTACACTTCTTGAAACGGAGTCGTTTTCCCTAGCGAAATCGACCATCAATTTGGCTGATGTGCAATGACGTCTGTGCTGACCTGTTTTCGTATTTTGCCCATATCTACTTATCCACATCAGCAAATGAGCTGATTCCAACGGCTATGGATCCGTAACTGATAGGGTAACATTTTTCTAGAAGACCATGTGATCAGATAAGGCCTCCAAAATTGACAAAATCGACCATCAAGTTGGCTGATCAAAATTGTCATGTATGACGAAAATTGTTAGAAAAATGCACCCACCTATTATACCTACCTTTGAAATTTCTAAAGCTTGTCTCTTGTCATTTAGCCCTCCAAAATGTGTATAAATAGAGGGCCTTGGATGATTGTAAGGGATCATATTGTACATAGGTAGGATATTAGCCATTGTAATAAAATTCTCTAAGTTTTCTTCTTCTTTCTTTTCTCTAGTTTTGTTTTTCTTTAGAAAGAGCAAGAGGTTGGATAATTAATATTCTTCTTCTTCTTCTTTCTTTCTTTTATTTTCTTCTTAGATTCTATTTAATTTTATGTTTATAATGCCTATGCTAGGCTAAACTTCTATTTGGTTAAGGGTGATTTCAAAGCCCTAGACATGTTTTGTGATTGATTTTCAGATTCTATCTATCATTAATTTTCTATCAAAGTTGCTTATGTTCTTCTACAAGAATTGTTCATGATGTTGTCTTGATTTGTTTAGGTGTACAACTAGATAGATCTTGATAATTATCTATTGCTAGTTTAGGAGTCTTGATCCGTGTAATTGTCTTGATTTCCTATTCATAAGTGGCAATTTGTGATTAATGATTATGGTCAAGTTTTCAATAATTGCAAAGTGGAACATAACCTAAGTTGAACAATCCGAGCTTATGTGTTTGTTGCTTAGATCAACCTATCTTTCTCATCATAAAGCTGCCATTAAATTGAATTTAGAGAGCTTATTCTAGGTTGTTTAATGGTTAGAGATTAAATAGAGAGCTTGTTCTATTTAACGACAAACTAAGGAAAGATTGGGATAACAGAGCTTGTTGTTATCTACGGTTGTTAACTTTGATAGTTGGTTGATATTGATAGATCTGAAATTGATTCTTAATGATGTCTAGTGGTGGAGAATGAAACCTTAACCATGTTTTTCATATTTGATTCTTCTTACTTACTTGTTTTCTTATTTTTCTAGTTTGCTTATTTGAAAAAGTATATTTATTTTTATTGGCTGGTTATACCGCCTAATTTGTATATTAACTTTGTTTTATTTTTATTGGCTGGTTATACCGCCTAATTTAGTATATATATTTTTATTGGCTGGTTATACCGCCTAATTTAGTATATATATTTTTATTGGCTGGTTATACCGCCTAATTTAGTATATATATTTTTATTGGCTGGTTATACCGCCTAATTTAGTATATATATTTTTATTGGCTGGTTATACCGCCTTGCATCTTATTCTTATTATTTACTTTAGTTTAAATCTGGCTTCAAAAAACCCCTTTTCTTTTATTGTTTTCTTTGAACGTAAGTTATAAACTAATAACTCATAGACTAAAACCCAATCCCTGAGGACTCGACCCTTGCTAACTACTATACTTACAATTGATCTTTTTAGTGCAAGGTTAAATAAGATACACTCTTTTGGGTGCATCAAAATTTTTGGCGCCGTTGCTGAGGATTGTTTTCTTTAGTTTATTTGTTACTTGGTTTATTCTTATTTTCAGTTCTAATGAGTTTTGTTTTCTTGTACATACGGGTTTTTCTTATCAAATTTTGAAAAAAAAAAATAAAAAAAATAAAAAAATAAAAAAATAAAAAAACGATGGAATTGAGTAATCTAACACTTGAAGAGTTGGTGGCATACATGAACATGGAGAATCAACAAGCCAATCTCACCTTCCCAGTTCAACAATTTGCCATGGGAGGATGTCAAGGCCATCAAGTGTTCCAAGACCAACTGCATGATCATTACTCAAACACTTACCATGAGGGATGGTGGGATCATACTAATTATGGCTACTCAAAAAATTTCCAAGAAGTAGATCCTTATGCCAGTTACACTCATCCATCTATCTTCAATCAATCATGGTCTCAAGAATCAGATCTTTTTCAGCCATCACATATGACTCAAAACTCAGGTACTTCTTTAGAAGATCTTGTCTATTCTCTTGTTACTAATACTTTGCAATTTCAACAGGAAACAAGGGCAAGCATCCAGAGTTTGGAAAAGCAAATGAGCCAATTGGCTAGTAGTATGGTGGGATGGGTAGCACAAAGATCTGAAGAACTCCCTGCCCAAACGATGATTAACCCAAAGGATAATGCTACTATTGTGACCTTCAGGAATGAGGAACAAGATGAGGATGAGACAAAATTAGAGATGGATTCTATTCTTGAGGATAATAAAGCCACAGATCCAAATAAGAGTATTTCGACATCGGAGGTAACGTTTAAGATTCCAATTTTTGCTAATGTTTCTTCTCCACCTTTTCCTAGTAGATTCGCAAAGTTCAAGGAGGAGGAACATGAACAAGACATCCTGGAAACCTTAAACAGTTTATTTGTGGATGCCATTCAACAAGTACCAAAAGATGCACCATTCCTCGATGAGATATGCACCACCAAGGATGATGGAATAATACTTGTAATGGAGAATGCATCCACTGTTGTGCAAAAAAAGCTTCCTCTCAAACGCCTAAATTTGGGAAATTTCATGTATGAGCCTGACAAGCCTAAAAAGCCAAGAAGGGGTGTTGGTTAGATTCAAAACACTAACTCAAGTGTTAATTGGGAAGGCAGCCCAATTAAAGATGAAATTGCCAACCTTCCATATTCAGATTTGCTTTCTCTTTCTTTTCCTTTTTCTTTTATTATTTTTATTGTTTTTATTTTTATTTCTTATGTTTCTTTGTTAATTGTGTTTACTATTTTTAAGTTCATTTAGGCTGCATAAGTTTCTTTTGTTTAATAGTTCTTTTCTCTTACATATAATTCTTGCATTGGGGGATTAATAGCATTACATTAATGACAATGTAAGAGTTATGTGTGGGGGGAAGAATTTAGGATTTTATTTAGAGTGTTTTGTTTTTTAGTCTTTTTATGTTGTTTTTCTTTCTGATCCTGGTTTTGAAAATAACTAGATGTAAATATAATTTTTAATTTTTTAACCCCGGTTAAATGGCGGATAACGGTACTCCGTGATTATTTAAATCGGTTCCATCAGCTACCCACAAAACTGATATTGTATATAAATTTCTCTTCCAATTTCTCTTTCAATTTTTTTTCATTCTTTTTTTCAGGATGGATGATATTCTCACAAGATTGCAGAAACGATTTCCTCCTTTTCCTCGAAATATTTTACTGAAGCTTTACCAAGTTCGACTTGAAAGATTAAGAATGCTTATGCACAAAGGGATTCCTGACGACATACGTTGGATAATTGAAGCCAAGGTACGTGAAGATGAATATCTTCCTGTTTTGCATTTACCAGGTACAGGTAGAAGCACTTTTGCAAAGAAGCGACGAGCAAAGCGCATGAGTTCAAATTGCCACAAATGTGCATGATGGACATGTAACGGTAAATGTCGTTCTATTGGGATTCCGTCCTCTAATCGAGATGATAAAATTGAATTCATTAAGGATGGACTGAGTAAGGAGAATTTGGGTAATATCCAACTTTCTCTTGAGACGCATCCTAGTGGAGACGTACAAAGAGAAATTCTTGATTTATGGCCGCAATTCCAAAGGGAATGGCAACATCTTGGGAATCTGATGTTAAAAGACCCTGTTTGCCAGCTTGTAAGAAAACTGGATGGGAAGCATATCCTCGACTCATAGAAGGCGTTTAAGCCGTTTCTGGACGTAAAACCAGAGGAAGATGTGAGCCACAATCACAACTACAATAAATGACTTCTCAGCTTTTGGTTTGATTTGCAATAACTTTATTTTGTTTTAATTTACATGTTGTTCGATTTGTGTAATTATTCTCGTTTTTTTTATTTATCTTTTACGGCTGATTTTTTTCTTCTCTTTTTGATTTTCTTCCTGAAATCACGCAAAAAAAAATCTTTTGTTAGGTTAACATTTTCTTCTGACAGGTCAGATACACTTTCGGCGACATTATTACTTTTGTCTGATTCACTACTCAGTCCTCTATATATTACACCATGTACTCATTCTCTTTCAGGCACTCGAAAAAAAAATGGAAAGTACTTCGTCCCAGCGCATAAAAAAAATTTGTGTCTTTGGAGGTGCTTATCCAGGGAAAAATAACATATTCGCTGATGAAGCCATAAGAGTTGGAGTAATACTTGCCCAACAAAAGATCCACTTGATTTATGGAGGCGGTAGTACGGGTTTAATGGGAGCAGTCGCTACAGCAGCACACGCCGGAGGAAGTCCAGTTCTAGGAATCGTGCCAAAACTATTCACAAGTTTTTGTGGACCTACCGTGGGTAAGGAAATACAAGTCTGGAGTGTCCCTGAACGGATAACAATCATGTACCATTCTGCCGATGCATTCATTGCTTTACCAGGAGGTCTGGGTACATTGGAAGAAATAGCTTGCGTGGCTTCTTGGTCATCTTTGGTCACAAATAAGAAACCCATTGGTTTGCTTAATATTAATGGTTATTTTAATAATTTTCTTTCTTATTTAGATAATGCTGTGGATAATGGATTCATGTTTTCAGAGGCAAGGAGAACCATAATTTCTGCTACAACCATTGAAGATTTACTCAAAAAGCTCCAAGCTTATGAGTGTTTATCTGCTACGGTTGTTTCGCAAACGCTCGGAAAAAGAAAAAGAGATATGGACGAGCAAGGAGTGGATTGCACTTTATCTTTGTGACATTATCTAACATTTTATTTGTTGTGTCTCAGTTATAATAAGTGGTTAGCAACCTCTGCAGGTAATATCTCCTAAATTCTACCTTTAAAATTTGACATTGGGGACAATGTCATATTTTAGTAGGGGGTAAGAGACATATTTTGCTAATTTAAAAAAAAAAAAAAAAAAAAAGTTTGTTGTATTTTAAGCAATTTAGAAGTATTCATTCTGAACAAGGTCTGAGTAAGGGAGACTTGAGACATACCTTGTCAGTTTGATTTTAATCTTTTTATGTTTACTTGTTAATTTTTGTTTAGTATTTTAGGATTATTTAGGTTGCATGAGTTTGTTTTGTTTTGAGTCTTAGTTGTTCCTATTCTTATGTTATTAGTTCTTTTCTCTTACACATGATTCTTTCATTTGGGTTAATAGACTTACATTGAGGACAATGTAAGAATTAAGTGTGGGGGGAATGATTTAGGATTTCTTTTATTTTTGTCTACTATTTTTTTTTTTTTATGAGTCTTTATTATAATTTTTAGTGTGTTTTAGTTCCTTTTTAATACAATGATGAGATATGAATTGCATAAGTCTAAAACAGAGTTATTAGTGAGAAGATTTTCATGAGAATTGAGCTTGATATCATTTTTTTTTATGAGCCAATGTTAATATGATATGTTGATTGAGAAAGAAGCATGTTTAGACTTAATCTGACTTGTATAATCATCCTTGTGAGTTTTTGAGCCTATATGATTGATGCATTATACATATCAATCTAATTTCTTTCTTGAGTGCTCTTATGATTACATGATTCTCTAGAACTTGCTTTAAACCATTTGAGACTATATTGATGCATGTGACAACATGAATATGATAGAGGCATTAGGATTTTTAGCCAGGGCCAAACAGCCATCCCTTATTGATGTTCCAAGAGAACACACCCTTAGTGAACCAATTTGAGCCTATATTGAATAAGCTATCTCTTTGGTAACCATAACTTGTCCCTAACCTAAATATACTTATATCTTTACCTTTGTTCCAAAGATGAATTAGCATGTTTTGAGACAAGTTGCAAAGACAAGGAAGATCTATTGAAAATTTGGGTTAGAAACAAGAAATAAGTGTGGGGGGGAAAGAAAAGAAAAGTCAAAAAAAAAAAAAAAAGAAATGGAATACTGGCAAATACATTCAAAAAAAAAATATGAATCATCTCTTGAATTTTGGGAAAAAGAAAAAGATGTTACAAAGTTGTTCAGAATGAAGAAAAGGCCCAACATGAATATCCGGCCTAGGTGACTATGTACTTGTAAAGAGTTTTGAGAAGTTTCTTTGTATGATCTTTTTATGTCTCTAAACTTTATGAACTCTTTGGAACCTTTGTGATATCTTTATCCTTTTGTTCTTCAACCACATTACAAACCCCTTGGCCCCATTACAACCTCGATTAAAGACCTCTTGATTCATGAAGTTGTATGATCTAAATAGTGGAGAATAGGTGGACAAGCAAGAATATGGTAGAACTGTTTTCATGAGATTGATTGAGTGTAAACACTTCACCACTACTTTAAAGAGTGAAAATCATGAGGGTATCCCATGTGAGAAGTTGAGATTAAATTTGAACATGCACTATTTTGATTGAGATATGTTATGTTAATATTGGCTTAACTCAAACAATTTACATTCAAGCTTGATTTTTTGTGAAATTCTTTAAGCTATTGATTAGTTTATAAGACTTGTTCAAAGATTGTCTCTAATTTGTATTGAAAGGATTAGGAGTAAATATTTTTAGTATATGTAGTTTATTTATATTTTAGTTTTTCAATGTTTGTGGGTATCGTTCTAGTAAACCCTCACGAGACTAAACTCGTCCACTAGGGACACCTAGGGGTTTAAAGGCTTGTGTCACATGCTAAGTGCCACCGTGATTTCCTACGAAAATGGATTAAATTAGATTTTCTTATTTTATTTTTATTGAGTCGTTGCTAGGGACTAGCAACAATCTAAGTGTGGGGGTGTGATAACTCGTATAATTATATAGTTTTTAGTTATGTTTTATTATTGTTTTGTGTCAAATACGAGTTATTATTGTTTAGTCTAATTGTGTTTATGATCTTTTATATTTTTATGTATTTTGGTGTTTTTCACAAGTTTCTTTGAGTGATTTCAGATTACTAGAATTAAGGGCAAATCCAGTTCAGTTCCAGTTCCGACACCTTTTGCCATATCAGCTATATCGCGAGTTTCACTGAAGCAATAAGGCTGAAATTTGTAGCCGTGCAAAGCTAAGAGGCATATCTATCTTTTTCATGTTTTACACTTCTTGAAACGGAGTCGTTTTCCCTAGCGAAATCGACCATCAAGTTGGCTGATGTGCAATGACGTCTGTGCTGACCTGTTTTCGTATTTTGCCCATATCTACTTATCCACATCAGCAAATGAGCTGATTCCAACGGCTATGGATCCGTAACTGATAGGGTAACATTTTTCTAGAAGACCATGTGATCATATAAGGCCTCCAAAATTGACAAAATCGACCATCAAGTTGGCTGATCAAAATTGTCATGTATGACGAAAATTGTTAGAAAAATGCACCCACCTATTATACCTACCTTTGAAATTTGTAAAGCTTGTCTCTTGTCATTTAGCCCTCCAAAATGTGTATAAATAGAGGGCCTTGGATGATTGTAAGGGATCATATTGTACATAGGTAGGATATTAGCCATTGTAATAAAATTCTCCAAGTTTTCTTCTTCTTTCTTTTCTCTAGTTTTGTTTTTCTTTAGAAAGAGCAAGAGGTTGGATAATTAATATTCTTCTTCTTCTTCTTTCTTTCTTTTATTTTCTTCTTAGATTCTATTTAATTTTATGTTTATAATGCCTATGCTAGGCTAAACTTCTATTTGGTTAAGGGTGATTTCAAAGCCCTAGACATGTTTTGTGATTGATTTTCAGATTCTATCTATCATTAATTTTCTATCAAAGTTGCTTATGTTCTTCTACAAGAATTGTTCATGATGTTGTCTTGATTTGTTTAGGTGTACAACTAGATAGATCTTGATAATTATCTATTGCTAGTTTAGGAGTCTTGATCCGTGTAATTGTCTTGATTTCCTATTCATAAGTGGCAATTTGTGATTAATGATTATGGTCAAGTTTTCAATAATTGCAAAGTGGAACATAACCTAAGTTGAACAATCCGAGCTTATGTGTTTGTTGCTTAGATCAACCTATCTTTCTCATCATAAAGCTGCCATTAAATTGAATTTAGAGAGCTTATTCTAGGTTGTTTAATGGTTAGAGATTAAATAGAGAGCTTGTTCTATTTAACGACAAACTAAGGAAAGATTGGGATAACAGAGCTTGTTGTTATCTACGGTTGTTAACTTTGATAGTTGGTTGATATTGATAGATCTGAAATTGATTCTTAATGATGTCTAGTGGTGGAGAATGAAACCTTAACCATGTTTTTCATATTTGATTCTTCTTACTTACTTGTTTTCTTATTTTTCTAGTTTGCTTATTTGAAAAAGTATATTTATTTTTATTGGCTGGTTATACCGCCTAATTTGTATATTAACTTTGTTTTATTTTTATTGGCTGGTTATACCGCCTAATTTAGTATATATATTTTTATTGGCTGGTTATACCGCCTAATTTAGTATATATATTTTTATTGGCTGGTTATACCGCCTAATTTAGTATATATATTTTTATTGGCTGGTTATACCGCCTAATTTAGTATATATATTTTTATTGGCTGGTTATACCGCGTTGCATCTTATTCTTATTATTTACTTTAGTTTAAATCTGGCTTCAAAAAACCCCTTTTCTTTTATTGTTTTCTTTGAACGTAAGTTATAAACTAATAACTCATAGACTAAAACCCAATCCCTGAGGACTCGACCCTTGCTAACTACTATACTTACAATTGATCTTTTTAGTGCAAGGTTAAATAAGATACACTCTTTTGGGTGCATCAATGCGACTTTAAAAATGATGACCGAAGGTCTTAAAAATGGTGCCCGGAGGCCTTAACCCTGATTTAGGAAAATACGCTGTATGCGACTTTAAAAATAATGCCTGGAGGTCTTAAGAATGGTGCCCGGAGGCCTTACCCGTGATTTGGAAAAAATGCGTTGTATGCGACTTTTAAAAATTAATGCCCGGAGGTCTTAAGAATACTGCCCGGAGGCTTTACCCGTGATTTGGAAAAAATGTGCTATATGCGACTTTTTTAAAAAAATGATGCCCAAAGGTCTTAAGAATGGTGCCCGGAGGCCTTACCCGTGATTTAAAAAAAAAAACTATGCCTAGAGATCTTTAGAATGGTGCCCGGAGGTCTTATCCATAATTTAAAAAGAAAAACTATACCCGAAGGTCTTATCTATGATTTGGAAAATTGATGCCTGGAGATGCAAATGCAAAAATGGCTTAGATTGATGCAAATGCTTATTGATGTAGATGCAGATGTTGAATAAGATGCAGATGCTTCTAAATGATGTAAATGCAAATGATCCTCAAATAACGCAATTACTTCTCAGAAGGATGCAAAGGTCGATAATGTACAAATGCTTCTTTATGATGCAAATGCAAAAATTGGTGTTTAACGTAACTACGTCATGGAATGATGCAGATGCAAAGATTGGCATTATGAAAATGCTTCTAAATGATGCAAATGCAAGGATTTGACAACGTGCAGAATGCTTCTACATGATGCAAATGCAAAGATCCATAATGATGCAAACGCTTCATGAAAATATGCAAATGCCCCTGATCATTTTTCTAGACTTTGGATTAGCCTTTCCAATTCATTTTTCCTTTTCAAATCAGAGTATATCTTCAATTCATTTTGGCTATTCTCTTTGCCCAATAATTTTCAAACTCTCATCAACAGAGGTCTGAAACGGATTCTATTTCTTCTTATCATATCTGGAAGTCAAGACCTATCCTAGCAATTCTATACCTTTGGGTTAGAAAAACCCTTGTCTCATGTCAACATCAAGAATGGGTGCTTCAAAAAAAAATCTTTATTTGTTTTCTCATTTTGAAAACTTCTGAACAAAAAATATTAACCCCACAGTGTGTGATGTACAAATCTTTTGAAGACTGATGATCATTGTTAAAAACTTCTCTAAGTGTCAATCTGGGTTTTTCAATTTGAATTGGCAATGCTTGGTATAACAAGATTTTGGTTGTTCAAAGGAAATTTCATAACAAAAATGTATGTCCTTTCTAGGCTCACAAATGGAACAGGTTTTACAAATCATATATTCATTGAAAATCAAACAAATTCAACATTCTCTTAGTTTTCATATCAAGGCATTTTGACAAGCGTCAAGATTGGCTGGTATGTTTAAACTGGAAAGTTGATCTTGGAGAAAAAGAGTTTCAGTTTTTGAAATCAATCAACCGAATGAGAGTTGACACTTTGGAAAGTTCAAGAATTCCTAGATGTTCCTTGATGACCACTTCTTCAAGATGATTTTCTCTTTTGTGGTATCGGCATTATTATAGATGGCATCGGAAATTCCCATTTACTCTAGATCGCTTATATTTGGGTTTTCGCCCTAGAGTCCCATTCTTTCTCCTTTTTTGTGTTTTTCATTATTTTACCATGCACTTGAGAATTCTAAATTCTTCCTTTGTGAAATGATAATTCGATGAGATGGGATAAAATCCGAGGAAAAACCCTTCAAATTAAATATTCATGCTTGATCAAAATGGACTTTTAAAGCACGTAATGTAGGCCATGGTTTGGGGTTCAAAAAGAAAGGATAAATAGGCCCAAAATATGTGTTTGAGGGTAATCAAATCAAATGATCATTTCTTGAGGAGAATTCTTTTTGAAGCATTTGTCCCTTCTTGGACATTTCTTTCCTTTTTACTTTCGCTCTTTTTTTTTTTTTTTTTTTTTTGCTTTTGGCTTTCATTTGTCATACTTTTTCACACATTTTTTCTTTTTTCTTTTTGGCTTCTATTTCGCCATCTTTTCCTTTTCTTTTTGACAGAGTAAGCCCATATTCATTCGGCGCTCCATTTGCTTTGCCAGGACTCATTCCTCCATGATCTTTAAAAAGATTTTTCCTCGCATTTTCCCCCAGTGTAGAGGGTGATCCTTGATCAGGGTTCAAAGAAGAAAGAATTCTTTTGGCTCAAAATGGGTGACTATGGATAATTTCTTTTTTTGCAAAAGGGATATGAAAGATGGCCATTCATCATATCAAGCACAAATATTCTAATTGAAAAGAAATCCCCAGGGGAAATAGATAATCAAAATTTCATTTTGCACTTTGGAATCATCTGAATTCTTATATGTATGATATCACAATTTTTCTTCTTTTTTGCTGTTTTTTTTTTTTCGCATGCCCCAATGATTCATGCGTTAGTCCATCCTTATTCACCATGTATCCATCATTTTCACATATGATGCCCCAATTTGATTAACCATGAGAGTTTGTATCAACAAGGAACATAGCAAGTCTAGGTCTATTTTGAAAAGGTTGAGTTTCAAATCTAAGTTCTTTGAAGAGACAAAGAAAACATGACCTAAAAATGGGTTTTCTCTGGGACATGAGATAATCTAGTTTAATCATTGTGCCCCAGGGTGTCAATCATGAAGTGATGTTTGGGCAATTAGTGTTTTGTGGTTGTTGAAAATGACATGAATGGTTTTGGCACAACCTTGACACACCCCAAATTACCATGATCTAAATTCTTGAAAGAAAGTCTCATTTGTTTGAATTTCAAGGAGTTCGAAAAAATTTCGAAAAGTTCGTTCCTTTGTTCATAGCCTAGACTAGGATCTACATTTTTGCTTATTCTATGATGACAATGGTTTTATGAAGTTCAATCATTCATATTCCTTGAAGCATCAGGTCTTTCAAGTGTTCTCGATTCAAGGGGTTTAGGCCTAGGAAAGCTTAAAAGAGAGGGAAAAAGGTATTGGGTCATTTGTAACAATGATCATCAATATTCTTGAAATTATCCATTATTAAAACTTCCTTAATGCTTCTTTTTGCAAATTCAGATTATTGTTAAAACATAACAAACACAAAGCATTTAAAATTCAAAAAGAAGGAAAGTGAGCAGGATCCGCGCGTGGACTCGGATCCGACCCGGGTCCGCGCGCCTGACCCTGTCTGGGGGGGAAAAGAAAGGGAAGAAATGGGGGAAATAAGAAAGGAAAGAAAAAATGAAAGGAAAGAAAGGAAAAAGGAAAAGAAAAAAAAAAAGAAAGAAAGAAAAAAAAAAAAAAGAAAAAAAAAGAATGAAAAAAAGAAGAAAGAAAAAGAAAGAAAGAAAGAAAAGAAAAGAAAAGAAAAGAAAAGAAAAAGAAAGAAAGAAAAGAAAAAGGAAGAAAAAGAAAAGAATTAATTAATTAATTAATTCCCTCGACAAAATTCATCCGAGCACTCAAATCCCGGCTCCACACTTTTCCCGAAGGTAAATCTTTATTTTATATTTAGTTATGTTTATTTTATATTTATCTATTTTTAATTTAATTTAATTTTATGTTATTTTTATTTATTATTTTATTAATGCTTTTTATTTATTTATTTTATTATAGTTGTTATCATTATTTTTACTATATTATTAGTTTTACCTTTTTATTTTTTATATTTTTCTTCATGCTTTTCTTTTTATTATTATTATTATTATTTTCTAAATGTGTTATTAATCTATTCTTTTTTTTAAAAAATATATATAAATAAATAAAAATAAATAAATATTTTTTCGATTTCATGAATATTTGGCAAGAATTATTTCTTAATCTTTGCTGGGTTTGCCGGGGAGGTTAGGAAATTCCTCAGCGCACGTGTTTCTGAAATTGTAAAGTATAAGTTTCGTTTTACTCGAAATTACGTACGTGTTAAGTGAAAGAATATCTTTCCAAGCTTTGTTGGGTTTGCCGAGAAGTTCAGTTAAATTTTTTGACGTTTAGCATTTATGTAATTTTAAATAAATAAATTTATAAAAAATGATTTTCTTCAGAATATGATTGTTTGCATATTTTTGTTTATGTTATTTAACTATTGATGTTTATATTATGTTTTAATTATGCCGTGTGATAATTAATGTTCATATTATTTTTCTCATGCTGCATATTAATATTATTTTACATATTCATATTTTATTTAAATGAGTTTTAATTTCATATAAAAATTAACGTTTTAATAATAAAACAAAGCAATATTTTCGAGTTAAAATAATTCATGAGTTCCCTGCTGGGTCTGCCCAGGAGTATATCATCTATATGTGAGATATGTCCCCTCATATCACTTGGGGTGATGAATCCTCTCTAGACCACTCATATGCTTCATGTCATACCCGTAACACCCTACCATAAGCATCCCTTGTTGAGACCCGTTCGTGATGAAATCTAAGTATGACAATTCACATACAAGACGACTTGGTGTCACAAGTAAAAAGATTACTTACACTATTGACACGTGAGAGTAATTTCCATAGACACTTGAGTGAGATACAATGGAACTCTCATAGCGGGTCATGTTCAATGAACCTGTTCAACTAACAAGCACCCATATGTTATCCCCAAGTATCTCTATACTTTCAACCTATGAGATCGGTTGCATGCATCAAGTGCATGAAAGCTTAACATATGTTAGTCTTTGAGCATTGTCAATGCCCTGTCTTGACAATACAATGACCAAGAACAGTTTTAGAAACACGGCATTGATGCATAAGGATCCTCATAATTGTATCTCCTTACAATTCTTTTGCAATGCCATTATGTTTCATGGGCTTTATCTTCACAAGTTATTTATAACAATTATAACAAAACTTATGGATAAAGAAATACCTCAATTATAATTACTAAACTATAATGTGCAATACATTAATATATAAATAGTGTCTTACAAGCCTAACTAGATTAACTTGCAGGGCTTACACCAACAGAACAATGATAAAGATTTTCAAAATCTATAAGAAAAATATTAAAAAAGAGGATTTAGGTACATATATTTTTGGGTATGCACATGATAAAGGCATGTAGTTTCATGTTCAATGAATCTAAAAGATTCAATTACAATTGAAATTGTGTTAGAATGTTTTTATAATTGCTTGATGCAAGTATGGGTATCTCTAACATTTTATAAGTTTTGATATAGACAATGATAGATATTGAGTTAATTAAATACTTCCATGATCATAGTTTTAATGATTATTATAAATTATTACATAAAATTTAAACTTGAGATATACATACATTGTGATATTTTTGTCACATGATTAAATTTGAGATAATATTTTTGTTACAAGATTAAACTTGAGAGATAGTGTGATGATTATTGCTTTTATCATTTCATGATAAAAGTATATATATGCTTTAGATTATTATATGAGATTTGTGATACTAACATTTTCATAAGAAATCTTGAGTTAAAGATTGATAAGGATTTCAAGAAAGAGAAATGTCCATGTTATATGTGTGGTAAATGAACACTTAGAAAAAGTGTATCATTTTAACAAAGGTAATTAATTTTACAACAAATTAATATGGTGAAAAATGAAGATGACATGATTAATGTTCACTAAAATTTAGGGCTAGTTTAGCATTACTGTTGGAAAAGTTTTGGGTTAGAAAAAGCTTGGGTTGAAAAAACTATGTTTAAAAAGTGTGGTGAAAAATTGTGATTTAAGAATTTTTAAGTGTTTGGCATTGCTGTGAAAAAGTGTTGAGTAATTGAAATGTCAAAAAAATATATGTTTAAAATAATAAAAATGTAAAGATGTAAGGATAATAAATTCATTTTATTCAAAATCCAGCTTTTAAAGCCCAAAAGCTCTATTTTTTGGCTTTTTGGTTTGGGTTGCCAAACCACGGTTTCATTCATAAAAGCTTTTTTTTTACCCGTTTAGCATTACGTTTGCGGTGAAAAACAACTTTTGACCTCAAAAATTATGCCAACAACATTTCTAACGAAGCCTTAGTGAATTGAGCAATAATAAACATTAATAGAATAAATTCCATGTAAAATGTCATGTCACTTATTCAAGTGTGCTTTCAAGAATTATTAAGAGATTTCCTTTATAACTTGTTGAGTTATAAGCAATGAGTTTGAAATATAAATTCAAAATTGAATGGTGTGTTAATAAATCAAAAGAAAATAATTGGTAACCTAAGGTTATAATATGAATATATGAACTACTTGAAATCTTTTTTTTATTTATTATTAAATGTCTTTCTATAGGAGTTATATATTGCTTTTAACTACAAGCTTGGAGCACATCAAATGAAAGTGTAGAGATGGTGTTCTTATTAATGATGATATGGATTAGATTTAAATTCATCAAGTTAAAAAATAAGTATTCAAGACAAGAAAACAAGGTAAGACAAATGAAGAGGCTAGAATCAAAATCTTTTCATTACAAGGTATGTCAATTTTGAGAAGATAGATTTAAAATCTATCATTGTTAAATGTGTTAAACTTAATGAGATTACAACTAAAGTGAATTTTGGATAAAATGAGTTTCAAATCCACAAGTGTTTGATTATTTATCTTAAGTGATATAAATCACTTTAAGTTGTGGTGATCAAATTTACAAACATAAAGATTGAAATAGCAAACACGTTGCTATAAGATGCAATCATGTATTGTAATAAGGTAAGTAAAGTACTACCTACAAATCAAATGTTAGCGGATCCCCTTACTAAACCTTTATCGGAAGATAAAAATAGCTAACACAATGAGATATATGGTACTAGTACATGTTACTATTGATAATCTTGATTGATAACAACTCTATCTCATTGATGTCAGTTCAGAAATTGATCCTTTATGTATAAAGGATAATCTCCTTATTTGATGATCATTGTGTATGAGAGTTTAATGAATATCAATCTTAAATTGTCTGAGAATTTATGTATGAGATACATAATATTCCCAATGTACCAACATTTGGAATAGTGGGGATAAAAGAAAGAAAATAACTATTTTTTATAAAATCTCATATCTAGATGCATTGTTATTCACAACAAAGAGATTGGACATAAAATCCTTAATAGACTTGTAGCTCATTGAGTAGAGTGATAAGTAAAAAGGAGGTTGTGAACACTCTTGATAAAATCTACCTATGCAAGTAGAGAAGTTAGAGGCCGCTTCTTATGAATTTCCAGTTAATCCTAGAGTACTTGCTAGCACAGAATAAAGAGAATGCCCTTATTAAATTACGTTGTGCTTAGAGGAACACACAGACCAATGTAGAGTCTGAATATGTTTCCTTGTATTTCATATTCAATCTAAAGGTTCAAGCCTCGGACCACCTTTAAACATAAACTTTACATATGAACCAATTGCATTTTCTTAGGTTGCATACATGAAAATCTTTTTGGTAATAAGTGGGGGATTTAATGTTAATTTTACACAATTTTACATTAAATTTCTGAAGAATCATTTTCTTTCCTCCTTCACTCCCTTTTTCTGGTTCAAGGTTCATATGTGTTCAAAAGATTCTTGAAGTGTAATCTTGAATTTTTTCGTTTAGGCATTGTGTCCTGAGGATAACATTTCCAAGAGTCCATTTGCATCGTAGTGAGAAAACTAATAACCTAAAAAAAGCTTTCGAGAAGTATCTTGCCTAAGTGTTTCTTCATTTCTTCTTCTTCTTGGTTCCTAGTTGATTGCATTAGTCCAAATTCCAGTATACAACATGCGGTTCAAGAAAAAAGACCATAGAGAAAAAAAATATTCTAAAAATGGCACTAAAGAAAGTTGAGGAGATTGTTTTCTCCAATCTCGTTGTTGTCTTCAGGTACTCCTTATTTTAGTCCTCAAAGGAAAAGAAGACAAGAAACCTGGATAGAAAAGAAAACTTGACCATTATGTTTTTGTAAGATTTTTAATGCAAAATTTTCATTATCAGTCATCATTTTCTATGTTAATTCATTGTAGTAAAACATAATGTCGTTATAGCAAGAGTGAAAATGGAAGGAAACCTCAAAGAAAAGAAATGATCAAATGAGAGTAAAGTAGAAGGAAAAAAGATCCAATTGTGTGCCAAAAAGAAAGTGATGGAGATGAAGAAATGGCCGCGTTTTTTAAGAGGTTCAAGAAGTTTATGAGGATAAACAATTTGGAAATGGAAGGAGACCTCAAAGAAGAGAAATGATCAAAAGAGAGTCAAGTAGAAGATAAAAAGATCCAATCGTTGCTACGAATGCAAGAAAACGGGTCACATCAAATATAATTGTCCTTTATGAAAGAAGCAAAATGCAAAAAGGCCAAAGAAGAAAGCAATGAAAATAGGTTAGATCTAACATTAACAAAACAAATAGGTGTAAAGTGGTTAGGATTTTGGAAAGAATGAAAATAAGTCTTCAGGTTTGATAAATTGGGATTGATATTATTTTGTAATTTAATACGCCTACAGGTGTAATATGGACCAAAACATTAATTTTATAAGGGTATAAAAGTCATAAAAATTACATTTTCATAAAAATATAATATAACCTAAAAAGTTATGAAATTAGGATTACCTTTATATTCTTAAATTTCAGGTAAAAGTAGTATCTTACATTCTCAAATTTTAAGAACTAGAAAAAGCAACCCGCGATGCCACGATATTATCATGCCCCAAACTCAAGAATTTAGGACATAACAATATTGCATACTCATGAGACAAATCCTATAAGCATGCAAGGCAACAGATATCATACTAAACCGATAACAAAATTCCAAAAGTCTCAAAAATTACAGATTACAAAATCTCAAGTCTCCAAAAATTCAAATATTACACCTTGGTCAAAAAATATAAAATATTCTATCTAACTAACAAATCAACTAAAACTGATATCAAATTACTCACGGTCAAAATATCATAAGACTAAAGGGATATGCTAAACTCACAAACAAGGGCTCTCGCCAAAACTAAACTCCGAAGATACATATATCGAAATCTGAAAAGTAAGAAAAATTAAAGGAGTGAGTACGAATACTCAGCAAGTAACTGACATCCCTCAATTGGATTAAGCATGTTACAAAACATTTAGGCCAAAATTATCAATGATATGATTCAAAATTGAAATTGGGTAATCTAATATTCAATAACCATATTTATTTCAAAATCAGATTATCAGATAACAAAATTTCACAAATTATTGATTTTCAGTAGTCTCCCATAACATACTAAGGCCAAACTTACCCCAGTGGCATAGGTCATAACCGGAATAAAAACCACAATTAACCCAATGGCAATGGATCAAAAGTATATCAGAAGCAACCAGTGGCTGCGCATATCGAATATCACAAAAACCACAATTCTAAACTGGTGGCATGATTAAAATCGATTTCTATCACATAGTACATGTTGACATGGCCAACGTTTAACCCCCGTTGATAGGGTCAGAGCATAGTCATACTAGATACAAATCAAAACAAAATATATTTTCGGATTACTCAACTATATAAATCAGTAGTCATGCATTTTAAAAAACACATCTCGTACAAAGCGAATTTCATATTTTCTTTCAAAGCATCTTATGTAGTAAATTGTATTCATATATTATAGATAAACAAATAGGTATATACATATAGTTGAACAAAAAATCATATTCGAAGATTAAATCAAAACGAAATCATATTCTAAATTCATATCAAATAATATCATATATATACTTTGCATACTTAACCCGATTTGACAAACCAAAGGATAAAATATTACATATTATATAGAAAATCTAAGCAAGATGAGGCTGATTTTTAGGGTATCAAAACACTAAAGGGATATCAAGTCACTTACATGAACTCACTAAACTGAAACCAAGAACAAAGCATTCAAAACCATTCTTAACCTATTAATACAACAACACTCGAAATCAAAATCAAAATTTATGAATTATCAAAACAACGACATGATTTTCCAGTGGACATTCTAGGACTTAAAGGTGTGGCAACCTTTTTCATTAATTGAAACTAATTTTGAAATATTTTCCAAAATCAAAATGATTTTCTTTTATGACTTACAAAAATATTGAAACATCCAAAAATTTTAGAAATTAGGAACTAAAATATAAAATCAGTAACAATTATGAATTTTAATGAAAATTTAATCATAACTTTAAATAAATACCATACTTGTAAAATTTGTAACTAATCAAATAGGTTTTATCAAAACCATCATTATGCAAATAATTTCTCAAAATAAATTTATGTATAAATTTTGCTAAAAATCATATAATCAAAGTTCATGCAATTTAGAATAAAAATAGATCAATGACAGACCAAAAAAAAATTTTAAAATAATTAAAACATAATTTTCTAAATTTTGATTTTTGTAAGCTTTCATGATCATTTGGCTTACTTTGAGCCATAATATATTTCAACTCCAAAATACCAATTCAAATCCTGCATGTAGTACTATAACTTGAAAATTTGTTTTAACCACAATAGTTACAAAAATCATAATTTTCGGAGGTCCAAAGATTGAAAATCATCACTACCTGCCCAGATTTTTGGGTTTTCAGTTTCATGGAGCTGACTCTGACACTTTGATTCTCTCAACCAATACAGCATCTGATGGGACGAGCTATACCACTAGAAAGAGCACACTTCCTACTACATAAAACATCCAAATATATACCAAAAAGGTCACCAAAAAGTTGATTTCCGGCAGGCCAATTTCAGTCTACCAGCCCTGCCAAAAACCCATTTTTTTCAAACTTCAAAAATTAAAAGCACATAAAATACTTAAGCAAATGAGTTGTCGCAACACCCATTAAAAGGTTCTTGAAGAGACCTTTCCAATGATATCAAATAGGCCATCCAAAAACCACTGAAAGGTCATTGAGAAATTATAAAAGGTTGAAACCAAAGATTGAGTTTTATAGAAAAATTATACAAAATATAAAAGGTTTAAGAAATTAAACTAAATTTTACCTTAAAATGCAAAGGAATGATATATAAGAAATTCCCAAATTTTTCTATTTTGTCGGCTGCTGATGAGTTTTATTTTTTTTTTTTTTGGTTTTTTTTTTAGGGTTTAGAGAAAAGGACAAATATATAAGACAATTTTTTTTGAAAAATTAAACTTTGACCCCTCTAATACTTGTACTTTTCAATATGGTCGGTTATATAGTATTATGCAATAACTAATAAAATACATCACTTGTTTAAAAGTCTTACTAATACAAAATGCTATAATAACAAAATTTTAGGGTATTACATTCTGTCCACCTTAAAAGAATTTGGTCCTCCAAATTCAAAACCCATAAAGTGAAAATCTTGTATTTTAGCTACTAAATATCATATATTTCTCTTGAAAGAGTCTATTATGTAGAATAGTCTTTAGGAAAAAGGAAAGACCTCATGATCACAAGTCCAATAATTAAATCCTAACGAACTTCAATCCAAATCTTATATAGCCAAAAGAAAAAATAGACACTTCTAATTTTAAATCTCAATTCTTATCTCAACATAATGTTGTAATTCCAAGAGTACAAAGAACTTACTATTTTCATAAACTACAAAATATATAAATCTTAGTCTTACCTTAGCAACCTCAATGTAATTCCAACTTTGTTCAGTTGATTCTTTACTACCAAATCAAACACAACAAAATATTACAATTTCTCAACTCATACAAGTCTTCCATATTCATATTTCCATAATCCCAATGTTTGTTCATCTATTTCAAATAAATGTCACATGTAGTTTTCTTCTTAAAAGGATCCATAATGTAAAATCTATCAAACTTCAATAAAAAATCTTCATGATCATTCATCCAATGACTAATCGACATAAATTCCACCCTATATCTTATGTAACAAAGTGATTAGACATTCCAAGTCTAAAATATGAATTCTTGTCCAAAGCAAGATTCAGTTACAGAAGCATGTCTCTTACACACTTTATATACTCCAAAGCACACCTGATGCATAAATGTCAATCATGTCAAACTAAGCAACTTGGTATTATTCCGACTTCGTTCAACTATTTCTTTACTAATAAAATCAAATATAACAAATATGCCCTAATGTTTACAACTCACATACATTCTCAACATTTCAAATATTGAAATCTATAACCTCTTCACTAGTATCATACAATAAGTTTTCATTTATAAAACATTCATTACTTTCTAAGTTAATAATAATTCAAAATTCGTAACTTAGATCAAATCATGCTTTCATTGCGCACTCTGATATTTTATTTAAACATGACCTCAAAACCAACAAAATTGACTTTCATACTATTCTCTTACACAAACATAATCACAAATCCACAACATCTTTTGTAACATAATTTTTAATTCATATCAAGTAATCATAATTATGTACAACTTAAATCTAATTTATAATATCAACAAACCACCTAGTCACCTCAAAAATATCACATACAAATTTTATCGCCTTTTGTACTGACAACCGAAATATTTCTTATCAACTTAATCATCATAAACCATAATAAGGATCCACCAATGATAGATCATATTCAAAAGTTTCACACCACAAAAAAATTCAAACAAATATATATTTTAATGTCCAAGTCATCTCCAATTTCAAATATTATTGCTTCCAAATTTTAAAGATCGATTATCCTATAACGGTTGCACTACAAAGTTGATTAATAACATATCATCTCATTTTTTAACTAAATATAATCCTACTAATTCTAAGTGAAAGTTAAAATCTAATAAAACATAAAAAATAAAAACTTAAAACTTTCGATTAATACAACTCCAATAATAAAAATCATATCAAAATTATAATTACAAAAGCTAGTCAAATATGTATCACTCAAAATCATAAATCTTCTTAAATCTTTCAAAACTAAATCCATACTCGAGATCATCAAAATATACAAAAGGATTAATAACATTTGATCTTAATTTCATAAAATAATCATCCCCCATACTAATAACATAACATAACAATTTCTTCTTAGCAAAATACAATCTTGTGACTCAAAATCCTCGATCAAAATCTACTTAAATAAAATTATTCGACAATCATAATCCTTAAAATTCTTACCTGAAAATCATAAACTTAAGATATTCTCACAAGAAAATCATAACATTCGCCTTACACCATATTTAGTGATTCTTCATTAAATACTATTCAAACGAAACTCTATCATGCCTCAATCAAAATATAATCACAATTCATCACTTTGACAATTAAAATAAATCCTTGCACTCCAACTCCAAGTAGACACATAATAATCACACTTCCACTTTTGCACAAGAGTTTAACTCTTATCCTCAAAGCCAAATACATACCAAATAAAATAAAATATACCAGATTAAACAGATGTCCTCAGTTACATATAATGTTTTTTCCACAAATGCAGCCTTAAAAAAATATATCAAAACAATTCTCAAACATTATTTTAATTATATAATAAACAAACTTACCATAACAAAAATCCATTATTTGTACTTATTATATGTCAAATTTTATTGTAGACGAATACATTTTGTAACTCAAAATACTTATTTCAAACTGATGCACCCAAAAGAGTGTATCTTATTTAACCTTGCACTAAAAAGATAAATTGTAAGTATAGTAGTTAGCAAGGGTCGAGTCCTCAGGGATTGGGTTTTAGTTTATAAGTTAATAGTTTAAAACTTAAATTCAAGAACAATAAAAGAAAAGGGGTTTTTGAAGCCAGATTTAAACTAAAGTAAATAATAAGAATAAGATGCAAGGCGGTATAACCAGCCAATAAAAATATATATACTAAATTAGGCGGTATAACCAGCCAATAAAAATATATATACTAAATTAGGCGGTATAACCAGCCAATAAAAATAAAACAAAGTTAATATACAAATTAGGCGGTATAACCAGCCAATAAAAATAAATATAAAAAATAAGCAAACTAAAAGTAAGAAAACAAATAAGTAAGAAGAATCAAATATGAAAAATATGGTTAAGGTTTCATTCTTCACCACTAGACATCATTAAGAATCAATTTCAGATCTATCAATATCAACCAACTATCAAAGTTAACAACCGTAGATAACAACAAGCTCTGTTACCCCAATCTTTCCTTAGTTTGTCGTTAAATAGAACAAGCTCTCTATTTAATCTCTAACCATTAAACAACCTAGAATAAGCTCTCTAAATTCAATTTAATGGCAGCTTTATGATGAGAAAGGTAGGTTGATCTAAGCAACAAACACATAAGCTCGGATTGTTCAACTTAGGTTATGTTCCACTTTGCAATTATTGAAAACTTGATCATAATCATTAATCACAAATTGCCACTTATGAATAGGAAATCAAGACAATTACACGGATCAAGACTCCTAAACTAGCAATAGATAATTATCAAGATCTATCTAGTTGTACACCTAAATAAATCTAGACAACATCATGAACAATTCTTGTAGAAGAACATAAGCAACTTTGATAGAAAATTAATGATAGATAGAATCTGAAAATCAATCACAAAACATGTCTAGGGCTTTGAAATCACCCTTAACCAAATAGAAGTTTAGCCTAGCATAGGCATTATAAACATAAACATAAAATTAAAGAAAATCTAAGAAGAAAATAAAAGAAAGAAAGAAGAAGAGGAAGAATATTAATTATCCAACCTCTTGCTCTCTCTAAAGAAAAAGAAAACTAGAGAAAAGAAAGAAAACTAGAGAAAAGAAAGAAGAAGAAAACTTAGAGAATTTTATTAAAATGGCTAATATCCTACCTATGTACAATATGATCCCTTACAATCATCCAAGGCCCTCTATTTATACACATTTTGGAAGGCTAAATGACAAGAGACAAGCTTTACAAATTTCAAAGGTAGGTATAATAGGTGGGTGCATTTTCTAACAATTTTCGTCATATATGACCATTTTGATCAGCCAACTTGATGGTCGATTTTGTCAATTTTGGAGGCCTTATCTGATCACATGGTCTTCTAGAAAAATGTTACCCTATCAGTTACTGATCCATAGCCGTTGGAATCAGCTCATTTGCTGATGTGGATAAGAAGATATGGGCATAATACGAAAACAGGTCAGCACAGACGTCATTGCACATCAGCCAACTTGATGGTCGATTTCGTCAATATTAGAGGCCTGATCTGATCATATGGTCTTCTAGACAAAGGTTCCCGTATCAGTTACGGATCCATAGCCATTAAAATCAGCTCATTTTCTGATGTGGATAAGCAGATATGGGCAAAATACGAAAACAGGTCAGCACAGACGTCATTGCACATCAGCCAAATTGATGGTCAATTTCGCTAGGGAAAACGACTCCGTTTCAAGAAGTATAAAACATGAAAAAGATAGATATGCCTCTTAGCTTTGCACGGCTACAAATTTCAGCCTTATTGCTTCAGTGAAACTCCAGATATAGCTGATATGGAAAAATGTGTCGGAACTGGAACTGAACTGGATTTGCCCTTAATTCTAGTAATCTGAAATCACTCAAAGAAACTTGTGAAAAACACCAAATTACATAAAAATATAAAAGATCATAAACACAATTAGACTAAACAATAATAACTCGTATTTGACACAAAACAATAATAAAACATAACTAAAAACTATATAATTATACGAGTTATCACACCCCCACACTTAGATTGTTGCTAGTCCTCGAGCAAAAACAAATAAAAATAAAATAAGAAAATCTAATCTAATCCACTTTCGTAGGAAATCACGGTGGCACTTAGCATGTGACACAAGCCTTTAAACCCCTAGGTGTCCCTAGTGGACGAGTTTAGTCTCGTGAGGGTTTACTAGGACGATACCCACAAACATTGAAGACATAAGAAAAATTAAAAATAATAATTATAACTAATCCTTCCAATATAAATTAGAGATAATCATTGGACAAGTCTTAAAAACTAATCAATAGCTTAAAGAAATTCACAAAAAATCTTGCTTGAATGTAAATAGTTTGAGTTAAGCCAATATTAACATAACATATTTCAATCAAAATAGTGCATATTCAAACTTAATCTCAACTTCTCACATGGGATACTCTCTTGATTTTCACTCTTTAAAGTAGTGGTAAAGTGTTTACACTCAATCAATCTCATGAAAACACTTCTACCATATGCTTGCTTGTCCACCTATTCTCCACTATTTAGATCATACAACTTCATAAATCAAGAGGTCTTTATTCAAGGTTGTAATGGGGCCAAAGGGTTATAATGTGGTTAAAGAACAAAAGGATAAAGATATCACAAAGGTTCCAAAGAGTTCATAGAGTTTAGAGACATAATAAGATCATACAAAGAAACTTCTCAAAACTCTTTACAAGTACATAGTCACCTAGGCCGGATATTCATGTTGGGCCTTTTCTTCATTCTAAACAACTTTGTAACATCTTTTTCTTTTTCCACAAATTCAAGAGATGATTCATATTTTTTTTTTTACATAGGAATGTATTTGCCCGTATTCCATTTCTTTTTCTCTTGACTTTTCTTTTCTTTTCCCCCCACACTTATTTCTTGTTTCTAACCCAAATTTTTAACTAAAAATATCACTTGTTTTTTTTTTTGCAATATGTCTCAAAATATATAATCCATCTTTAGAACAAGGGTAAGGATATAAGTATATTTAGGCTAGGTGTAAGTTGTGGTTACCAATAAAACATCATATTTAATGTAGGCTCAAATTGGCTCACTAGTGGGGATGTTCTCTTAGAACATTAATAATGGATGGCTGTTTGGCTCTGGTTATAATCCTAATGCCTCTATCATATTCATGTTGTCACATGTATCAATATAGTCTCAAACGGTTTAAAGCAAGTTCTAGAGAATCATGTAATCATAAGAGCACTCAAGAAAGAAATTAGATTGATTTGTATAATGCATCAATCATTATAGGCTCAAAAACTCACAAGGATGATTATACAAGTCAGATTAAGTCTAAACATGCTTCTTTCTCAATCAACATATCATATTAACATTGGCTCATAAAAAGGTTGACATCAAGCTCAATTCTCATGAAAATCTTCTCACTAATAAATCTGTTTTAGACTTATGCAATTCATATCTCATCATTGTATTAAAAAGGAACTAAAACTCACAAAAAAAAAATAATAATAAAGAAAAATAAAATAGTAGACAAAAATAAAAGAAATCCTAAATCATTCCCCCCACACTTAATTCTTACATTGTCCTCAATGTAAGTCTATTAACCCAAATGAAAGAATCATGTGTAAGAGAAAAGAACTAATAACATAAGAATATGAACAACTAAGACTCAAAACAAAACAAAACCATGCAACCTAAATAATCCTAAAATACTAAACAAAGATTAACAAGTAAACATAAAAAGATTAAAATCAAACTGACAAGGTATGTCTCAAGTCTCCCTTACTCATACCTTGTTCAGAATGAATATTTCTAAATTGCTTAAAACACAACAAACTTTTTTTTTTTTTTTTTTGAAAAGAAGAAATCAAACTGACAAGGTATGTCTCAAGTCTCCCTTACTCAGACCTTGTTCAGAATGAATACTTCTAAATTGCTTAAAACACAACAAACTTTTTTTTTTTTTTTAAGAAGGTAAAATTTAGGAGATATTACCTGTAGAGGTTGCTAACCACTTATTATAACTGAGACACAACAAACAAAATGTTAGATAATGTCACAAAGACAAAGTGCAATCCACTCCTTGCTCGTCCATATCTCTTTTTCTTTTTCCGAGCGTTTGCGAAACAACCGTAGCAGATAAATACTCATAAGCTTGGAGCTTTTTGAGTAAATCTTCAATGGTTGTAGCAGAAATTATGGTTCTCCTTGCCTCTGAAAACATGAATCCATTATCCACAGCATTATCTAAATATGAAAGCAAATTACTAAAATAACCATTAATATTAAGCAAACCAATGGGTTTCTTATTTGTGACCAAAGATGACCAAGAAGCCACGCAAGCTATTTCTTCCAATGTACCCAGACCTCCTGGTAAAGCAATGAATGCATCGGCAGAATGGTACATGATTGTTATCCGTTCAGGGATACTCCAGACTTGTATTTCCTTACCCAAGGTAGGTCCACAAAAATCTGTGAATAGTTTTGGCACGATTCCTAGAACTGGACTTCCTCCGGCGTGTGCTGCTGTAGCGACTGCTCCCATTAAACCCGTACTACCGCCTCCATAAATCAACTGGATCTTTTGTTGGGCAAGTATTACTCCAACTCTTATGGCTTCATCAGCGAATATGTTATTTTTCCCTGGATAAGCACCTCCAAAAACACAAAATTTTTTAATGCGTTGGGACGAAGTACTTTCCATTTTTTTTTTCTTTTTTTTCTTTTTTTCGAGTGCCTGAAAGAGAATGAGTACATGGTGTAATATATAGAGGACTGAGTAGTGAATCAGACAAGAGTAATAATGTCGCCGAAAGTGTATCTGACCTGTCAGAAGAAAATGTTAACCTAACAAAAGATTTTTGCGTGATTTCAGGAAGAAAATCAAAAAGAGAAGAAAAATCAACCGTAAAAGTCAAGAGTAATAATGTCGCCGAAAGTGTATTTGACCTGTCAGAAGAAAATGTTAACCTAACAAAAGATTTTTGCGTGATTTCAGGAAGAAAATCAAAAAGAGAAGAAAAATCAACCGTAAAAGACAAATAAAAAAAAAAAGAATAATTACACAAATCGAACAACACGTAAATTAAACCAAAATGAAGTTATTGCAAATCAAACCAAAAGCTGAGAAGTCATTTATTGTAGTTGTGATTGTGGCTCACATCTTCCTCTGGTTTTACGTCCAGAAACGGCTTAAACGCCTTCTATGAGTCGAGGATATGCTTCCCATCCAGTTTTCTTACAAGCTGGCAAACAGGGTCTTTTAACATCAGATTCCCAAGATGTTGCCATTCCCTTTGGAATTGCGGCCATAAATCAAGAATTTCTCTTTGTACGTCTCCACTAGGATGCGTCTCAAGAGAAAGTTGGATATTACCCAAATTCTCCTTACTCAGTCCATCCTTAATGAATTCAATTTTATCATCTCGATTAGAGGACGGAATCCCAATAGAACGACATTTACCGTTACACGTCCATCGTGCACATTTGTGGCAGTTTGAACCCATGCGCTTTGCTCGTCGCTTCTTTGCAAAAGTGCTTCTACCTGTACCTGGTAAATGCAAAACAGGAAGATATTCATCTTCACGTACCTTGGCTTCAATTATCCAACGTATGTCTGCAGGAATCCCTTTGTGCATAAGCATTCTTAATCTTTCAAATCGAACTTGGTAAAGCTTCAGTAAAATATTTCGAGGAAAAGGAGGAAATCGTTTCTGCAATCTTGTGAGAATATCATCCATCCTGAAAAAAAAATGAAAAAAAAAATTGAAAGAGAAATTGGAAGAGAAATTTATATACAATATCAGTTTTGTGGGTAGCTGATGGAACCGATTTAAATAATCACGGAGTACCGTTATCCGCCATTTAACCGGGGTTAAAAAAAATTATATTTACATCAGTTATTTTCAAAACAAGGATCAGAAAGAAAAACAGCATAAAAAAAGACTCAAAAACAAAACACTCTAAATAAAATCCTAAATTCTTCCCCCCACACATAATTCTTACATTGTCATTAATGTAATGCTATTATCCCCCAATGCAAGAATTATATGTAAGAGAAAAGAACTATTAAACAAAAGAAACTTATGCAGCCTAAATGAACTTAAAAGCAGTAAACACAATTAACAAAGAAACATAAGAAATAAAATAAAAACAATAAAAATAATAAAAGAAAAAGGAAAAGAAAGAGAAAGCAAATCTGAATATGGAAGGTTGGCAATTTCATCTTTAATTGGGCTGCCTTCCCAATTAACACTTGAGTTAGTGTTTTGAATCTAACCAACACCCTTTCTTGGCTTTTTAGGCTTGTCAGGCTCATACATGAAATTTCCCAAATTTATGCGTTTGAGAGGAAGCTTTCTTTGCACAACAGTGGATGCATTCTCCATTACAAGTATTATTCCATCATCCTTGGTGGTGCATATCTCATCGAGGAATGGTGCATCTTTTGGTACTTGTTGAATGGCATCCACAAATAAACTGTTTAAGGTTTCCAGGATGTCTTGTTCATGTTCCTCCTCCTTGAACTTTGCGAATCTACTAGGAAAAGGTGGAGAAGAAACATTAGCAAAAATTGGAATCTTAAACGTTACCTCCGGTGTCGAAATACTCTTATTTGGATCTGTGGCTTTATTATCCTCAAGAATAGAATCCATCTCTAATTTTGTCTCATCCTCATCTTGTTCCTCATTCCTGAAGGTCACAATAGTAGCATTCTCCTTTGGGTTAATCATCGTTTGGGCAGGGAGTTCTTCAGATCTTTGTGCTACCCATCCCACCATACTACTAGCCAATTGGATCATTTGCTTTTCCAAACTCTGGATGCTTGCCCTTGTTTCCTGTTGAAATTGCAATGTATCAGTAACAAGAGAATAGACAAGATCTTCTAAAGATGTACCTGAGTTTTGAGTCATATGTGGTGGTTGAAAAAGATCTGGTTCTTGAGACCATGATTGATTGAAGCTAGATGGATGAGTGTAATTGGCATAAGGATCTACTTCTTCGTAATTTTTCGAATAGCCATAATTAGTATGATCCCACCATCCCACATGGTAAGTGTTTGAGTAATGATCATACTGTTGGTCTTGGAACACTTGATGGCCTTGACATCCTCCCATGGCCAATTGTTGAACTGGGGAGGTGAGATTGGCTTGTTGATTCTCCATGTTCATGTATGCCACCAACTCTTCAAGTGTTAGATTGCTCAATTCCATTGTGTTTTTTTTTTTTTTTTTTTTTTTTAAATTTGAAAAGAAAAACTTGTATGTACAAGAAAATAAAACTAATTAGAACTGAAAATAAGAATAAACCAAGTAACAAATAAACTAAAGAAAACAATCCCCGGCAACGGCGCCAAAAATTTGATGCACCCAAAAGAGTGTATCTTATTTAACCTTGCACTAAAAAGATAAATTGTAAGTATAGTAGTTAGCAAGGGTCGAGTCCTCAGGGATTGGGTTTTAGTTTATAAGTTAATAGTTTAAAACTTAAATTCAAGAACAATAAAAGAAAAGGGGTTTTTGAAGCCAGATTTAAACTAAAGTAAATAATAAGAATAAGATGCAAGGCGGTATAACCAGCCAATAAAAATATATATACTAAATTAGGCGGTATAACCAGCCAATAAAAATATATATACTAAATTAGGCGGTATAACCAGCCAATAAAAATAAAACAAAGTTAATATACAAATTAGGCGGTATAACCAGCCAATAAAAATAAATATAAAAAATAAGCAAACTAAAAGTAAGAAAACAAATAAGTAAGAAGAATCAAATATGAAAAATATGGTTAAGGTTTCATTCTTCACCACTAGACATCATTAAGAATCAATTTCAGATCTATCAATATCAACCAACTATCAAAGTTAACAACCGTAGATAACAACAAGCTCTGTTACCCCAATCTTTCCTTAGTTTGTCGTTAAATAGAACAAGCTCTCTATTTAATCTCTAACCATTAAACAACCTAGAATAAGCTCTCTAAATTCAATTTAATGGCAGCTTTATGATGAGAAAGATAGGTTGATCTAAGCAACAAACACATAAGCTCGGATTGTTCAACTTAGGTTATGTTCCACTTTGCAATTATTGAAAACTTGACCATAATCATTAATCACAAATTGCCACTTATGAATAGGAAATCAAGACAATTACACGGATCAAGACTCCTAAACTAGCAATAGATAATTATCAAGATCTATCTAGTTGTACACCTAAATAAATCTAGACAACATCATGAACAATTCTTGTAGAAGAACATAAGCAACTTTGATAGAAAATTAATGATAGATAGAATCTGAAAATCAATCACAAAACATGTCTAGGGCTTTGAAATCACCCTTAACCAAATAGAAGTTTAGCCTAGCATAGGCATTATAAACATAAACATAAAATTAAAGAAAATCTAAGAAGAAAATAAAAGAAAGAAAGAAGAAGAGGAAGAATATTAATTATCCAACCTCTTGCTCTCTCTAAAGAAAAAGAAAACTAGAGAAAAGAAAGAAAACTAGAGAAAAGAAAGAAGAAGAAAACTTAGAGAATTTTATTAAAATGGCTAATATCCTACCTATGTACAATATGATCCCTTACAATCATCCAAGGCCCTCTATTTATACACATTTTGGAAGGCTAAATGACAAGAGACAAGCTTTACAAATTTCAAAGGTAGGTATAATAGGTGGGTGCATTTTCTAACAATTTTCGTCATATATGACGATTTTGATCAGCCAACTTGATGGTCAATTTTGTCAATTTTGGAGGCCTTATCTGATCACATGGTCTTCTAGAAAAATGTTACCCTATCAGTTACTGATCCATAGCCGTTGGAATCAGCTCATTTGCTGATGTGGATAAGAAGATATGGGCATAATACGAAAACAGGTCAGCACAGACGTCATTGCACATCAGCCAACTTGATGGTCGATTTCGTCAATATTAGAGGCCTGATCTGATCATATGGTCTTCTAGACAAAGGTTACCGTATCAGTTACGGATCCATAGCCATTAAAATCAGCTCATTTTCTGATGTGGATAAGCAGATATGGGCAAAATACGAAAACAGGTTAGCACAGACGTCATTGCACATCAGCCAAATTGATGGTCAATTTCTCTAGGGAAAAAGACTCCGTTTCAAGAAGTATAAAACATGAAAAAGATAGATATGCCTCTTAGCTTTGCACGGATACAAATTTCAGCCTTATTGCTTCAGTGAAACTCCAGATATAGCTGATATGGCAAAATGTGTCGGAACTGGAACTGAACTGGATTTGCCCTTAATTCTAGTAATCTGAAATCACTCAAAGAAACTTGTGAAAAACACCAAATTACATAAAAATATAAAAGATCATAAACACAATTAGACTAAACAATAATAACTCGTATTTGACACAAAACAATAATAAAACATAACTAAAAACTATATAATTATACGAGTTATCACAAACCATTCCTTTTTTAATACCTTTTGGTAACCATAACCATAGGCCTTAGCCTTTATACACAAATTATAACATAAGCATATGATGTTAGTCTCCATTAAATATTATTCAACAATTCTCATATTGTCTTTCAATTAGAAACTATAATTATAAACTAATCACTTTGACTATTGCCAATATATCAGTTCTTATCATCAAGTTTATATAGTTTTTCGCTAAAATTTCGAGTCGAGCTCGAGCAGCTCGAGCTATCGAGCGAGCCGAGTTCGAGTATCTTAATACCCGATTCGAGCAGCTTGCGAACCTAATCGAGCTTTTTTATTTATAATATCTTTATTATTAATTTACTATTTTACCCTTAATATATATATATACTTAAAAAAACCCTAAAACCTATTTTTTTCCTCCCTCAGTTGTGCTGCTTTTTTCTCTCCCTCCCTCACCTTCTCTCCCACTCCCACTCCACAGCCACAATCTCACTCTCATAAAAGCACCAACCTCCTTCCTTTCTCTTCTCTCACTCTCCATTTCTCTCTCTACCATTATCACCACCAGACTAGATAGAAGAGAGAAAAAGAACACCAAATGGTCGTCATTTTCTGCTTCTTCTTCCATTCTTTCTCTTTCTCCCTCACTCTCTAAAGCTCCCCTCTCGTTCTTTTCTTGTTCGGGTAAAACTTTTCACTTCGCTTTTGATTTCACTTCAAATCGATCGATCTGTGGATTTTGATGTTTTGTCGATGATGGAACTGAGGTCTAGGCTTCTACAAGTTTCTAGCGAATTTTATAGAGTTAGATTTAGCTTGATCTACTTCTCTTTTATCTGGATCTTTACTTTGCTTGATCTGCTTCATTACATATACGATTTCTTTGTAGATCTTATGAGAATTGATTTTTTTTCTCTTTTGTTTTGAACTTGATCTTCTTCCAACTTGTACCGGTCAATGCTTTCATTGTGTAAATTTAATGCTTTCTGAAGATTTTTTTAGGTTAAAAAGAGGTCTAATCTTGATCTTTATTTATTAAATTCGACCAATACAAAAAATTGGTATATGAAAAAATTTAATTTGAGCTCGAACACGAGCTCGAGTATGTAAATCGAGTAAACGAGCCTAATCGAGTCGAGCTCGAATAGTTTGACTTTATCTCAAGCCGAGCTCGAGCTTAAAAAATGATACTCGAGTCGAGCTTCGAGCCACGAGTTTCGAATCGAGCTCGAGCTCAAGCTTCTCACTATTCGAGCTCGGCTCGGCTCGATTATAGCCCTATCCTCATCTGCATCATAATTTCAATTGACCACAAGTGTCCTTAAGAAAATTCGCAAACATCAATAACAATAAATACCTCAAAACCTCAAAAATCATTTCTTGTCAACTCTTATCTTTCATACTTTAATCTCAACAACATACAATTCAAATCCTTGATCAATGGTTCACTGAAGATTCATCCCAAAATATTAAAATCTCTATAGATTAAGAATCTAACTTCAATGCCATAATAGCTCAAAATATCAAAATCATTCACTACAATAACTCTTAAGCTTAAAATATCCAACTTATCAAAAATCGCACCAAAGTAACTTTCATACTTTGATTCTAGATAGGTACAATTACGATCATTGTGAAAGATTCATTAAAGATCCATTAACAAAACTCAAAACAAATCACTAAAACTTGAGAATCCAACCTTAATGCTATAAAATCTCCAAAGATCAAAACCACTCTATATAACAAGCTTGAGCTTAACATAATTATCTTATCAAAACTCACACCAAGAACCCATCACTTGCAACTTATCATTACTACTTTATCAAATTCACCAAACCTTCTCATTATCGCAAATTCCTAAGCTAATTTTGAAATAATAAGCGGACTAAGAATCCCAAAATCCACAGAATCACAAACCTAAGCTCTGATATCAGTTTTTGTCACGCCCCAAACCCAAGGATTTAGGACATAACAATGTCGCATACTCATGAGATGAATCTCGTAAGCATGCAAGGCAACAAATATCATACTAAACCCATACTAAAATTCCAAAAGTCTCAAAAATTACAAATTACAAAATCTCAAGTCTCCAAAAATTCAAATATTACACCTTGATCGAAAAATAAAAAATATTCTAGCTAACTAACAAATCAACTAAATCTAATATCAAATTACTCACGTTCAAAATATCATAAGACTAAAGGCAGATGCTAAACTCACAAACAAGGGCTCTCGCCAAAATTAAACTCTGAAGAAGCATATATAGAAATCTGAAAAGTAAGAAAATTAAAAGAGAGAGTTCGAATACTCAGCAAGTAACCGACATCTCTCAGTTGGATTAAGCATGTTACAAAACATTTAGGTCAAAATTATCAATTATATGATTCAAAAATGAAATTGAGTAATCTAATATTCGATAACCATATTTTTTCCAAAATCAGATTATCAAATAACAAAATTAAACAAAATTTCAAAAATTATTGATTTTCAACAGTCTCCCGTAACATACTAAGGCCACACCCCAGTGGCATAGGTCATAATCGGAACAAAAATCACAATTAACCCCAGTGGAAATGGTTTAGAAGTATATCAGAAGCAACCAATGGCTGCACATATCGAATATCACAAAAACCACAATTCTAAACCGATGGCACGGTTGAAATCGATTTCTATCACATAGTACATGTCGACATGGCCAACGTTTAACCCCCGTTGACAGGGTTAGAGCATAGTCATGTTAGAGACAAATCAAAACAAAATATATTTTTGGATTATTCAACTATATAAAGCAATAGTCATGTATTTTACAAAACACATATCGTACAAAGCGAATTTCGCATTTTCTTTCAAAGCATCTTATGTAGTAAATTGGATTCATATACTATAGATAAACAAATAGGTATATACATATAGTTGAACAAAAATCATATTCAAATATCAAATCAAAACGAAATCACAATCTAAATTCATATAAAATAAATATCATAAATATACTTTGCATGCTTAACCTAATTTGACAAACCAAAATATAAAACATTATATATTATGTAGAAAATCTAAACAAGATGAGGTTGATTTTTCGGGTATCAAAACACAAAAGGGATATCAAGTCACTTAACTAAACTTGCTAAACTGAAACCAAGAACAAAGCATTCAAAACCATTCGTAACCTATTAATCCAACAATACTCGAAATCAAAATCAAAATTTATGAATTATCAAAATAATGACATGATTTTCCTGTGGACATTCAAGGACTTAAGGGTGTGTCAACCTTTTTCACTAATTGAAACTAATTTTGAAATATTTTCCAAAATCAAAATGATTTTCTTTTATGACTTACAAAAATATTAAAACATCCAAAAAATTTAGAAATTAGGAACTAAAATATAAAATCAGTAACCATTATGAATTTTAATGAAAATTTAATCATAACTTTAAATAAATACCATACGTATAAAATTTGTAACTATTCAAATAGGTTTTATCAAAACCATCATTATGCAAATAATTTCTCAAAATAAATTTATGTATAAATTTTACTAAAAATCATATAATCGAAGTTCATGCATTTTAGAATAAAAATAGATCAATGCTAGACCAAAAATAAATTTTAAAATAATTAAAACATAATTTTCTAAATTTTGATTTTTGTAAGCTTTCATGATCATTTGGCTTACTTTGAGCCATTATATATTTCAACTCCAAATCTACTTTAGTGATACCAATTCAAATCCTGCAAGTAGTATTATAACTTGAAAATTTGTTTTAACCAAAACAGTTACAAAAATCATAATTTTTGGAGGTCCAAAGATTGAAAATGATCACTGTCTGCCCAGATTTTCTGGGTTTTCAATTTCATGGAGCTGACTTTGACACTTCGATTCTCTCAACCTATATAGCATCTGATGGAACGAACTATACCACTAGAAAGAGTACACTTCCTACTACTTAAAACATCCAAATATCGACCAAAAAAGTCACCAGAAAGTTGAGTTCCGGCAGGCCAAATTCAAGCTACCAGCCCTGCCAAAAACCCATTTTTTTTTTCAAACTTCAAAAATTTAGAGCACATAAAGTACTTAAGCAAATAAGTTGCCACAACACCCATTAAAAAGGTCTTGAAGAGACCTTTCCAATGATACCAAATAGGCCATCGAAAAAGCACTGAAAGGTTATCGGGAAATTATAAAAGGTTGAAACTAAAGATTGAGTTTTATAGAAAAATTATACAAAATATAAAAAGTGTAAGAAATTAATCTAAATTTTAACTTAAAATGCAAAGGAATGATATATAAGAAATCCCCAAATTGGGTTTTTATTTTTTTTAGGGTTTAAAGAAAAGGACAAATATATAAGACATTTTTTTTTAAATCAAACTTTGACCCCTCTCATACTTATACTTTTCAATATGTCTCTCATATAGTATTATGCAATAACTAATAAAATATATCACTTGTTTAAAAGTCTTACTAATACAAAATGCTATAATAACAAAATCTTAGGGTATTACAGTTATCTAATATTAAACATATGACAACAACATTATTTGTTTATTATCATTTTACATTATTTTTAATTTTTAATTAAATAACTTAGATCTAGTAACTTTGAACACGATTCGATTATACAACACGAAAAAATAACTAAAACACGACACAAAATGAAAAAATAATACGAACACGATAGGAATACACGAACATGTCAAAATCCTTATAAAATGAATTATTAACGTATCAAAATTTATATAGATATATAATACCTTAAACATGATTATGACACATGAAAATACACAAACACAACATGAATACACCAATTACCAAGTCTAAAATAATTTAATTTTTCTCACCAACTCCTCTATTTATGTCTATCACATTATTTTATTTTTTCTAATCTTTAATAAAATAAATAAACTTAAATTTAAAATAAAATAAAAAAAAGGAAATGGAAAAATAACTTAAAAATGACACACACAGAAATAACACAAACACGACATGAATACACGAACTTGTCAAATCCATATAAAACGAATTATTAATGTATCAAAGTTTTTATATATAATACCTTAAACAAGATTATGACACATGAAAATACACGAACGCGACACTATCCTATAATAGACCTCCTTTCTTCAATAGAACCTGCCCAATCTGCATCAGTAAATCCCTCGATACTCTTGGACTCATTTCTACTAAACAACAAGCCTTTACCAGGTGATCTTTTTAGGTATTTTAGGATTCAAAGTACAGCTTCCATGTGTTCTTCGTAGGGTGTATACATGTACAGACTAACAATACTTACAGCAAAAGAAATATATGGTCTATTGTGGGAAAGATAAATCAGCTTCCCAACTAATCTTTGGTATCTCCTAGTATCAACCGGAGCTCCATCCTTCTTTTCTAAACTCTTTGCGATGGGATCCATCGATGTGTCTATTGGTTTACAGCCTAGCATCCATGTTTCTTATAATAGATAAGAAACATATTTTCTTTGAGTAACTGATATTCCTTTCTTGTTTCTAGCAACCTCCATACCAAGAACGTAGCATAAGGATCCAAGATCTTTTATCTCGAATTCAGCCGCTAGACTAGTTTTCAATCTTGTCATCTCCATTGCATAATTTCTTGTCAAAATTATGTCATCCACAGACAATAAGAATTGTACTTTTACCATCTTTGTGTCGATAAAAAAGGTATGATCCATATGAGTTTGCCTATACCCTTGTTGTAGGACCGCCTTTGTGAACCTGTCAAACCAAGCCCTCGGAGACTGCTTCAAACCATAGAGTGCTTTTTTTAACCTGCAGGCCATCCCATTCTCCCTATCTTTATCAAATCCCGATGGAAGATCCATGTTAACCTCCTCTTTCAAGTCACCATTGAGGAAGGCATTTTTTACATCAAGTTGTTGTAGATCCCAATCCAGGTTTGCTATAATGGATAAAAGTACTCGGACTGTATTGAGCTTGGCAACTAGGCAAAAGTCTCGTTGTAATCAATACCATATGTTTGAGTGAAGCCTTTTGCAACCAGCCTTGCTTTGTATCTCTCAATTGTCCCATCTGATTGATACTTCACGGTAAACACCCATTTACACCCAACCGGAGCTTTCTCTTCAGGTTTTTGTATGAGTTCCCAAGTTTGATTCTTCTCAATGGCTTGCATTTCCTCTGTTACCGCCTTTCTCCACTCAGGAATTTTCAGAGCTTCCGTATATCTCTAGGAACCTTCTCTTCTGACAAATGAGCAATAAAAGCTTAGAGAGAAGATGAAAAATGATTGTAGGAAACATAATTGGAAATGGGATGCTGAGTACAAGAACGAACTTTTTTCTCAATGCAATAGGCCAGTCAAGATCACTAACCTCAGGTGATGAATTCGGCTCTGATTCATGGCAAGGATTCAGGTCCACAACATTCTCTATTCCTCGTGAGGCATGTCTCCGAGAATAAACACGTAACTCAGCTTGCTGTTGTAAATCATCCCTTTTTCTAGAGTTACTAATGTTTATGGTAGATTCCAGGTCCTTTGTTGTTGGCATAGGTTCTTGTGTTTGCTCGACTGGTGTGGGTAATGGATCAGCAAGAGTAGATGGATCATCTGAAAGAGACAAGATAGGGCTTGGTGGGGTTCCCAAAAAAGAACTTCATTCTCGATCTCCCCTTGAAGTGAATTTTTGTAGTAAAAGGGCTGGTTTTCAAAGAAAGTGACATCCATAATGATAAAATATTCACGTTTTTCTGTGGAGTAGCAATGGTACCCTTTTTGAGTGGCTTAATAACCAAGGAAGATGCAAGGTAGAGCTCGGGGATCTAGTTTGCTTCGATTATGGTTATGAATACGAACAAAAGACTTACAACCAGACTCGAGTACCTCACTTTTGGCCCAAAAAGGTACTTTCCTGACTGCTCTAAGTGGTATATTAGAAATGACTCAACCATGGGTAATAGACTCTGGGGCTACGGATCATATGACAGGTTGTGCAAGCCTTTTTTGTTCTTATAAACCTAGTCCAGAGAACTTGAAAATTGAAATTGCAGATGGTTCGCTTGCAACAGTTGCTGATACCGGTAGCATTAATATTAGTCCTCAAATATTTCTCAATGATACTCTTCATGTTCCAAAGTTATCATGCAATTTATTATCAGTTAGTAAGATTACCAGAGATATAAATTGTACTGCCCAGTTCTTACATTCTATTTGTAAATTTCAAGATATGACTTCAGGCATGAGGATTGATAGTGCTAAGGAACACAATGGTCTCTATTACTTTGAGGAAAAGATCTACAACAATAAACAAGCTTTAACAGCTGATTGGAAATTAATCTCGTTATCTAGAGTAATGTTATGGCACTCTAGGTTAGGCCATCCTAGCTTTTAATATCTCAAACAATTGTTTCCTTCACTTTTTCAGAATATAGATGTTTTTCAGTGTGATGTTTGCCAAATTGCTAAACACCAAAGGTCAGTTTTTCCTTCTCAACCTTATACATCGTCTAAACCATTTACTGCTGACCTTGGGCGGAGAACTGATTCTGGTTGGATACTTGGGCGTTCAGGATCTAGTGCAATTGCTCCATTTGCTCTTTCCTTAGAGAGAAATTGAAGTTGTTGTCACTAGTCCTTGATGTCGTATCTATAGCAACTTGGAGACCTCTGGAATCCCTTCTATTGTTACAAGTCTCCTTCCAATTATCTGGTTTACCATGCAATTTCTAGCACTTATGACGACTGTGGTTTGATCTCTGGCAATGATCACACCAAAGATTGCCACTCTTCTTTTGGTTCCAGGATTCCCCGCGATTTTCAGGTCCGCGGTTTGAGAAAGCTGAGTTTTCAGTTGTTGGTTTTATAGTACCAAGCATTACGCGTTTACGAGTTTCTTCTCTTCGAACTTCAGCAAAAATGTCCTCAATAGTTGGTAGTGGCTTAGAACCAAGTAGACGTCCACGTACTTCATCAAGATCCTTGTTGAGACCCGAAAAAAAATCATAGATTCTTTCCTTGTTCACCATCTTTTGATGATTCTCGATGCATTCTGACCACAACCAATGACCATTGTTAAGTAGGTCTACTTCCTGCCATAATTTTGTAGGAGTGTTGAAATAGGTCGTAACATCCATCTCGGCTTGAATTAGGTTCTGAGCTTTTTTCATAGTTCAAACAGTTGTGATTAGTTTTCAAGATCATAATATTGTCTCTTGGCTGCCTCCCACATTTGCTTAGCAGTTGTGTAGCACATAAAATTTTCACTAATCTTCTTATCCATGGAGTTGATTAACCAAGCCATTACCATTGAATTCTGAGCATCCCAAGTCTGGAAGGTTGAATCTGATTCTGCAGGCTTCTCAGCAGACCTATTAAGGTACCATATCTACCTTTCCCTCGAATAACCATCTCCATAGATCGCGACCATGGCAGATAATTTTTGCCATTGAGTTTATGAGAGGTGATTTGAAGAGAAGAGTTGTCTGAGTAAGGGATTTGAATTGTGGCCGTCATCATTGGGGTCGACTGCAATGGAGCCAAGATATCCGATCTGTCACTTCCTTTGGTGCCAGTCATGGCCGTTCCCCAGGGAAACGTTGGAGGTCTGCCCGCCATAGAAAACTAGAAAGAGACGGCACCTTGCTCTGATACCATGTAGAAACCTGGAATTGAAATAAGTATTTCTCAATTTCACTTGTATATTATGTGAATAGGTAAAATGACCTATATAGAGAAACTTGACAACAAGTCTGCCAATCTTTCTCCTTAATTACAGAAACTAAGAATTCCTCATATTGAGGTGTGATAACTCGTATAATTATATAGTTTTTAGTTATGTTTTATTATTGTTTTGTGTCAAATACGAGTTATTATTGTTTAGTCTAATTGTGTTTATGATCTTTTATATTTTTATGTAATTTGGTGTTTTTCACAAGTTTCTTTGAGTGATTTCAGATTACTAGAATTAAGGGCAAATCCAGTTCAGTTCCAGTTCCGACACCTTTTGCCATATCAGCTATATCTCGAGTTTCACTGAAGCAATAAGGCTGAACTTTGTATCCCTGCAAAGCTAAGAGGCATATCTATCTTTTTCATGTTTTACACTTCTTGAAACGGAGTCGTTTTCCCTAGCGAAATCGACCATCAAGTTGGCTGATGTGCAATGACGTCTGTTCTGCACCGTTTTGGTATTTTGACCATATCTTCCGATCCACATGCGCAAATGATCTGATTCCAACGGCTATGGATCCGTAACTGATAGGGGTATATTTTTCTAGAAGACCATTTTATCAGATCGAGCCTTCAACATTGACAAAATCGACCATCAAGCTGGCTGATCAGAATTGTCATACAATATGACGAAAATTGTTAGAAAAATGCACCCACCTATTATACCTACCTTTGAAATTTGTAAAGCTTGTCTCTTGTCATTTAGCCCTCCAAAATGTGTATAAATAGAGGGCCTTGGATGAGTATTGGGATACATTATACATTGGTAGGATATTAGCCTTTGTAGTAAAATTCTCTAAGTTTTCTTCTTCTTTCCTTTCTCTAGTTTTCTTTTTTTATTTACTTATGCTTCTTACATTTCTTTTCATTTTATTCATATCTAGTATGTGTTGCTAATCATATTGTTGAGGTGATGAGGTGAAGCTCTTGGTAAATGCTAAGGTTAGTCTCTTAAACATGAGCTAAAATGAATCATCATTTATAAGCACTAGCATAGATAATATTTTCTTTTGGTTTAAAATCATACTTGCAAAGTAGAGATCTTGATTCATTATTGACAATGAAAATGGCACAGTAAATGCTTGGTTTCATAACCTTGATTTGTTGTAGACATATACCTTGGCATAAGGAATGCTTGGACTCTTTTTATGAGTTTTGAGGACACCAAATGAACATAATATCATATGCTATGGACGTTGGACAATTTGGACTGAATTGCTAAACCTTCCGATTGGAACCTCCCTTATGTGTGAATTTCAATTGTGTAATAAAACAAGATTAATCTTAGCATAACACCAAGAGTGGATTCTCTAACCTCAACATCCTTTCTTATTGTTTTTTATATCTTGTTTAATTGTTTTTATGTTATTTTGTTTATTTTGTTCTCTAATATCTTGTTTATCTTATTTTGTTGTTGATTCCCTAATATCTTGTTTACTTTCTTTGTCTTATATATTTATAAACTTATACTTATTAATACGCTTCCCTGTGGTTCGACCTCGGACACCCGAGAATTTATTACTTGAACATAACCTGCACTTGGGTTTACAACTCTTAATTGAGTCTCCATCAAGTTTTTGGCGCCGTTGCCGGGGAAGCAATACTAAGTATATAAGTTTATAAGTATATTTATTGGCTGGTTATACCGCCTAATTTATAAGTATATTTATTTTTATTGGCTGGTTATACCGCCTAATTTGTATATATTTATTTTTATTGGCTGGTTATACCGCCTAATTTTGTTTATTAACTTTGTTTTATGCTTGTTTGGCGACGTGATTTTAGATCTCGTCGTTTAGTTAGATTTTATTGTGAAACTTTTTCAGGTAATCTTTCTAATACAACTCCTACCATGGCTGACAATGAAAGTGTTCATGCTGAAGATGAGAACAGACAAGTACGCACCATGCGTGACTACTTGCAACCAACTCGAAGCTCATCACCCTCTTGTTTTATTTTTCCTCTCAATGCAAACAACTTTCGTTTTAAACCAGGTATGATAGCTTTGCTTCCAAATTTCTATGGGTTGGAATCGGAAAGTGCTTACTCGTTTCTAAAAGACTTCGAAGATGTATGTGTCACCTTTAATGACCAACAATGTACAAATGAAATTGTCAAGCTAAAATTATTTCCTTTTTCTTTAAAAGATAAAGCAAAAATTTGGCTTCATAATTTAAAACCAAGGTCAATTGGCACATGGCAAGAATTACAAACTGAGTTTCTAAAGAAATTTTTCCCAGCACATAAAACTACTGCTTTGAAAAGACAGATTCAAAATTTCAATCAAAATCAAAATGAAGCATTTTTTCAGTGCTGGGATCGTTTTAAAGATTTGTTAAGTTCTTGTCCACATCATGGTTTTGAAAAATGGCGTCTTATTAGTTTCTTTTATGAAAGTTTAACTCCCGAAACTAAACAATTTGTTGAAACAATGTGTAACGGTGAGTTTCTAGAAAAAGAACCTGAAGAAGCCTTTGACTACTTAGACCATTTGGCAGATAACTCTCAAGCCTGGCACACAGATAATTCCTCTGAAAGTTCCAATAGATCTAATGTTGTTTCTAACAGAGGAAAATATCATTTTAGTCAAGAAGATGAGATAAAAGCTAAAGTAGCTAATTTGGCTAGAAAGATTGAAGCCATGGAACTTAGAGAAGTAAAAGAAGTCAAAACGGTTAAAAATGAAGAAAGTTGTGGAATTTGTGAAATCATGGGACACCCCACTTCTGAATGTCCAAACATTCCCATTCTTAAAGAAGCGTTGCATGATCAAGTAAATTCCATAAACACATTTAAAAAACCTTTTCCTTCTCCTTACTCTGAAACGTATAACCCTGAATGGAGAAATCATCCCAACTTCAGTTGGCGGAATAATAATCATGTTCAGGTACCACAATCTCAAAAGCCGGGCAACACTTTTTCCTATCAACCTTCACGTGTACAAACCTTGGAAGAGACATTGCAAGCATTCATGCAAACACAAGCAAATGTGAATAGCCGGACTTCACAGGACATCAATGAGATCAAAAACACCTTGTCCACATTGACAGCTTCATTACGCACTCAAGAAAAAGGTAAGTTTCCTGCTCAACCTCAGCCTAACCCTTCTACTCAATGTCTTGTTTCTTGCTCCAATGAAACTCAACAGGAAAATGCCAGTTCTATCACAACTCTTCGAAGTGGAAAGGCAATTGACAAAAACATTCCATCAAAAGACCAAGATCCTCTTTCCCCTCCGAAAAGTAATGGTAAGGATGATGGTAAGTCTGAACTTCTTGAAAATTTGGACAAAGAAAAAGGTATGCATCCTGCTCCTTTTCCTCAAAGGTTGCAAACAATAAAGAATTTGAATCAAAATGCAGAAATTTATGAACTTTTCAAACAAGTTAAGATTAACATTCCTTTATTGGATGCAATCAAACAAGTTCCATCTTATGCTAAATTTTTGAAGGACATGTGCACAGTTAAAAGGAAACATAATGTACAAAAGAAAGCATTTTTGACGGAAAGTGTGAGCTCAATCATTCAGCACCTTACTCCACCAAAATTCAAAGATCCTGGATGTCCAACAATCTCATGCATCATTGGAAACACTAGAATAGAACGTGCATTGCTTGATCTTGGTGCTAGTGTTAATCTTTTGCCTTTTTCTGTTTATCAACAGTTAGGTTTAGGTGAACTCAAGGAAACACCTGTTACACTTCAACTAGCTGATCGTTCTGTAAAAATTCCTCGAGGGATAGTTGAAGATGTTTTGGTTCAAATTGATAATTTTTACTTCCCTGTTGATTTTATTGTTTTGGACACACATCCTGTTTCAAATCCAAATGTTCAAATTCCTGTTATATTAGGCCGTCCATTTCTTGCAACTTCTAATGCTCTGATAAATTGCAGGAATGGTATTTTGAACATTTCTTTTGGAAATATGACTTTAGAATTAAATGTGTTCAACATTTGCAAGCAACCTGGTGATGATTCAGAAGTACATGAAGTGGATTTCATTGAAGAACTTGTTCATGAACATAACACCACTACCACATTTCATGATCCTTTAGAAGCTTATTTAATTGAATGTGAGTTTGATAATGCTTCAGAAATTTCACACACTGATTCTTTGTTAAATTCTTTTCAGGTTAAGCATTGTTGGAAACAAAAATTTGAGGAACTCAGAAATGATGCATATGAGAATCCTAAAATTCATAAAGAAAGAACTAAAGCCTTTCATGACAAGTTAATTTCAAGAAAAATATTTGATGTTGGGCAAAAAGTTCTACTTTATAATTCTAGACTTCACATATTTCCTGGTAAGTTGAGATCAAGATGGACTGGCCCATTTGTGGTTAAGCATGTGTATCATTATGGAGCAGTTGACATTGAGAATCCTCAAAATGGTAACGTATTCAAGGTAAATGGACAAAGACTCAAACTCTTTTTGGAAAATCATGTTACTCAAGAAGAGGTTGTTTTTCTTTCTGATCCTTGTTTTGAAAATAACTAGATGTAAATATAATTTTTACTAATCTTCAAAAAAAAAAAAAAAAAAAAATTCATTTTTTCCCCGGTTAAATGGCGGATAACGGTACTCCGTGATTATTTAAGTCGGTTCCATCAGCTACCCACAAAACTGATATTGTATATAAATTTCTCTTTCAATTTTTTTTTTTTTCATTTTTTTCAAGATGGATGATATTCTCACAAGATTGCAGAAACGATTTCCTCCTTTTCCTCGGAATATTTTACTGAAGCTTTACCAAGTTCGATTAGAAAGATTAAGAATGCTTATGAACAAAGGGATTCCTGAAGACATACGTTGGATAATTGAAGCCAAGGTACGTGAAGATGAATATCTTCCTGTTTTGCATTTACCAGGTACAGGTAGAAGCACTTATGCAAAGAAGCGACGAGCAAAGCGCATGAGTTCAAATTGCCACAAGTGTGCACGATGGACGTGTAACGGTAAATGTCGTTCTATTGGGATTCCGTCCTCTAATCGAGATGATAAAATTGAATTCATTAAGGATGGACTGAGTAAGGAGAATTTGGGTAATATCCAACTTTCTCTTGAGATGCATCCTAGTGGAGACGTACAAAGAGAAATTCTTGATTTATGGTCGCAATTCCAAAAGGAATGGCAACATCTTGGGAATCTGATGTTAAAAGACCCTGTTTGCCAGCTTGTAAGAAAACTGGATGGGAAGCATATCCTCGACTCATAGAAGGCGTTTAAGCCGTTTCTGGACGTAAAACCAGAGGAAGATGTGAGCCACAATCACAACTACAATAAATGACTTCTCAGCTTTTGGTTTGATTTGCAATAATTTCATTTCGGTTTAATTTACGTGTTGTTCGATTTGTGTAATTATTCTCGTATTTTTTGCATTGGTCTTTTACGGTTGATTTTTCTTCTCTTTTTGATTTTCTTCCTGAAATCACGCAAAAATCTTTTGTTAGGTTAACATTTTCTTCTGACAGGTCAAATACACTTTCGGCGACATTATCTAACATTTTGTTTGTTGTGTCTCAGTTATAATAAGTGGTTAGCAACCTCTGCAGGTAATATCTCCTAAATTCTACCTTTAAAATTTGACATTGGGGACAATGTCATATTTTAGTAGGGGGTAAGGGACATATTTTGCTAATAAAAAAAAACAAAAAATTGTTGTGTTTTAAGACATTTAGAAGTATTCATTCTGAACAAGGTCTGAGTAAGGGAGACTTGAGACATACCTTGTCAGTTTGATTTAATCTTCTTCTTCAAAAAAAAAAAAAAAAAAAAAAAAAAAAAAAAAAAAAAAACATGTTTAGACTTAGTGTGTTTTTTTTTTTTTTTTTTTAGTTACTTTCAATACAATGATGAGATATGAATTGCATAAGTCTAAAACAGATTTATTAGTGAGAAGATTTTCATGAGAATTGAGCTTGATGTCAACCTTTTTATGAGCCAATGTTAATATGATATGTTGATTGAGAAAGAAGCATGTTTAGACTTAATCCGACTTGTATAATCATCTTTGTGAGTTTTTGAGCCTATAATGATTGATGCATTATACAAATCAATCTAATTTCTTTCTTGAGTGCTCTGATGATTACATGATTCTCTACAACTTGCTTTAAACCGTTTGAGACTATATTGATACATGTGACAACATGAATATGATAGAGGCATTAGGATTATAACCAGAGCCAAACAGCCATCCATTATTAATGTTCTACGAGAACATCCCCACTAGTGAGCCAATTTGAGCCTACATTAAATATGATGTTTTATTGGTAACCACAACTTACACCTAGCCTAAATATGCTTATATCCTTACCCTTGTTCTAAAGATGAATTTTATATTTTGAGACATATTGCAAAAAAACAAGGGATATTTTTATTTGAAAATTTGGGTTAGAAACAAAAGATAAGTGTGGGGGAAGAAAAGAAAAGAAAAAGTCAAGAGAAAAAGAAAGGGATCATTGTCAAATACATTCCCATATTAAAAAAAAAAAAAAAAAAAAATCTTCTCTTGAACTTCTAGAAAAAGATGTTACAAAGTTGGTTAGAATGATGCAAAGGCTCAACATGAATATTTAGCCTATGTTATTATGTGCTTTATAAGAGTTTTGAGAAGTTTTATTTGTATGATCTTATTATGTCTCTAAAATCTATGAACTCTTTGGAACCTTTGTGATATCTTTATCCTTTTGTTCTTTAACCACATTATAACCCTTTGGCCCCATTACAACCTTGAATAAAGACCTCTTGATTTATGAAGTTGTATGATCTAAATAGTGGAGAATAGGTGGACAAGCAAGCATATGGTAGAAGTGTTTTCATGAGATTGATTGAGTGTAAACACTTTACCACTACTTTAAAGAGTGAAAATCAAGAGAGTATCCCATGTGAGAAGTTGAGATTAAGTTTGAATATACACTATTTTGATTGAAATATGTTATGTTATTATTGGCTTAACTCAAACTATTTACATTCAAGCAAGATTTTTTGTGAATTTCTTTAAGCTATTGATTAGTTTTTAAGACTTGTCCAATGATTATCTCTAATTTATATTGGAAGGATTAGTTATAATTATTATTTTTAGTTTTTCTTATGTCTTCAATGTTTGTGGGTATCGTCCTAGTAAACCCTCACGAGACTAAACTCGTCCACTAGGGACACCTAGGGGTTTAAAGGCTTGTGTCACATGCTAAGTGCCACCGTGATTTCCTACGAAAATGGATTAGATTAGATTTTCTTATTTTATTTTTATTGAGTCGTTGCTAGGGACTAGCAACAATCTAAGTATGGGGGTGTGATAACTCGTATAATTATATAGTTTTTAGTTATGTTTTATTATTGTTTTGTGTCAAATACGAGTTATTATTGTTTAGTCTAATTGTGTTTATGATCTTTTATATTTTTATGTAATTTGGTGTTTTTCACAAGTTTCTTTGAGTGATTTCAGATTACTAGAATTAAGGGCAAATCCAGTTCAGTTCCAGTTCCGACACCTTTTGCCATATCAGCTATATCTCGAGTTTCACTGAAGCAATAAGGCTGAACTTTGTATCCCTGCAAAGCTAAGAGGCATATCTATCTTTTTCATGTTTTACACTTCTTGAAACGGAGTCGTTTTCCCTAGCGAAATCGACCATCAAGTTGGCTGATGTGCAATGACGTCTGTTCTGCACCGTTTTGGTATTTTGACCATATCTTCCGATCCACATGCGCAAATGATCTGATTCCAACGGCTATGGATCCGTAACTGATAGGGGTATATTTTTCTAGAAGACCATTTTATCAGATCGAGCCTTCAACATTGACAAAATCGACCATCAAGCTGGCTGATCAGAATTGTCATACAATATGACGAAAATTGTTAGAAAAATGCACCCACCTATTATACCTACCTTTGAAATTTGTAAAGCTTGTCTCTTGTCATTTAGCCCTCCAAAATGTGTATAAATAGAGGGCCTTGGATGAGTATTGGGATACATTATACATTGGTAGGATATTAGCCTTTGTAGTAAAATTCTCTAAGTTTTCTTCTTCTTTCCTTTCTCTAGTTTTCTTTTTTTATTTACTTATGCTTCTTACATTTCTTTTCATTTTATTCATATCTAGTATGTGTTGCTAATCATATTGTTGAGGTGATGAGGTGAAGCTCTTGGTAAATGCTAAGGTTAGTCTCTTAAACATGAGCTAAAATGAATCATCATTTATAAGCACTAGCATAGATAATATTTTCTTTTGGTTTAAAATCATACTTGCAAAGTAGAGATCTTGATTCATTATTGACAATGAAAATGGCACAGTAAATGCTTGGTTTCATAACCTTGATTTGTTGTAGACATATACCTTGGCATAAGGAATGCTTGGACTCTTTTTATGAGTTTTGAGGACACCAAATGAACATAATATCATATGCTATGGACGTTGGACAATTTGGACTGAATTGCTAAACCTTCCGATTGGAACCTCCCTTATGTGTGAATTTCAATTGTGTAATAAAACAAGATTAATCTTAGCATAACACCAAGAGTGGATTCTCTAACCTCAACATCCTTTCTTATTGTTTTTTATATCTTGTTTAATTGTTTTTATGTTATTTTGTTTATTTTGTTCTCTAATATCTTGTTTATCTTATTTTGTTGTTGATTCCCTAATATCTTGTTTACTTTCTTTGTCTTATATATTTATAAACTTATACTTATTAATACGCTTCCCTGTGGTTCGACCTCGGACACCCGAGAATTTATTACTTGAACATAACCTGCACTTGGGTTTACAACTCTTAATTGAGTTACCATCAAGGTGCAATCCCTTAAATGAAGGAAATAAAATATTTAGAGAGATAAAAGGAAATAATCTCCCATATCCTTTTATTTAGAAAACATCCTAATAGAATACAAATCCCTAGAAAATAGGAAACTGTAACTTTGTCAACATTTTTAATAAAATAACTAAAATTTAAAATAAAAAAACTAAAACTTAAATGTAAAAAAAAAATACTGAAACTTAAATGTAAAATAATAAAATAAATAAAAAACAAAAAGGGAGCAAGCCACGTGGACACCTTCTCTGACCTCCAAAATATTCAAAATTTATTGTAAGGATGTTGCAAATCATATATGATAATTATTGAAATAAAAATAGATTAGAGACAACAATACAAAATGCCTAAAAACATCCTAATTTGTAGCAAATTCCTATAACATCAATATTCAATTATCTATACTAATTATAAAAGGGTTGGTTGAGTTTGGTGTCTCAAGTTAAGTGACCAAACTCAGTTGGTGAATTTACAACAAAAAAAAAAAAACCAAATAAATACATAATAGTAAATATTAAAATAAGGATATTAATGTCTTGTAAATTTTTTATATAATATTTTTTTTTTCGAAAAAAAAAATAGCAACTTCTTAAAAAACTACTCATTTATTCTTGAAAAAATTATCATATATTCTCTTTTAAAATATGTTTTTTCTTCACCCATGGGGTGTGCATATTTGTAGAAATAATAAAGTTGGTAGATAAATGTAATCTCCTGGCTAACATATTATACTTAGTGATACTACTTTCTGATCTAAGCAAAGATCTAATAATCTAGTCTCCACTCCATTTCCTCCTTCCTTTCTTCTTTCTTACTACTTTCTACCTACCCAAATAAACCTGTCAATTATGATCCGAACCAAAAAACTAATCCATCTGAACCCAAAGCCGATCCAACTCGATTTGACCAGAAAAGTCAATAATCTGAACTAGATTCAACCCGAAACTAAAAATGACACTAACCCGAAATGATTCGAATCCAAATTGACCCGAACTCGAGTTGATCCGAACAATTAACCCGAAATGACCCGAACTTAAATTAAGTATAATTTTATTTTAAAAATATTAATTTAATAAAAATAATAACTATAACATAAATTATTGATTTAAAATATTAATTTAATAAAAATAATAACTATAACATAAATTCTATAATTTATAACTTATAATTACCATTTTTGAGTATGATAAGTGTGCACTATGCAGGCAGTGGCTTTGGAAAATTTGAAAATGAAAAAGAAGCTTGATGTTATTATATATAGTGTTAGGGTATTAGAAATTAAAATTGTAATCATTCAGTTGTAAATCAATCTTAATATCTTTATTTTAAATCTATTGGATTGCATAAATAATAAGTTTGTTGTATTTTTTTACAAGTAAGATTTTTATATTATTATCATAATAACCTTCTTAAATTTATTGTTCAAGATTTCAAGATAATTCTTCAAAAACTAAAATAGTCTTTTAAATATATAATAATCTCATAAATAGAAAAAAATATTATATTAATATGATAATCTTATAATAAGATTTAAAATAAATTATATATTTAAATTATCATAGATATATTTATGATAATCATATAACGTTCTTTATTCTTATAATATTATTTAAAATAAATGTATTATTTTTATGGGTAAATTACCCAGATAGTCACCCAACTATTCAAATTTTTTTATTTTGGTCACTCAATTATGAAAAATATCAATTTAATCACCCACGTTATAAAAGTCCATTTTTTGTCACCCAACCGTTAAAAACTAAAGACTGGATGACGTGGCAATGCCACATCATATGTCAAATGCCATGTGGCATTGCCACATCATCTAACATTCCACGTGGCATTTTTCACATGTCATTATGAATTTTGAAAAAAATAATTAAAATTTTAAAAAAAATAAATTACACTTTTGATCACTTAATTTTTTTTTGAAAATTTCTATTTAGGTCACCTAACTTTGAAAATTTTACAATTTGGTCACCAACATTTGTGAAATTTTTAATATTTTTGTCTCCATTGTGAACATATGATCGTCAATATGGTTTTATAACGATTTAATTACCAATTTTGTGCAATTTAATTTCATAAATATTTTTTATTTTTGTTATATATTTGGTTGCATGAAATCAAAATTTTGAACTTTTGTTATAATTAGAATCATGACGTTATGAAAATTTTCATATTTTGATTAAGTTTTCATGATTGATTGATATAGTCTATAATAATTACTTAAATTTATTTGGATGAACTGGATATCAAAAACTTCAAGTAATGCATTTGAATGATTTTGACAATTGGGTTTATTCATCAAAATTTCAAATTTAAAAAGTATAATTACAATAAAATATAATTTTAATTCCATAAAATAAAAATATTGAATGTTTATTTCTATTTTTTAATAAAGTTTGAATGCTTATTTGAGTATTATTATTTTAAGATATTTTGATATAAATAACAAAAATAATAAAATAATTTTGATATAGCTAATCAAATCGTTATAAATGCCATGTCGACAACGAATCATTGACAATGGAGACCAAAGTAGTAATAAAATAAGTTTTGACAAACATAAAATATTGGTGACCAAAAATTCATAATGTCACGTGGCATGTGGGATGACGTGGTAATTCCACGTGTCATCTTATAGATGACATGATAATGCCACATCATCAACTGTTAGTTTCTAATGACTGAGTGACAAAAAAAAAGGGAATTTTTATAACGTGCGTGATTAAATTGATATTTTTCATAGTTTAGCAACTAAAATAAAAAACCTCAAGATGTTAGGTGACTATCTGTGTAATTTATCCTATTTTTATTTTAAAAATATAATTTATTCTCTTGTAATTTAGAATAAAGTACATAAAATAGGTTGTTAATAATTATACGTGTATTTTATCATAATGATTTGTACGTTAAGTTATAACAATATCTTATCATGTAATTTAGATCAAATTATATAATCTCTTATTGTTATACATGTTCATTTTATAGTAAATGTTTTGTTTTTATTTTAAATGTATAATCTCTTAAGTTTTGTTATGTGATTGTCTAAAAATATATAAAATAAGGTCATTGATATTTGTATTGTATTATAATGATTTGTACATTGCGTTGGGATAACGATTTCAGGTACACAATAATACTCGTTTAAGTAAAACAGATACTCGAATTTGAAAAATTATCGGATTATACTCGAATCCAAAAAAATTGGGTTATACAATGTCTTTATTTATTTTTAAATATTATTTATTAATTCTTTTTATATATTTTTTTTAAAATCTAATTAAATCTAATTCGATCAAATAATTTGTTTAAATTGGATTTGATTCGATTTTAAAATTAAAAAGTTGAATCCGAACCCGAATAACCCGAACCTCGAATAACCCGAGTGTCAAACTCGAATGACCCGAATTCGAAATGACTCAAACTCGAAATGACCCCGAACCCTAAATAATCTGAATCCGAAGTGATCCAAATTCGAAGCGACTCAAATTCAAAAATTTTAAGACTCGAATTAATCCAACCCAAATTGACTCTGAAACCAATCCAACCCACCCAAGTATCATATCTATACCCAAGTATAGACCTGCACACGGGCCGGCAACCCTGACCCATACTGGTCGGGATTGGACAGGAATATTTGTAATCCCGGTCGGTCCGGCCCGGCCCGAATTACTGTTAACATAATAAAATAATAATATATTTTTAAATTTAATTATAAAATTTAATTAATTTTTTTATTAATATAAATGAACAGTGATTTGAGTCCACGGGCCAACCCGAACCAATCCAAAGCCAGGCTTAGACAAAAAATTTTAAAAAAATTTGACCCCGACCCGACTCGGCTATGAAACTCAACCCGACTTGTAGCTTTAGCCTTTTTATTGTGTTTTGTTTTTTTTTTTTTTCCTTCAATTGGCTGTAAATTTTAGTTTTCCACAGCACCCAACCTACCTCTCTCTCTCTCTCTCTCTCTCTCTCTCTAAATACTCTTTTGGTCTCAAAATTGTGTTTTTTCTTCTTTCACGACCAAAAGAAAGTTTGATTTTAGTATATTTTATATTTAAATTTTAAATTTCTAAATACTTTTTGTTTTTTTCTCTATTTTATTTTTTATTTTCACAAGTTATTTTTTATTTAATTTAGTGTACTTTTATATTAAAATTAGTGTTTCATAATTTTCATTATTAAAAAAATAAGAATTTATTAAAAATTTTGAAATATAGAAAAGTAAAATTTTTAGATGTTCAAAAAAGGAAAACATAATTTTTAAACATTAAAAAAAACAAAGAAAATGAAATTAAAATTCATGCTACTAAAAAAATTCACATATTTTCTTTTTCCCTAAAATAAAAAGATTTTTACAAACAGAATAAATTACAGTTGTTAGGCACACAAAAAAAGTAAGAAAATTCCAGCCCAAACATTAGAATATCCGACACAGTCCAGATCCGTTAGCTTTTTGTATTTTTCCTTAATATATTTATTAGGAACATATATTTTCTCATACTCTCTCTCTATTCTAGGTACTGCGAGGGAAACCAAGCCAAGCCACGCCAAGCCAAAGCAGGCGCAACTCCGCAAACTCGCTTTTCCAACCAACCCACCCCCCCCCCCCCCTCCTCTCTCTTCTCAACGGATTCTCCAAAGCTCTTTTTCATTTCCTTTCTCTTTTGGGCTCCTTTTAATCTCCGATTTAGATCTCTCATCAAATTAAAACGAGAAAAACAATGCAAACCGCAGCCATTTCTTTATCTTCACCTTGTTCAATTCCTTCTCTGAAACCGCGAAAATGCGGTTCCAAACCTAGATTTGATCCTATTCGCGTTTCCTCTGCTTTCTCCGCTTCCAAACGGCATGATCTTTCTGCTTCAAGCAATGCCGTCTCGGTTCCTTCTTTGCCAAAGCGATCCTGGTCTCTCTCTTCCTCCTCGTCCTTGCCACTCAGGGCCTGGAACTCGGTTCCTTCTGATTCCAAAGCGGACCGCTTTGAAGTTAGAGCCACGGCGGCGGAGAATGGTGGTGAAGGCGAGAATTCAGGTAGCTTGGCAAAGACGTTGGAGCTTGGGTTGCTGTTTGGATTGTGGTACCTCTTCAACATCTACTTCAATATCTACAACAAACAGGTTCCATTTTTCTTTTTTTCTCTTAAAAATATCTTCAGTTTCCCTTTTCTTGTTTATAGATTTCACGTTTTATTCATTTTTCTTTGTTTTCATTTTTTTTTTCAGTTTTCATTTTTGAAATCAGCTAATTAGAATTTAGAATATATTTCCGGAAACTTTTCAACTTCAAGAAAATTTTAGAAGGAAATTAAGGCGTAAAGAAGTCTTTTTCTGGAAAAGTAAATTCAGTTGAAACTTAACGGTTCATGTGAAGCATCCAAATGATTCCTTTCCGTTGACACATGCAATCCAATGAATGTGTAGTTATAACCGAATTTATTTAGAGGCCGTTTCGTTGTTGATTTTTGCTTTTGGAAGCAACAAAAAAGAAAAAGGTGCAATTGATGCAAAGCAAATAATAATTTTGAAGAATTAAAAAATAATAATAAAATTGTGATATTTTTGAAGAAAAAAATATAATTTTACTTTAATATATGGTAATCATATTAGAACTAGTGTTGCATTCTAGTTATTTGTTCAAATGCAATAAATGTTATAGTATAATTTTTCTTTTTAGTATTTACTTTCAATTTTTAGCACTTTTTAGGAAGCAACAAAATGGAACCTCAGAATAAAATGAAGAGAATGGAATGTGATCGAATTCGGTTTCTTTGTTCACAGGTTCTTAAGGTCTTCCATTACCCTGTAACTGTCACTGTAATTCAGTTTGCTGTTGGGACTGTACTTGTTGCTCTAATGTGGACTTTTAATCTGTACAAGAGGCCGAAAATCACTGGTGCTCAGGTATTCGGAATGTTTTGGTGCGAATAGTGATTCTCTAGGGTTGTTCGTTTGCTAAGATGATATTGATTTTTGAATTGTTTCTTGACAGCTTGCAGTGATTCTGCCACTTGCTGTGGTGCATACCTTGGGCAACCTCTTTACGAATATGAGTCTAGGGAAAGTGGCTGTTTCGTTCACTCACACCATTAAAGCTATGGAGCCATTCTTCTCAGTTGTTCTTTCTGCAATGTTTCTAGGAGAGGTGTGATTTCTTTTTTAGTTGTTTTCATCAATTTTTTTCATTCACATTTTCTCTATAAATACAAAAACTTGAGATTATAATTTATATCAATAATAAGTTGTACCTTTTTATTTTCCTTTTTTCTGTAATGTCTCTCGAAGTTGTTCAAATTGTTGATTTTATTGTTTGCATGAGTGATTATAGTGCCTGTTTGTAATTCATTTTTGTGAGGAAACTATGCAATTTCTTCCTCTTTTTTTTTTATAATAAAGTAATGCAATATCCCTTTATTCATTGTTCATTTCGTGTTGGTTGTTCTAACTTGGATTATCATGTTTTGCTGTTACAGCTGCCTACTCCTTGGGTAGTTGCTTCCCTTTTACCAATTGTTGGAGGAGTTGCACTTGCATCTGTTACCGAGGCCTCTTTCAATTGGTAAGAAATTGAATATGCTAATATGTAATATCGATATTTAACTGTGGAATCTTTCATATGCAATCCGTTTATGATTCTTGTACAGATATCTTGATTTGTAATATAACTTCTTCTCTTTTTTTTTTTAAACCTACAAAGGGCTGGATTTTGGAGTGCAATGGCTTCCAATTTGACAAACCAGTCTCGTAACGTTCTCAGCAAAAAGGTCATGGTTAAGAAAGAGGTAATTTTACTTTTTGAGATCCGTGTCCTGTTGGTCACTATGGGGCTAACATTTGTTGGAGTGGAGATTCTGTCTATTTCTGGATTGATACACTGCAACGTGGTTTTTTTTTTTCATTGCTAATCTAATTTGATAAGTAACTTTTATATTGGAACATAACTAGCAGTTATTTTGTGACAGGACTCGATGGACAACATTACCCTCTTCTCAATAATAACTATTATGTCCCTTTTCTTGCTGGCCCCTGTGGCTATCTTCATGGAGGGTGTCAAGTTTACCCCTGCCTACCTGCAATCTGCTGTGAGTACTACTGATGAGCTAAAGTTGCTACAATTACCTTGATTTCACTTTTGATAAAAAAAAAAAAGATGTCTAAATTTCCTCGTAATTAGCTTTGGTTTTATCTTGTCTAACAGGGTTTGAATGTTAAGGAAGTTGCTTTAAGATCTCTACTCGCTGCGCTTTCCTTCCATGCCTATCAGCAGGTGAGGATTTTTGCATGTCGATGGTTTTTTCTGTCTTCCTTAAGAATCGCATGCATGAATACAAAGTCACTGCTTACTGAAATACAAGTGTGGAGAATGAACTAAAGAAAGATTGAGAAAATGTTATGCAAGGGGAGTCCAGTGAGTTTGTTGAATGTCTGAATATCTCTTTTGTTTATTTGAAAGGAATGTCATTTTAAATTATGTCAAATCCTTCTAAATGTAGCTTTAATTTTTTTTTTTCCCAAATACATGATACTGAGTGCAATGATTATTGTTTTTCGATCCAAACTGTGCAGGTTTCTTATATGATATTGCAAAGGGTATCCCCTGTTACTCATTCTGTGGGCAACTGTGTGAAGCGGGTGGTTGTTATTGTCAGCTCTGTTTTTTTCTTCAAGACACCTGTCTCACCAATCAATTCTCTTGGTAAAATTGCTTTCCAATAATATCTTAATTGAAAAATGTCGAAAGATTTATTTAATTATTTTTTTGGTTCGTTGTTTGTTTTGTTGATTTAAGCCTTTCTTTAGTCATAAGTGACTTTATTGTGGTGATTATATGCAGGCACTGGAATTGCTCTTGCCGGAGTTTTCTTGTATTCTAGGGTGAAGCGTATTAAGCCAAAGGCGGCTTAAAAATTTTGGTGATAAATTGAGTTGTTATATGATATGTTGCATCATGCATGCATGCCACTCCTTTGTAGAGTTTAGGCCAAGAATTTAATTATTAGTCAGTTTGGTTTGTATTTTTTTCCCATTTTTGTGGACTGCAAAACTTGATTTTAGCAAGAACCCAATGCCGCTGAATGGTTCATTCTTTAATTAATTGGCTGTGGAATACAATAATTGGTACTAAAATGTAGTACAATGATGATGGGTAAGGAAAGGATAAGAAGGCGAAACCTTCATGTTCTTTGGGATATACATACATCCATAGGTAGTCAAATTACTCACCCACTACATGGCTGGCTAGTTAGTTGTATTCTTAGACATACACACAATGCTGATGGCATTAGGAGTAAACAAGCACTAATATTAAGTTTTTTTTTTGGATAATTCACTATATATTAAGTTATTAAGAAAGAAAAGTTGGTTTTTTACTTTTTTTTTTTTTTTTTTTTTTTTATAGAGATGTAAAACTTTATATAATACGCTAATCCGAGTTTGTTTCAAGCTTTGATGGAGGAGAATAGAATATTGTAGGAAGTAGAATAAAGTTTTGTTTTAATACATAATATTGATTTAAGGGAAATCTTAACTAAAAACCTTAACATTTAATTAACTCTACCCAACAAATTATATTTGTCTCATCTAGACCTGTCGGATGGTTGGGTCAATTTTTGATTTGTCAATTTTGATCCGAACTCGAAAAACCTGTCCAATCCACTCGAATCCAAACTGACGTAATCCGATTTGACCAAAAAAAGTCAACAACCGAAACCGAAATAATCTGAATCCGAAATGATCGAACCCGAAATGACTCGAACTTAAATTAAGTATAATTTTATTTTGAAAATATTAATTTAATAAAAAGAATACCTATGACTATAACATAAGTTATTAGTTTGTTTTAATTTTATAACTTATAATTATCATTTTGGAGTATGATAAAGTATGCAATTACTATATATAACATCTATTTTTCAAATGCACTACTAAAGGTAAAACGATATGCCATTTACTTTCTAATGCAAAAAGTAAACATGCATATTACCAATTGATCAACAGAATTACATCTTTAACAGATGCAGAAATAAAGCAAATTTAAAATATATTCAACGAAAGAAATAAAAATTAAACTCCATCAAACCTTTTAATAGATACATTTCAAAGTCCAATCATCAAAGCATAATACCTTTTTTGTTTTAAAATTTAAAAAAATATAAATTATAGAAAAAAATTATTAAATTTATTATGTTTAATATTAAACATAAAATAATACATTATAGGATAAAATTAATTAAAATTTAGTTTTTATGATTAAAGAGAGAAGTATAGTTTTTATGTTTTTAAATAAAAAAAGAAAAGTATAGATTAAAAATATATTGGGTATCTGAAAAATCTTAAATTTTAATTATTTATTTATTTATTAGATATATTGTGTCAGTGTGATATGTCTAAAAGTTATTTTTAAAATATATAAAAAATTATACTATTAAGTAGTAACTACTTACTAGTAAGTACTAAGTACTGATTAGTTTAAATATCTCATATTAATTAAGTTTTGCTTCTTTGATTTTATTTTTTTTATATATGTCTAAAGGTCATGATATTTATACTAATTAAATTAATTTTTCTATTATTAAGATATTGAAATCGGATATTATATGAGGAGAAATTAAGTTTGCTCTACTTATCTTTTATTTTAACAATCATATTATTACTATTACCTAAAACGAGTATAGCTATATTAAATTAAATGCTTAAAATATTTTTCAGTTAGTTATATATTAAATAAGTATCATAATTTAAAAGTTTAAAATAATATTGATATTTTATATATGTTATATTAAAAATTAAATGTGTTTTATATATAAATGTGTTAAACGTGTTATTTAAATTTGTCTACACATTTAAGATAAGTTAAATTATCGTGTTTTAAACGTGTTAATGGATATGTCTTGACACGAGTAGAGATATTGAAACTAAGGTTATTGTTACACGTGTTATTTTAGGATAAATATTTAAATATACAATTTTTTAAATTTTATCATGTGATTTTTTAAGAGTATATAAAATAAATCATTGATGTGTATATTGTTATAATGATTTGTACATTACAGTATAGTATTAATAATATACTTACAAATATCAAATTCAAATATGTAAATTGATTAAGAATTTAAGATAATGGTTTCAGCCTTCAGGTATACAATAATACCCATTTGAGTAAAACTGTGAAATAGATACTTAAGTCTCGAATTCAAAACATTATCAGATTATGTTCGAATCAGAAAAATCGAGTTAGATAAATATTTATTTTTAAATTAAAATTATAATGTCTATATTTATTTTCTATATTTTGACAAAATTTTAATTAAATATGACTCTATCAAATAATTTTTTTTTAAATTTAATTTAATTTTATTTCAAAATTAATAAATTGAACCTAAATGACCCGATCGATCAAACCCAAATAATCTGAGTGACAAACCCGAAATGACCCGAGTATCAAACCTGAATGACCCGAACCCGAAATGATCCAAACCCGAATAACCCGAGTGTCAAACCCGAAGGACCCGAACCCGAAATGACCCGAACCCGAAATCGACCCGAATTTTTCTCGATCCAAATTGACCCGACCCAAACCCAACCCGACCCGCCCAATTGACAGGTCTAGTTAATTCGGATCATTTTTAGGCTAGGATCGTTTCAGATTCGGGTCATTTCGAGTTCGGGCATGGATTAAAAAATTGGATTGGATCAGTTAGTTGAATTGGGAATATACAGATTGTCCGGTTCGGTACATTATATAAAATTGTCTATTAGAAAAATCGATTGAAATTCAATTTAACCAGTAAAAAATCGAAAAAAAAGGGTTGATATATATTTTTCAATTTTTTTTTTTTTTTTGTAGTTGATAAGATTTGAACCTTTAACTTTTTAGTTTTATATTAAAAACTATACCAATAAGTCAAATACATATTTTATTAATTATTAATTATATTTAATACTTATTTAACATTAAAATTATTTTTAAATATTTAAAATCTTGTTTAAGTGAACCATCCGGTCCAATCAGTTGAACCGGTTGGATCGAGAATTAGAGGTCTAATCGGTTTGACCTCTGGTCTAGTTTTTTTTAACCTTGGGTTCTGGTCATTCGTGTTTGGGTCATTTCGGGTTCGGGTCATTTTGGATTCGTGTTTTCGGGTGTGACACTCGTGTTATTCGAGTTCAGGTCATTCGCGTTCAATTTTTTAATTTTAAAATCAAATCAGATCAAATTTAAACAAATTATTCGATCGAGTCAGATTTAATTAAAATTTTATTGAAATATAGAAAATAAATAATAAATTATATTTAAAAAGAAATATAGACATTGTAATATTTAATTTAAAAATAAATATCTATCTAACCCGATTTTTTTGAATTCGAGTATAATCCGATAATTTTTCAAATTTAAGTATTCGTTTTACTTAAATGAGTATTGTATATCTGAAATCGTTATCCCAATCCATTTACGTATTTGTAAATGTATTGTATAACACAGTGTACAAATTATTATAATACAATACACATATCAATGAACTATTTTATATATACTATTTTATATATTTTAGAAAATCACATGATAAGACTTAAGAGATTATACATTTAAAATAAAAATAACACATCTACCCTAAAAATAACATGTATAAAGAGATTATATAATTTGATCTAAATTACATGATAAGATATTATTATAACATAACGTACAAATCATTATGATAAAATACATATATCATTATTACCAACTTATTTCATGTACCTTACTCTAAATTATATGATAATGGATTTATACTTTTAAAATAAATATAAATCCTTTATTTTAAATAATATCTATAACATTAAAAAAATATTATAAATTATCATAAGTATATCCATGATAATTAAAATATATAATTTATTTTAAATCTTATTATAAATTTATCATAATTGATATAACATTTTATTATTTATTTAAGAGATTATTATATATTTAAAAGATCATTTTAATTTTTGAATAAATTATCTTGAAATCTTAAACAATTAATTTAATTTAAGAAGGTGCCAACAGCCATGTGATCTGTTGGTAGAGTGCTGAACTTTTAGTTCTAGTAATAAGAGATCAAACCCTAGCAACCTCAATTATATATATAAAAAAATTTAAGAAGGTTATTATGGTAATAATAATATAACAATCTTACTTATAAAAAAATATAACAAACTTACTATTTATCCAATCCAACGTTTGATTTAAAATAAAGATATTAAGATTGATTTACAATCGATTGATTAAAATTTTAATTCCTAATATCCTAACACTATATATAATAACATCAAGCTTCTTTTTCATTTTCAAATTTTCTCCATAGCCATTTTTTGTATATAGTCATAATTTATCATACTCAAAAATATTAATTACAAGTTATAAAATTAAAATAAATTAATAATTTATGTCATAGTTATTATTTTTATTAAATTAATATTTTTAAAATAAAATTATACTTAATTTAAGTTCGAGTTATTTCGGGTTCGGGTCAATTTAGATTCGAATCATTTCGGGTTCGAGTCATTTTCGATTTCGAGTTGGATCAAGTTCGGGTTGTTGATTTTTCTGATCAAATCGGATTGAATTGAGTTTGAATTTGGATGAATTTATCGAATTTTTAAAGTTCGGATCAGAATTAACAGGTATAGTAGCTATCTCTACACAAAATTGTCCATTGCTCTCATCCATTTAACTCAAAGTTCCATTTATTACACCATACGTTATTTCTTACATTAAAAGTTTAATAAATTTGAATACTAGAAATAATAATAATAAAAAAAAAAAACTTCCTTAAAACTTAGAACTGTATGGTTACATAAGTATCCAACAGTATTGGTATCCAATCTTCCATACATGTCTACAGTGACATATTCTTACATATGTTCGTACATACACCAATTAATTTAAGTCCTTTTATTTATAATTACTATTATTATCCTTATTATGAATTTCTTTCTGCAAATCTCAATGGCATACCACATATATATTTTCTGTTGATACGACCCTCAATCACTAACTAATTAAGCCAGATTTAATTTTAAGCCATTTTTCTTGTCACTATATTATACCCCTTAAATTTGCTTTTTATTAAGAAACCCTTGAATCAAAAACCTAAACCTCTGCTGAGAGATCATTATATTAGCCTAATTATATATTAGCCTGCTGAGAGATAATCTCCACCAAATCCAGCTCCGTTTTCACTGCTATTCCCACCATTGGAGCCATATCCACCGGCACATCCATCTCAAAGCTTTTCTCAGGATGATCATCAGCTGCATCAGCCGCAGGAGCACTACGTATTTCTTCAAGAAGAGAGTCAATGCTGCAGCTCTCTTGAAACAGTTTCTCATCAAAAGAAAAATGAGGGACCTCATTAAAATCATATTCTGGCACTAAACGATCAGTACTAGGGCAAAAATCCAATGCTTGCGGCTGATAATTTGATGGTTTGGTTGAACTTTTGTCTGCTGTGGCATCAGTACCATTAGAAGATTTTCCTTGGAATATTCTTGTGCTGCTGCTTGACTCTAAGTTTAAGCTCTTGATATATTCCTGCAAAATGGAGCCTCTAGGGTACTTTGAGCGACATTTTCTCTTTGAAAATTGGCTTCTTTTGGTTGCATTCCAATGGTTCTTGATGGAGTTTTCTGTTCTTCCAGGTAACCTCTTTGCAATTTCTGCCCATTTGTTTCCTATCTCTATATGGGCCTGGATTAGGACCTTGTCCTCCTCTTCACTCCATAAGTCCTTCTGTAAAGCATCTTGATTATGTTAAAAATTGAAATAAGAACAGATAAAGCGACAATGAAAATATGTTCATCATGTATTCATGTATAATTACTTAACATAAAATATAATATTGGGGAGAAAAAAAAACTAGCTTGAACCTTGATGTCTGGCCTTAGATGGTTGTGCCATCTCTCTCTGCATTGCTTCCCTATTCTTCCAGGCAACATCTGAGCAATATGAGACCATTTTCTCACTCCATACTGTTCAACTAATTGAATCAAGAGCCTGTGGAAGCATGTATGTTATGACCCAAACATATGAGCAAAATCTGTTATCAAGTGTACAAAAATACATAGCAAAAAGATATATTAATAAAAGATAGTCAATAGTATTTTAGTTTAGTTAATTAAATATGAAAATAATACAATAATACATAACAAACCTAGTGAATAAAAGAAGAAAAAGATATGTAGAAGACGATTATATTTTCATTTTTATATCGGTTGAATTATGTCAATTTCATGTGATAGTGTCTGAAACGTGCGTGTCTTCAATCAATTTAAATATATGAAAAGAGGATTATTTATACTATACATTTTAAAAAAGAAATTAGAAACAAACCCCCTATACCTGTCTTCTTCAATTATCCATTGTCCCTTGACTACATTGGATTTCTTACGACCTTTCCAAGTCATAGGGGTTGAAGCCAATACCCTAATCTTGTTCATGCCAACTTTCTTGTAGTAAGCATTTTCTGCAGTCACGCACGAGACTTCATCTGGCACAACAAAATTGACAGGCTTCATTTCTTGTAAATCGAAGGGCATGTAACTAATATCTGATCCCATAGCATCATAATTGGAGTTCCTCTTAGAAAGGTTTAAGAATCCTCCACTCTGGAAATTGTGCATAACTTGTCTATGTTCTAAGTTGTCTGCAAACGGCTTACACTCATAAAAATCAACATTGTTTGTGGAACCACCATAAGGGAATACATCAAAAGGATCATAACAAGCTGTCTGGACCCAAAAAACAGGATTTGAAGACGACCCATTGACATAAATTTGATGATCAAGATCGTGAAAGTCTTCAAAATAATAACCCTTTGATGATGGAATGGTTTCAAAGGGAAACCGGTCATCTTTCATATAGGGTTTTAGACAGTTCTCAGACGATAACATCGGCTGCTGGCCCTGAGGGGTCATGTTTTCCCTAAGCTTTGGATCAAACTCCATGAGGAATTGATGACCAAGTGTTTTGGCCATGTCATTTCAGCTTTGAGTTTCTTAATATGGTGAGAAATAGGAAGGCATTTACTATATTGTTTGATCTTGGCCGTGGATTATGGCTGAATCCCATGGTTGACATTTGCTTAACATGAAGCTTAATTATATTATACCTTTGTTGAATATTGGCAAACTTTGTTGAATATTGTCATTTCACCTCTGTACTTTAGATGAATAATCTCAAGTTTAATTTAAATATCAAAAAGGAAAAATAGAGACTTCGTTTAGCATTTGTAAATCAATGAATGAGAGAAAAACATGTATTTAGAACATAGTAAAAAAAAAAAAAGGAAAACAAAACATCAACATAAGTACAGTTTCATAAATTATATTTTCTTAACTTAACCATTCAAGTAAAACAATTATTTATTATTGATAAATAGTCAAATTGCAAAAATATGATGTCACTATCACTTTTGTTTTTGGCTAAAATATAAAATATTTAATTTAATTTAGCAGCTAAAAAATATCCAAGATTTTTACATAATAAATGAGCATTAATTTGTAACTGAAAACTCAACATTAAATCAGTTTGAATCACATACAGAGGTAATATTCAACATCATTAATGATAAAAATGCTCGTACATAATGAAAGCACAATTATTTCTCATTAGATTTTGAGTCAGGTTAACCAGTATCTATAAACAATGGTTAAAGATTATTTAATTATTAATTTAATTTTTTTATATTTAATGCATTATTTTTAATGAATTTATGATTTTTTTATTAATTATATATTTTTTTCTTTAAATATCATCTTAAGCAATGCAACTAGATAATAATTAATATTTCTCTTAAATTTTAGTTGAAAAATCTTAACCAGTGGCACTGGTTAAGATTATAAGAAAATGTTATTCAATACTTGATGGCACTTGTTAAGATGATATTAAAAACATATATATATATATAATTGAGGAATTATTTTTTTAATTTAATAAAAGTAATGCATTAAATATAATTTTTTTTCTTCTAAAATAGTAATTAAATAATTATTAACTAGTGCATATATGCACCAGTTAACGAGACCTAAAATTATATTTATAAAAAGAAAAAGTGTAACTAATATATTAATTTTTTTTTTAATTCAGTAAAAATAATGTATTAATTATAAAAATAAAAATCTAAAATGATAATTAAATGATTTTTAACTGATGTCTATAAGCACTCGTTAATTGGATCCATTTTTATTTTGGTTCAATCTTTACATTAGATAATAGATACTCTATTAATTATTACATGAGGGTAGACTTGATAATACGTGTATTCGTGTATTTTTTAATGTTATAATCGTGTTTAAAGTATTTTATATTAATATAAAATTTTGATGTGTTAATAATTTGTATTATATAGATTTTGACATATTCATGTATTCGTGTCGAGTCCGTGTTTTTCTTCTTATTGTATAATGTTTTAATTATTTTTCTCATATCGTTTTCATATCATGTAATTGTGTCGTGTTTAATATTATGAGGTCTACATGAGGGGTCATGGTAACGCACGACATTCCATTAATCTTAAATCCGTGTAATAGCTGTTCTTAATTACATTATTATTGTTTTTATAGTAATTAAGAAAAGCTTTATAAAGGGACAACAACAATTTCAGACGAAGTGATGTTAAATGGTTATAAACTATGAATAGTCATATTTTTTTAAGCGCCTTCACTGGTATTCTCTTTGTTAGTAAGCTTCGAGAAATGATAATTCCTTGATGTTTTTCCTTTTCTTTTTGAAACTCCTTCACCCGAGCATTTCTGTTTTGTTGAAAAGTCTTCTCTGCATTCTTCCCATCAATTTCTGAGTGGTGGCAAAAATCGTACGGCATCGCCTTCATGTGTACAATGTAATCCATCAATGAAAAAAGTAGCAATATATAAATATATATATATATATATTATATGAAGTAGCAAAATATATATATATATATATATATATATATATATATATATGAATGAATGAATGTACTCCATATTAATTCTTGCATCAAAGAGTGAATCGTTATTGGGGTTAATGTAATGGCAACAATTTTAATATGAGAGGGAGTCATCTAACTAAATCTATTCAAGGTGAGGTTATCTATTCAAATTTAAAAATTTGCTCGATATTTAAGATAATTTAAATTGAAATATTAGATCCGAAAAAATAATTTGGAATCCATATAAAAATAATTGCTCATTTTTGCTCATGTCATCTTGTCATATCATCAAAAAAGTAATGACTCGTGACATTTTTGATCATGTCATTTTGTCATATCATCAAAAAAAGTTGAATGAATTGTGCATGTGGGATCCATATGGAACATACGTGTCAGTATGACAGCCACTTAGATGCCATATGTCACTTTTAATAAAAATTAGGTTTTGTTACACGTGTATTGTACGTGGATAATATATCATATAATTAATATATAATAAATGTTAATAATAATATATTTGTTATTTCCCTAAGATAATGTTTGGTATCATTTTTAATATCACCATAGTAATCTAATCATCGAGGTGATCTCATTACTAGAGTGATCTTATCACTCGTGATTTGTCATCACTTTGTTTGATTAATAATCATTAATTTTTAAAAATTAAACATCACTGTGTTTGGTGTTACTAAAATCAAATATTATTTCGTTCAAAAGTATCAAAATAATCATGCATATTGTAATAATTACACAAGTTAAAATCGTAAAATATTAATAATCTTTTATTTACTCTACAATAAGGTATAATTAAATTATAAAATTAACTAATATATTTATTCATAAGTAAACTAATATTTATGATATAAATTATGTAAAATAACATTTGAATTAAAAATAACACTTATATCTATTAAAATCATAATTGAAGAAAACAAAAAGATTTATTATATATATTGTCGCAAACTAAAAAATAACGAGTCTCATCGCAAGACTTTATTATTCGTTAAGCGTGACATTAAAAAAAACCGAGGAAAAGACATGGAGTCGCCACCAATCTTTTTTAGCTAGGTGTGATCGGCCACCTATTAAAACCGGTTTTATAAAATATTCTAAAAATTAATTAAAACATTTTAAAAACCAATTTCAAGTCTGCGTTTTAAACCAGAGAAATCAAAGAAGCGGGTTCGGGAGTCGGTTACGTGTGGGGAAGGATTAGCACCCCCACAACGCCCGTATAAATCGGTACCTTATTAATCGTGTGTTATCTCAAGTCTCGGTAAAAAAAAATCGGTTTTAAATTTAGTATTTCAAGTTAATTCCCAATTTAAAGAAAAATAATTCCATTTTAATTGAAAATGATCTGGAATTTATAAATTCAAAATTTTCTTATATTCCCAACAAACGTGGAAAAATATAGAATTTTTTATTAATTTTGGAAAATTTTCCGAATCATTCTCTTTTTAAAGAAGATATTCCGTTAATAATAATAATTGATGATATCCTCCCCAGCAAACCCGGCAGAGAACTCATGAATTATTTTAACTCGGGAATATCTTTATTTTATTGAATACCATTATCTTTTTTTTGAAAACATTTAAAAGAAATGAATATGTATATGCATGACATAAATAAAATGACATAGCAAAATCTAAATAATATAATGCAACCTAAATGACATGACATGATGTAAATGCCTTAGCATATTCTAAATGAAATGACCTAGATGACATAATATATTCTATATGAAATATAATATCCTAAGTCATATGATATATTATAAATGAAATGAGATGACCTAGGTGACATAATATATTCTATATGAAATAAAATAACCTAGGTAACATAATATATTCTATGAAATGAAATAACCTAAGTAACATGATATTTTCTAAATGAAATAAAATAACCTAAGTAACATAACATATTCTATATGAAATGAAATAATTTAAATGACATGGCAAACATGAATGATATGTCATATAAATTAAATGAGATGGAATATGAAATAATGCTATCATATAATATGCATAAAAATAAAAATAATAATGCATGAACATAGTATATGCTAAATAATATGACAAAAAAATAACTAAATAAAAAGTATAGGATATCATGAAATATTCCAAATCATATAATAAACAATATAATATAACTCAAAATCATAATAATATCATAGAAATTATCATAGCAAGAATCACATATTATATAAAATGCATGAATATGGAAAATGCAATGCATGAAATATATTTTTTCCTTTAATTAAGGAAATCCGTATATTTAAAAAGATATCCGGCTACCTTAGGAAAATATGTCAAATTAAATATTCTAAAACCAAAATAATTTGTGATTGTTTGAAAACAATTTTGAAAAGCTTGAATTAAAAATAAAAACTGGGCTAATTTTTTTAAAATGGCTCTAATTTTCCAAGTTTAGAAATCCGGACTTGACTACCCTTAACCCGAGACTTGAAAAACTATTTTTAGAGTTTAAAAAGGCTTAGAAACTACCCTAAGTCAGTAGCTAACCCTCCTAATCAGCCAACTCTAAGTAACTTAACCAAAACAGAAAAATAAATTTTCTTTAAATTCAATTCTGACTCCACTGTCCAGTTTTAAGTCACGATTTTTTACCCTATTTTTAAAAATTCAAAAAATTCTGAAAAAATACTGGAGACTCAGGACTTGTAAAACTACACGGGAAAAAATCGGCTTAATTTTCTGATTAAAGATGAATTCCCAGAAAAATCAGAGATGTACGAGTTTTGGATGAAAAAAAAAACTGCTTTGCCAAAACACATTTTTGCCTTTGATAAAATCATTTAAAAATCAAAGTAAAAATATTTGAAACTCCTAAAATCACTTACAAACAGTAGCTAGGACTTTTTGAAAGTTAGATAAAAATTGGCTAAGTGAAAAAAATCACAAAAGTAGAATAATCAACTTGACAAACTTAATTTTCCACAAGTGTGCTCAAGAGAGCATGACTTTGAACCATTAATTGGCTCAAGTCATTATTCAAGTGGCATGAACATGAAATGCATGAAACAATACAACAAACATAATGCATGAAATGCATGGATTTAAACTTAAATGTCATAAAAAAATGCATGGCATTCATAAAGTGACCTATACCTAAATGAACTTACATGGCATTTAATGCAACCTAGACCTAAAATGCATGAACATGCATGGCAAATAAACCTAACTTAATAACTAAAATATGCATGGCATTTTCACAAACACAAAGCATGCTTAAACCAAAAACTCAACCAAATATCATGCAAATGCTAACCTATCAACTAACATGGCAAAAATGCACATAAAATGCAAGAATTCCAAGAGTGGCCGAATAGCATAATGTAATTAGCAAACATGGCATTTTCACAAACACTTGGTATACTAGCATGCAAAACTAAATTAAATGTCATGCAAATGCAAAAACCTACCAACTAACATGGCAAAAATGCAACACACAATGCAAAACATATGGAGTAGCCAAATGGCCTCAAGCTCCAACAAGCATGGCATTTTCACAAACACTTGGTATACTAACATGCTCAACTAAAATATAACACTCAAATCATGCAAAAACCACACAAGCATTTTCACAAAAACTTAATATACTAAATCTAAAACATGCTCAAATAAGATATAAAACTCAAATCATGCAAAGACCACACAAGCATTTTCACAAACACTTGATATACTAAATCTAAAACATGCTCAAATTTAAACAACATGAAAACAGAAAATTAAAAATGCAAAAACATGATATTTAAAACATAAATGGCAACAAACAAAGCAACCAAATTAAAATATAACTCAAGAATATGAAGTAACATAACATTTAAAACATCAAAATCAAAGAAAATAACATAAACAATATGGTAAAATAAACCCAAAACAGCAACTTAAATAAATAATGTAGGCCATTTGGCCATGGTGAGTATAATATATAAGAAAAATTGTAAAAAATATATTCAAGAAGGAGATGAAGGAAGAACTTAAAAGGAACAATAAAAACATTTATTTAAAATGGAAACTCACCAAATGGAAATCAAAATAGCAAAAACAAGAATAGAAAATCAAGAAAGTGCACGAGTTGGTGCTCAAGAGCAACCTCAAGAAGCTATCTTTCAAGCTTTATCTCTTCAAACTTTCCTTTTTTTCTAAACTTTTCTTTTTTGCTTCCAACCAAGGAGAGAAAAAAACTAAGTAAATATCTAAAGAACTCAGCAAAATGAATTGAAAAAATGAATTTTCTGCCTTCCCCCAAGTGCTGGCTGAAACCCCCTCTAAATGGCAAAAGGATGTTGTCATTTTTTTGTAACCAATTTTCCATCAAATGGCTAATAATTCAAGGTGAAAAATCATGAAATTACCACCTTTAGATTAGCATCTCAGCTCTCTCAAATTACAGCTGTTCAAGAATAATGTTGACATCTCTCTTGGCCTATGTGGCTTAATCACCATGGCTTGATCAAAGAGAATCTCTAACTAACTCTTGATTTTTAGCCATTTGATTGAAAAATCAGAAGCTTCCTCCTTCCTTTGGGCTTGGGCAGCCCAGCACTTCTCCTTTCCAGCCCAACTCTGATTTTTTGAAAGGCCCAAAGAAGCCCTTTTCGGTTGCTTGGGTGAAATGACCATTTTGCCCCCCCCGGATGCAAATAAATATCAAACGGACTCCAAATTCAATTTTTCTTTTTTTAATACTTCCAAAATAATAAAATATTGAGTTCTGAAAGTTTTCAAAATTATCCGAGTCTGTTTGCTATTTATTTGGATTTTTTCTTCCAAAAATGCCCTTTTATGCCCCTACATTTTACCATTTTTTAAACGAGCTCCAAATCAAGATTTTTATTCACCAATATCTTCCAAATAATTTAAAAATGTGATCTGGAAGTTTTCATAATTTTTGGAGCTCATTTGGTATTTTTTTCGGGATTTATCGGCTTGAATTACTACATAGGAGGCCCGGGGTTTGGCCATTTTGCAAACGAACTCCAAATCAAGATTTTATTTCGCCAATATCTTCCAAATAATTTAAAAATGAGATTTGAAAAATTTCATATTTTTTGGAGTCCATTTGCTATTTTTCCAGGATTTATCTTTTTGAATTACTACATAAGAAGCTCGGGATTTGGCCGTTTTGCAAACGAACTCCAAATCAAGATTTTATTTTGCAAATATCTTCCAAATAATTTAAAATGATATTTGCAAAATTTCAGAATTTTTGGAGTCCATTTGCTATTTTTTCGGGATTTATCTTTTTGAATTACTACATGAGAAGCCCGGGATTTGGCCATTTTGCAAACGAACTCCGAATCAAGATTTTCTTTCGCCAATATCTTCAAAATAATTGAAAAATGAGATTTGAAAAATTTTAGAAGATTTGGAGCTCATTTGCTATTTTTCCGAGATTTTTCTTTTTGAATTACTACATAAGAAGCCCGGGATTTGGCCATTTTGCAAACGAACCCCGAATCAAGATTTTCTTTCGCCAATCTCTTCCAAATAATTTGAAAATGAGATTTGCAAAATTTCACAAGATTTGGAGCTCATTTGCTATTTTTCTGGGATTTTCCTTTTTGAATTACTACATAAGAAGCCCGGGATTTGGCCATTTTGCAAACGAACTCCGAATCAAGATTTTATTTTACCAATCTCTTTAAAATGATTTAAGAATGAGATTGACAAACTTTCAGAATTTTTGGAGTCCATTTGCTATTTTTCCCAAATTTTCCAATTTTGCCCTTTTGCTTCCGAAACCCGGTTTTGCTCAAAACAAGTCTGATTTTCAGATTTTCTTCAAGATGAGCCTTGGGCTATCCTTTTTTAATCACTCCTCATCCATTGGCAGCTTTGGTCTTACCCAGTCAGGCCATTTCTGTGATTCTTCCCAATTTCACCGAAATCCACTAAAAACCCTAATTCTCGGTTTTCTCCCGGATTAACTTTTCTTTCAATTTTTCTTGCAATTGGCTTCTCCATTACCCTTAGTCAGTGCTTATCTTTCATTTGGAACCTTCAATTTCGACCAATTTGATCGTTTAAGCACTTTTCCCCAAATTTCTCGGATTAGGGTTTCCTTTCTATTGAATCTCCAAATCCCAACTTCTGAACTCCATATCTTTCAATGTAGACCTCGGATTATCAAAATTCTTTCTCCATTTTTCAATTGAACTTAAAATCTTGATTTTGAAAGTGGGTTGACTTTTTTAGTAGTTGACTTTCTAGGGTTGACTTTTTCAAGGTTGACTTTTTTCGGGGTTGACTTTTTCAAGTTTGACTTTTTATGCTCGCCCTCTTAAACTAAGTCTCGGAGTACCACTTGAAGGATGAAAACAGTCTTTTTACATTCGAAAACATCAATTTAGGAAGAAAACATACCTATTTTAGTGGTCCGGACAAAATTGGGTGTCTACAGCTGCCCCTCTTTGGCTATTGTTGAGAATCAGGCAAAGATAAACCGACACTAATTTTGTACTGTCAGTGACATCATATGTGAAGGAAAGGGAAAGGGGTTTTCTTTTCATTCTTCTATCATTTTTTCATTTTTCATTTTCTAATTTTTCTATTTTTTTTAAACAGTAAATTGAAGATTTTGTCCTTAAATTGAATTCCCTGACTAATCAAGGCTCGACCCGTCTTAAGGAAACGAATTCGATTTGCAAGAAAAGAAAAATTTATGCTCGGAGGTCTTTAAAAATGGTGCCCGGAGGTCTTAAAATGGTGCCCGGAGGTCTTAAAATGGTTCCCGGAGGTCTTTAAAATGGTGCCCGGAGGTCTTAAAATGGTGCCCGGAGGTCTTTAAAATGGTGCCCGGAGGTCTTAAAATGGTGCCCGGAGGTCTTAAAATGGTGCCCGGAGGTCTTTAAAATGGTGCCCGGAGGTCTTTAAAATGGTGCCCGGAGGTCTTAAAATGGTGCCCGAAAGTCTTTAAAATGGTGCCCGGAGGTCTTAAAATGGTGCCGGAAGGTCTTTAAAATGGTGCCCAGAGGTCTTTAAAATGTGGCTATAGGTCTTTAAAAACTGGTTTGAAAATACCTTGATGACGGTCTCAGGTTCAACTCATTTGATAAAACAGAATGAATTCGATTTAAAACAGAAAGGAATACCTCGACGGAGGTCTCAAGGCTCGACTCATTTGATAAAACAGAATGAACTCGATTTAAAACAAAAAGAAATACCTCGACGGTGGTCTGAAGGCTCGACTCATTTGATTAAAACAGAATGAATTCGATTTAAAAAAAAGGAAATACCTCGACGGTAGTCTCAAGGCTCGACTCATTTGATAAAACAGAATGAGTTCGATTTAAAACAAAAGGAAATACCTCGACGATAGTCTCAAGGCTCGACTTATTTGATAAAACAGAATGAATTCGATTTGAAACAAAAGGAAATACCTCGACGATAGTCTCAAGGCTCGACTCATTTAATAAAACAGAATGAATTCGATTTAAAACAAAAAGAAATACCTCGACGGTGGTCCCAAGGCTCGACTCATTTGATAAAACAGAATGAATTCGATTTAAAACAAAAGGAAATACCTCGACGGTGGTCCCAAGGTTCGACTCATTTGATAAAACAGAATGAATTCGATTTAAAACAAAAGGAAATACCTTGACGATGGTCCCAAGGTTCGACTCATTTGATAAAACAGAATGAATTCGATTTAAAACAAAAGGAAATACCTTGACGATGGTCCCAAGGCTCGACTCATTTGATAAAACAGAATGAATTCGATTTAAAACAAAAAGAAATACCTTGATGGTGATCTCAAACTCTGAATCTTTTGAGAAGCAGAACGAGCTCTCTTTGGGGAAGTCCAAGCTTTCCTGATTTTTGCACTGTTAGCTAAATGCAATGATGAGAATGCCATGCTTTTGCAAATGCTTGTATGCTTCCTAAAATAAATGCAATCGAATGATTATGCCATAATTTCTAATCCATGGTTTCTTTGAGGTTTACAGATTATATGACTTCAGGACAGAGTCTTCAATTGTTCATTGATGCCCCACTTAAGGAATCCTTCACTCAAGATATCTTGTCAAACAGTCTCAGCTTCTGTCTCTCGCTGAAGTTCACAGATTTTCTGACTTCGCGACGGAGTCTCCACCACGTTCACTGTTTTCTTTTCTTGGTGAACTTTCCAAACCTTTCCCAAGATTTAAATCTATTTCTTAGTAATACTTTGAAATCCCTTTATTTAAAGATTTTTATTACTAATCATCATTTAATTAAATAACAACCATAATGCATCTCAAAAGTATATGAAAGAGAATATGAATCAATCAAAAATTGTCATGAAAAGGATAACAAGAATTTATTGCAAGAAATGTTTTAAAATGGTAAAAATAAATATCAAGGATATAAGAAACAAATATAAGGTTATAGGCTGTAGATGCCCCGGATGCGGAATATCTTGGACCCCTCATTTTCCAAACCATCTGAAATTTCTCTTGAACGAGCAATTCACTTGGGTAATCTCTTAGCTTCTGTAGTTACATCAGACTGAGTTGTTCCCCTTTCCTCTGATTGTCAAATATTTTCTCCCCCTTTACACGAAGCATTGATTCAAACTTTGATTAGTACTTGAGCCGCTTTTTACAGGTTTTCAACTCAAGTGTCCTCCATTCGGTATTAAGTCGCCCTTTGCGGGTTTTCAGCTTAAACCTCTCCTTTTCATTCTTTTTTTTATTTCCATTTTTTTTTTGTATTCTACCCAGCATCTGAGAATTCTAAATGCTTCCAAGGTAAAAATATCAATTCAAAAGATGGGATGAATTCTGAGAATAACCTTTCAAATTAAATATTCATGCTTGATCAAAATGGGCTTTTAAAGCATGTAATGTAGGCCAATGTTTAGGTTTAAAAAGAAAGGATAAATAGGCCCAAAATGTGTTTAAGGGTGATTGGATCAAGGATCACTTCCTGAGGAGAACTCATTCTTGAAACATTTGTCCTTTTTTTGGACTTTCTTTTCTTTTTTGCTTTGTTGGTTTTCACTTGCCACATTTTCTGATGGTTTTCTTTTTTTTTTGCCATGATTTTTGATTATCTTTCCTCTTATTTGCCCTCCAGTGTAGAGGGTGATCCTTGATCAAGGGTTTAAAGAAAGAAATAATTCTTAAGGCTCAAAGGGGTGACTAAGGATAATTTCTTCTTAGTGGAAGGAATATGAAAAACGGCCATTCATCATATCAAGCATAAATATTCTCTTTGAAAAGCAATTCTCAGGGGAAATAGATATATAGAATTTCTATTTTTACACTTGGAATCATTCGAATTTTCATGTGCACAGCATCACACATTTTTTTTTAAGCATAATACTTCTTCAATTCATCAGCATTCACAGGATGTCTAAAATCATCTCCGTCTATCTGAGTTAAAATCAATGCTCCTCCAGAAAAAGCTCTCTTTACCACATAGGGTCCTTCCCAATTTGGAGCCCATTTTCCTCTCGGGTCTTTCACTATAGGGAGAATTTTCCTCAATACCAACTCCCCCTCTCGGAACTGTCTGAGATGAACTTTCTTGTTGTGGGCTCGAATCATCTTTTTCTGATACAACTGCCCGTGACAAATTGCTTTCAATCTTTTTTCCTCGATGAGATTCAACTGTTCATAACGAGCTCTAACCCATTCTGCTTCCTCTAGGCCAACTTCCATAAAAACCCAAAGTGAAGGGATCTCAACTTCAATAGGTAGCACTGCTTCCATCCCGTATACCAAAGAAAATGGTTTTGCCCCTGCAGATGTGCGGACCGAAGTACGATATGCATGAAGAGCGAAAGGCAAGATCTCATGCCAATCTTTGTACACATTGGTCATCTTCTCAACAATCCTCTTGATGTTCTTATTAGCTACTTCTACTGCGCCATTCATCTTCGGACGGTAAGGTGCCGAATTATGATGTGTGATCTTGAATTGAGTACACACTTCCCTCATCATCTTATTGTTCAAATTGAGAGCATTATCCGAAATAATTCTTGCTGGCCACCCATAACGGCATATGATTTCTTTCTTGAAGAATCTACATACCACCGACTTTGTTAAATTTGCATAAGACGCAGCTTCTACCCACTTTGTGAAATAATCTATGGCCACCAAGATGAAACGATGTCCATTTGAAGCTTTCGGGGTAATAGGCCCGATCATATCCATTTCCCACATTGAAAACGGCCATGGTGCAGTCATGACATGTAATGGCGATGGCGACACATGAATCTTATCTGCATAAATCTGGCATTTATGGCACTTCCGGGAATAACTAATACAAACTCCTTCCATCGTCAACCAATAGTACCCTGCCCTCATAATCTGTTTAGCAAGCATGTGACCATTAGCATGAGTACCACATATCCCTTCATAGACCTCTTCTATGATTCTTCGAGCTTCGGCAGACCCGACACATCTCAGTAGGACTTGATCTTTCCCTTTCTTGTAGAGAATCTCGCTATCTAAAACAAAACCCATTGCTAACCTTCTCAGAGTCCTCTTGTCATTCTCTGTTGCTTGTTCTGGATACTGTTGACTCTTGATGTACTGCAACATGTCATTATACCAAGGGAGACCATCTGCTTTTTCTTCGATACTCAAACAGTGGGCAGGAGATTCATATATGCTCATCTTGATCGGCACAACTTCCGCCCCTTCATTCACTTTAAAAATTGATGACAAAGTAGCTAGAGCATCTGCCATCCGATTTTCTTCTCGAGGAAAGTAATTGAAATTCACTTCTTCGAACTCCTCTAATAAACTCAGTATGAGTTCTCGGTATCGGATTAGCTTTGTATCTCGGGTTTCCCATTCTCCTGTAACTAGTAAATTACCAAGGCCGAGTCTCCGTAAACTTCCAATACTTTGATCTTTCTGTCCACTGCAGCACGAAGGCCTATAGTACATGTTTCATACTCGGCAGTATTGTTTGTACAATCAAAATCTAATCTAGCAGTGAAAGGATAACAGTCTTCTTCTGGGGATATAAGCACTGCACCGATTCATGCCCCATGGCATTAGATTCGCCATCAAAGTACATTTTCCATACTTTCTTTTTTAGGGGAATCTCATCTGCTTGCGACACATATATCAAATCCTCATCTGGGAAGTCAAAGTTCAATGGCTCATAATCTTCCACTGCCCGACTTGCTAAGAATTCCGCCACTGCACTTCCCTTGATAGCTTTTTGACTTACATATACAATGTCGTACTCTAACAATAAAACCTGCCATCTTGCCGTCCTTCCTGACAGAGAAGGTGCTTCCAACATGTACTTGACTGGATCCAGCTTGGCAATCAGCCACGTTGTGTGATACAACATATACTGTCTAAGTCTTCAAGCAGTCCAAGCTAAGGCACAACACAACTTTTCTACCGACGAATATTTCAACTCATAATCTGTGAACTTCTTCCTGAGGTAGTAAACTGCCTGTTCCTTCTTTCCAGTTTCATCAAGATGCCCCAAAACACAACCCATGGATCTTTCAAATACTGATAAATGCAGTATTATTGGTTTATCCAGAATAGGTGGCATTAATACTGGTGGGTTTGATAGATAATGCTTAACCTTTTCGAAAGCAATCTGACACCCTTCATTCCATTCTCCTGGATCACATTTTCGAAGTAACTTAAATATTGGATCACATTTATCGGTTAATTGTGAAATAAACCGAGCAATGTAATTCAATCTCCCCAGAAAGCCTCTTACTTCCTTTTGAGTGCGAGGTGGTGGCAAATTCTAAATGGCCTTCACTTTATCTGGGTCAATCTTTATTCCTCTTTTGCTGACGACAAAACCCAACAACTTCCCCGAAGTGACTCTAAAAGTGCATTTTGCCGGATTTAGTTTGAGTCTAAATTTCCTTAATCGTTCAAAGAGCTTAAGATTCGCAATATGCTCCTCTTCTCCTTGTGACTTTGCGATCATATCATCAACGTAGACCTCAATTCCCTTATGCATCATATCATGAAACAAGGTCACCATGGCTTTCTGGTATGTTGCCCCAGCATTCTTCAACCCAAATGGCATTACTTTGTAGCAGAAGGGGCCCCACATTGTAACAAATGTGGTTTTCTCCATATCTTCCGGTGCCATCTTGATCTGATTGTAGCCTGAGAATCCATCCATAAAAGAAAATAAAGAACTCTTCGCTGTATTATCCACCAGAGTATCAATATGAGGCAATTAGGGCTGGCCTTGTTCAAATCTCGATAATCAACGCACATCCGCACCTTGCCATCTTTCTTCGGCACTGGAACAATATTTGCCACCCATTATGGATATTTTGCCACCTATAGGAATCCAGCATCAAATTGTTTCTTCACCTCCTCTTTTATCTTTAACAGCATATCAGGCCTCATTCTTCTCAACTTTTGCTGAATTGGCTTGCACTCAGGCCTCAAAGGGAGCTTATGAACCATAATATCCGGATCTAACCCTGGTATATCTTGGTAAGACCATGCAGATACATCCACATACTCCTAGAGCAAAGCTATTAATTCACCTTTTATTGATGGTGACAATGAAGTTCCAATTTTGACTTCTTTTATCTCTTCACCATTTCCCAAATTTATTGTTTCCAATAACTCCTTATGAGGAAGTTCTTGCTTTTCTTCTTGTTCTATTTTCCTCAATAGATCCGGAGGTAGACCATAATCCTTAGTATCTTCATTAGCCTCAAAATCACCCGTGCAAATGGGTCTTTCAAAATCAATTTCAGAATTATTGACAGGAAGGTCATCATATTCCGCATCCATACATCTGTAAATAGGTGGAGAAAAAACAATATAGGAAAATGTATATAGAAAACAAAATAAATAACAAAAATGAAAGAATATGGACACATCAATATGGATAATGCATTGTGCTTGTTATTTATTGAATGAAAATAGTTTAAAAAAAGCCCATTACAAAAAAAAAAACTCTTAATATCTCTGGGTAAAGATAATTAAGATTGCTTTTTTTAAAAGTATTACTTTGGAATAGACTTAAAAACTATGGGAAACTCAGTCGCACTCCAGTTGGTTAGTCTATATCCTGGCGGACAAGGTCGCACCATCCAACTAGTACTCTCTCTTTCAATCCTGTCTTTCTTGGTCGTGCAGATCTCCACATCATACATCTGCTCATCACTATTCACCTAGAATCTCTTGAAGGCTTTCTCTATCATTACAAGCACATCATCAGAATTCTTTTCTCCGAACAGAGAACCGGCTGAGCGAAAGTTGTGAAGGATAGGCGGGAATGTCATAGGCTCCCACTCAATATCCATACCCGTAAGACGGGCCATCCTCCTTTGTCGGTTCTTTTCAACTTGTCTTCTTTTCTCATGGGCCTTCGGAAGATATCCTAGGCCAAATCGATCCTTCTTTCCTTTTACCTCTATGGCTCGAGCCATCCCCTCAAGATATTTCTCGAGACCCTTTCCAGCCCTGCAGCCTTTTCCTACGGTGGTTCTTACCCCCAGCCTTGTGTTCTTGGACAGCTTCGGTTTTGGAATTTTCTGTCCTTCAACGACAAAAACTGCATTTACAAATTCCAAAGATCGGAAAGAACACTCCACGGCTTCTTCATTCGACTCCACATAAGGAGATTCAGTGGATGCGGAGGCTATTATGTCTTCCTCCCCTGATACTGTGATCAACCGGCCCTTCATCACAAATTTTAGTTTATGGTGAAGAGACGAGGGTACAGCCCCAGCTGAATGTATCCATGGCCTTCCCAACAAGCAGTTATAAGATGGATTAATATCCATGACCTGGAAATTCACTGTATATGTGCACGGGCCTATTTCCAAAGGAACTTCAATGGTTCCCATAACCTCCCTCCTTGTTCCATCAAAAGCTCTGACCATCGTGCAACTTGGTATTATATAGGATAAATCCACTGGTAACTTGGATAAGGTTGCTAAAGGCATCACATTTAGTGAAGAACCATTATCCAAAAGGACCCTCGGTAATATGTGCCTCTTACAAGTGGTGGTTATATGAAGAGCTTTTGTTGATCCAATACCATTGGGTGGTATTTCCTCATAGCTGAAAAATATGTAGTCATCAGCTGCGATGTTTCCCACCAACCTATCTAGCTTTTCCACTGATATATTATTGGCCACGTATGCTTGATTTAATACTCTTAATAAAGCATTTTTGTGTGGTTCTGAATTTAAAAGCAAGGATAAGATTGAGATCCTAGCTGGTTGACGTTGCAGTTGTTCAACCACACTATATTCACTATGCTTTATAAATTTCAAGAACTCACAAGCTTCCTTCTCACATACTGGCTCTTTGATTCCATTAACCGGGGCTGATCCCCTCTTTGTTTCCTCTGGCAAATCTATCTCAATATGGATTGGCTCGACGACCTTCTTCCCTTTATCAACTCCTTTGTCTTTCCCTGCTACCTCTTGTTTAACGGCCTCCGGAGCATAACACCTCCCACTTCGGGTTAAATGCCCCATACCTGTAATATCCTACTGGCCTGAAGACCCGGGCATAACCATGCTGCAGTCATATTTCCATGGTGTAGCCTTGTTTTCCTTGTATGGAAAGGAAACATGTAAATCAATGATTATTTTGGGCGTATTTTTTTCCATGGCTAGCATAACTTTTTCCTCCGGTTCATCATGGTAGATGATTAGGGGTATTCCTATCCCATAGCCACCTGTATTTTCAATGACTTCTATTTCCCCTTCTATCTCCTCATAGAACTGGGCTACCCCACTATCCATCATCTTTTGGACTTTAACCCGGAAGTCCCCGCAGTTCTGTATATCATGGCCTTCAACTTTATGGAACGGGCACCAATTATGCACCCTTCTTGCAACCATTTTCAGACCTTCCATACCTTCCACCAATCTTGCCTTGACCATTTTAGCCCATATTATCATCATCGAAGTCTTAACCTCCCCAATATCCCTTTTTAATCTTCTGTCCCCTCCGGTTAATATTGCATTCACCTGATTCCCAGCATGATTGGGCAATGGATTTCCAGCTACGTTGGGCCCATTTTTTGATCCAAACTTCACAACCCCAGTATTAATCAGGCTTTGGACTTTCTTTTTGAAGGCCAGACAATCTTCAATTGAATGTCCTTGGATTCCCACATGGTATGCACAGTTGGTATTTGCATTGTACCATCTTGGATATGGAGGTGTCAAAGGTTTTAGGTACATGGGTGCAACAAGTTGACCCTGCAACAGTTTTGGATATAGATCACCGTAGGTAGTGGGAATCAGATCAAATTGGGCTTTTCGATCGTTCCTTGGTGAACGTTGGTCATTACGCGTAGGCCCTTGTGTGTTGGGAATATCATTTCTAGGAAGGGTGATTTGAGGGGAGATGCCAGTTGGGAACGGCTGTTGTGGTATATTGGTGTAGGGGAACGGGTTTTGGGTAAGGTGGTTGATATTAGGGTAATAAGGATTATACCCCGGGTATGGTGTGTAAGGTGTCGGAGCTGCATAAGGTGTGGTAGGGGTATAAGGTCTCGGTGGTGTGTATGGTGTAGAAGGTGTATAAGGGTATTGGTTGAAGTTTATTGCATGGGTTTCCTCCTTTTTCTTTGTAGGAAAAGCTCTTTTCGGGGTAGCAGACTCACCCCCTTCCATCTTTCCACTTTTAATAACTGACTCAATCATTTCTCCAAATATTACATATCATCAAAATCTTTGGTAGCGTTTCCCACCAATCTATCATAATAAGGGGCTTTCAATGTGTTGATGAAAAGCACCGTGGTTTCTTTGTTGGTTAAAGGGGGTTGCACTTGTGTGGCCAGATCCCTCCACCTCTGTGAATACTCCTTGAAGGTCTCATTGGACCTTTTTTCCATGTTCTATAATGACAGCCTATCTGGTACCATGTCAGAAACGTGCTTATAGTATTCCATAAAAGCCCTGGCCAAATCCGTCCATGAACGAATCTTGGTACGACTGAGTTGGTTGTACCATCGGGTGGCTGACCATGTTAAGCTGTCTTGGAAGTAATGAATAAGCAACTTCTCATTATCCTCATGCCCTGTCATCCTTCTACAGTACATAGTCAGATGAGCCGATGGGTTGGTGGTCCCATTGTACTTTTCAAAGTCTGGTACTTTGAACTTCGGTGGAATTATTAGATCATATACCAGGCTCATCTCTTTGGCATCTAGACTGCCAAGCAACTCTGCTCCTTCCACTGCTCTTAGCCTTTCTTCCAACAACTAATATTTCTTCTCAGATTCAGCAGTTTCGACCCTCTTCAGTTCAGTCATTTTGGCCCTTTCCTTCTCTGCCATTTCTTCGAAGTCTGGAACCTCAACCTCAATTGGATCAGCTCCAATGTTACCCCTTTTTGGACCGAAATTCTATGCTTCGATCGCCGGCTGGATGTAGATGTAGGATGCTGCCCCAATTGGAATTTCATTTCCCACAGGTTGGGATGTCTGGCTATTTCTCTGTACCACTTCTGGTCTATCCTCCTGATTAACTGCCCCCATTCCAGCAACTGAATTCTCTCCGGGCCACTTCTGCTTCATCATAGTGCTCATCATCTCCATGAGCTTTGTCATCTGTTCTCGTGTCTCCTCTTGAGACTTAGTCAACTGTTCTTGTAGTTCTTTCTGGATTCTTTCCATTCTCTCAATTCTGGCAAGCTGATCGTTTTCCATGGCTTTTGTTCGAGACCGAGTATTGTAAGAGTGTTGGAAATCTGGTTCTTTTTGAGTGCGACCAATTGTACCTTTATTTTTTTAAAAAACATGGATTAGAAATTATTGACACATTTCATATTTTATTTTATAAAAAAATGAATAAATGAATGAATGGATGAATCAGTGTTAATGAATGAACAACTAAGTAAATGACTAAGTGTATGAACTTAGATGACTAATTATAAATGAATGAACAAATAAATAAATGGCTAAGTGTATGAACAATTTATAAAGAATAAATGAATGAATGATTATGAATATGAATATGAACAAATAAAATATATAAAAGAAAAAAACTAGTGAATGATGAATGTATTTAAAGTATTGGCCCCGAGATAATTCCAACCAAACGGTCTTTCATTGATTTCCTAGAACTAAATACATCAAAGAAAAGATCCCTGATTAAGACAACATGATAATCTATCTCTCCTAAAAAAGTATTACAAGATACTAGTCCTATAATAACTCCCTCGGATCCTGGACCTTCTTCAATGTCCTCTTTTAACTGCCTTGCTCTTCCATCTGATCCCTACTTGTTCACGGCCCTTTGATGTGTCAGCAGAAGCATCGCCCTGTAAGCTCTCCCTAGCTTGTTTCTCAAGTTGATTTGCTAGGCCTTCCTCTTGTTTTGCCTTTTATGCCCAATAGTTCTTCTCCTTTTTGAGGTTTCTGACTTCTTGTTCCCATTCCCCGGAAGTCTTGAGAGTCCCCTCGAATTTGAGCTCGAAATGATACCTCTTGTTCTCCAAGTGTAATTCCTAAAGATCACTTTGAACCATGTCCCGCTCTCTCTTGATCTTTTCCTTTTTTTTTCTCGGGCTACCTCCCGATCTTTCATGTCCTCAAGCTCTTCTTGCAGTCGGGCAATCTCCTTGTTCATCCGAGCCTTTTGTTTTTCAAATTCCGCCCTTGCAATTTCTAACTCTGATGGCGCTTCCTTGGGAGGCGAGCTCAAATGCCGAACTTCTTCCCCATCCGATGTCAACAACCTATCATTAACCCTTGATTCTCTCCATGTCAAGTAGTCAGGTGTGACGATATCAGCATATCTAGCTACCTCAACCCAATGAGTTTCCTTCCATGCCACCACAATCTCACGGACCTTACCCGAATATCCATCTTCTCCGTAAGCAATTTCCAAATTACCAAGGTCATAGGTCATTGGAGTAAACTGACGAGATTCTGATTGCCTCAGTACTAGCAGTGGTGCATAGCTCGCTCCTCCCTATACTCCCAATAATAGAACAGAGGCTTTGTCTCCGCATTTATACAATATCGATATAGGAGCTATCCATGGAGCTCTCCAAACTATCATCTCGGCCCTGATATTCCGAAATATATTGATCCATTGCTCCTCAGTTCTATTCTCAAGCCAATCCCTTTTAATAAATTCGCCAATTGGTGCAAAAGATTTCCAATATGAACGAAGAGGGAAATTCTCCTGTTTACAGAAATGGCTCTGAACCCATATGTAGAGGAGCTGTATACATCCTAGAAAATGACCTTTGCCTTCCCGTCTATAGAAATTCAGGGATCGGATTGTTTCTGCTATGATTGCCGGGGCTGGGTTTATCCTTTGCTCAAGCCTCTCGAAAACATCAAATATCGCCACATCCACATACCCTAGTGTTTTCGGGAAGATAACTAAACCATAGATAGCCAAAGCAAAAATATTCCTAACTATCTCCTTGCTTGAATGGCTATGGATTAAAGCCCGTAAAATGCCCCATGATATGCAGTAGCTTTCTCCTTTTCGGACAACATGGCTTTCTACCCAATTTCTTTCCACTCCCAAAATCTTCAACATCTTTTTCTTGAAACCCGGTGTCTTTGTATCCTTCAAATAAATACGATCGGGAATAACATCCTCAATATGCAGCAAAGTCGAATACTTCTCTATGGTTGGAGTCATATCCTCTCGGTTGAAAGTAAAACACCGATAAGCGGGATTCCAGAATTGTACCACAGCCCGGATCACCTCATCACTGACCTTAACCTGAGCTAACAGAGCTATGTCCCCATATGTCTGAGTGAATGCTTCTTTTTCTGATATATTCCACTGATTCCATATATCAATCAAATCCCGGAGATCATTTTGCTTGATAGTAAGATCAACCTCGGCTGGCAATGCTGACACATATCCAATCTTTAAACAATCCCCATTATCCTGTTGAAATTTCTCGGACTGTTTCCTAACCTCTAAATGTTTCTCGACCACTAAGACACTCTGACCCTCCATGAAAGCCCTTTTAGTTGAATAATATCCCGAGACCATAACCTCCAAATGTGCAAAAATGATGGCAAGAATGCAAAAGAAACACAACAAAAACAACAACAATAAGAAAATGAATTAGTAACGGGAATAAATATGAGTAATACAAAAAACATATAATTCAAAGCAATAATTATCCCTGAGGATGCCAACAAAATTTCAGCATTATAACCCCTCGAGGATGAAATATCAACATTTATTACGGACATTGTGATGTACGTTCATCATTGTCCGAAAAATAAACTTATTCGGAAAGTAGAATAGAAGGTAAAAGGATTGGAAATATTTCTCCATGTGTTCTTAACTTCGGGATATCTAATTAGAAATCCGTCATGGCTTCGCCTAGGTTCACTATATGAGGGTGAATCGATTCTAAAGGCCCCGAATTGTTCCTTACTGTCGCCCGTGAAGGCTAGTAAGGCATCTCGATAAAAGCGGGTTCAATTCGTTAGAGTCTATTTCCCTAGCCCATGCGGATTGTTAATCACGAAGGCTTAGTTACTTTGCTCTCACCTAAAAGGACGGAACCCGGGTATAGGATTCATGATATGCAAATGCACGTGTAGTGTGTGAGGAGAAATGACAAACCTTTCACCACCTATTCTATATCCCTTATTCTAAATGCCCCAACAAAATTAAACAACATAAATCATCAATTAATCAATAAATAAATATATGCACCAAAATAACCAGAGAACAATTATAATATGTATGCACATGAATATGGACATATTTAAAAATATTTTATTATTTTTTGAAATTATTCTTATTTTTTAAAATGTGGGAATTAAAATTAAATACCAATTAAATCAACAAAACCGAGACTTTGATAACACACGACTAATTCTAGGCCTCACTCTCTAATATGTCCCCAGCGGAGTCGCCAAGCTGTCGCAACCTAAAAAATAACAAGTCTCATAGCAAGACTTTATTATTCGTTAAGCGTGACATTAAAAAAAATCGAGGAAAAATCGACTTAATTCCTCTAAAAAATGAAGGTTTTGAAAATGACCTTAAAAAAGACATGGAGTCGCCACCAATCTTTTTTAGCTAGGTGTGATCAGCCACCTATTAAAACCGGTTTATAAAATATTTTAAAAATTAATTAAAACATTTTAAAAACCAATTTCAAGTATGCGTTTTAAACCAGAGAAATCAAAGAAGCGGGTTCGGGAGTCGGTTACGTGTGGGAAGGATTAGCACCCCCACAACGCCCGTATAAATTGGTACCTTATTAATCCTGTGTTATCTCAAGTCTCGGTAAAAAAAAAATCGGTTTTAAATGTAGTATTTCAAGTTAATTCCCAATTTAAAAAAATAATTCCATTTTTAATTGAAAATGATCCGGAATTTATAAATTCAAAATTTTCCATATTCCCCAACAAACGTGGCAAAATATAGAAATTTTTATTAATTTTGAAAAATTTTCTGAATCATTCTATTTTTAAAGAAGATATTCCGTTATTAATAATAAATGATGATATCCTCCCCAGCAAACCCGGCAGAGAACTCATGAATTATTTTAACTCGGGAATATCTTTATTTTATTGAAAACCATTATCTTTTTTTGAAAACATTTAAAAGAAATGAATATGTATATGCATGACATAAATAAAATGACATAGCAAAATCTAAATAATATAATGCAACCTAAATGACATGACATGATGTAAATGCCTTAGCATATTCTAAATGAAATGAAATGACCTAGATGACATAATATATTCTATATGAAATATAATATCCTAAGTCATATGATATATTCTAAATGAAATGAGATGACCTAGGTGACATAATATATTCTATATGAAATAAAATAACCTAGGTAACATAATATATTCTATGAAATGAAATAACCTAAGTAACATGATATTTTCTAAATGAAATAAAATAACCTAAGTAACATAACATATTCTATATGAAATGAAATAATTTAAATGACATGGCAAACATGAGTGATATGGCATAAAAATTAAATGAGATGGAATATGAAATAATGCTATCATATAATATGCATAAAAATAAAAATAATAATGCATGAACATAGTATATGCTAAATAATATGACAAAAAATAACTAAATAAAAAGTATAGGATATCGTGAAATATTCCAAATCATATAATAAACAATATAACATAACTCAAAATCATAACAATATCATAGAAATTATCATAGCAAGAATCACATATTATATAAAATGCATGAATATGAAAAATGCAATGCATGAAATGTATTTTTTCCTTTAATTAAGGAAATCCATATATCTAAAAAGATATCCGGCTACCTTAGGAAATATGTCAAATTAAATATTCTAAAACCAAAATACTTTGTGATTGTTTGAAAACAATTTTGAAAAGCTTGAATTAAAAATAAAAACTGGGCTAATTTTTTTGAAATGGCTCTAATTTTCCAAGTTTAAAAATCCGGACTTGACTACCCTTAACCCGAGACTTGAAAAACCAATTTTAGAGTTTAAAAAGGCTTAGAAACTATCCTAAGTCAGTATCTAACCCTCCTAATCAGCCCACTCTAAGTAACTTAACCAAAACAGAAAAATAATTTTTCTTTAAATTCAATTCTGACTCCACTGTCCAGTTTTAAGCCACGATTATTTACCCTATTTTTAAAAATTCAAAAACTTCTGAAAAATATACTGGAGACTCAGGACATGTAAAACTGCAAGGAAAAAAATCGGCTTAATTTTATTATTAAAGATGAATTCCCAAAAAAATCAGAGATGTACGAGTTTTGGCTGAAAAAAAACTGCTTTGCCAAAACACATTTTTGCCTTTGATAAAATCATTTAAAAATCAAAGTAAAAATATTTGAAACTCCTAAAATGACTTACAAACAGTATCTAGGACTTTTTGAAAGTTAGATAAAAATTGGCTAAGTAAAAAAAAATCACAAAGGTAGAATAATCTACTTGACAAACTTAATTTTCCACAAGTGTGCTCAAGAGAGCATGACTTTGAACCATTAATTGGCTCAAGTCATTATTCAAGTGGCATGAACATGAAATGCATGAAACAATACAGCAAACATAATGCATGAAATGCATGGATTTAAACCTAAATGTCATAAAAAAATGCATGGCATTCATAAAGTGACCTAGACCTAAATGAACTTACATGGCATTTAATGCAACCTAGACCTAAAATGCATGAACATGCATGGCAAATAAACCTAACTTAATAACTAAAGTATGCATGACATTTTCACAAACACAAAGCATGCTTAAACCAAAAACTCAACCAAATATCATGCAAATGCTAACCTATCAACTAGCATGGCAAGAATGCACATAAAATGCAAGAATTCCAAGAGTGGCCGAATAGCATAATGTAATTAGCAAACATGGCATTTTCACAAACACTTGGTATACTAGCATGCAAAACTAAATTAAATGTCATGCAAATGCAAAAACCTACCAACTAACATGGCAAAAATGCAACACACAATGCAAAACACATGGAGTAGCCAAATGGCCTCAAGCTCCAAAAAGCATGGCATTTTCACAAACACTTGGTATACTAACATGCTCAACTAAAATATAACACTCAAATCATGCAAAAACCACACAAGCATTTTCACAAAAACTTAATATACTAAATCTAAAACATGCTCAAATAAGATATAAAACTCAAATCATGCAAAGACCACACAAGCATTTTCACAAACACTTGATATACTAAATCTAAAACATGCTCAAATTTAAACAACATGAAAACAGAAAATTAAAAATGCAAAAACATGATATTTAAAGCATAAATGGCAACAAACAAAGCAACCAAATTAAAATATAACTCAAGAATATGAAGTAACATAACATTTAAAACATCAAAATCAAAGAAAATAACATAAACAATATGGTAAAATAAACCCAAAACAACAACTTAAATAAATTATTTAGGCCAGTTGGCCATGGTGAGTATAATATATAAAAAAATTGTAAAAAATATATTCAAAAAGGAGATGAAGGAAGAACTTAAAAAGAACAATAAAAACATTTATTTAAAATGGCAACTCACCAAATGGAAATCAAAATAGCAAAAACAAGAATAGAAAATCAAGAAAGTGCAAGAGTTGGTACTCAAGAGCAACCTCAAGAAGCTATCTTTCAAGCTTTATCTCTTCAAACTTTCCTTTTTTTTTCTAAACTTTTGTTTTTTGCTTCCAACCAAGGAGAGAAAAAAACTAAGTAAATATCTAAAGAACTCAGCGAAATGAATTGAAAAAATGAATTTTCTGCCTTCCCCCAAGTGCTGGCCGAAACCCCCTCTAAATGGCACAAGGATGTTGTCATTTTTTTGTAACCCATTTTCCATCAAATGGCTAATAATTCAAGGTGAAAAATCATGAAATTACCACCTTTAGATTAGCCTCTCAGCTCTCTCAAATTACAGTTGTTCAAGAATAATGTCGACATCTCTCTTGGCCTATGTGGCTTAATTACCATGGCTTGATCAAAGAGAATCTCTAACTAACTCTTGATTTTTAGCCATTTGATTGAAAAATCAGAAGCTTCCTCATTCCTTTGGGCTTGGTCAGCCCAGAACTTCTCTTTTCCAGCCCAACTCTGATTTTTTGAAAGGCCCAAAGAAGCCCTTTTCGGTTGCTTGGATGAAATGACCATTTTGCCCCCGGATGCAAATAAATATCAAACGGACTCCAAATTCAATTTTTATTTTTTTAATACTTCCAAAATAATAAAATATTGAGTTCTGGAAGTTTTCAAAATTATCCGAGTCCGTTTGCTATTTATTTGGATTTTTTCTTTCAAAAATGCCCTTTTTATGCCCCTACATTTTACCATTTTTTAAACGAGCTCCAAATCAAGATTTTTCTTCACCAATCTCTTCCAAATAATTTAAAAATGTTATCTGTAAGTTTTCATAATTTTTGGAGCTCATTTGGTACTTTTTCGGGATTTATCGGCTTGAATTACTGCATAGGAGGCCCGAGATTTGGCCATTTTGCAAACAAACTACAAATCAAGATTTTATTTTGCCAATATCTTCCAAATAATTTAAAAATGAGATTTGCGAAATTTCAGAATTTTTGGAGTCCATTTGCTATTTTTCCGAGATTTATCTTTTTGAATTACTACATAAGAAGCCCGGGATTTGGCCATTTTGCAAACGAAATCCGAATCAAGATTTTCTTTCTCCAATCTCTTCCAAATAATTTAAAAATGAGATTTTCAAAACTTGAGAAGATTTGGAGCTCATTTGCTATTTTTTCGGGATTTTTCTTTTTGAATTACTACGTAAGAAGCCCGGGATTTGGCCATTTTGCAAACGAACTCTGAATCAAGATTTTCTTTCGCCAATCTCTTCCAAATAATTTAAAAATGAGATTTGCAAAATTTCAGAAGATTTGGAGCTCATTTGCTATTTTTCCGAGATTTTCTTTTTTGAATTACTGCATTAGAAGCCCGGGATTTGGCCAATTTGCAAACGAACTCCGAATCAAGATTTTATTTTTCCAATCTCTTTCAAATGATTTAAGAATGAGATTGAAAAATTTTCAGAATTTTTGGAGTCCATTTGCTATTTTTCCCAAATTTTCCAATTTTGCCTTTTTGCCTCCGAAACTCGATTTTACTCAAAACAAGTCCGATTTTTAGATTTTCTTCAAGCTGAGCCTTGGGCTATCCTTTTTTAATCACTCATCATCTATTGGGGGCTTTGGTCTTACCCAGTCAGGTCATTTCTGTGATTCTTCCCACTTTCACCGAAATCCACTAAAAACCCTAATTCTCGGTTTTCTCCTGGATTGACTTTTCTTTCGATTTTTCTTGCAAGTGGCTTCTCCATTACCCGTAGTCAGGGCTTATCTTTCATTTGGAACCTTCAATTTCGACCAATTTGATCGTTTAAGCACTTTTCCCCAAATTTCTCGGATTAGGATTTTCTTTCTACTGAATCTCCAAATCCCAACTTCCGAACTCCATATCTTTCAATGTAGACCTCGGATTATCAAAATTCTTTTGCCATTTTTCAATTGAACTTAAAATCTCGATTTTGAAAGTGGTTGACTTTTTTCAAGTTTGACTTTTTATGCTCGCCCTATTAAACTAAGTCTCGGAGTACCACCTACAGGATGAAAACAGTCTTTTTAAACTCGGAAACATCAATTTAGAAAGAAAACATACCCGTTTTAGTGGTCCGGACAAAATTAGGTGTCTACATATATAACAATTTTTAAAAAAAGTTAAAAGAAATTAGCACTAAATTTACTTTTTGACCTCGGTAAAATGAATATTAGTTTGAAAATATAAAAATTTATAATATAAAATAAATATAGAGAAAGTAAATTTGTAATTCACATATTAAACGAGTAATGTTGACTATAGTTGATTTTATATATCACTTCACCTTGGTGGTAAAAGTTTCTCATCCTTTTAGATGGGAATTGGATCACCCTCTAAGATAGTGGTCTGATCACTCTAGGTGATCCAATATCACTGCCACGTAGGATCACTGAATACTTACCAAACATAGTAATCTATTCACCATATGTAGATCACCGTGATTTTTGGAGTGATCACCCCATACCAAACACCACCTAAAAGAGATTAAAATTAAATTAAATTTTATAAAATATATTATTGAAATCTTATTTGAAAATTAAAAAAAAAAACATAAAATTGAAACATGTTCTTTCTCTACTTTGATTTTTCATTTCGCTTTTTTCACCAACTTGTTTAATGTTAAATCACCCTCTTCATCTTCTTTCTTTTGCATTTTCTTTTTTAAAATCCTTTTATTTTCTTTGATGTATCTCCATCATCTTCTATGAAAGTGATTTTTTTCATCTTTTGTCTCCTCATTTTCTTCTTTTTCTATCTTTATGTTCGTTATCAATTTAGATTCTTCAAAAAATGCCTTTGAGTTCATTCAGATTTTTGTCTCACATCCATATGCACAAAGAATAGATGTTTATTGCCTACACTTGACATTATATTGTTGTAGTAGTCTGGTTCTCCATCCTTTTTTTTTCTTTTCTACGTTGAAAAAAAAAATTGTTTGTTTTCAATTATTCATATTTAGATTGAAATCAAAGTTACAAATAATTTTATACCCTAGTTGTAATGAATTCTATTTATTTTGAAATTTGACAACTAATGAGTATTTAAGCTCTTTCAATTAGAGTTACTGTAACTTCTTATTTTCCATCACTGACTTCAAGCTTCAGAAGATATTTATAGCAAAATTTAATTAGGTATCACCTAACTTTATGTATGAATTGACATATTTATTTACTTACCTTGGTTTATAATCAGCATTTGCATTTTCGCATTTGTAAAACTGTGTTTTTTTTGCAGATGTTGCAGGCATTATAATATGGTGTGTCCTTATTGATAACATTTATAATAATTTTTTTGAACGATAAATGTTTTTGCATATAAAACAAAGTTTAGAATTTTAAGCGTTCTTTTAGCCAAAAATAAAATTTAATATATATTTATTAAAAATATATAAATGTTGTTACCTTTGAAAATAACATCAAAAGATCAATGATACATTCTAAAGTACTTTGGAGTGAGCTTTCAATTTTTTTTTCTTGGTGTTGAACACATCAATGTATTATTATTGATTTTTGTTTTTCTGATTAAAGAATCTATGAAGGAATAAATTGTTAGTTGAAACCAAATTATAACATATTTTATTTTAATAAATAAAAAATAATTTTTTTATGCATATATATTTATGTAAATGATCTTACCGCTTTTTAAGCGTGCGTGCTTTTTTTATGGAAGGGTTGATTACAATGGTTGAGATTGCTGATGTGTTCAATTGAAAGACTCTTACAATGATAAATTTTGATGCAAATTATTTTACTTTGTTTAGAATACTTATATATAATAAAAAAATTCCCTTGATATGTGTAGCCTTTAAATTTTGATAATGCAACAATTGGTTTTTTATCTATTAGCTCCTCCAACAATTGACCTTGATCAATTTTTGTAAGACTTTCTTATATTGCAATTGAAATAACTTCTTTCATGCTTGTAAGTTATTTGAGAAAATTTTAATTAATATATCATATTAAAATTTACAAAAAAGAAAATTAAGTATATATATATATATATATATAAGAGTATTTTCTTATGAAAGCTTACTTTTCATTTATTAGTGTCATCTCTCGCTTAACTTTTTGCATATTAATACAAGGATGGATATCAACAACAATATCCAAAGTGTCTATGTCAATAGAAATGTTAGTTAACAATATAAAGTAAAATTTATAATAAACTATTAAAAAGAATAATTTAACATTTTAGCAAAAAAAATTGAGATGACAAGAAAAAGAAGAAGCCAACATACCAAATATTTCTCCCTCAAAGAAGATCTTTGACTCTATCAAGTGGATGATAATTTAGCAATAATTTTTCTCAATTGATAGCATTTTTTTCTTCTTTGTCGTTAGTGTACACCATCAAAATCAATTCAATTTTTTGGTTAACATTTGGGAATGTATTGTTTATTCCTTGAACTTTACCATTTGATATGATATAAGTCTTGTTTTTCAACAAAGCATCTTTGAATTTCATTATTGCTTCAATAAACAATACTGTTGATATTTTAGTTTCTGCAAATTTTTTTAAAGTAAAATCTTAGATCCAAATATTATGTTAAACTAAATAGGAATAATGAAATCTTACATTTTCATCTATTAATATCATCTTTTGTAGTTTTTCGAATTTTGATACCATTGAGCGATTCTACATTGCCTTTTTGTATGACAGATGCTTTTATATTCCATGCGTTTTGATTTTTGTCCATTTGATTAATTTTTATGTTTTCAATCGCCATAATTTCAACTGAGGTATATTCTTTGCATTCAATAATTTAAAAACTAAAATTTAATTTTCAATGTTTGTTTACATCAACTTTAAGCAACAAAAAAATGACTTATATTATGAATTTATAATTATTTATTTCATTATTTGTTTGCAAGCATCTATTTATTTTACAATTTTTATATATAAAAAGTGAAAAACTTTAGTTTATATTAATTTTGACCATACATCTATTATTACTATTTTTTATAAAAAAAAAATATAAAACAATATATATACAACCAATTTTCCAAGAAAAATAAAAAATAAGATCATCTTCCTTTATGAAATGTCAACACTATCTTGCGACAAAACTTCGCAAAATATTCTAAAGGAGAAAGTCATATAGTTTAACTATTAAGTTCTTAGCCTTAAGCTCTCAAGACCCAAATTTTGTCAAGGTTTATGCACTAACTCCATCTTTTATTTATTTGTTTTTCCTATAACTAAAATTGCATATTTTATTTGTATTAATTGTATGTGAACAAAGTTAATTAATTCTTGCAAGCAAACCAACCCTCCGGCCAAGTGATAAAAGTCAAACCTCCTATTTATAATATATATTGCCCGCTTTATATAAAAGTAAGAGAAATAATTTATCTCTTTGTCAAATTTGGTATTGAGGTTTGCTTTATTTGGAAAAGTACAAAGATAGTAGAATTTGTTTTAAAAAATATTTGATTTTTTAGTGATTTCTATTATGTTTGTCGGTAAAAATCAAGTTAGTTTTTGATCATAGTGAGAGAAAGTGAAAGTGAGATGGAAGAATAATAGAGAATTTGAAAGATGGATTTTTTTTTACAAAGCTTACGGAAACTATGATCGTGAACATCTAATTTAGATAATATGTTTAACTAACATAGAGATTGCAGTAGAGAATATGTTAAATTAAAAATAATATTTAAGAGAAAGAGAGCATAAATCCATAATATAATTGTTTAATAGAAAGAAAAAAAATAAAAGTATTAGCACAATTACCTAATGCAACTTGGTTCAACATTAACACAAAATCAAAACAAAATGTTTGATAATAATAAATCAAAAGTAAATATCATACTTGTAGCAACAACTTTTGATTCAAAGCACAAAAATTTCAAAGAAAAATTTTGATTTATGGAACACTAAAACTGCAAAGAAATTATGAGTACAAAGTAGATTTATGTTAAGGATATAAATAATATAGAGAGAGAGTTAAATAAATCCTAAGATTTGGAGTCCAAAAGTGCAATATATTTATATATTTCTTCTTCACCAAAAATAATATTAATTTCTTTATTTTTGTGTTTTTTTTTTCAAATTATTATAATATTATAGAAGTTATTTTTCTTGTGGGATTTAGTCATTTTTATTTTAGTTATTTTCAAATTATTATAATATTATAGAAGTTATTTTTCTTGTGGGATTTAGTAATTTTTATTTTAGTTATTTTCAAATTATAAGTTATTAACTTAAAAACTACTAAAGTTAGTATCAGTAAATATTTAATTTAGTTTTAATTAAATTGGCACTTAACCAAACTTCATTCTTAGAAGTTAACAAAAACTTTAAATTTCCAAATCATCTCTTTTATCTTCTTTCTTTTAAAAAGTTATTTAATTAAGAATTTATATTTAATGCACTGTCAGTGTATAGGTCTATACACTGACAGTGCATCCTATAATGCCACCTGTTAAAAGTTAAGTGGTAGAGTTAGGGTTAAAATTAGGGTTAAGGTTAGGGTTAGAGGTTAATGGTTATAGTTAGGGGTTAGTTTTTTAATGAGGTGTCATACACTGACAGTGTATCAAATACAAACCCTTTAATTAATATCATATCTAACATCCATACAATAAATTTTGCATTTTTTTATGCAAAGGTAGGGTGGCCATGTCACCCTTTTTTTTTTTTTTTTGGAAGGGGTTTGTTGAGGGGTAGAGAGAAAAAGAAAAGAAAAAGAAAGATGGTAGGAAGGAAAGAGAAAAAAATGAGAAAAATTTATGTGTTTATGTTATTTTTTTATGTGTTTAAAATATTATAAATTTATATAAATTTTTACACGTTAATAATTCGTTTTATGTGTATTTTTAAACATTCGTGTATGCATATCATGTTTGTGTTATTTTTCTGTTGTGTTTTAATTATTTTTCCTATGTTGTGTTCGTGACGTGTTCGTTTTATTTTTTATTTGTTTTTCAAAGTATTATAAATTTATATAAATTTTTACACATTAATAATTTATTTTATGTATATTTTTACACGTTCGTATATTCGTGTCGTGTTCATGTTATTTTTCGTGTTGTGTGTTAATTATTTTTTCAATTTTGTGTTCGTGTCGTGTCTTAATTAATCTCATATTTTACATAGTTTGTCATTGTGATTCAATTTAGAGAAAATTTTGTGTGTTCGTGTCGTATCTCAATTTATGACATATTTTGCATATTTTATCATAGTGATTCAATTTAATGAAAAAATTGTGTTCGTGACGTGTTCGTATTTTTTTTGGGTTTTCAAAGTATTATAAATTTATATAAATATTAACACGTTAATAATTAGTTTTACACAATAATTTATATAAACTATTATAAATTTATAAAAAAATTTTACACGTTAATAATTCGTTTTATGTATATTTTCACGTGTTCGTGTATTCGAGTCATGTTCATGTTATTTTTCGTGTTGTGTTTTAATTATTTTTTCTATGTTGTGTTCGTGTCATGTCTCAATTCATGACATATTTTTACATAATTTGTCATAGTTATTCAATTTATAAAAAAAATTGTGTGTTCGTGTTCATGTAATTTTTTTGTGTTTTTAAAGTATTAAAATTTATATAAATTTTTATACGTTAATAATTTATATAAAGTATTATAAATTTATATAATTTTTTACACGTTTGTGTATTCATGTCATGTTCATGTTCATGTTATTTTTCGTGTTGTGTTTTATTTATTTCTTTCTATGTTGTGTTCGTGCCGTGTCTCAATCATCTAATATTTTACATAGTTTATCATTGTGATTTAATTTTTAAAAAAAAAAATTGTGTGTTCGTGTCGTGCCTCAATTCATGACATATTTTGCATAATTTGTCAGAATGATTCAATTTTAAAAAAAAATTGTATTTTTATAACATGTTCGTGTTATTTTTTCTGTTTTCAAAATATTATAAATTTATATAAAAATTTTCATGTTAATAATTAATTTTATACGTTATTAATTTATGTGTTCATAAAATTATTATCATTACTATTACAAAAATAGAAAACAAATCGTTTCACCCATAACGTAGCATGGGTTTTTTTTTCTAGTATTTATAATTTTGACTACATAATTTCTGTAGTCATTTACTTGAATGACACCTGTCCAAAATGGACAAAGAAGGAATTTTATTAAATTTTAAGGGTATTGCAGTGTTTTCTATGTTGATTATTGAATAGAAAAATGAGTGTGAAAGATTGTGGGGAGAGAAAAAAAATAATGAAAAATTTGCTGGAAAAAAAAAAAAAAGAGTAGGCTAGAAAGATCGAGAGATTCTGGGGAGAGGAAATAAAAAAAAATGAAAAATCCGCTGAAAAAAAAAAGGAATAAACTAGAAGGATTGAGAAAGATCAACGGAGGCGAAGAAATTTGTAAAGTATAAACCTTACTTAGATCAGATCTCTCTTCTTTATCAGTTTCTCTACTTCTCAACTCCTATTTGCCGTAGAAAAAAATGACGTCGTTTCGGTGCTTTTTAGTTCTTTCCCTTATTTTTCTCCTCCTCTTTTCAACTCTCCCTCCTTCCATCTCCAAGACCACTAAAAACGACGATGTTGAAGACGAGGAGGATTTTCATTTCCTCGATGAAATGGAGGGCAAAAACAACGACGCTTCCCACTCTCATTTCAACGAAGAAGACGACGAGTTAGACGACGATGATTTCGACGACTCTGATTCAGATTCGTACAAAGAACCCGAAGGCAACGACAAGGACTTTATCATTTTAAAAGGAGGAAAATTCAATGATTTCATTGAGAAGAACAAGTTCGTGATGGTTGAATTTTACGCGCCTTGGTGTGGGCATTGCTAGGCATTGGCTCCGGAATATGCGGCTGTGGCGACGAAGTTGAAAGGAGAAGGAGTGGTGTTGGCCAAGGTGGATGTCACGGAGGAGAATAGCTCGCACAAGAGTATGACATGCAGGGTTTCCCTACTGTTTATTTCTTTGTTGATGGTGAGCACAAGCCTTATCCTGGTGCTAGAAACAAGTAAATTTGGATTACAAAAACAGATTTAGGATCATGGGTTTCCAATTTTATGTTGTTTCTGGAACATGAGAAACAATTCTATTTTTGTTTTTTGATAATTTTGTTGAGTTGATGAGGTAATTTGGTTTTGGTCAATGATGAAAAATTGTACAAATTAGAAAATTTCTATTTAGTCTCTAAGTGTGGTGATTTCTTAATGTAATTGTCTTTGTTTAATGGAAGCTTTAAATTTTTTTTTTTTTTTTTTTAATAGGAGAGACTTATGATTGATTCAATGACAATTAGGGAGGCGATAGTGACCTGGATCAAGAAGAAGATAGGACTTGGTATATACAACGTTACTACCTTGGAGGATGCTAAACGAATTTTGACTTTTGAAACTAAGATTGTCTTAGACTACTTAAACTCTTTGGTGGTATGATTTACCTCTGGCTTATTATATATTTTTAGGGTATTATAGTTTTATTTGAGTAGGGTGACTTGAGTATGTTGTCTATTGCACCTGCTGGCGTATATATATATATATATATATATATATATATATATATTTGATTACATGATTCTTTCTTGCAATGACACCTATCTTTTTTTTTCTTATTAGAAACTAAACTATTAGTTTCCAAATTTTAAACACTTTTAAGTTAAAAAAGGAAAGAAAGGTTTAAAAGTCAGACCAGAAAAAAAAAAAAAAAAAAAAAAAGATATGAAGAGTTAGAAGGAATCAGGAGATAATGAAGGTAATATCCAAGAGATTAATAAAGAACACAATAAAGATAATCTACGATTTCTTTCACTTTTCTTTGAGGAATAAGATTTTGATGGTGAATTCTTAATTGGTTAGATCTTCTATGATGTGCACAATTTATTTAAAGAGGCATTTTTGAAATACTTTTTTGGGATTATTGATTTGATTGGACTTAATGTACGTTGAAATTTGAAAGCACCTATTCACAAGCTTTATATTTTCATGAATCATTTTTCAAGTTAAGACACTTTTGTATGTAAGAAATGAATGTTTTGGATAAGTGAATGTTGTTTTGTTTTCTCACAACTGCTTACAAAACCTAAAAACTAACACTTTTCTTTGAGGAATAAGATTTTGATGGTGAATTCTTAATTGGTTAGATCTTCTATGATGTGCACAATTTATTTAAAACGGCATTTTTGAAATACTTTTTTGGGATTATTGGTTTGATTGGACTTGATATAAGTTGGAATTTGAAAGCACCTATTCACAAGCTTTAGATTTCCATGAACAATTTTTCAAGTTAACACATTTTTGTCTGTAAGAAATAAATGTTTGGGATAAGTAAATGCTATTTTGTTTTCTCACATTTGCTTACAAAACCTAATGAATAAACCTAATCATTTTTTTAAAACGCTAACTAATGTTTGTTAACTCTAAAATGTATTATCATTAATATATATCTTGAATTTGATCAAATTGTGTTTCCTTTCCTGCAAATGCTTCATCTTTACAACTTTGGGTTGCCAATGTTCATTTATATGCCAATTAAATCTTCACTGTTGGTTTTAGTTGTCTATTGAACTTTGTACGTGATTTCATCAAAATTAGATTTGAATCACCAATGTGATGTACCTAGCAAAAAATGCAAGGTCTCCTTCAATATTATTGTAACAAGATAAACGATTAAATATGTTTTTGTTTATCTTTGATAGATACTCAAGGTTAGAGCTTCCATCTCATTGATATGGAGAGGTATGGATTTGTTGTTCTTCCATTTGATTTATTTTTTAATTTTTAAGAGTTTGGAATGAGTGAAATCATATAAGAGAAATCATAGACTATTTTTTTATTCAAATCTATTAAGTGTCCTTTTTTATTCGTTGGTTTTCTGTTTTATCGACAACTATGGTTTTAGTTTTATCTGTTTGTATATTATCAGAATTTATATGTTAACATAACTTCAATTGGTTCTGTTACAAAAAATTCTAATTTCAGTTTAATGCTTCAGCAGGCAATAGAAATCATATTGCATACTCTCATAAGCTCTCATCTGCTCCTAATCTATAAGCTAATGTCGCTGCATTAATCAGTGTATTATCTAAGAGTTGCCATGTGAATTCTTATGATAACTATGTTGGCTTCTTTTCAGTCAAATTATCTTTTTTGGTTTTTAATTTGACTTTTATTTTTATGTTCATTTAGTTCTATTTAAGATAAAGTATAATTTTTACTCTAAAGTCCTGAGCTTTCTTGATTCTTTTTCTCATGTTGTTCTATATTACTTAGATTTTGGTGCATTTATTTTGCTTGCATATATTTAGGTATATTTAATGTGGTCACTTAATAGTTTGAGATATATATAAAAAGGATTTTAATGATTAATTTCATCACGTGACAGTTCTTTATGTTTCATATACTCATTTTCTCAAATAAATTTTGTGTTGTTACTTACTACGTAGTTGTAGTTGAATCTGCTGGTAGGCAAGTTGAATTGTATTTCTAAAAAGAATTGGAAGACTTAAACAAGGGATATGGTGGAGAAAAGGTTGCGATGGCTGCTGTCAGTAGGCGAATAGAGAATTAGGTGCGGCAAAAAAATAAATAGAGAATTTGGGTATTTATCTCTTTATGTTTCTTCTAATTAATTTTTTTTTTTACTTTTTGGTAATTTGCTTAGCTCTTGATATACCAAATTGAAAGAGCATATGTAGTACTGTAGGACCATCCTAAAGAGATAAACAAACTTGCCAAAGTGAAGGCTCAAGTTTGTAAAGTCAAGGTTGTTATGTTGGAAATATCGAGAAGGTAATAGCAGCTATTGGAATTTTTTTTTCTTTTCGGTTGGTTTTTTGTGCTTAAATTTTCTTATAATACTATTCTTTTAGGTATGAAAACTTGAGTTGATGCTAGGTTGAGAGCTTTTATTGTGGGAAGATTTTATAATTGTTGTTGGGCTAATAGTACTTCTGCAAGTAGGTTCTTAGCCCTTTCAAAGAATGAAGATTGAAGATGTTTTAATTGGGTATGATAGAATTCATAGGAATTTGGGATGCCCTTAAATTGCTTATGACATTCCTCTGACAAATTATATTTATTATATTTATTATATTTGTGGTAATTTTGTTTTTTGATCTTTTTTATTTTCTATTGTTTTGTTTAGATATGTTTCCAAAACTGATTTGATTTGTTTATAGAAAATTAAAGGTATAATTATAGTAGAAGAGGTTAGTTTATTTATATAATTTGAACATTATCAAATTTTATATATAATTTTGCTCTGTTTTGGGCCTTTTGGCTATTTAGTATAGTATTATTTATTTCTTATTTGAATGTTGAAGGTGGTTTTGGTTTTAAATGTAAGTTGTGCTTTATTGTTTGGGATGTTAAGTTCTAGAAATTAAATTATAAAGTTGCTGTGAATGAATAACTTATAGACTATTTATTATAGTATGAATGAAAGTTCTCACATAAAGTCAGATTTAAGAGAAAAGATTAGAGTATTGTAATTGGTAATGAGTGAACATTAGGAACTCAAAGCTCAAGTAAAAGAACTGATGAAAGTGAAGTGATAACTCGTATAATTATATAGTTCTTAGTTATGTTTTATTATTGTTTTGTGTCAAATACGAGTTATTATTGCTTAGTCTAATTGTGTTTATGATATTTTATATTTTTATGTAATTTGGTGTTTTTCACGAGTTTCTTTGAGTGATTTCAGATTACTAGGTTAAATCAAGAATTAAGGGCAAATCCAATTCAGTTCCAGTTCCGACACCTTTTGCCATATCAGCTATATCTGGAGTTTCACTGAAGCATTAAGGCTGAAATTTTTACAGTGCATAGTTAAGAGGCATATCTATCTTTTTCATGTTTTACACTTCTTGAAACGGAGTCGTTTTCCCTAGCGAAATCGACCATCAAGTTGGCTGATGTGCAATGACGTCTGTGCTGACCTGTTTTGGTATTTTGACCATATCTTCCGATCCACATGAGCAAATGATCTGATTCCAACGGCTATGGATCCGTAACTGATAGGGGTATATTTTTCTAGAAGACCATTTGATCAGATCGAGCCTCCAACATTGACAAAATCGACCATCAAGCTGGCTGATCAGAATTGTCATACAATATGACGAAAATTGTTAGAAAAATGCACCCACCTATTATACCTACCTTTGAAATTTATAAAGCTTGTTTCTTGTCATTTAGCTCTCCAAAATGTGTATAAATAGAGGGCCTTGGATGATTGTAAGACACATTATACATTGGTAGGATATTAGCCATTGTAATAAAATTCTCTAAGTTTTCTTCTTCTTTCCTTTCTCTAGTTTCCTTTTTCTTTATTTACTTATGCTTCTTACATTTCTTTTCATTTTATTCATATCTAGTATGTGTTGCTAATCATATTGTTGAGGTGATGAGATGAAGCTTTTGGTAAATGCTAAGGTTAGTCTCTTAAACATGAGCTAAAATGAATCATCATTTATAAACACTAGTATAGATAATATTTTCTTTTGGTTTAAAATCATACTTGTAAAGTAGGGATCTTGATTCATTATTGACAATGAAAATGGCACAGTAAATGCTTGGTTTCATAACCTTGATTTGTTGTAGACATATACCTTGGCATAAGGAATGCTTGGACTCTTTTTATGAGTTTTGAGGACACCAAATGAACATAATATCATATGCTATGGACGTTGGACAATTTGGACTGAATTGCTAAACCTTCCGATTGGAATCTCCTTATGTGTGAATTTCAATTGTGTAATAAAACAAGATTAATCTTAGCATAACACCAAGAGTGGATTCTCTAACCTCAACATCTTTTCTTATTGTTTTTTTTTTTATATCTTGTTTAATTTCTTTTATTTTATTTTGTTTATTTTGTTCTCTAATATCTTGTTTTGTTGTTAATTCCCTAATATCTTGTTTACTTTCTTTTTCTTATATATTTATAAACTTATACTTACTAATACGCTTCCCTGTGGTTCGACCTCGGACACCCGAGAATTTATTACTTGAACATAACCTGCACTTGGGTTTACGACTCTTAATTGAGTCTCCATCAAATTTTTGGCGCCGTTGCCGGGGAAGCAATACTAAGTATATAAGTTTATAAGTATATTTATTTTTATTGGCTGGTTATACCGCCTAATTTTCTATATATTTATATTTATATTGTATATTAACTTTGTTTTATTTTTATTGGCTGGTTATACCGCCTAATTTTCTATATATTTATATTTATATTGTATATTAACTTTGTTTTATTTTTATTGGCTGGTTATACCGCCTATCTGTATATTAACTTTGTTTTATGCTTGTTTGGCGACGTGATTTTAGATCTCGTCGTTTAGTTAGATTTTATTGTGAAACTTTTTCAGGTAATCTTTCTAATACAACTCCTACCATGTCTGACAATGAAAGTGTTCATGCTGAAGATGAGAATAGACAAGTACGCACCATGCGTGACTACTTGCAACCAACTCGAAGCTCATCACCCTCTTGTTTTATTTTTCCTCTCAATGCAAACAACTTTCGTTTTAAACCAGGTATGATAGCTTTGCTTCCAAATTTCCATGGGTTAGAATCGGAAAGTGCTTACTCGTTTCTAAAAGACTTCGAAGATGTATGTGTCACCTTTAATGACCAACAATGTACAAATGAAATTATCAAGCTAAAATTATTTCCTTTTTCTTTAAAAGATAAAGCAAAAATTTGGCTTCATAATTTAAAACCAAGGTCAATTGGCACATGGCAAGAATTACAAACTGAGTTTCTAAAGAAATTTTTCCCAGCACATAAAACTACTGCTTTGAAAAGACAGATTCAAAATTTCAATCAAAATCAAAATGAAGCATTTTTTCAGTGCTGGGAGCGTTTTAAAGATTTGTTAAGTTCTTGTCCACATCATGGTTTTGAAAAATGACGTCTTATTAGTTTCTTTTATGAAAGTTTAACTCCCGAAACTAAACAATTTGTTGAAACAATGTGTAACGGTGAGTTTCTAGAAAAAGAACCTAAAGAAGCCTTTGACTACCTAGACCATTTGGCAGATAACTCTCAAGCCTGGCACACAGATAATTCCTCTGAAAGTTTCAATAGATCTAATCTTGTTTCTAACAGAGGTAAATATCATTTTAGTCAAGAAGATGAGATAAAAGCTAAAGTAGCTAATTTGGCTAGAAAGATTGAAGCCATGGAACTTAGAGAAGTAAAAGAAGTCAAAACGGTTAAAAATGAAGAAAGTTGTGGAATTTGTGAAATCATGGGACACCCCACTTCTGAATGTCCAAACATTCCCATTCTTAAAGAAGCGTTGCATGATCAAGTAAATTCCATAAACACATTTAAAAAGCGTTTTCCTTCTCCTTACTCTGAAACGTATAACCCTGAATGGAGAAATCATCCCAACTTCAGTTGGCGGAATAATAATCATGTTCAGGTACCACAATCTCAAAAGTCGGGCAACACTTTTTCCTATCAACCTTCACGTGTACAAACCTTGGAAGAGACATTGCAAGCATTCATGCAAACACAAGCAAATGTGAATAACCAAACTTCACAGGACATCAATGAGATCAAAAACACCTTGTCCACATTGACAGCTTCATTACGCACTCAAGAAAAAGGTAAGTTTCCTGCTCAACCTCAGCCTAACCCTTCTACTCAATGTTTTGTTTCTTGCTCCAATGAAACTCAACAGGAAAATGCCAGTTCTATCACAACTCTTCGAAGTGGAAAGGCAATTGACAAAAACATTCCATCAAAAGACCAAGATCCTCCTTCCCCTCCGAAAAGTATTGGTAAGGATGATGGTAAGTCTGAACTTCTTGAAAATTTGGACAAAGAAAAAGGTATGCATCCTGCTCCTTTTCCTCAAAGGTTGCAAACAATAAAGAATTTGAATCAAAATGCAGAAATTTATGAACTTTTCAAACAAGTTAAGATTAACATTCCTTTATTGGATGCAATCAAACAAGTTCCATCTTATGCTAAATTTTTGAAGGACATGTGCACAGTTAAAAGGAAACATAATGTACAAAAGAAAGCATTTCTGACGGAAAGTGTGAGCTCAATCATTCAGCACCTTACTCCACCAAAATTCAAAGATCCTGGATGTCCAACAATCTCATGCATCATTGGAAACACTAGAATAGAACATACATTGCTTGATCTTGGTGCTAGTGTTAATCTTTTGCCTTTTTCTGTTTATCAACAGTTAGGTTTAGGTGAACTCAAGGAAACACCTGTTACACTTCAACTAGCTGATCGTTCTGTAAAAATTCCTCGAGGGATAGTTGAAGATGTTTTGGTTCAAATTGATAATTTTTACTTCCCTGTTGATTTTATTGTTTTGGACACACATCCTGTTTCAAATCCAAATGTTCAAATTCCTGTTATATTAGGCCGTCCATTTCTTGCAACTTCTAATGCTCTGATAAATTGCAGGAATGGTATGTTGAACATTTCTTTTGGAAATATGACTTTAGAATTAAATGTGTTCAACACTTGCAAGCAACCTGGTGATGATTCAGAAGTACATGAAGTGGATTTCATTGAAGAACTTGTTCATGAACATCTCACCACTACCACATTCCATGATCCTTTAGAAGCTTATTTAATTGAATGTGAGTTTGATAATGCTTCAGAAATTTCACACACTGATTCTTTGTTAAATTCTTTTCAGGTTAAGCATTGTTGGAAACAAAAGTTTGAGGAACTTCCATCACTCACAAATGTCACTGTACCATCAACTATTGAACCACCCAAGCTGGATTTAAAACCATTGCCATCCGAGCTAAAATATTCCTTTTTGGGTGAGAAGGAAACTTTTCCAGTCATAAATGAACTTGAGGAACTCAGAAATGATGCATATGAGAATTCTAAAATTCATAAAGAAAGAACTAAAGCCTTTCATGACAAGTTAATTTCAAGAAAAACATTTGATGTTGGGCAAAAAGTTCTACTTTATAATTCTAGACTTCACATATTTCCTGGTAAGTTGAGATCAAGATGGACTGGCCCATTTGTGGTTAAGCATGTGTATCATTATGGAGCAGTTGACATTGAGAATCCTAAAAATGGTAACGTATTCAAGGTAAATGGACAAAGACTCAAACTCTTTTTGGAAAATCATGTTACTCAAGAAGAGGTTGTTTTTCTTTTTGATCCCTGTTTTGAAAATAACTAGATGCAAATATAATTTTTTTTTAACCCCGGTTAAATGGCGGATAACGGTACTCCGTGATTATTTAAGTCGGTTCCATCAGCTACCCACAAAACTGATATTGTATATAAATTTCTCTTTCAATTTCTTTTTCATTTTTTTTCAAGATGGATGATATTCTCACAAGATTGCAGAAACGATTTCCTCCTTTTCCTCGGAATATTTTACTGAAGCTTTACCAAGTTCGATTTGAAAGATTAAGAATGCTTATGCACAAAGGGATTCCTGAAGACATACGTTGGATAATTGAAGCCAAGGTACGTGAAGATGAATATCTTCCTGTTTTGCATTTACCAGGTACAGGTAAAAGCACTTTTGCAAAGAAGCGACGAGCAAAGCGCATGAGTTCAAATTGCCACAAATGTGCACGATGGACGTGTAACGGTAAATGTCGTTCTATTGGGATTCCGTCCTCTAATCGAGATGATAAAATTGAATTCATTAAGGATGGACTGAGTAAGGAGAATTTGGGTAATATCCAACTTTCTCTTGAGACGCATCCTAGTGGAGACATACAAAGAGAAATTCTTGATTTATGGCCGCAATTCCAAAAGGAATGGCAACATCTTGGGAATCTGATGTTAAAAGACCCTGTTTGCCAGCTTGTAAGAAAACTGGATGGGAAGCATATCCTCGACTCATAGAAGGCGTTTAAGCCGTTTCTGGACGTAAAACCAGAGGAAGATGTGAGCCACAATCACAACTACAATAAATGACTTCTCAGCTTTTGGTTTGATTTGCAATAACTTCATTTCGGTTTAATTTACGTGTTGTTAGATTTGTGTAATTATTCTCGTTTTTTTTTTTTTGCATTAGTTTTTTACGGTTGATTTTTCTTCTCTTTTTGATTTTCTTCCTGAAATCACGCAAAAATCTTTTGTTAGGTTAACATTTTCTTCTGACAGGTCAAATACACTTTCGGCGACATTATTACTCTTGTCTGATTCACTACTCAGTCCTCTATATATTACACCATGTACTCATTCTCTTTCAGGCACTCGAAAAAAAAAATGGAAAGTACTTCGTCCCAGCGCATTAAAAAAATTTGTGTCTTTGGAGGTGCTTATCCAGGGAAAAATAACACATTCGCTGATGAAGCCATAAGAGTTGGAGTAATACTTGCCCAACAAAAGATCCAGTTGATTTATGGAGGCGGTAGTACGGGTTTAATGGGAGCAGTCGCTACAGCAGCACACGTCGGAGGAAGCCCAGTTCTAGGAATCGTGCCACAACTATTCACAGGTTTTTGTGGACCTACCGTGGGTAAGGAAATACAAGTCTGGAGTATCCCTGAACGGATGACAATCATGTACCATTCTGCCGATGCATTCATTGCTTTACCAGGAGGTCTGGGTACATTGGAAGAAATAGCTTGCGTGGCTTCTTGGTCATCTTTGGTCACAAATAAGAAACCCATTGGTTTGCTTAATATTAATGGTTATTTTAGTAATTTGCTTTCATATTTACATAATGCTGTGGATAATGGATTCATGTTTTCAGAGGCAAGGAGAACCATAATTTCTGCTACAACCATTGAAGATTTACTCAAAAAGCTACAAGCTTATGAGTGTTTATCTGCTACGGTTGTTTCGCAAACGCTCGGAAAAAGAAAAAGAGATATGGACGAGCATGGAGTGGATTGCACTCTGTCTTTGTGACATTATCTAACATTTTGTTTGTTGTGTCTCAGTTATAATAAGTGGTTAGCAACCTCTGCAGGTAATATCTCCTAAATTCTACCTTTAGTAGGGGGTAAGGGACATATTTTGCTAATTAAAAAAAAAAAAAAAAATTTGATGTGTTTTAAGCCATTTAGAAGTATTCATTCTGAACAATGTCTGAGTAAGGGAGACTTGAGACATACCTTGTCAGTTTGATTTTAATCTTTTTATGTTTACTTGTTAATTTTTGTTTAGTATTTTAGGATTAATTAGGTTGCATGAGTTTGTTTTGTTTTGAGTCTTAGTTATTCCTATTCTTATGTTATTAGTTCTTTTCTCTTACACATGATTCTTTCATTTGGGTTAATAGACTTACATTGAGGACAATGTAAGAATTAAGTGTGGGGGGAACGATTTAGGATTTCTTTTATTTTTGTCTACTATTTCTTTTTTATGAGTCTTTATTATTATTATTATTTTTTTAATGTGTTCTAGTTCCTTTTTAATACAATGATGAGATATGAATTGCATAAGTCTAAAACAGATTTATTAGTGAGAAGATTTTCATGAGAATTGAGCTTGATGTCAACCTTTTTATGAGCCAATGTTAATATGATATGTTGATTGAGAAAGAAGCATGTTTAGACTTAATCTGACTTGTATAATTATCCTTGTGAGTTTTTGAGCCTATAATGATTGATGCATTATACAAATCAATCTAATTTCTTTCTTGAGTGCTCTTATGATTACATGATTCTCTAGAACTTGCTTTAAACCGTTTGAGACTATATTGATACATGTGACAACATGAATATGATAGAGGCATTAGGATTATAACCAGAGCCAAACAGCCATCCATTATTAATGTTCTAAGAGAACATCCCCACTAGTGAGCCAATTTGAGCTTATATTAAATATGCTGTTTTATTGGTAACCACAACTTACACCTAGCCTAAATATACTTATATCCTTACCCTTGTTCTAAAGATGGATTATATATTTTGAGACATATTGCAAAAAAACAAGGGATATTTTTAGTTGAAAATTTGGGTTAGAAACAAAAGATAAGTGTGGGGGAAGAAAATAAAAGAAAAAGTCAAGAGAAAAAGAAAGGGATCATTGTTAAATACATTCCCATATTCAAAAAAAAAAAAAAAATCTTCTCTTGAACTTCTAGTTAAAGTAAAGAAAAAGATGTTACAAAGTTGGTTAGAATGAAGCAAAGGCTCAACATGAATATTTAGCCTATGTTATTATGTGCTTTATAAGAGTTTTGAGAAATTTATTTGTATGATCTTATTATGTCTCTAAACTCTATGAACTCTTTGGAACCTTTGTGATATCTTTATCCTTTTGTTCTTTAACCACATTATAACCCTTTGGCCCCATTACAACCTTGAAAAAAGACCTCTTGATTTATGAAGTTGTATGATCTAAATAGTGGAGAATAGGTGGACAAGCAAGCATATGGTAGAAGTGTTTTCATGAGATTGATTGAGTGTAAACACTTTACCACTACTTTAAAGAGTGAAAATCATGAGAGTATCCCATGTGAGAGGTTGAGATTAAGTTGAATATGCACTATTTTGATTGAAATATGTTATGTTAATATTGGCTTAACTCATTTATTTACATTCAAGCATGAATTTTTGTGAAATTCTTTGAGCTATTGATTAGTTTATAAGACTTGTTCAAAGATTGTCTCTAATTTATATTGAAAGGATTAGGCGTAAATATTTTTAGTGTATGTAATTTACTTATATTTTAGTTTTTCAATGTTTGTGGGTATCGTTCTAGCAAACCCTCACGAGACTAAACTCGTCCACTAGGGACACCTAGGGGTTTAAAGGCTTGTGTCACATGCTAAGTGCCACCGTGATTTCCTACGAAAATGGATTAGATTAGATTTTCTTATTTTATTTTTATTGAGTCGTTGCTAGGGACTAGCAACAATCTAAGTGTGGGGGTGTGATAACTCGTATAATTATATAGTTCTTAGTTATGTTTTATTATTGTTTTGTGTCAAATACGAGTTATTATTGCTTAGTCTAATTGTGTTTATGATATTTTATATTTTTATGTAATTTGGTGTTTTTCACGAGTTTCTTTGAGTGATTTCAGATTACTAGGTTAAATCAAGAATTAAGGGCAAATCCAATTCAGTTCCAGTTCCGACACCTTTTGCCATATCAGCTATATCTGGAGTTTCACTGAAGCATTAAGGCTGAAATTTTTACAGTGCATAGTTAAGAGGCATATCTATCTTTTTCATGTTTTACACTTCTTGAAACGGAGTCGTTTTCCCTAGCGAAATCGACCATCAAGTTGGCTGATGTGCAATGACGTCTGTGCTGACCTGTTTTGGTATTTTGACCATATCTTCCGATCCACATGAGCAAATGATCTGATTCCAACGGCTATGGATCCGTAACTGATAGGGGTATATTTTTCTAGAAGACCATTTGATCAGATCGAGCCTCCAACATTGACAAAATCGACCATCAAGCTGGCTGATCAGAATTGTCATACAATATGACGAAAATTGTTAGAAAAATGCACCCACCTATTATACCTACCTTTGAAATTTATAAAGCTTGTCTCTTGTCATTTAGCTCTCCAAAATGTGTATAAATAGAGGGCCTTGGATGATTGTAAGACACATTATACATTGGTAGGATATTAGCCATTGTAATAAAATTCTCTAAGTTTTCTTCTTCTTTCCTTTCTCTAGTTTCCTTTTTCTTTATTTACTTATGCTTCTTACATTTCTTTTCATTTTATTCATATCTAGTATGTGTTGCTAATCATATTGTTGAGGTGATGAGATGAAGCTTTTGGTAAATGCTAAGGTTAGTCTCTTAAACATGAGCTAAAATGAATCATCATTTATAAACACTAGTATAGATAATATTTTCTTTTGGTTTAAAATCATACTTGTAAAGTAGGGATCTTGATTCATTATTGACAATGAAAATGGCACAGTAAATGCTTGGTTTCATAACCTTGATTTGTTGTAGACATATACCTTGGCATAAGGAATGCTTGGACTCTTTTTATGAGTTTTGAGGACACCAAATGAACATAATATCATATGCTATGGACGTTGGACAATTTGGACTGAATTGCTAAACCTTCCGATTGGAATCTCCTTATGTGTGAATTTCAATTGTGTAATAAAACAAGATTAATCTTAGCATAACACCAAGAGTGGATTCTCTAACCTCAACATCTTTTCTTATTGTTTTTTTTTTATATCTTGTTTAATTTCTTTTATTTTATTTTGTTTATTTTGTTCTCTAATATTTTGTTTTGTTGTTAATTCCCTAATATCTTGTTTACTTTCTTTTTCTTATATATTTATAAACTTATACTTACTAATACGCTTCCCTGTGGTTCGACCTCGGACACCCGAGAATTTATTACTTGAACATAACCTGCACTTGGGTTTACGACTCTTAATTGAGTCTCCATCATGAAGAGAAAAAAATGAAGGATTTTTTTAATTTTATTATTTTTAAAATTCTTTTTAATCTTTTTCCTATGATTTATTTTTTGTTTTTTGAATGTTTTCTTTCATCTGTTGTTCTTGATAAGTTTTTGATGTTTTGTTCTTTTTATTTGCTTGCACATTTTTTTTCTCTATGTTATTCTTATCATGCCAATGTAAAATTGGTTGTTGCCATTGTTAGAAGATGAGAAGCATTGATATTATGTTACAAGAAAAGGGGTAACGCAATAACACAAAAGAATACGTGGTTCTGGCCATAGTGGCCTACATCCACAGGCAAAAGACCGAAAGAGCTACATTGTTGATATTATTTAATTGTTGTTGGTTTGTACAAGTGTTCTCTATTTATATAGAATGTTCTCACCAATTTAGGAAAAAAATAAGCAAGAATATCGTATCGTAATCTCTAAGATATCATATCGTAATCGTAATCCCTAATATATCTAATTACATTTATTACTTTAACACCCCTCTCAAACTCATGGTGGTATTGTAGATACTAACTTGAGTTTGTTAACCAATAAGAGAACATGTGGCAGAACACATGAAACAAAAATATGACGTGACGTAATACGCAGCAAAAAGAGAAAGACGTGACGTAACACGTGACAGGAAAACGTTGCGTAACACGTTGCAGGAAAATATAACGTGACGGAACATGCAGTAGGTACAGGGAAACGTGATGTAACACGTTGCAAAAAAATTGACGTGACAGAACACACAGCAGGTAGTAGAAAATCTAACGTGATGAAACACGCAGCAGGTACAGAAAAATTTGATGTGACGAAACAGATAGCAAGTACAGGAAAATCTGAGATGATGTAACGCGCAGCAGGTAGTAAAAAATTTGACGTGGCAGAACACGCAGTAGGTAGTAGAAAATCTGACGTGACGGAACACGCAACAGGTATAGAAAAATCTGACATGATGAAAAAATCTGACGTGACTTAACACTCAGCAGAAAAATCTGACGTGATGAAACACGCAATAGGAACATGACGGAACATGCAGCAGGAACGTGATAGAACACGTAACAAGAAAACAGAAAAACACAGGCAGAAGAACATAACATATTTGGATATGATACCATGTTAGAAGATAAAAAGCATTGATATCATGTTACAAGAAAATAGGTAATGCAATAACACAAAAGAATACGTAGTTCGGTCATGGTGGCCTACATCCACAGGCAAAAGACCCAAAGGGCTACATTGTTGATATTATTGAATTGTTGTTAGTTTGTACAAGAGTTTTCTATTTATATAGAAGGTTCTCACCAATTTAGGAAAGAACTAGGTAAGAATACCGTATTGTAATCTCTAAGATATCGTATCGTAATCGTATCTAATCTCTAATATATCTAATTACATTTATTACTTTAATAGCCTTTATGCTCTTTTTATTGTTTGGCTAACAATGGGATAGTTTTTCAAATTTTAAGTTGCTATGAATAAGTAACTGATTGATTGTTTATTGTGGCAAAGGTGAATGGTCTCACATAAATATGGATGTAAGAGACATATTAGAGTACCTGAATTAAGATACCCGACACGAAGCGCGGTAGCACACTAGTCCTTATATAATATTGACTACACAAACTCTCCAGGTGTCGACACGTAGCAATTTTTTTTTAGGGGAAGGAAATAAAAGAAAGAAAAGAGGAAAAAAAAAAGGGAAGAAAAAAAGAATGAGAAAAAAGATGAGAAAAATTTGTCTGTGCTTGTGTTATTTTTTTCGTGTGTTTTAAGTATTCTAAACTCTTGCATGTTAATAATTCATTTTATGTATATTTTGACACATACGTATATTCATGTAGTGTTCATGTTATTTTCGTATTGTGTTTTAATTATTTTTCCTATGCTGTGTTCGTGTTGTGTCTCAATTCATTTCATATTTTGCATAATTTGTTATTGTGATTCAATTTAGAGAAAAATTTATGTGTTCGTGTCATGCCTCAATTCATAATATATTTTGCATAATTCGTCATAGTGATTCAATTTAGAAAAAAATTTGTGTTCGTGAGTGACGTATTCGTGTTATTTTTATGTGTTCAAAGTATTATAAATTTATATATATTTTTACACGTTAATAATTTGTTTTATATAGATTTTGACATGTTTGTGTATTCGTGTCGTGTCATGTTTTAATTATTTTCTATGTTGTGTTTGTGTCGTGTCTCAATTCATCCCATATTTTGTTCGTGTTATTTTTCGTGTGTTTAAAATATTATAAATTTATATAATTTTTTACACGCTAATATTCGTTTTATTTATATTCTGATACGTTCGTTTAATCATATCGTGTTCATTTTATTTTTCGTGTCATGTTTTAATTATTTTCTATGTTGTGCTTGTGTCGTGTCTCAGTTCATCTCATATTTTGTTCGTGTTATTTTTCGTGTGTTTAAAGTATTATAAATTTATATAATTTTTACACGTTAATATTCGTTTTATTTATATTGTGACACATCCGTGTAATCATGTCGTGTTCATGTTATTTTTCGTGTTGTGTTTTAATTATTTTTCCTATGTTGTGTTCGTGTCGTGTCTCAATTCATTTCATATTTTGTATAGTTTGTTATTATGATTCAATTTTGAAAAAAAATCTATGTGTTCGTATCATGTCTCAATTTATGACATATTTTGCATAATTTTTCACAGTGATTCAATTTAGAGAAAAAATTGGGTGTTCGTGTTATTTTTTGGTGCTTTCAAAGTATTATAAATTTATATAAAATTTTACGTATTAATAATTCGTTTTATATAGATTTTGACACGTTAGTGTATTCGTGTCGTATTCATATTATTTTTCGTGTCGTGTCATGTTTTAATTATATTTTCATATTGTGTTTGTGTTGTGTCTCAATTCATCCCATATTTGTATAATTTGTCATAGTGATTCGATTTTAACTCTAAATTCATTTATTTAAGATATTAAAATATAAAAAATTATTTAAATAAGTGATAATTATTTATATGATTCAACTTAAATTTATTTGTGATTGTTAATTTAATTAAAAATTTATAAATATTAAAAAAAATTCCCAACAAACTGGAGAAAGAATTCTAGTATTAGTAAATATTCGGTTTGGTTTAAATTGAGAACATTTAGTATTGTCTGTCCTTCTGTTTTGTTGACGTTCATTGCGAAATAAAGTCATATTCGAAATTGCTTGCGTATGAATTCAAAAAGGTTACCTACTATCTTATGTTGTTTTCAAAGGAATTCTTGGAAGAACATAATCCCCTGCATACTAACCAACTGTAATTAATCTCTTAGAAGCATAATTTAGCATCACATCACATCAAATCTTTTGATAACTAAGCTCTTATAATTAATAGAAAAATCATTACATAAACAGTCATGGTGAATTTTAATTAATCTCAATGGAAGCGTAATATCTAAATATGTAAAAGAAGCATAACACATGTTGAAGTATTTGAAAAGAGAGATACATAAGGTTGGAATGGAATATGAAATGGCCTACATCGATCAGTTCACTAAGTTTACCAACTGTGGCTGATGCATGCATGGGTTGAAAACAATCTCTGCAGCATTCAAACCAAAAGCCAACCAGCCAATTCAAAGGAGTGAGCCTTCCATAACATATATTAACTGCAATCTTCCCATAAGCAGTCTCATTGAAGTTGAAGTCCTCAACTCTAGCTAGGAATATTGTTCTGCCAGAAGCGACAATCATTTAAGCAAAATTAACAAAAATTCTAAGAAGAGTACATAAACCAAAACCCAGATAAACTACTGCATTTACCTTACAATAATTGCTTGCCTATTATATATGTTGCCATGATTTCCAGTTATAACTAATAGCAGTATTCCAGAGAGTCTCTCCATGCTTGCATGCAAAATCCTGAAGAAATTGTGTTCCCGTGTACGGAAGGCAAATGGAATCATCCATGATTCCTCAACTTACATCATATGAGTCGTTAATCGGGACTTTCAGAATAATTAAGCATTAAAAAAAAAATTGACCATACCTGCAAGCATAGCATGTTGACTCCTGAAGCACCTGCAGGGTGCATCATCAATTAGAGAAGGGTAGCTTGAATGAAAACAACATATTTTATAAGGATAGCATTAAGGCATTGGTATATTAACAAAGAGGGCCAATTTAACCCAATTGAGTTAATATACATTTTATTAGTTTGCAAGAGTGGCCAATTTAACCCAAAGGATAGCATTAGGACTTGCCGTGCAGTGACAGTACCAATATCCAATAATCGTTGTTTTCAGATACGGTTGTCAGTTGACATCCCTTCTAATTCTTCGATACGAGAAGAAAATTGTTGTGCGAAAGAATCAATATCTCGACATAAGCCAAGACGCAGATCTTGTGCCACTCCACCTAGTCATATGAAATTGCCATACATCTTGGCTCCCGAGACTCTTTCATAAATTTTCAACAATTTCTCCCGCTCCTCAGAACCCACATCAACAACACAAAAACAAACGAGTTCCCACAGATCCGTACCCAACAGACCTAGATTAAAATGGATCACCAAACATCTCAGTCAGAAGAAGAAAGATGATAGGCACAGAGTTTTTCGAGGGCTTTTTGTGTGCCCAAGTCTCGATAATAAGATCGAGCTTGGCGTTGAGGCCGACATCTAGGATGACGATGGTGAGGACTGAGGAAGCTTGTGATGTAACAAGGTAACTCCCAATCTTCCCATTTGTGGGAGTGTGATACATGCTTAATTCATCAGTGTTTTAAATTTCTGTTAGTTATATTTTATGCACTAGGTTGTAATGAGTATCATTGTACTAGGTTACATTATCTTATCTGCTATGGATTATATTGGCTCATATAGTCGAAGCCCATAGAATCTAAATAGCTATAACAGCCAAGTATAGTTGGAGCCTTTTTCTTCTTTTTCGGTTATGTTGGACCATGTATAGAGACTGGCATAAAAAGTGTGTGTCAGTGAGCTGATTATGAAACAAATCATTAATTCTCTCTTTCTCCCTTTCTTTCTTCTTCTCTCTTCTTCTTGAATATTCTCTTCTCCCTCGACTCTATACTTCCTTCTTCTTCTCTCTTCTGTGACAGTCTCAGTTTATTGGTTGAGTCCACATCATTGGTATCAGAACTATCGATCTTGGCCATGGTTGTCGGTGTGATGATGTTATCAAAAGAGGAAGTGACTCGGCTACGAAAAGGACTTGCACGTTTAGAGTCCAAATTTGAGAACTCGTTGGAGCAGCTGCAAACCGAAATACGCATTGATCTTGAGATCTTTCGTGCTAGAATGACCCGGATGCTCGATCAAATGCCCATGAGAATGGATGAGATAGACTCTGTTACAAAGGTTAGTGATTATGCAATGACAATGAAGTCAAACCCCCATATTGAACAAAATTCGTCCTTAGCAAACACCACCCATCTCTCTCTTTTGCCTTCTTCATCAACTATTACCAAACCAATCTCTGATTTCATGTCCACAAACAACAGGGATAAATTACATAGTGAATTAGATATTCAACATGTTAGATACTCAAAAGTGGCTCCTTGATGTTATATGTGCCATCTTGTGTTAATGGGTACATGTCTCGGGATTGTTGGGGTTGCATATAAGGTAATCACTGCTGGGTTTTTCTTATTGAGGATTGTTGATGTTAGGGTGAAATTTGAATGGGTTTATTCACCGATGTTTATGAATGTCAATGAGCTTGTTGAGGTTCATGATCTTTACGGGTTTAGGCTTTTGGTAATGGGAAGGAGTATGGTTTAGTCTGCTAAGAGTTTGGTTTGTAATGATGTCGCTGGCGTTGATGAAGCAAAGCAAGACTTCGTGGAGGGTATGGAGTTCCTAAAGAAGCCAGAAACATTTTCTTTCCTTAAATGGGGATCTTCTGCCTTCCGTAATATGCTTATTGTTCCTCCTGGATCTGGTATTGTGCATCAGGTTAATCTTGAATATCTTGGTCGGTTGTGTTCAACACTGATGGCATGCTCTACCCTGATAGCGGGGTTGGGACTGATTCCCATACAACTATGATAGATGGGCTAGGAATAGCTGGCTGGGGAGTTGGAGGTATTGAGCTGAGGCAGCCATGCTTTGTCAGCCCATGAGCATGGTTTTGGCTGGTGTTGTTGGATTCAAGTTATCTGGAAAATTAAGAAATGGTGTGACAGCTACAGACTTGGTTCTAACTGTGACACAAATGCTAAGGAAGCATGGTGTTGTTGGCAAATTTGTCGAGTTGTATGGGGATGGTATGGATGAACTATCATTGGTTGATAGGGCTACCGTAGCTAATATGTCTCCTGAGAATGGGGCAACCATGGGATTCTTCCACGTTGATCAGGTTACTTTGCAGTATCTCAAATTGACTGGCAAAAGTGACGAAATTGTGGCAATGATAGAATCATATCTCCTTGCAAATAAAATTTTTGTTGACTATAATGAGCCCCAACGAGAAAGCGTACTCATGGACCCCAACTCAACCTACATTCATGAGCCTCCATACTTCAAGAACATGACCATGGAGCCTCCTGGTGCCCATGGCGTGAAGGATGCCTACTGCTTACTGAACTTTGCTGACAGTATCACAACAGATCACATTTCTCTAGTAAGAAGCATCCATAAGGACAATCCTACTACAAAATACTTACTTGATCGTGGGGTGGAGCGCAAGGACTTCAATTCATATGGAAGTCGTCGTGGTAATGATGAAGTGATGGCTCGGGGAACTTTTGCTAACATTCGCTTCTGAACAAGCTATTGAATGGGGAAGTGGGCCCGAAGACAATATACGTCCCTACAGGAGAGAAACTCTATGTAATTGATGCAGCTATGAGGTACAAGGATGCAGGACATGACACCATTGTTTTGGCTGGAGCCGAGTATGGAAGTCGTAGCTTCCGAGATTGGGCTGCGAAAGGTCCAATGCTATTGGGAGTAAAAGCAGTAATTGACAAAAGTTTTGAGAGACTCCATTGCAGTAATTTGGTAGGAATGGGCATCATTCCAATTTGTTTTAAGTCTGGTGAGGACGCAGACACACTAGGTTTGACCGGTCACGAGTGTTATACCATAGATCTCCCAAGCAAAATAACTGATATAAGGCCTGGCCAAAATTTGACTTTCACGACTGACAATGGGAAGTCTTTCACTTGCATTGTCCGCTTTGACACTGAGGTTGAATTAGCCTACTTCAATAATGGTGGACACCATTTCAGTGAGGGAACAAGTGTTGACCGTGAAATACGGAGAACACTGATGGAGTCACTTAATCAACTTAGGAAGGTTAAAATGATCATGGCTACAAACAGACTTGATGTTCTTGACAGAGTAGTCGTTACTTTACCGGTATCGGCCGTATCGACCAGTAGGTAAAACCAGTATCGTACTGTTTCGATTTTTGTACCGGTCCATACTGGTTATATCAGCCTGTATCGGTCGGTATCGATATGTACCGGTCCATACCAGTTGGTACAAGATTTTGAATTTTTTATTTTTAAATTCACTTATTTGATTTTGTAAATCAATTTTTAATTTTTTTGTATTGATCATTAAATTAGGTTATTTAACCTAATTAATAATAATTTACTATATATATTTAAATATTATTTATTTATTTGATGTTTAAAAATTTATATTTGTATATAAATAAATATATAATAATATGAATATAATGGACGTATATTTACATGTGTATATAATATATTTTATGAAATAACTTAAAAATAGGTTATAAATATATATGAAAAAATATTTAAAAAATATTGATAAATCCGAAATTATACATCGAAATATCGATATTATTATGTACCAGTATCAAAATAAAAACGGTAACCCACTGACTACTTTAGTTCTTGACCCTTTTCACGGAATTGTTGCTGTATTTGTCTGCATTCTGATAACTATGTTGAAAGGTTCAACTGATAAGAAAAAGAACTCATCCTTGGGGACAAGGATGTTCTTCACCCAGAGAGTATTGATACATGCTTAATTCCTCATTCTTTTAAATTTCTGTTAAGTTGGCTATATTTTATGCACTGGGTTGTAATTGGTCGAATTGTATTGGGTTATATTGCCTTATCTGCTATGGATTATATTAGCTCATATAAGTCCACATATTCTAAATAGCTATAACTGTATAGGGTAGTTGGAGTCTTTTTCTTCTTTTTCGATTATGAAATGAATCATTAGTTCTCTCTTTCTCTCTTCTTTTCTTCCTGAATATTCTCCTCTCCCTCGACTCTGTTCTTCCTTCTTCTTCTCTCTTCTGTGACAGTCTTTAGTTTATTAGTTGAGCCCGCATCAGAGTATCTTGGAGGTGGTGGGATCTGTTGAAGAGGTAACCATTTGGTCACTCTTGGTGACCTGGCGTCCTCCAGCGGCTTGGACCTGCGTGGGACGAGAAGGTCGGGAGAAGAGGCGCTGGTGGAGATGTCGGTCAAACCTAATCTCGAAAAAAAAAAGAAAAAAAAGATAGAAGAAATTTTATTTTTTAAAATAAAACTATATTTTTATTAAAAAATAATACATGACATTTACATGTTTGTCACGTCATTAACGTGGATGTATATGTAAAATTTATTCAAAATTTTGATGATATAACAAGATGATTTGGCATAAAAATACCACGTTCCATCATTTTATTGAATGATAATCAATTCTAATGGGAAATTTGGTATAGTATAAGAGTCATATTATCCCAAACATATATTCCATTATCGTAAAAAAGTCGTCTGCCACTGCCCTGACTAACAATCACCCTATTGTTAGACACAACCGGAAAACACACTGAAAACATAACTCTAGTTTACATGAACTAAGCACAATACCTCTCGAGTGTCATTGACATTTTAAACTCACCACTAAAACAGAATTACAAATGAAGGCTTTTATTTTTTTAGCTTGATGATGAACCATGACTGCTTCGTCAAAGTGTAGATGGTCCAGGACTGGGAGTTGGCCTTAATTCAAGTCCCTTTTCACTCAACCTGCTGGGGCTTCCTAATCCTTCCCCCCTCAGTTGACTAATCCGGGGACTATATGCCTTTCGGGAGACTTGTGTGCTGTAAGAAGGTTTTATATCCCCCATTGAAGATGGAGTTGTACTTGATATATTAGGACTCTGCGTACGCCGGATTTCTCCACGGCTTCTTGTGATAATTTCATCTAGAATTTCTGCACCATCAATATGAGTAGTCCTTGCCTGACGTTCCTGGTCCTGTCCAGTATACAAAGCATCGATCATACACTAGAATTCTCAGGGAAGATCTAAGATCATAGTCTGATCCATAAATAAAACTGTAAAAGACAGATCAATCCATATTGAAAATCATGATCTTTCTCAATGCAATGCAATCCAAACATTTGCAACTATGCGTGCAGCAGCAGCAGATACAAGGCGCAACCATACTTGAACCTATATAGAATGGACCATAGCATTGATATTATACTTACTACCCTTTCTATTTAAAAAACCTGTGAAAAATATGGCAGATGGCAGCTTCGAATCCAGTACTAGCTATACAGAACTAAGTGAAATCAACCGTTATTGCAACCTGAACTACAAACAAATTCATGATGATCTAAAGTGAGGTTCAGAGAGCATACTTCAAATGCCATGTTGTAGGCAATGGCAGGGGCTTCCTCAAATTCTGCAGCATCAAGGTCTTGAAGATGGGCACCTTTGAAAAACTTGGGGAGCAAATATTGCCGCACCGGTACAAGAAGCATGATCAAAAGTGGGAAAAGGACTCCAGCTATCGGGATCCATGTTAAGCCAAAGCATACTAGCAAGTAAACTGTCTGGAACAAGGTAAAAGTGGCAATTGTTTTGAAAGGAACGGTCTCAACAAAGGTTGCATGATACTCCTCCAACACCCTGACAAATCAGATACTGGTATATTTAGATGTCTAAGCTTCAAAGAATAATAATAAGTTGAAGTATGGGCACTAAACGAAAAAATGATAGCGAAACTTTTCAGATTATTCATCTTTCATGAGCATTAATGTGAAAAAAATGACTGTCTATATGCATGACAGTTTTTATGATAAAGCTCTAATGCCAGATGAGCAGAGAGAAGAAGATTTTAGAGTAGAACTGAAGATATGATTAACATAGTAAAAAAGGGAGTTTATATCCTAGAACCCGGGCAAAATTCCTGAACTAAGAAGGAAAGGAGCACTAGTACTCAAATAACTGAAATAAAAAGTAAAAGAAGGGGGGAAAAAGAGAAACATACTTGTATCTTCGACTAGGAGCAGTGAAAAGCAATAATATTCTCTCCCAAAATTGATTCCCGGGCAAGCTTTCAATGGCCATGAAAGCAAAATAACCCCAAAGAACAGAAGTGGGGATCTTCTTAAGAAGAGGCATAGCAGCAACACACCCAGCAACCATCAGTGCCTGAAGCAGGTTACTGAGACGTTGTTCTTTGACTTCAACAGGTAAAAGCTCATCGATTTCCTTATCCACGTCAAAAATGGTCTCGTCAACAGGTGCATCAATGTAGCCAGTACTTGAGGCCAGTTGGATAGTGGATTCTTTCAGTTCTTTCAGTCCCTATTTTAGGTAAAGGTAAGGGCAAACAGGGGATGATAATTGATGGTGTAAATCAAAATGATAAATACAAATTAATCTACCAGGGTGGATGGAAATTGATAAACGAGTGGAGTCTGCATTTCATTGTATGCCTCTTGCAAACTTCGATATAGTTGACTCAGATTTGATTTTTTATTTCTACTTGTTCGGGCTGTTGATACAAGCTTATTACGCAAAAGCTGTTATCAATAAAACAAAAGAAGCAATCACAACGATTTACATAAGAGCAGAACTAACAAATGAATGAAAGACGATGTTTGCATTAATAGTGAAATATTATTAGAAGACAACAAAATATGGTAGGAAACTGGAAATTGTGTTCCCAATATGTAAGAAAATTGTCCAAGCTGCTGTGCCTTATCCTCAGGAGGTCAACAGGTGTTCTTAATTCTAGTTTCAGAAATTACTTTGTGAAAGATTTTAACAAAATAAAATAAAGAAGGATGGAAAGAACAAGCGAAAGACAAAGAAGAGTTGGGTCAGTTTATAACCACATATAGAATGATAGAAGGAATTTCAGTTAATTGATGACTGAGCCTGGAACACTGTCAATTCATATATCATCAACTAGTAAACTATCTATTACCTGATGTTTCAGGGTTGCTAAGCTTTTTGTATGCATTGGAGATTGTGGAATAACACCATTGGATGGTGGAATGCCAATAAGACCACATAATATGACCTAGTAAAAACCATATCATGTGTTAAGACCAAAAAAAAAAAAAAAGAAAGAAAGAACTTTCAGCAGAAAAAATCTGCATTTGTTACTATTGTTTCAAACTTTCTTAATAGGTTCATCATTCAAAACGAGTATCCCATGACAATAGCGCACCAGAAAACCCAAAAGAAGAAGGTCATAATGGTATGAGGGTGGCTTTTTCAGATTGAACTCTTTCTGTTGAGCAAGTTGAGATGCTACACTGTGGTCAAAATAGTAAAGCACGGCAATCATGGTTGCTGGAATAAATGCTCCAACTATGTAAAGAGGGGGCACATTCACCATTTCCTACACAATCGAAAAAATGAGTCTCTTGGCAGGTTTTGAAGGAAATTACAAAAACTTAGCTCCCAAGAAGGAAAGGGAATATACAGATACTAAAGATTTGAAAACCACGGAGGATTCACCTTGATAACAGTCCAATTAGAATATGCACCAGGAGACCATGGGTTTGGACTGAAAAGACGCCTTGGAATCCCTCTTGGAACATCATTAACAGGTATGTAAGAAACAGCAGTCCACACAAGCACCATAAGTGGCACCCCATAATCTGCTATAAAACCTCGAAACCAGCCTATCAAATTAAGATGCATAAGTCAGTAAAATAAAATAAGGAATTCAAAAGTATGGCCTTTCTGCAACCAGGGAACTGAATAAAGTGATAATTAATGAAAGAAAGAGTTAGGCCACAATTGCATGGTTACTGAACTATTCTTTCAATGGCAAAAACAGAGGTAACATCACCCATTAACCCCTTATGAGAAGAATTAGAATGCACTAATCTAATACCTGTTCCATAGCACCAGGATCTTGCTTTACGGCTCCTTAATGCAGTGAGGAGGAGGCCAAAGGACAGAACTAGTGCGAACATTCCATTGCCAAATCGCCAAGAAGGCTGCAATGCTGTTTGCTCAGGATTTTCTCTCTGGGGAATGCCAAACTCCTCCACAACTCCCTGTAGGATAGAATTCATTATGTACTAAAATGAAAGAGTTTAATCACAGTCTTGGAAGGGAACAATGCAGAAAAGTGTTGGTACTTTTTAATTTGAAATAACAACAAAAACACTAAAAAATCTCAAATTAACTTCCAGTGGCACATAAAAGCATGATCATAAACATTTCAATTTTCCTGTTTATAGGAATAGATCATTTCATTTAATAATGTTAGTTACATGAGGATACTCACCCGAATAGCTTGCTGCATGAAAAGCATTGCAATTAGTAGACCAAATAATTCACCAGCAACACGTGTAAATCGATTTATTATAGAACATGCCCCTAGAATTGCCAATAAGAAAAGCAAAAGTGCTGTCCACACACAAACCCTGAGAACCCATCAAAGTAAAGAAAACAGCTCAGTGCAACCAAAAAATCTATCTGGTTCAGTACTTTTCTTTTTGAGCTATGTGGTTCGGTACTTAAGTATGCTGAGAATTGAAGAAATACCATCCTGTCCAGGCTAAGAAGAGTTTATGGCCCAAATCTTTTCGGTCCTTGGCAAAGTTGAACATAAATGTATACATCAATACAGTAGGCTCTGCAACTCCAAGTATGAGCAGGGGCTGTCCTCCAACAACTGAGTGAATGATTCCACAAAGTGCTGTTGATGCAAGAGTTTGTACTGCAGTCAAACTACCATCTGAAACAACAACAACAAAGTATCTCTTAGAAATCATGACAGACATAGAAGAACATGTAAATATACATGTATAAATGTCTAGTTCCTACCTGTATTTCTTTCCAGCTGCTCCCCAAAAGATATAACTGGAATTGCTGAAGCAAAGAATATATATGTTGTTGGAGCAAGGATCCTACATGATCAAAAATTAAATATATTGATTATAACTTTACAAAGCATAACTTCAAAAAGATTGTAGTCTTCTTTATAATGATGTTCATAAACTTCAGATAATTGTTTGTTTGTTAAAAATAAATAGGAGCATATTGTATTCCATACATGAATAGACATGAGCAATGAATGTTACAAACCTGAGACCTGCACGGCAGCCACCGGTCCAATCTTGCTTGTAGCATAAAAGCCTTTCTTTCAGATCATTCTTGATTCCACGGAATGGAACAAAAGTTTCTTCCATGGTAGCTCAATATTGTGCAAACAAGAACGTTTTTCTTTTCTTTTTAGTTTGACAGACAATAATGAAGAACAAGACACAACAGACAAACAAAGATTAAAGGACTCGAGAGGCCAGTATGGTAACTAAACTTGCATAAGCTAAACTAAGTTGGGGAAATTATGGGCAGAAGGACAAGAAATGGTTTCTCATTGTTGGATTCAAGAAGTAAAATTATGTGAATTTATCATTTTTCCTATGTATATAGTTGACCCTTGAAAAGGCCGATAACTAAATATACTGAATAAAAGAATGTCACATTTCGAGGAATTTATAAAGAATGATTGGGGTATATCGCTATGAAAGATGAGAAGAATCAAATTAGATACGAATCAAAGCACCTGAAATTCAATTTGGCCGTAAAAAGTCAAGGATGCTAAGGAGCAAATTCCATAAGTGAATTTAAGCAAGTGCTCAGTTAACGGAAAGAAAAGATGCTCTCCATATCTTCAGATCTTAACTAACGATCAAATTCAACAAAACTTGGATCCATAATCACTTCTGTGTTTACCTCATTGTTCAAAAAAGAAAAAAAAAAAAAAAAAAAAAAAAAAAGAAGCTTTCTTGGCATCAACTAAATCCCGCCAATAGTAAACCAACAATAACAAAGGCAGTTAGATTTGACAAATTACATGGTACAATCTTACAGGCAGAAATATCAGACAAGCTAAAAGTTTTAAGAGTTTGAAAGCAGGTACCAGAAAATTAACGAAAACCCATCGTCCTAAACTCCATTCAAGATCGTTTAAATCAATTTGAAGCAAATGGGCATTAATAAAATCCAAGAAGAAACCTTTAAGATCAAAATGGAACAGAAAAACTGGAAGTGGAACAAGATTAACGGGAATCCAGAATTGGAAACATAGCAGAACAAGTTTAAAACAGCTTTGAGGAAATGGGCATTAATCAAACATAGAAAGGAAGCAAAAAAGACAAGTTGAGCAAGATTACATTATTAAAAAGAGACCCTTTTCAAGGAAGAACACTAAAACACCTATAAAAAGAAGCAGACAAGGAGAACAATGACAATTACAGGGTTGCAGTGACAAGGCTTAGAGGAGCAAGAGGGCAGAGAAATATATATAGGGAAGAGGAGGAGCTAAGAAGACAAGGAAGGTAGAGAAGATTTCAGAAGTAAGTAGGCAGGGAAAAGGTTAGTATTAGAGTTGAGGAAAGTAATGAAGAGGTTTTTGGCAAACAAACTCTGGCAATGAGAGAGGAAAGGATTTTTGGCGTGAAACGAGACAGTGTGTGGTGACTAAGCATAAATTAAACTCTTTTTCAGGTATGAATAAAAACAAATCACAATATCATGAAAGAAAAAAAGAGAAAGAAAGAAAGGTGAGAAGGCAGTGGGGACCGTGGACTTGACTGTTGCTGAGAAAACTGGGATTGACAATTAAAGCTTAATGTAATTTTCTGAGGGAAAAAAAAGTGACAATCAAAATGCAGCAAAGAGACAAGAAACTCTTAAATTAGGAGATGTTGATGTTAAAACTTTAACATTAAATCTGGGTTTCACCAGAACAGAGCTATAAACTTTGTCTAGCAGTTACTATCCTTGTAATAACTCTAATCAAGTATTAGATGATACTTTCTTCGTAGCCTCGTTTTTTTTTTTTTTTTGTTGAAAATTTGCAGGATAAAAAATTTCCATGTCAAACATAAATAAATTCATCTTTTTTACATAACATGAAATTTGAAGATTACAGGACTATGATTCCCTTTTCAGCAATTTTCTTGATAATGAAATTAATTATATTTGTAATCTGCCTTGAGTTCTTGATCAAATAAGCAATTGAGTAGCAGAAACAGTGATCAGGTTTTGTCAAATTTATATTTGGGCTGATTTCTGCGACGAATTACTGCCCTATGTTATTCAGATTTTGCATATTTTTTATTCATGTATGATAAATGTATCTAATATATATTGAAATATGATTTTTTAAATATATGATATATAATTTTTTTAAAAGTAACACTCAACTCAAATAAGATCGAATAATAAAAGAAAATCGTTACAAATAATCAACAGATTTCATTTCAGTAAGCAAATGCTAAAAATCCGAGATCAATAAAAGTTATATCTATCAAAAATCTAACCTAACCTTTTTTAGGTTTTGCCATCTAAACAACTTTCATTTTATATAGAAAGTTGAAGAAGCTCAATGGACATGCATATTTATTCTCTTAACTTTAAATATACTATAATACTAATATATACCCCATTATCGTTAATTAAATATATTAATGCCAAATCAAGCAACTGAGGATTAAAATTATAAAAAATTATTTCATTCATCGTTAGTAGAATTTTTAAATTTTATAAACAGGTTAGTAGGTGACACATACCACTTAAAGTATATTAAAAAGATTAAAATACTAATTAAAAAAAAAAGTGGGATATATGACAAATTTTTAATAGTAGTTGTAAAATTAAAAAAATTCATCACCAATATATCAAAAACGAACTCTAAAATTATTATGATTATATGCACTAATCTTAATTAAGATCATTCCAATTATTATTTTATCATTTCTTGTCCATCCATTTACCCAATCTTTCGCTAATTGTGTTTAAATCTGTTCATGGATCGTTCGGGCTGTGCCAGGTCCGGTTAGCAAAAAAATTTTGCTTGTCTAAACTTGATCTGGCCATATTCGAAGGACCCAAAAAATCTTGAATTATTGTTAAAAAATATTAAAAATATATTTTATATTAATATGTATATATTTTATAATTAAATTTAAATAAAAATATTATTTTATTTGTTAAACAGTACTTCGAATCGGATTGGAGCCACCCGAATTTTAAAAACCTATTACAGGCTCGGCCTAACCCTTGGTCAGGTCTAATTATGCTTATGGTTTGGTTAATCATCATCTTTACTTTAATTAACAAACCCATGATTAACATTAATTAATGGAAAAACTAAGACCTACTTACATGAAAATATCTGTGGATGTACTTGTAATATCCACAGATATTTTCATGTAAGCAAATTTTTTCATGTAAGCATATACCATGAAAATATGTAAAATTTCTTAATGGCAAAAAATTTGCTTACATGAAAATATCTGTGGATATTTTCTCATTCTGACACTTAAGAAAAATCTAATCTTTATTATATATATTATTCAATTTTGAAAAATAAATCTTACCATAATAATTTATCATCAATTTTTTTTAATTTAAATTTCATTTTCAAAGATCAAATTTGGTCTATTTGAATTGTGAAATAGATAAAACATTTATTTAAAATTAAGATTAAATGCAACAGAATTTTACAAGACTAATTAAAAAAGTCCAAAACATATTGTATAAGTGGAATTAATTTTTATATTTATTTTAAAATTTTACTTTCTTTTGGGTTTTTTTATGTATATAATATATAATAATATATATGTATTTTATTTATATTTTGATAATATTAAAATTAAATAATATTAATTTATATATTTACACATATTTAAAAAAAAATCTAATTCGTGCATCGCACGAGTCGCAAACTAGTGAATTATATATAATTAAGGGCTCTTGACATAAAACATACTGAAATAAAGCTAAAGCACATTAATAATAATACAGTTGACATAAAACTAAAGCAACAAAGTAGTGTTTTTTTTTTTTTTCAGAGCTCTTTTTTTGAGGAGAATGGGAATCAGAAAGATTCTTCTACTAAGGGTTGCTTTGAGCAAGAAATATTTCGTTGTTTGTCCAATAAGGATTTCTGGCCAAATACAAGGCTTTTGATCGGAACATGATCGGAAGATTGACATGTTTGGTTTGCAAAGGTTCTTCATACCAATCATCCATTAGCCATTCTCTGTTTACAGTCACGTAGGTGTTAAGGTCCATTCGTAACTGATGAATATACTCAGGAGGGTAAGATCCCCATGGTTCTTCCTGGTGTAGGGGGTAAGGTTTGTGGGTGGAGTACTGATTCTTTTGGCATAGGTCAAGAATTTCATTGTGAAGTTGGACCTTTGTAAAAGGATTCTCGTATAAGGAGAAGGGAAATTTCTTGTATGGTTGTGCCGATGGTTGAAAACCATCTTTTGTATAAGGTCTGTGGAAGAGAATGGTGGTGTACGTGTATAATGTATTAGTATAGTCTTGGAGGATGGATTGCCATTCTGTGAGAGGGTAGAACCATTGTAGGAAGACTAGTAAGTAATCTGTCTGGAACCTATGTTCAGTTGCCCAATAAAGGTTCAAGGTTGGGAATTCGATGGCGATGGTATAGACCTAATAGAAATACCAAAGAATTGGAAGGAGTTCTCGAGGGAAGACAGCATAGTAGGGTATGCGAAAAATGTGAAGGAATGGTGACTAGGGGTTAATCCCAATTGATATGAAAGCATGGTCACCATGTTTTCTGATTATAAAGGATTGATAAAGGAAGATTCTATCTTTGGCCCTTGTATTGATTGTTTTCAGGGCTATCTCATTCTTGAGCTCTAAAGGGAGTAAATCAAGAGAGAAATTTGTGTGAGAGTGTAGCTTTGAGGATGAGGGGCCAACTGAGAGATTCATCATTGAGGTTGTTGGGAAGGTCTGGATAGAATTTATGGGACCACATTGAGGTTGCCTTTTATATGCTTGAAGGTGGAGCTAAGGGTTTCAGTTGTTTTTCAGTCAATGAACCATATATGAAAAAATTGGAATCGGATTCCTTCTGCAATGGATGGGACTATTGGTTTAGGGTTAGAGTTTCAACTATTTTCTCGTTAATCAAACATTACAGAAAATATTGAAATCGGATTCCTTCTTCAAAGGATAAGACTATTGATTTAGGGTTAGGTTTTAGGGTATCATCGGATTTTTAGTGAATCAAGCATTGTAAAAAATATTGAAATCGGATTCCTTCTGCAAAGGATGAGACTATTGATTTAGGGTTAGGGTTTAGAGTTTCAACTAATTTCCAGTCAATCAACCATAGCAAATGAAAAAATTGGAATCGAATTCCTTCTGCAATGGATGGGACTATTGATTTAGGGTTTCAGGTATTTTCTAGTGAATCAAACATTATAGAAAAAATTGGAATCAAATTCCTTCTACAATGGATGGGACTATCGATAGGGTTAGGGTTTCAGCTATTTTCTCGTCAATCAAACATTGTAGAAAAAATGGAATCGGATTCCTTTTGCAATGGATGAGACTATTGATTTAGAGTTAGGGTTTCGGCTATTTTCTTGTCAATCAAACATGCAGAAAAAATTGGATTCGGATTCCTTCTGCAATGGATAGGACTATTGATTTAGGGTTAGGGTTTCAGCTATTTTTCAGTCAATCAACCATTATAGAAAATGTTGAAATCAGATTCCTTCTGCAAAGGATAGGACTATTGACCAGATTTAGGGTGCGGGTGTGGGATTCAGCTATTATAAGTATGATACTACCTCCTCATTCTCTCCTCATTTTGTTTCATCTGTTTTCCATCATCATTATCATCCTTCTCTATTTTTCTTTCGTCATTTTCATCTCTTACTACAAAACATGAGCAACAGAGTGATCGCATTGGTCTACTATAATGGCCAAATTCATAACACTGATGAAGGTGCTACCTTTGATTGTGAACGTCCTAAAAGCTTTCGTGTTGATGAAGATGTCACATTAGAGGAACTGAAGCTGAAAATTCATACAAAAATCAAAGGTGGAAATAAAAAAAGAGTTTCAGAGATTAATTATAGGCTTCCTCTTTCTATTGGTAAAGTATGTGTCCGATATAGGACATTTCCACTTGAAGATGATGTTGATGTGAGATGCATGTTTGATGCACACAAGACATTTGAAAATGTTGGTGTACTTGAGTTATTTGCTGACATAGAGGATGTTCACGATGATTATGGGCCTTCAAATATTCGTACTACAGACAACTTTCCCACAGAAGATGATGATTCTGGGCCGTTGTATGTTCACACTACATACGAAGTTCCCACAGAAGAAGTCGTTCCGCTATCTCAAGCTACAACGTTTCATAATTCATTAGTCTCACAAACAATTCCTACTGCCCTAGATGATGAGCCAGCTGGTGTTGATCCTGTTCCGTCATGTGGAGTCCATAGTAAATATGTTGGTGACTTTAGTGAGCAGGAAGAGGATGCTGAAATCGCAAATGATAGTGATGACAACAGTGATTCTGACCCAGACGTCGGCGCTGCTGAGATCAACGCTCATGGAGATCTTCCCCCATATGAGGGTGCATCCCATATGTGCATCCTGGATCTGGAGGCAATGCAAGTGCCAGAATTTCCTGAGTATGGTCATACATTTGCTACGCCTCTGAATTAGGATCCATCTATAGTTGATCTCAGTGTTGGGTTATAATTTCCAACAAAAGAGGCTGTGCTTTCAGCTATTAAGTACTATAACATCAAAAACTCTGTAGATTACAGAGTAATTGAATCTAAGCGGACCAAATATTATGCCAAATGTATAATGTATGGAAAAGGGAGCAATTGGAGAATAAGGGCAACATTTATGAAGAAGAAACAAGCATGGGAGATTAGAAAATATGAAGGGCCTCATACTTGCACATCGGGAAGGATTTCACAAGATCATTGCAAGTTAGATTCTAACATGATCTGTTCATGCATTCTGCCATTGGTCCAAGCAAATCCGAAGATCTCCATTTTAGTTTTGATCGCTGAGATGCGAATCCGATATGGATACATCACCTCTTATAAGAAAGCGTGGAAAGCAAAGCAAAAGGCAATTGTTCGAGTTTTTGGCGATTGAGAAAGATCGTACAATGATCTGCCTAAATGGTTAGGTGCAATGCAACATTTTGTTTCTGGTACAATTGTGAAATTGCAAACGATACCTGTATATAACGATGATCGACTGGTCCAAGGTAAGCATATATTCCATCGACTCTTTTGGACATTCAAGTCGTGCATTGAAGGGTTTTCATTTTGTAAACCTATTGTGCAAATAGACGGTACTTTCTTATATGGAAGATACAAAGGAACATTGTTGTTAGCTATTGTACAAGATGGCAACCGAAACATACTGCCTATTGCCTTTGCCATTGTGGAGGGTGAGACAGCGAGTCTTGGTCATTCTTTCTCACTAATTTGCATACATATGTGACAACACGACCTAGCATATGCTTGATGCCTGATCAACACGAAGCTATCAAAGCTGCGATCAAACGCGATAGTAGTGGATGGAATCCTCCAGATGCATATTCAGTGTACTGCATTCGACACATTGCAGCTAACTTCATGAAAAAATTTAACAATAAGGATTTGCATCGACAAATTGTTAACATGGGCATGGAATCGAATCATAGTTTTATCTCTTTTATTTCCTTTACTATATAAAATAATATTGAAATTCACAAGTCTTTTGTTTTTAATTTTATCAGGATACGAGTTGAGACGGCCCAATTTTCATTGGATGTATGAGAATCTTCATGGAGAAAATGTAGAGGCGGCTAATTGGCTTGATAGGACCCCCAAGGATAAGTGGGCCCAATCATATGATCAAGGAAGAAGTTATGGGCATATGACAATCAACCTAGCTGAATCTATCGATTCAGTGTTGAAGGGGGGCGCGTCATCTTCCCATTACTGCTTTTTAGTGCAATCAACATATTATAGGTTGACTGCACATTTTGTTAAGATAGGGAACAAGCAAATTGCAATAATGAAGGGAGGGCACACATACTGTGAAATAGTCACACAGGCTATGCAAGAAAATTACAGGAAAGCTAACTCTCACTTTGTTCGTGATTTTACGCAAGCAAATCAATTTTTTCTGATTGAAAAGTTAGTTGATCCACAAGAGGGAGTTCTTGCAATGAAGTACAAAGTCAAGGTTAGTGACATGTGGTATGACCATGGGAAGTTTCAAGCACAAAGGTTCCCTTATTCACATGTAGTTGCTGCTTGTGCACATGTCCATGTAGATTGCATGCAATATGTGGACAATGTCTATAGACTTGAAACTATATTCAATGTTTATAGACATGAGTTTGAACCAATTGAAAAAGAAGGTTATTGGCCTCAATATAATGGTCCAGAAGTGTGTCACAATCAAGAAATGCGGAGAAACCCACATGGTCGGCCAAAATCAAGTCATATTCGTAATGAAATGGACCTCAGGGAGAAAGGCCAACCAAAACGTTGTGGATTATGCAGAAATGAAGGTCATATCCGTCGAAAATGTCCGTATCAATCTGGCACATCAGGGGAGAGTTCGCATCAACAATAACATAATTACATGTTTTATGCACCTGTAATATTTACATATTTTGCCATCAAGAAAAAATGTTATGCAAGTTTGTTCCTAATTATCATATAATGTAATTTTTATTTTATATAAAATTAAAAAATTTTATAAATAAATTAAAAACATGCTGAGAAATCGCCATCGGTATTTCGGTCATTAATTTTAAAACATCGGTATTTCGAAAAAAAAAGAAGAAACTGTATTCAGATAAATAAATTTAAAAAAAAACTATAATTTATTTATTTTATAAAATAAAATTAAAATTTTATTTTTATCATGTCATATAATTTTTATTTTATATAAAATTAAAATTTTTTATAAATTATAAAAAATAAAAGCATATAAATTAAAAAAAAAACTAATAACAAGGGAAATCGCCATCCCCATGGCGATTTTCCTTGTAAATTTTTTAAAAGTTTTGGAAAAAACACAAGGGAAATCACTATGGGGGTGGCGATTTCCCTTGTGTATTTAAAAAAAAAAAATTGGAAAAAAACACAAAGAAAATCGTCACCTCCCATGGCTATTTTTCTTGTGTTTTTTTTTCCAATTTCTGAAAAAAAACATGCTAAGAAATCGCTATCCCCCATGGCTGTTTCCCAACTTCTTCTAAAACAAGCAGATTTCGGTCATTAATTCTACAACATTAGTATTTCGATAAATAAAAAACAAATTTAGCTATATTCAGATAAAAAAAAAAACAACTTCTGTTACATGTGAAGTTAGCAATATTTTTGGGTACGAGGATTAGTATGATTTGAAATTTATATGGGACATCCCATTTTTACCATTTGAGCCGAGTCCAAGTAACTTAACTTAGAAGTTTCTTACCCAAAAAAAAGAGAGAAACTTAGAAGTTTCTTGATGATTACTACATTAATAGGTAATTTATATTTCAATCACTGAACTTAACATCAATTTTTATATAAGTCATAAATCTTTAATTTTATCAAATTACATAACTGAACTTCTATTATATTAATAAGGTCACTTATGTTAACTCCGTTAAGCAATTATAACGAAAAAGCTGACTCAATATGTATACATGATTTATTAGGCGATAGAAACACTAATCATATATATAATATAACAACGTACGTACCTGTACTGACCGGTATTAACTGGTACAAATTATTACAGATCGATATAAAAATCGAAACGATACGATACTGATACTATTCGATTTATCTTAAAAATGATATGTACTGACCAATATGACCAGTACCGATATAATACCGACTACACTACTCGAAACATTAACTCAATCACTCCTAGATATAACACGAACAAATTATGTGCAAAGTCAATTTGTTTAGAAGTCATGTAAGGAAATCGATTCAGATTACCTGCCTCAAAGATAATGTTTGAAATTTTTAATAAAAATACCTTCAACTTTTGCCTTTTAAGCGTGTCATCATAACGTCACCAATTTGCATGACTGATTAATTGCATTAATTGTGTCCATTTTTCATTTTTTTTCGTAATATGATAAAAAATTAACTAAATTTTGTTTGGATTTAATTTATATTTTTCGTGATTTTAAGGATATTTTTTTAATTTAATACATTTAAAATTTTATTTTCGAAATACTCTTACGAAAATGGAGTCCGGATTGATAAAAATAAAGAATTAATTCCTCATCTTAACAACTACCTAATCCCTTGTGGGTGTCATTTTACAACTCTACAATACACATAAAGTCTTCCACTGAATGGAGGAATCTGGAGGAATCTCAAGGGGGCTTAGCTCTCAGCTCGGAAGATCATCCTCGACTACTTAATTTGCTGAACTAAATTACTACTTGGAGGCATCTAAACCATGTATGATGTATAGTTAAAGCTATTGAATTTTATAAATAAAAATATTGGTATCTGCACACAATCTTTCTTTTTTTTTCTTTAATTCCTATTTCTTTCTTTTGTTATTTGTTTTAGAGTCCAAATTTTCAACCAGCATTGACAATTAAGTACATAATTAAGATGTTGTTAGTCAATATATAGGCGTTCGAATCATTAGCCATTAAGATTAAAAAAATTGGAATCCAAGATCAAACCGGTTAAACCATCTATTTCTGATTCAATCGATTGAATCGAGTGATTCACTTAAACAAAATTTTAAATAAAATAAATAATTAATAAAAATATGTATTTGACTTAATGGTATGATTTTTAATATATAATTAAAAGGTTAAAGTTCAAATCTCATCAATTACAAAAAAAAAAAAATTAAAAAAATAAAAATATATCAAACCGATTTTTCCGATTAAACCAATCTTTTATTGGCTCAATTAATACTTGATTTTATATAATGTACCGGATCAAAGAACATTTCGGTTTTTAATTGAGCCATCGCTTTTTGACTTGAAAATCTTTTTGTTGATTATTTGAAAGATAAGGCTTGGCCAATTGAGCAATTTAAAATATTAATAATAGTGCTAGATGTGGTGATAGGATATTTGTAATTTGATTTGGATCAAATTAATAAAATTATTTTTATTTAAATTTAATAATAAAATATAAAAAGAAATTTTTAATATATTTTAAATAATAAAATAATAAAATAAACTTTTCAAGTTCGATGAGTCGAACTAGACCTTGAACAATTATACATATATATATATATATATATATATTTTTTTTTATCATTCGGATCTGACTCGATTTAATTTGATCCATGGACTGCGTAACAGCAAAACCAATCTAATATTAGAAATGAGAATGATGCTATTTTCCGAACAAAAATCATCTGGACCGACTTCGTGCCCTGCCTTCTTGCCCCGTTTACATGCTGTTGCCACGTGTGGTAAACAAAGAAAAGAAATCTATTTTAACAGCAAATCTTCGTTAAAACAATTTTTTTTTAAATAATACTTTTACATCTAAATAAAAACCCAACGAGAATATAAAAAATATTGCCGTGATAAAGATTAAGAGCCTCTTTACAATAATTCATCTGGGTATAGGTTTGTTGAATCTATATCAAACATGAAATTTTTTTTTTCTTGATAAAATTCTCAATCTTAACACATAAAACCAACCAATTATAAAGAAAATAATATATAGAACTTTCATCAAAAACACTTGAGATGCACTTTTTCAGCACAATCAGTAATCATTAAATCAATAATGAGTAAATTAAAAAAAAAAAATCAAATTATCAAAAACTCCAAATTTGAATTCAAATATGAAAAATTAACCAAAGACCCCATTTTTAATTTTATTTTCATTACACGAAGCTGTAGTGAGTTTTTTTAATAAAAAGTATGGAAAAATGGAAGATTGAGCATGCAAAGAAATTATTTTTTTGACTTCATGCAAATTTCAAATGTTTTAGATATTATTTATCAATATCATAAATTTTAATGATGAATTGAATTGTAAAATCCAATATAATTTTCCGATGAGTTTCTCTCAAAAAGTTTTACTATTTTTTTTTTCTTTTTCTTTAAGAGACTCTTTTTCACTAAAAAATATTATTTACAAAAGTTTATTAAATTCAAAACCTACGTGTTAAAATCTTGTTGGTGGGACAGGAAGCTGGGCATGTTTAAAGGGCAGGCGATTTCCGTTCCTATTTTCCATGCTTAATAGCTGATACCAATAAGCACCTTTCTGGTATATACTTTCCATCCCTTAGTAGTATATATTAATTTTTCCATGCATTTACACTAAATCAAATGCAGAACTCGTCGTTATCTATTCCAACTGTAGTTTACCCTTTGTCAGCAGCTAGGTATATTTTAATTAATTCATTAATTAAACATGCACGTAAGAAGCTAAAAAAGTTGTCAACAGTGGATTTATTATGGCAACCATTAACATATATGTATATATATATATATATATATATGCAAAAAGGTATATTGTTTGTTCTTAATATATTTTATTTTATTATATATTATATTATCTTTTTAAAAGGTATAAGGAGTTGAACTAGAAAATTATACTATATTATCTTTTTATTAAGATTTTCTTGCAAATAGGAGGGTGTAGTATTATTTTGCTACCTGTAAGATAAAATAAATAAATAAATAAATAAATTTGGGTTGTTGTTTTTAAGCCGAGGGAAATGGTAGATAAGTTCCTCTTTGTTTCTTTTAAATTTTTTTTTTTTTGTTTCTAAAATTTAAAATTTTCATTGTTTATTTACGATTTTTTTTTTTGTGTTAATAAGAAAATTTCCTTCAACTTTGTTTCTTTCTTAAACTTTGCATTGACATGTCTATTCTATATATGTCATAGTAAATGGTGTATTATGTTTCTGGGTAAAAAAAATCGATTATTGATGATTTAAAAAAAAAATCTTGGATCAAGTTACGCACCCACCTAACCTTACGGGCTCGAATCAAACCGAATTACGATATTTATTAACAAATTATATATATTTTTAAGTTATGTTTAAAATTAATTTTATTGTAAATGAACCAGGTTTGAACAAATAGACTTCTGTTCGTGTTCGTTTATTTATTTTTTAACTTGTTTGTGTTCAGTTCGTGTTCGTTAAAAATTTTAAAATTGTGTTCAAGCTCTATTTGTTTAAAATTGAGTGTGTTCATATTCGTTGATCATTTAAATTAAATGAAATTGTTCGCGAACATTAAATGAATACGTTCATGAACATATAATCGAATATGTTCGTGAACAATTAAAAATATGTTCATGAACAATAAAAAAATAAAAAAAATAAGTCAATTTTAAATTATTATTATTAAATATGAAATAATAAAATACAAATATAATTAAATTTAAGTTATTATTAAATTTAAGTTATTAAATAATATTAATTATATTATAAGTAAATAAAATAAAATAAAATAATTATTAATTATATTATAATAAAAAAATAAACGAGTTTTAAATAATTTATTAAATAAATTTTAAACAATCCATAAATGAATTTTTTCGTGAACATAAATGAACTAAACAGACTTTGTTCATATTCGGTTCGTTTAATAAACGAACCTTAAAATCATGTTCGTAATCGTTTATTTAACTTGATAAATAAACAGAAATCAAACTATTTACGAACCGTTTCGTCGAACGATCTGTTCATTTACACCTCTAACCCCAACATTACATAAATAGTCTCCCTTATTTTTTGTTCATGAAGTTTAAAAATTCATCTCTATTTAGGATGATTTTTCCTTTTTTTTTTTTTAACTAATAAGAAAGTTTTCCTTCAATTAATTTTCTGTTTGTCTCCCTTAAACTTTGTATTTTTGTTCATGAAGTTTAAAAACTTCATCTCTATATAAGATGATTTTTCCTTTTGTTTTTTTTTTTTTTTGTTTTTTTTTTTTAACTAATAAGAAAGTTTTCCTTCAATTAATTTTCTGTTTGTCTCCCTTAAACTTTGCATTTACGTTTCTACTTTCTATGTTTATCCTCCTTGCCATTAATAGTCGGTTGCTGATCTATGCATTACTTAAAGATGAACGTCAGAATTCCTAAGGTGTACGGATACTCCATTTTTTTTGGCATTTAAAATTACTTCCCTTGATCTAGCCACGACCCTAAGAAAACTTTTGAGCCTTTTTCTTCTTATATAAAATTATATGATGAGATTATGGATGCAAATACCTAATATTTTGGACCATAGATGTTCGTTGGTTGTGCCTAATATTTCTAGGTTTAGATAAGCAAATTATGTATAAAGTTTTGTTGGCATGCACCAAAAAGTGATGAGATGATTGACCTTATATGAGAATATAAAAGAGTTAATTTATTATTTTTAATTATATTAATATTTTTAAAAAGTATATCTAAATTCAATTTAATTTTGAATCATTTCATATAAATATTTTGGATTTCAATCGAGTCGAATTCAAATTGAACGGATTCGAATTGTTAATTTTTTTTATCAAATCAAATCAATTAAATTTGAATTTGGACAAATCGGATGAGATTCTGAATCAAATAAGTTTGCCACCTCTAATTTTAGGGCAGGTGTCTCAGGCAAAAAAAAAAAAAATTATTTTCTCTTACCAATAGTTGTTAAGTGATTAATTAATAATCAAAAAACGAGTTTTAGATAATTAAGCAAACTGCAAGATTTCTGATTGTATATCTATTTCCAGTTTCCATCATATATAGATACATATTAATGTAAAATAATAGCAACCGTGCGTTAATTTGGTTTTGATAAAGACAAACTTGCCTTTTGCAACTTTGGTTTTTGGCTATGAATTTTTAATCATTTTAGGACAATAATGCTAATAATTAAGGACTAAGATCTTTGTTAGCCTTGCTTTCCTAAGCTCTAAAAAATGTTAACAGTTGAATTAAGATTTGATTTAGATACTTAAAATTTTGTAGTGCCCCTCCAATAATGAATTAAAGAGTTGACGAAATGATCAATGCATGCGAAAAATATAAATGGAGAATGTTATGATAAAAAAAAAAAATTGATTAAACTTTTATTAGATGGGGGAGGATAGCAAGCATATACCGGCAATTATTGTCCTCAATTGGTTGAAGAGCGTTTTTTTTATTTCTTTCCTACGGGTTAAATTAATTATATGTATTTTTGGGATGACAATTTGATAACATAAATTTGTCGTGTTGAAGTTAGGTTGGTTGTTATGATTAGATCTATCCAAAAATCAGACGGATGCTAGATCCGACCCGAATTATTATTCATTCAATATAAAATATTTTTTATTTTTAGGTTGGTTGATTATGATTAGACCTATTCAAAAGTTGGATTATTCATCCGGTTCGATCCGAATTATTGTTCATTCAATAAAAAATTATTTCTATTTAATATTTTAATATTTATGAATAATAAAATGAGCTTACAAGTCGAGCTTGGGTAAGAGAATAAAAAAATTTAGATCGCGATCCGACTCATAAATAGATCTAATTATAATTTATATTTGTGAATAGTAAAATTGTTTCTGCCTATGATATTGATTTGATAAATGAAGGCTTCATACGAATACTAATCATCCTATAGCCACCGTTAAAAATTCATACAGTCATTTTTAAAAAAATAATTTTTAATAAATTTAAAATTTAAATTTTAACATTTATAATTTTTTTTTATATCACCGACTTTCTTTATGTAAAAAAAAAAATACAAATCATCACTTCTTTTTATCTTTTTGCCGGTTATATATCCTACTGTTTTTCTGTGGGATGATGAAACAGCTTTTTTCTAAGTGGGCCGCCCAATATTGTAGAATTGAAGATAAAATGCATACTTTATATATGATATGACTATGGGTAGCCGCAAATATTTATAACTTACATCATGCTTTTACCGATAGGCCTCAATTAGACCGGCTCAAAAGTACATACTTCGTCTAATTTGATAGGTTTGATTCATATTGAATCGAATTTAAATAAAACATTTTGTGATTCGGATTGATCTGATTCGGTCGAAATCACTGTTCACATAATAAAAATATTTTTTATTTGAATTTTATTTTAAACATATAAAAATATATATTTTTTAATTTTTTATAAATATATGAATAATAAATCAAACCGACGAACCAACTCGAACCTGTCCAAAGTTGAGCCTAAGTAAAAAAAATTAAAAAAATTTAGACCATGCCGGACCCAACCATGAGTGAATCTAGCCTCAACCCTCAAAGAGCTGTTATTTTTGTTTCTATGGATACATTTCAAAGTGTCTTTTCTTTTACACAATGTTTGGTAAACAGAGAAAGAAAATGGAGAACAGCTGACTGATGAAAAGTTTTTCAACTCTTTCTATATATTAACACCATAAAAAAGAAAATGCTAAAAGGACTGTATCAAAAAACAAAACATTTCTCTTTGGTAATAGCTTTGATGATCGTTTCTCTTTGGTAATAGCTTTGATGATCATGTAAAATTGTCATACTAAGAAGCACGCATACAATCATGTAATACAGGTACGACATGAAACGAACATGATGATATAAATTTTTTAGAAAATTAAGATACGAATACGACAGGACATGATAATAAAAAATATTTTTTTATATAATAGATAATAAAAATATAAAATTGATACTTTTTAATTAAATATGAACATGCAAATAGTTTTTTAATTTTTAAATTTTTTTTTTTTAAATTTTGAATCTTAAAAAATTCATTAAAACCAAATTGTTCATTGTTGATTTCATATTGGGAGAAAAATGCAACAAAAAAAAAACTTTCATCGCATGTCCGGATATGTCTAGTCATGTTTGAACTGTCTAGCTGTGTCTGAACATATCCAGCCGTATCTGAACGTGTCTTAACCATATTTTGATTGTGTCCGGTTTTATTTTTATTTTTTTACCGTGTTCTCATATGTACTATACGTATTTAGTCGTATCAAAATCATATCTATGTCGAAAACGTGTCGAACACTTGAACACTCCCCGAATAAAAGTGTCTGTGCTTCATAGTTGCCATATAGCATTTTTCAGAGTTAAAAATAGTGGGATTTAACCTTAATAAAATGAGAATGCAAAGATACAAACTTAAGAGCTTAATTCCACTATGGATTCCGTAACCAGTACTTGAACTGGGGACCAAGTTGGCCAAAACCTTTTAAAAAAGAAAGCAAAAAATACCCAAGGCTGGCATGAGAATGAGCTCCGGTGATTGGAGACTACACTGATAACTCTAAAAAATATAATTATTTTGTCATTTCTTATGCATTTAAATCGATGAAGTCCTTAAAGTTTTTATTTGGATTTGATTAATTTTAAATGTTTTTAGATTAATTTCATTTATCTATTTCATATTTAAAATAGTTATTTAGTTAGTATTTATGTGTTTTTATAGGTCCAAAGTGAGAACGAGCTTCGAGGTGCAAAACGACGAAAAATGATGCAAAGCAACGTGCAGTTAAATTCGAGCTCTGGAGCTTGTTTTAAGAAAAACATGATCTTAAAATCTTTATTTAAGAAAAATTTCATCTTGACTTTTTAAGCTGACTTACATACCTTTCCAACGGTAGTTTACTCGTCAAAATCAAATAAGATTTGCCTATCCAAATCAGCTGACGAAGTTCGTAAATATGACAAAATCCGGAGCAGGCAGCATGTCCGGCGCCTAGACACCCAGTGGACTGTTTTGGAAGACAAAAAAAAAATTGAAAAAGGAGAAAAATACTCACCTGTTGCTTGGACGTGAAGTTTTCTGACTTCAGGGATCTAAGGCACTATAAATAGGACTTTTTAAGACTCAAATAAAGGGAAATCAAGTTCTATAAACCTAATTTTCTTAAGAGGAGAGTAGCCACCAAAAATTTGTAAGGAGCTAAAAAGATTTTGGAAGATTGAAGATTTGAAAACCTTTAGTTTTATCTTTTCCCTTAATCTTCTTTATCTTTCTTGTAATATTGATGATGGTGAAAATCCTTTGTTTATTATTTTTATTATTTAGCATGAACTAATTAGTTTTTCCAAGATTGCAATAGAACTCAACATGTAGTTTGAATTATTTTACTTCCTTTCTTGATTTAATGATATTTGATGTTGTTTATTAAATCTTGTGCTTAATGTTTCTAATTGCTTAGCTATCAATTAGATTGATTTGGTAACCTGGATACAACTTGAAAAAGGGAGTTTATGTTAGACATGGATTGAATAACATATGTTTCATATTCATTTATTAAGATGAATTAATCTGCATGTAGAGTAGGAATATACTTACGTGTCATGTGTAATTACGTGTCATGTGTAATCAATTTTAGAGTTTAAGCTTAATGAGTTCTTTAATTCAATTATAATAGGAATATTGTTAATTGGTTATGAGGGTTATTTTTATAAGACCACCGGAAGATTCTTATAAATAGATTAGAACTCTAGGTTAACAACTCAAAATCATTAATTATGTTAAGAGGGTAGGAAAAGTTCATACGAAGTTCTAGGCTTTTCTTAATTGTTTATCTAAGTTTTAATTTGTCTTCTTCATTTATTTATTTATTTATTTATTTTATTTAGTTTTTATTTAACAATCTTTAATCGTTTATTTGAATAAGATTAAGTTATGTTAATATTAGTACTTAACGAATTTGGTAACAATTTCTCGTGGGAACGATACTCTACTCTTCACTTTATTACTTGTTAACGATACATGTACTTGCGTGGTTAAATCCGACAACAAGTTTTTGGGGCCGTTGCCGTGGAATTGTTTTACCATTTTTGTTAATATTAATACAAAGCAATCTTAGTCTTAATTCAAATTTTTTTATTTAATATATTTTATTTTTCTTTTCAGATTTTATTGATTCAAAGTGCACTATGTGAGGTTGTGAATAATATGAAATCACTGCTTTATTTGCACAAGTGGCTGCTTTGAACAAGAAATTAGACAATTTGGGTGTACATGTCGTCCAAAGCCCGTTTTTAATTTGTGAACTATGTGGGAAAGGACATCATAGTGATTGGTCCCCAACCAATGCTCAATATGTTGGAAATTATAATATGCAGTAAAATAATTTTTATTCCAACGACTACAATCCAGGTTGGAGAGATCACCAAATTTTTTCTTGGAGCAACAATCAATGGTCCTTCTATTCTGAGAATCAAGTATATCATCTTGGATTTCCATTGCAAGCTCAAGCTCCAATCTCAAAAAAGAAACCATCATTGGAAGAGATGATGTTGCAATACATGACGAAAAACGATGCATCAATCAGAAATCTTGAGACACATATAAGCCAGCTTGTTACCGCCATTAACAATCAACCTCAAGAAACTCTTCCAAGTGATACTGAAATTAATCGCAAAAGAGAAGAACAAGAGCATTGTAACGTCAACACACTTGGGATTGAAAAAGAGATCTAAGAGGATAGCAAGAACCTTGAATTGTCCATCGAGCCTATTAAAGAAGAATTTGTGATAGCTCAAGAAGAAGAGATTCAGTGTGACCCACCACCAACCAAGCCTATTGAAGAAGAACTAGTCGATGAAAAAAAAGTTGAAAAAATGCGAATAGAGGAAACCCAATGTGACCCATCATCACCTTTTTCTCAATGCATCTAATAGTCTAAACTAGTCGATATGGTAGAAAGTGTTATTAAATAAGAGTTTATAAAAATTTATCTCATTGATCCGCTTAAGGCATTATTGAATTTTACCACTAAAAGGGATGAATTTTGTTTTCAAGTCTGCAAGAAAGCTAAGCTGTTCAAAGAAAAAAGAAACAAATGGCATAAAACAAAAATCATCAAGTGGTTGGATATAAGATGATGAAACATGAGATAGTCAAACCGATGACTATAAATCAAGCGCTTCTTGGGAGGCAACCCAAGTTCTAAATTTTTTTCTTTTCTTTAATTTTGAATTTTCAATTTTTAGGATATTATTATTAATTTTTTTTTTTTGTAGTAGTAGCCACTCACTTAACTTGGACAAATATAATGAGGTCTAAGAGGAAAATTAGAGCTTCTCTATCGTTGCTTTCATTAATAGGGAAATTTTCTCGTTCTTATTTTTTTTTTTTTTCTAAACATTGAGGACAATATTTATTTTAAGTTTGGGGGTGTTGGTCTTTAGTTTATTAGTTTTTTTTTGTTTTATGTGAATTTTTTTTGTTTGTTTTGTGTGTTTTCTTTTAAATTTTCTTTTAATTAAATTTTTTTATTATTATAAAAAAATTAAAAATAAAACACACAAAACGAATTTAAAAAATAACATAAAACAAAAAAACCTAATAAACTAAAGAGCAACAGACACTCAATAATTGTATCCTATAAAGCTAGTGAGAGTTGTTAATTAGGTCATCAATGGTTAGGTTTTGTAAGGGCTCGTGGAACCCACCTGGCTGCTGCAAAATTACATCCTTGGCTCTCTCAAAGTCATAACACCAATATTCATAGTATATATTACTATTATTATATTGATAATATTATTACATTTTGAAAAAACAGCAAAACGATGAAGAAAAACAAGACCCGTATGAAAAAGAGGATAAAAAAAACCTTGAACCTCCTTATATATCGTGTGTAAGAAAGAAACAGTTTATAAAAAAAAAATTAAATATTCCCTCCGATGTTGATGCGTACTTTTTTTTTTCTCAAAATATGTTAGAAAATTAAAAATAAATAAATAAATATGACTTTAAGACATATAATTGATGAAATCACATGTCTTTTTATAAGATAATTCTTGATGAACAAATATAACTAGTCATCAATGATTAAATGTAATTGTTATTGGTGAATAAAGTCAACCAATATTGAGAGAGATTTATCATCACGTTTTTCGATTTTAATAAGAATTAATTTTTCATCAATCATAAAATGAGAATGAAAGACACTTTGGATGTCTAAAAAAAAAAAAATCAACTATTTACTTGAAAAACAAACATAATTTTTTATAATATTTAATTTATGAAAGCTAGATAGAATAATTCGTCACTAATATCAAGTACTTGGTTTATCAAAATTATTTCAAAGAACTTTTTTCTTTTTTATGTGGATAAAGAGGTCACCAATATTGTAACTATCAACAATCCCACTACTTAGAAATTTGGTGTTTAATCTTTAACATTTCACACAAATAACCTTATCAATACAAGAAGCCAAAAAGGTATCTCTCATTTTAAACTTTAAATTAGTGTATATATTTTAGAATTCTAACGAAACTGTTGGTGCTCGCAGATTAAACAACAATAATTGATTTAGTACTATTATGTTCATTTGCTAATCCTATTCATAAACATTTACAACAGAGAGTCAAAGACCCGAATTTTTCTTGTTAAAGCGTCACTACTTCTATATTTATATAGGTCGAGTTTCCTTGATGTTTTCATTGTTTTAGACATTTAAATAATAAATTCCATTAAGAGTATAAAAACTCATACTCTACACACAACATACCACACTAGTATCTAAAATTGAATGTGTTTTACTAGTGCTTAAACGATACATAAGGCCATTAAACTTTGTAATTAGAGATTGCTAATTCAAAGTTGGGTTCCCATTATTATTTTTGGTATAAATAAGGTCACAACTTAGGGATATGAGAAAGGATTGAAAATGTTAGGATTCGAATGTTTAGTTGGATGCCACCTCTTAAAGGTGGCTGCATGAACCAACTAGATTAAGTTTTGGATTCGTTAGGTTCCCATTATTATTGTCTAAATATAAGGATTTAAAGCCATTCCACTTGTAGTACTAGTAATCAAGTATCTAATTGGCATTCAATTTTCTTTTACGGTAATTACCCTCACTTGAGATTGAATCTCTAACATAAACTTCAGAGGTCAACATGTCCAAAATTTTCATTTTACATATATGCTCTAGACATTTTGTTGCTTCATTCTTGTTATTGTAAGAAATAGTTGGTATTTGTGACCATAACTCTATGCTCATTAATATAACTTTCAACCATTTTATTTTCATAATTTTATTTATTCAACTTGAATACTATTATAATTCTACTAGAATTGTATAAACTGAATAAATAGGCCAAGCCTTTTTAATCCTTTAAAATATTTAAGGACCTTTTCAATGGCTTGCAATTAATAAATTGTACTAGATTTACTCATGTAATTTACACAGTAAAATTATACCAAAATCTTATTACTCTATGATGGCATCAAATATTTATTTTGTTTCTTTAAATTTTAAGAAATCAACACCTCCATCACGTGTAAACATTTATTCTTTTATTAAAGAATATCCTCTTAGTTTAATTATCAAAATATCATCTATATTTATTATTTTACTTTACATTTATCTTTTTATTATTTGGTGGTTTTATAATTACTAGGAGGCCTCCAACTACTCACATGTAGCGAAAGATTAATAGCAAGCATTCAGTATCTTGATTTTTTTTTTGTTGAAAAATTAAAATTTTTTTTTTATCTCAACTTAACATAAGAGTGCACATCAGTATTTTATTTCAAATAAAATTCTCTCAAAATTATTGTTTTTTAGTAAATTCATGCTTTAATAATCTTCTTTTAAGACATTCAAGCCAACTCTTGGATATTTTTAGAACAATTATGATTTCATATCCACCATGGTTCATGCCTTTAAAAACAATTATGATTTCATGTATAACCACACAATACTATAAAATTTGTATCCAAATTATAAAATACATGAAAATTTCCATCAAATAAATAGAAAGCATTATAACTAATTATAATTTCTTGAATTGAAATGAAGTTATCTCAAATAATATATTTATTTCTTGCATAACCTAAACGTATTGAATCAACCAGAAATAATATTATATAAATTAAATAATATTCTTTTGTCAATAAAACACAAGCATGGAATATAGATAATAAAATATGATTTTATGACAAGAGCCATGTATGTATTTCTTTTCTTTCTTTTTTTAAAAAGATTTATAAATTTACAAACACTTTTATGCCTTAAAATAATTTTTGAGAATTTTATTTTGATTTAATAACCATGATCTTATCAAAATATAACAAGGCTATAAAAGATCCATAATTAAAATTAGCAAGTACTCATATGCATTTTAGGCTCATGATTATTTAATGCCATGACTTAGAGAATCCACACATGACATATCAAAAAAATCATGAAATTGCATAAAAGTGTGGACTTATATATGTGGCTTTTAATTAAAACTCATATGGTGTTTGTGCAAAGATATTTTTCGACCAATCAAAATTGTTTTTCGTCGCTAATGAATTTTTATACTTTCTCTTGTAGCTCCATAATTGTAAAACATAATGTTTCTTAATAATAGCCTTTAAATGTTAGAAAAATTTAAGAATGAAGAAACAAGAAGAAAGGATAAATATGACTTTTAGGCGTGAATTTTTTTCTTAAAGGCTATTATGTCTTTAGTATACAATGAATCCTCAAAACTCTCTAAGCAGAAGAAGTAAAAATGGTTTTATAGAAAGCTCTTTATATACTTGATGAAATCACATGTCTCTTCATAAGACAATTCTTGATGAACAACTGTAACTTATCATCAATAATTAAACATAATTGTTATTGGTGAATAAAGTCAACTATTTACTTGATAAAAAAATATAATTTTTCATAATTTGTGTTTAATTTATGAAAGCTAGTTAGAATAGTTTGCTACTAATATTAAGTATTTGGTTCACCGAAATTATTTTAAAAAACTTTTTTTCTAATGTGGATAAAGAGCTTCACCAATATTCTACACTATCAACAAAATCCCTTTTAAGAATATTACCTATTCCAATGCATATTTAGATTTTTAAGATCAATTTATCGATATTTGCTTCATGAACCTCCAATAATCTACTTCTTGATCTACTCTTAAATTACTTAATGATTTGTTCGTCTATCGAACAATCATTACTTCATGATCTACTCTTAAATTGCTTATTGACTCTTTCCATCTATGGAACAATTATTAGAATTATCCACAAATTTTCATACTCCAAATCGTGAGTTTAGGAGAAAGAATTTTTACCGGGATAATTGAGATTTTCATTTCTTGATTTTCCTCTGCTATATATGTTTATTTATATTGCACATATAACAATTCTATTAGAAATATGATTTTAATTCAATCATAATTAGGAGTTGGATAAATGTTCATGTGGATGTATTAATGGATGTGAATTCACTTGACTCTATCCATATTTTAGTAAAATGAATTTCATGTGCAAGGATAATAATATTTGTTATACTAAGGTGAGTTCCACGCATTTTTCGTGCGTTGTTGCCGTTCTGTTTTTAATGCTGAAAGCAAGCAACAGGTAAGGTAATGCATATATATACATATTTAAATATAATTATTTTTACATTGTTGAAATTAAAACTAAAAAAGAGATTACATTACATTTTAATACAAAAGTAGATTGTTTAAAAAGACAAAAGTATTTATGATAAAAAAATATATATATATCATACAATAACTCAAAACTTATAACATCATTTATCATAATATTTTTTACCATTTAAGCATCATAATATTTATCTTTCGATTCAATACTTAAAGTTTAAAAAAATTCCTTTACATCAACCCTTCTTATATTATTATTCAATATTTTAATTTTTATTGATCATTTATCAATATAGTAATTTTTTAATTCAATAATATAAAAATAAAAAAATTAATATGACATTTAAAAAAAATACAGAACCAATCATTATACGATATGTGATACAAAATTGAAAGTTATTTGAATAGTGCCAATTAGACTTGACAATTTTAGACACGACATGATTATATGACACGAACACGACACGAAAAAAATAACTAAAACACGATACAAAAAAATAATACGAACACAAAACGAATACCCAAACGTATCAAAATCTATATATACGAATTATTAACGTGTCAAAGTTTATATAAATATATAATATATTGAATACAATTATGACCAAAAAAAATAATACGAATATGACAAAAATACACAAATTTTTCTTCTTCTTTTTTCCTCTTTTCTTCTCTCTTACTTTTCCTTTCTTTCTTTTTCCTTTCTTTTTTCTTTTTCTTTCTTCATCACAATAGTACAAAAAAAAAAAAAAAAAACAAAAACTTGCAACAATGTGACAAGCATTTGTTAAGCAATTGTCATTCGAATTAAGAAGGATTGCTTTAATTTAATGTATATAGATAACATGAACTTCACACAGGGCAACGCCTAGCCGCCTACTCTAAAACCCATATTATTTTTTAGGACGGATAACCATTTAAATTAATTGACAATATTTAGTAGTCTGTATTTTTGCCAAGAGCACTTTAAGAAGTGTTCTAAAATTTCTTTGTATCACCTCTCTAAAAATTACTAGGTTAATTGGTTATCAATCATATTCGTGGACTCCTTGACAACTAACAGAATTTCACTAGGCAAATTTTCCTACCACTTGTCATTTATTAAGGATAGCAAATCAATGTTAGTTCATTCTCAACTTCTTTTTCGTTTTTTTTCCAGAGCTTCATGCCTTTTGCTCGCTTTCTTGATGGAATAAATTTGTCTCTGAGCTTTTGTGTAGTTTCCGATCGAGAAATATTCTTGAACCGAGAATTGGGTGATTGCTAGGCTACTATTTTGGAGTCAACTTCGGCCTGAAGAAACAAATCTCAAGAGGACAAAACTTTGCCTGTAATTAACATTGCAATGACTAGTTATATACATAGAACGATTATGCTATAATTGATAATTACTTTGATAAATTTTAATATATTATAAGAAGGTATTATTTAATATGTACTTGTAATCTTTTAATCTTAAAAAAAAAATGTTTTTAGAATAACGATTAACAAAATGTATTAGTTTATTTGACTTTCAATTGCTTAAAACAAAATCATGGCTTTCCCATACAATCTCCAAAAGTAAGCTATTAATTAAAATAAAGCAGACAAGGTTGTTGCAATAATATTAATTAAAAGCTATATATACCATTACTAAGAAAATGTACAAATTGCTACTTGCTTCTGTCTCTATGTGTGACTTTTTAGCATCTATATATAAGCAGGCAGGGCAGGGCAGCCAAGTTATAATGATAAATGCACCACGTTTTTCTAAAGTTGAAACATCTTAAGAATCCAAACAAATTGTAAAGAGATAGTACAGCTGACTGAGCAGCAAACCAAGAAAAATAGAGTTGAGTGAATGACATGTAAAAGAAATTCCCTTCAATAATTTGTTGAGCATTGAAGTGAAAGGGCGGTAGACCTTGACAAGAAAAAAATCCAATGATCATAGAGATAAGATGAGAATATTTCCCTCCTTTTCATGTCCCAAATGGTTGTTTTTTTTTTTTTTGTTTTTTTATAATTTGTTTTTTAATATAAAAAAATTGTAATTTAAAAATATAAAAAAGAAACTGCAAATGTCCCAAATGTTACTTATGTTGTATTCCATCACCACCAACAATTGATATATATATATATATATATATATATATCCTTTATGTTTTCATTTCACCTCCCACTATAAAAGGGATCAATGCATATATATCTCTTGGGGTTATATATTCTCCCTAATATGAAAAAAAGTTGTAATTTTGTAGCCTAATAATTTTGAAAGAAAATTAATGTGTCATGCATATTATTATGTTTGTTTTCCAAGAAAAAACCATGCAATAAAAGTGCATTTAGACTTTGAAATTAGCCCCACAGAGAGTAGCTAAAGGGTTAGGTAGCTATGCAAATTAAGACTGATGCAAACCTAACTAGGAGGTCTTTAAACCAATCTTGATCAATGGGAGGGGATGGCACTAGTAGGGAAGAGGCTAATTATAGGAGTTTGTAGGTATGCAAAAAATTCTTTGATCCTATAACGCTATATAGTAGTTTTTAGAAGTTGAACCAATTAGGGAGGGGTGGCAAATCAAGAATACAAGGGGTTGTTGGTACATATCTTATAAACTAAATTAAAGTAATCCCTCAATTGGGATAAAAAATTGATGGTAATTTTGTAATTTTTTTTAATTTGAAGGATAATTTTATATCTTATAAACTAAATTAAAGTAAAATTGACCCCTCAATTGATGGTAATTTTGTAATTTTTTTTAATTTGAAGGATAATTTTATAATCTAAATTAAAGTAATTCTTTAATTAAGGGATCGATTCAATTGAGGGTAATTTTGTAATTTTCTTTTAAATTGAAGGATAATTTTATAATTTATATATTTTTAAAATAATTATAACGTGTTATATTTATATTATTTTTTTGTATTATAATTGTATTAAAGGTATTATATATATAAATTTTGACACATTATGTATAGATTTTGATACATTCGTGCATTCATGTTGTGTTGTATTGTGTTTTAATTATTTTTTCGAGTTGTGTCCAAAATTACCAAATCTATTTAGCACTATTCAAATAACTTCCAATTTTGTGTCATGTTATTTTTTTTTTTGTCGTGTTGATAGATTTTGACACATTCGTGCTTTCGTGTTGAGTTAGTGTCTTTTTTTTTGTGTTGTATTGTGTTTTAGTTATTTTTTTCATGTTCGTTTCATGTCCGAAATTGCCAAGTCTAATTGGCATTATTCAAATAATTCTTAATTTTGTGTCAAGTTTGTTTTCTATAAATTTCGACACGTTTGTATATTCATGTCGTGGTCATGTTATTTTTCGTGTTGTGTCGTATTTTAGTTATTTTTCATGTCATGTTCGTGTGTGACACTATTCAAATAACTCCTAATTTTGTGTCACGTGTTTATAATGACGTGTTTATTTTTATTATATTAAATAAAAAATATTGTATTGATAAATTATCGATAAAAATTAAAATATTGAATAATAATATGAGATGGGTTGATGTAAGTAAATTTTTTTTAAACTTTTAGTGTTTAATTAAAACAAAATTATGATAATTAAATAGTAAAAAAACTAATAGTAAAAAAACTATGTTAAATGATGTTATAAGTTATGAGTTATTGTATGATAGTTGTTAGGTTTATATTTTTTATTTTTTTTTTCTTAATATGAATAGAAATTATGGATATCAATATAATCTAAATGAATTAAATTTTGATATCCATCTTAATTTTTATACATATAATGTACATATAATGAATTAGATTCGTATTGTATTTGTGTTATTTTATATTTATACCTTACTTTAAAAATTATCATCAAGTTGAAATATTTTGCATTATTTATCATAGTAATTCAATTTTAACTCTAAATTCATGTTATTTTTTATGTCATAATCGTATTCAATGTATTATTAATGGCAATAAAATCGAAGCATAGAATTCAAACACTAGTGTATATAAAAGCTTATGTAAGTGACTTTTATGTAGTATACAATGTTTTAAAATTTGGATCAGTTGATGACCCATTCAAAGGGAGGGTAGAGAGTGAAAACCAATGTGAGAATATGTAAGTGACTTTTATGTAGTATACAATGTTTTAAAATTCGGATCAGTTGATGACCCCTTCAAAGGGAGGGTAGAGAGTGAAAACCAATGTGAGAAATTTTTTTTTTTTTTTTTACAAAAGAGATACTCGTAATTTAGGGATAGGAGAAGAGGTTTCAGATATTCAAATTCGAATCTCGGGCCTGCTGGATGTCACTTTTTAAGAGTGATTGTATGAATCAACTGGACTAAATCTCGAGTTCAATGTGAGAAATGTTTACATCAGCATACTGTTATAAATATAATTGTATTATTACAAAAAATTTAAAAGATAACAAAAACTTTACAAATGTTTAAGCTCAATTACAAATTATATACTCCCTTTATCCCAAATTCAATGTCTCTATTTGTTTTTTTACAAATTTTAAGAAAAAAATGTTGATTTTAGTGTATTTTATGTTGAACATTTTAGTTTTTTTCAAATTGATTTTCCATGACTTTTAATGTCAACAAAATAAAAAAATAATTTTAATTTAAAATATAGAAAAATAAAAATATTAGGTGTTTAAGAAAAAAAAAAGTATAGTTTTAAATCATCCAAAAAAGAAAGATAAATAAACAAAATGAGATAGAAGGAGTATTATTATTTTCACTATAAGAGAATGCTTAATCAGCGACGAAAATATTATCGACAGACTAACTCTGTCGGTAATAACAACTATCACCGACGGATTTTGAACTACCATCGACGGATTGTCTGTCGGTAATTTTTTAATTTTTACCTACGAAATTTAACATTTTTTACCGACAGAATAATGACAATAACGACGAAATTTCAGCGACGGAACAATTCCGTTGTTGAATTTCATTGGTAAAGAATTGGCGAGAACAATGAACGTTCCCGCCAATTCTTTACAGACGGAAATGTCATTGGTACTGATGGAAAAATTCCGTCGGTAAAGAAATTGACGAAAAATTATTTTTTAAAAAATAAAAAGATTTAAATTTAAAGAAAAATAAATAATTTAATTTTAAATTCGTCGGTGAAAACATCATCAACGGAATATTTCGTCGGTGATGTTTTGCGACGGATAATTCCGTCGAAAAAACGTCACCGACAGATTATTTTTGAAAATCGTGACAAGTTATTACCGACGAAATTCCGTCGGTAATAACTCTAATCCGTAGGTAAAGAAATTCAGTCAGTAAAACATTATCGACCAAATTTCATGAAAAATCGTAAAAAAATTTTACCGACGAATTTTCCATCGGTAAAGGCGAAAAATCCGTTGGTAAAAGTCTGGGGCATATTAAAACGTGCCCGAGACTCCTTTCCTCTTTCTTTTCTTCTCTCTTCTTCTCCTCTCCTCCCATCCCCATCGACCCATCAGCCAGCCGCCCCCAAGGTCACCCTCGTCCGGTCATTCCCTGTCGTCGTCGCCATTCGTAAGTCTCTTCTCTCTTATTTTTTATTTTCATTAATAATTTTTTTAACAAATGTATTAAAATAATTTTACATTATCTCCATCAATTTTTTTTTTGTTGTGATTGTAGGAATTTTGATAGCATCATCTTCATCAATTTTGCAATGTAAGTTTATGTTTTAAATTTTTGTTAATCGGTGTGTGAAGTGTGAATTTTGATGCCATTGTGTGAAGTGTTAGAATAATCGGTTTGCAAAAATTGATGATGTGTGTAAATACTTTTATTATAGACGGTTTAAGGAGAATTACTATATTTGGGATGCACATGGTGAAAGTCATGAAGATCAGTCATCAAGGATGCATAATAATGAAGTCGAGACGAGAAGTGACGTTGAAAGAGATAATCCTTATGCTAGAATAGTTATGGATGCTCTAAACCCGAATCATGGTGTTGGTGGTAATTACAATGTTGACGAGACAATGATTCAAGATGATCAACCGAATTTAAGTTCAAAAAACTTTTATTCATTGTTGAACGAAGCAGATGAACCGTTGTGGTCAGGATGTGCAAAACACAACTTTATCTGCAATGTCACAACTGTTAAATGTGAAGTCTGAATTTAACATGAGTGAATCGTGTTTCAATCGTTTGATGATTATGATAAAAGGGATGTTGCCACAAAGTGATAAGTTACCTGATAATTTTTACCGAATGAAAAAAAATTTTGGAATCCTGCCTATCGATGCTTCACCTTCATCAAGGAAGATATGACACCGACCATAAAAAAGTATTCAACTTTGTTGTGTATCAAGGATACCATCCCGGATCGGATTTATTTGAAGGATTCAAAGACATTGGGGTTTAAAAAGAAGTTAGTTAAGATTCTGGGAATGAACAGCAAATAGGTCGATGGGCATGTGGTTAAGAAAGGGAAAAGTGAGTGTATCCCTTGGGACGCCCTCCAATCTTTGATCCGAAGCCACTTGAATAGAGAGATCGCTAGGGATATCTTCACCCTAGCCATATATGGTTTGGTTATCTTCCCAGGGACACTAGGACGTGTTGAGTTAGCCGTAGTTGACCTTTTTGAAAGGTTAAGGCAGAAGATATATCCGTCCCCAAACATTATAGCCGAAACAATACGGTCTTTGAATTTTTGCAAGCGAGCAGGAAAAGGGAGATTTAGGGGATATGCACAACTCCTCTATGTTTGGATTCAGAGTCATTTCTGGAAGAGGGGGGATGTTTCTTTTAAACCGTACATGAAATCCCTAGTACCGATCAATGAGTTTCTTAAGAGGGAATGGCCCTAGGATATAAATGAAGAGTAATGGATCAATGTGCTCCGGAATCTTAAGGGTGAGATGGTAACTTGGAGAGCTCCATGGATGGTTCCTATGTCGATATTGTACAAATGTGGGACAAGCCGGGGGTTCCACTACTTGGGATTTGGGGAGCCGTGAGTTATGCACCTCTATTGGTGCAAAGACAGGTCGAGTCTCGGCAATTCACGTCCGCGACTCACGAGCTGGGTTTATTAGAGTTTACCTACGAAGATGAGGGGTACTCAGGAAAGGTGCGGGAAATAGTTGAAGCATGGAAGATGACTCATCGGATAAATATTGCTCGATATACTGACATCGTCACACCCGATTACATGGTATGGAGAGCCAGGAGAGTTAACGATAGACTATTAGCGCCCGATGGGAGGGATATCTCACTAACAGATCTACAATTGGAAGAAGTGCCATTGGATTTAGAAATCGCGAAGTCAGAATTTGAGAAAGAAAAAGTCTGAATAAGTAAAGAGGTTGCACGACTCCAAGAAGAGATCGATGACTTAAAGACTAGGGAATCAGTTTGGGAAAAGGAAGTGGAAAAGGTCAAGAAAGAAAGGGATACTGTCAAGGGAGATCTCGGGGAACTACACTTGGAAAATAAAAAGTTCTATTTTGAACTAAAATTTGAAGGGACCGTCAAGTCTTTCGAGGTATGGAAGAAAGAAGTCGACTATCTTAGAAAAGAAAATGACTACTAGAAAGAGAGAGTGAAACAGGAGGAAGCCAGAGCCGACAGACTCGAGCAAGAGAAGCGAGTCAAGGAAAGCTCACACACTGCTGTTTCTACTGAACTATTGAGATGTTAGTTGGAAAATAAAGAATTATGGGCCAGATTGAAAGGAAAGGCAATCAAAAGGGGGACTCTAAAGGAAAGCCCGAGATCTGGGAAGGTTACTTTAAGATCATCACTTTGTAACGACACTTTGAAATAGATAGGCAAACTATTGGATTGCCTTAGGACAGATCTTGTTATTTTATCCTTGATGTATTTAATTTCATAAATCAATGAAAAACCTTTTGGTTGAAATTATCCCATGGCCAATACTTTCAAATGCATTCATACATTATTTGTTATACATATTCATGTACTTAGTAATCATTTATTCATTTCATTATATATTCATTTCATTTATTCATTTATTATACATATTCATTCATTTATTCATACCATTATATATTCATTCATTCATAATAAAACATAAAGAATAAATCACAGAATTCTAATCCATGATTTTTGAACTCAAGGAAAAAATTAGGCATTCTTCGAAAGAACCAGATTTTCAACGTTGTTATAATACCAGATCTCAAGCCAGAATTTTGGAAAATGAACGACTACCCGTATCGAAAGGATGGAAAGGGTTCAGAAGGAACTACAAGAGCAATTGGCTAAATCCCAGGAAGAATCGAGAGAGCAGATGGCCAAGCTTATGGAAATGATGAATGCCATGCTGAGGCAGAAAGGGTCGATTGAGAATTCAGTTGCGGGAAGAGTGGTAGTAAATCAAGAGGGTCGACCTGAAGCCGTGCAATTAAATGGCCAAACATCCCAAAATGCTGGAAATGAGTTTTCGACAAGGGCAGCGCCTTTTGTTTATATCAAACCGATGGAAGAAGCACAGAAACAGGCTCGCGAAAATGTTAACATTGGGGCTGAGCCAACTGATCCTGTTGATGTTCCGGATTTTGAAGAGCTCGCTGAGAAAGAGAGAGCAAAGATGGCCGAATTGAAGAAGATTGAATCTGCTGAATCACAGAAAAAATATCAGTTATTAGAAGAGAGGTTAAGGGCTGTGGAAGATGCATAATTGTTTGGCAGTCTGGATGCCAAGGAAATGAGTCTAGTGCATGGCCTGGTAATTCCCCCTAAGTTTAAGGTACCAGATTTTGAGAAGTACAATGGGATCATCAACCCGTCAACACACTTAACCATGTACTTTCAGAAAATAACGGGACATGATGAGGATGAAAAGCTACTCATTCACTGCTTCCAAGATAGCTTAACAAGTTCTGGAACCCGTTGGTATACTCAGTTAACCTGAACTAAGATCCGCTCTTGGATGGATTTGGCCAGAGCCTTTATGGAACACTACAAGCACGTATCTGATATGATACCTGGTAGATTATCGCTGTAAAACATGGAGAAAAAAGCTACTGAAAGGTTCAAGGAGTATTGTCAAATGTGGAGAGATCTGGCCACTCAGGTGTAACCCCTTCTGACTAGTAAGAAAACTACAGTTCTTTTCATCAACACTTTAAAGACACCGTACTATGACAAGTTGGTGGGTAGTGCCACTAAGAATTTTACGAATATGGTTATATCCGGTGAAATGATAGAAACCGCCATTAAGAGTGGCAAAATAGAAGACGGAGAATCTGCTACTCCAAAGAAGACAATCTCCACCAAAAAAGAAGAAGGGGAAACTCATGCAGTCAGTTATAACCACCGTCCCTATACAGCTCATGCACCTTATACACCTTACTTGGCATAAAATCCCTGCTACACTACCGTGAACAACCTTACCCAAAACCCTTTTTCTTACACAGCCATACCTCAACAACCATACCCAACTGACATATCCCCGCAAATAGCCATTCCCCAAAACATTGTACCAAACACCCAGAATATTATTCGCAATGACCAAAGACCACCAAGGAAAAATCAAAAGCCTCAATTTGATCCCATTCCTACAACCTATGGTGAGTTATACCTTAAACTGTTACAGGGCAGCTTGTTGCACCAGTATACCTCCAACCTCTGAAACCACCGTATCCCAAATGGTATAACGCAAATGCTAACTGCGCATATCATGCGGGAATTTAGGGGTATTCGATCGAGGACTGCATCGCTTCCAAAGCTTGATTGATACTGGGGTCATAAAGTTTGGATCTAAGAACGGGCCTAATGTTGCGGGTAACCCATTGCCCAATCACACGGAGGCCAAGGTGAATGCGATTTTGTCAGGGGAAGTTGGCAGGGTAAAAAGGGATATCAGTGAGGTGAAAACGCCAATGATAAAAGTATGGTTTGAAATGCTCAAGGCTAGGTTAGTACAGGATGAAGCCAATTTGAAAATGGTTGCGAGCAAGATAGATAATTTTTGTCTGTTTCACAGATGTAAGGGTCACACTATACAGGGGTGTGAAAGTTTTTTAGCCAAGGTTTAGAAAATGATGGATGAAGGCGAGGCCCAATTCTATGAAGAAACAGAGGAATAGGTAGATACTACTGAGAATACAGCCGGTTATGGGGTAGACAGACCTTTGGTTATCTATTATGATGAGCCGGAAGAAAAGGCTATCCCAGTTGATAAAGAAACCACGCCGAAGTTGATTATAGAGTTACCATATTCTTTTCGATACAAGGAGAATAAAGACGCATCTTGGAGATACGACTGCAGTATGGTAACGCTGGGCTCTTCAAGTCAGCAAACAGAAACCGATATAACAGGTGTAGGGCATCTAACTCGCAGTGGTAGATGCTATGCCCCCGAAAACATTAAACAAAGTCCTATGGGAAAGGTAGGAGAACTTGACAAAGGTAAGAGAATAGCAGTACCGTCCATACAAAGATGGATCAGTCAAAGGGAATGAAGAAAAATTCAACCCGAGTTAACAAGGTGAAAAAGCCGATAAATGAGAAAGAGGCTTGCGAATTCTTGAAGTCTATAAAACACAGCGAGTACAGTGTGGTAGAACAACTACACCATCAACCAGCAAGGATTTCAGTCCTTTCACTGTTACTAAACTCAGAGCCGCATAGAAATGCCCTGCTAAGGATTTTGAATCAAGTATATGTGGCCAACAATATATCAGTGGAGAAGTTAGATCGGTTGGTGGGGAACATCACAGCAGATGACCACATTTTCTTTAGTTATGATAAGATACCACCAACGGTGTAGGATCTACTAAAGCCCTTCATATCACGACTATCTGCAAGGGGCAGATTCTGCCACGAGTACTCTTGGATAATGGTTATTCTTTGAATGTGATGCCCTTGGCAACCTTGTCCAAATTGTCGGTCGACATGTCCTACATGCTACCAAGCCACACTATAGTCAGGGCCTTTGATGGCACCCGACGGGAAGTGATGGGAACTATTGAATTCCCACTTGAGATAGGTCCCTGTACCTATAAGGTTGATTTCCAAGTTATGGACATTACACCATTTTATAACTGTTTATTGGGAAGGTCATGGATATATTCTGCTGGGGCAGTACTATCATCTCTTCACTAGAAATTGAAGTTTGTAATGGAAGGACGCCTGGTCAGTGTATCGGGAAAGAAAGACATCATAGCTTCTGCGTCTACTGACTCCCCCTACATAGAACTGAATGAGGATGCTATAGAATGCTCAATCAGGTCACTGCAATTTGTTAATGCTGAGTTCATCACTGAAGAACATAAAATTCCAGAGCTGAAGCTATCCAAGAATACCAGGTTTGGGGTGAGAACGGTAATAGGGAAAGGCTGTAGAGTAGGAAAGGGACTAGGAAAATATCTCCAGGGGATGGCCAGAGCAATTGGAGTAACCGGGAAGAAAGACTGATTCAGTCTCGGATATCTCCCAAAAGCTCACGAAAAGTGGAAGCAAATGGAGAAAAACCGAAAGAGAAGGATGGCCCGTCTCTCGAGTGTGGATATAGAGTGGGAGCCCATGACTTTCCCACCAATCCTTCACATCTTCCGTTCGGTTGGTTTTGAGTTTGGGGAGAAGGATTCTGATGATGTTTTAGTGATGATAGAACAAGCCTTTGAGAAGTTCTACGTGAGAAAAGAAGAACAGATACAAGAAATGGTAATCTGCATGGCCGGGGAAGAAGGAATGGGAAATAGAAATGCAAGTTGGATGGTGCGCCCATGTCCATCGGGCTATGAATTAACAAACTGGAGTGCGACCGAGCTTCCTATAGTTTTTAGGTCTACTCTAGAGTAATACTTTGAAACAATCTTAATTTTCTCTACCCAAGGACATTAAGAATCTTTCTGTACGGGCTTATGTTTAAAACTCTTCATTTAATAAATAATAATCACAATGCATTTTCTTCATATTGATGTGTCCATATTCTTTCATTTTCTTTCATTGCCTATATGCCTTCCTATATTGTTTCTTCCTACCTATTTACAGGTGTACGGATACGAAATAAGAGGACCATCCTGTCAATAATTCTAAAATTGATTTTGAAATACCCATTTGCACGGGTGATTTCGACGTCAACGAAGATGCCTTATGGTCTGCCCCCAGATTTATTAAGGATAATAGAACAAGAGGAGAAGCAAGTATTGCCTCATAAAGAGTCGTTAGAAGTGATACACCTGGGAAGTGGAGAAGAAATAAAAAAGGTCAAAATTGGGACCTCAGTGTCATCATCAACAAAGTGTGAACTAATAGCCTTACTTCGAGAATATGTTGATGTATTTTGATAAGCTCATAAAATATACATTTTATGCCTTTCTACCTTTAGTTTTTGTTATGTTTTCGATCTTTATCTTGTTTACTTATAATATGTTTTTGAATTTTAGGTACAATAAGGAGAATGAAGTCAGTAGATGTCAATAATAATGGTAAAGAGCTTACAAAATCATAATCACAAGATGGAAAAAGACTTGGGAGTCAAAAATATCAATTTCTGGTTGAAAAGCAATCAGGCAGATTTGACCTCTGAAGCTTGTTGTAAGGAAAACATGATGTTAGAGTCTTTATTTGAAGGAACTTCCTCTTGACTTTTGAAGTTGACTTGATTATCTTTCCAACGATATATTATGGGCCCAAATCGGATAAGAAATAGGCAACCAAATTGGCGCTAGAAGATCTCCCTAAAGAACCCTGCGGCCAGAAAAACCCTAATCGCAAATTTGAAAAAAAGGCAAAAACGTGATTTTTCTGCCTCCAGGCTTACTTGTGCGGCAAGGACTTATTCTCAAGGTTTTAAAGCTCTATAAATACCATCTTTTGAGCCACAAACTAGAGATCTTTTGAGGAGACTCAAGGGATCATCATTATTCTTTTTCTTTTTCTCCATTCTTTTATTTTTCTTTTTAGTTTTATGTATATATTTCTATGCCTATGCTAGGCTAAACTTTTATTTGGTTAAGGGTGATTTCAAAGCCCTAGACATGTTATGTAATTAATTTTCATAATCTATCTATCATTGTTTTCTATCAAAGTTGCTTATGTTCTTCCATTAAAATTGTTCATTATGATGTTTTGATTTGTTTAGGTGGCCAACTAGATAAATCTTGATAATTGTCTAATGCTAGTTTAAGAGTCTTGATCCGTGTAATTGTCTTGATTTCCTATTCATAAGTAGCAATTTGTGATTAATGATTATGGTCAAGTTTTCAATAATTGCAAAGTGGAACATAACCTAAGTTGAACAATCCGAGCTTATGTGTTTGTTGCTTAGATCAACCTATCTTTCTCATCATAAAGCTGCTATTAAATTGAATTTAGAGAGCTTATTCTAGGTTGTTTGATAGTTAGAGATTAAATAGAGAGCTTGTTCTATTTAACGACGAACTAAGGAAAGATTGGGGTAAAAGAGCTTGTTGTTATCTACGGTTGTTAACTTTGATAGCTAATTAATGTTGATAGATATGAAATTGATTCTTAATGATGTCTAGTGGTGGAGAATGAAACCTTAACCATATTTTTATCATATTTGATTACTTCTTATTTACTTGCTTTCTTATTTGATTATAAGTCTTTAGTTTAAATTGATTTTAAAAACCTCCCCTTTTATTTTGTTTTCTTTGAATTTAGGTTTTAGACTAATAATTCTTAAACTAAAACTCAATCCCTGAGGACTCGGCCCTTGCTAACTACTATACTTACAATTGATCTTTTTAGTGCAAGGTTAAATAAAGATACACTCTTTTGGGTGCATCAAATTTTTGACGCCGTTGCCGGGGATTGCTTTATTTTGTTTATTAGTTTATTGGTTTATTCTTATTTTCAGTTGTAATTAATTTTATTTTTCTTGTACATACAAGTTTTTGTTTCCAAATTTCAAGCAAGAAGAGATGGTAGGTGCTACATCAAAACTTCAGAACCTTCAGAACCAACTAGACAATCTCATCTCCATAGTTCAACAAGTGGCCATAAGTAAGATTCAACAATCAAGGCAGTGTGGAGTGTGCTTCATGATGGATCATCCAACCAATTGGTGCCCATACTACCAAAAAGATAATTTTGAAGCAGCCTATGATGTGGGAGAATACCAAAGCCATCAAGGGTTCCAAGGACAACAGTATGATGCTTTCCCAAACACTTACAATGAGGGATGGTGGAATCATACTCATTATGGCTACTCGAGAGATTATCAAGAAGTAGATCCTTATGCTAATTACACTAATCAATTTGTCTTCAATCAACCATGGGATCAACAACATGATCTTTTTGAGCCACCACCTCAAAACTCAGGTAATTCTTTAGAAGAACTTGTCAATTTTCTTGTTATTAATACTCTGCAACTTCAACAGGAAACAAGGGAAACAAAGGCAAGTATCCAGAGTTTGGAAAGGCAAATGAGCCTATTGGCTAGTAGTACGATGGAATTAGTAGCACAAAGATCTCAAGAACTCCCTTCCCAATCGATGATTTATCCAAAGGAGAGTGTTAGTGCCACAACTTGAGGATGAATCAGAAAATCCAAGGGAACCCGAGGATGAGAAAGAACTAAAGATGGATTCAACTATTGAAGATAATGAAGCTTCAATTCCGAAAGAGAGTACTTCGGCACCTGAGGTAACGTTTAAGGTTCCACTTTTTACTAATGTTTCTTCTCCACCTTTTCCTAGTAGATTTGCAAAGTTCAAGGAGGAAGAACATGAACAACACATGGCGGAAACCTTAAACAACTTGTTTGTGGATGCCATTCAACAAGTATCAAAATATTCTCCATTCCTCGATGAGATATGCACCACAAAGGATGATGGAATAATACTTGTAATGGAGAATACATCCACTGTTGTGCAAAGAAAGCTTCCTCTCAAACGCATAAATTTGGGAAATTTCATGTATGAGCCTGACAAGCCTAAAATGCCAAGAATGGGTGTTGGTTAGATTCAAAACACTAACTCAAGTGTTAATTGGGAAGGCAACCCAATTAAAGAAGAAATTGCCAACCTGCCATATTCAGATTTGCTTTCTCTTTCTTTTCCTTTTTCTTTTATTATTTTTCTTTTTATTGTTTTTCTTTTTTATGTTTATTTGTTAATTTTTTGTTTAGTATTTTAGGATTTTTTAGGTTGCATGAGTTTGTTTTGTTTTGAGTCTTAATTGTTCCTATTCTTATGTTATTAGTTCTTTTCTCTTACACATGGTTCTTTCGTTTGGGTTAATAGACTTACATTGAGGACAATGTAAGAATTAAGTGTGGGGGGAATGATTTAAGATTTCTTTTATTTTTGTCTACTATTTTTTTGAGTCTTTATTATTATTATTATTATTAGTGTATTTTAGTTCCTTTTTAATACAATGATGAGATATGAATTGCATAGGTCTAAACTGGTTATTAGTGAGAAGATTTTCATGAGAATTAAGCTTGATACTAATTTTTATGAGCCAATGTTGATATGATATGTTGATTGAGAAAGAAACATGTTTAGACTTGATATTGACTTGTATAATCATCCTTGTGAGTTTTTGAGCCTATATGATTGATGCATTATACATATCAATCTAATTTCTTTCTTGAGTGCTCTTATGATTACATGATTCTCTAGAACTTGCTTTAAACCGTTTGAGACTATATTGATACATGTGATAACATGAATATGATAGAGGCATTAGGATTATAACCAGAGCCAAACAACCATCCATTATTAATGTTCCAAGAGAAAATCCCCCTAGTGAGCCAATTTGAGCCTACATTAAATATGCTATTTTATTGGTAACCACAACTTACACCTAGCCTAAAAATACTTATATCCTTACCGTTGTTCTAAAGATGGATTATATATTTTGAGACATATTGCAAAAAACAAGGGATATTTTTAGTTGAAAATTTGGGTTGGAAACAAAAGATAAGTGTGCGGGAAGAAAAAAAAAAGTCAAGAGAAAAAGAAAGGGATCATTGTCAAATACATTCCCATATTGAAAAAAAAAATCATCTCTTAAACTTTTGGTTAAAGAAAAAGATGTTATAAAGTTGGTTAGAATGAAGCAAAGGCTCAACATGAATATTTAGCCTATATTATTATGTGCTTTATAAGAGTTTTGAGAAGTTTTATTTGTATGATCTTATTATGTCTCTAAACTCTATGAACTCTTTGGAACCTTTGTGATATCTTTATCCTTTTTTGCTTTAACCACATTATAACCCTTTGGCCCCATTACAACCTTGATTAAAGACCTCTTGATTTATGAAGTTGTATGATCTAAATAGTGGAGAATAGGTGGACAAGCAAGCATATGGTATAACTGTTTTCATGAGATTGATTGAGTGTAAACACTTTACCACTACTTTAAAGAGTGAAAATCATGAGAGTATAGTGAGAAGTTGAGATTAAGTTTGAATATGCACTATTTTGATTGAAATATGTTATGTTAATATTGGCTTAACTCAAACTATTTACATTCAAGTAAGATTTTTTGTGAATTTCTTTAAGCCATTGATTAGTTTATAAGACTTGTCCAATGATCATCTCTAATTTATATTGGAATGATTAGTTGTAATTATTATTATTATTATTTTTTTTAGTTTTCCTTATGTCTTCAATGTTTGCGGGTATCGTCCTAGTAAACCCTCACGAGACTAAACTCGTCCACTAGGGACACCTAGGGGTTTAAAGGCTTGTGTCACATGCTAAGTGCCACCGTGATTTCCTACGAAAGTGGATTACATTAGATTTTCTTATTTTATTTTTATTTTGTTTTGCTCGAGGACTAGCAAAAAGCTAAGTGTGGGGGTATTTGATAAGCTCATAAAATATACATTTTATGCCTTTCTACCTTTAGTTTTTGTTATGTTTTCGATCTTTATCTTGTTTACTTATAATATGTTTTTGAATTTTAGGTACAATAAGGAGAATGAAGTCAATAGATGTCAATAATGATGGTAAAGAGCTTACAAAATCATAATCACAAGATGGAAGAAGACTTGGGAGTCAAAAATATCAATTTCTGGTTGAAAAGCAATCAGGCAGATTTGACCTCTGAAGCTTGGTGTAAGGAAAACATGATGTTAGAGTCTTTATTTGAAGAAACTTCCTTCTTGACTTTTGAAGTTGACTTGATTATCTTTCCAAAGATATATTATGGGCCCAAATCAGATAGGAAATGGGCAACCAAATTGGCGCTAGAAGATCTCCCTAAAGAACCCTACGACCAGAAAAACCCTAATCGCAAATTTGAAAACAAAAAGGCAAAAACGTGATTTTTCTGCCTCCAGGCTTACTTGTGCGGCAAGGACTTATTCTCAGGGTTTTAAAACTCTATAAATACCATCTTTTGAGCCACAAACTAGAGATCTTTTGAGGAGACTCAAGGGATCATCATTATTCTTTTTCTTCTTCTCCATTCTTTTATTTTTCTTTTTAGTTTTATGTATATATTTCTATGCCTATGCTAGGCTAAACTTTTATTTGGTTAAGGGTGATTTCAAAGCCCTAGACATGTTATGTAATTAATTTTCATAATCTATCTATCATTGTTTTCTATCAAAGTTGCTTATGTTCTTCCATTAAAATTGTTCATGATGATGTTTTTATTTGTTTAGGTGGCCAACTAGATAAATCTTGATAATTGTCTAATGCTAGTTTAGGAGTCTTGATCCGTGTAATTGTCTTGATTTCCTATTCATAAGTAGCAATTTGTGATTAATGATTATGGTCAAGTTTTCAATAATTGCAAAGTGGAACATAACCTAAGTTGAACAATCCGAGCTTATGTGTTTGTTGCTTAGATCAACCTATCTTTCTCATCATAAAGCTGCTATTAAATTGAATTTAGAGAGCTTATTCTAGGTTGTTTGATAGTTAGAGATTAAATAGAGAGCTTGTTCTATTTAACCACGAACTAAGGAAAGATTGGGGTAAAAGAGCTTGTTATCTATGGTTGTTAACTTTGATAGCTAATTAATGTTGATAGATATGAAATTGATTCTTAATGATGTCTAGTGGTGGAGAATGAAACCTTAACCATATTTTTTTCATATTTGATTACTTCTTATTTACTTGCTTTCTTCTTTGATTATAAGTCTTTAGTTTAAATTGATTTTAAAAACCTCCCCTTTTATTTTGTTTTCTTTGAATTTAGGTTTTAGACTAATAATTCTTAAACTAAAACTCAATCCCTGAGGACTCGGCCCTTGCTAACTACTATACTTACAATTGATCTTTTTAGTGCAAGGTTAAATGAAGATACACTCTTTTGGGTGCATCATATTTGCATGGTCATACCAAGACATGCCAGGGTTGGATCCTGATATTGTGGTTCACAAGCTCTCTCTAAGGCCAGATTGCAAGCCAATTCAGCAGAAATTGAGAAGAATGAGGCCTAACATGCTGTTAAAGGTAAAAAAAGAGGTGAAAAAGCAGTTCGACGCCGGGTTCTTGGAAGTGGCAAAATATCTGGAATGGGTAGCGAATATTGTCCCAGTTCCGAGGAAGGATGGCAAGGTACGGATGTGTGTTGATTACCAGGATCTGAATAGGGCCAGTCCTAAAGATAATTTCTCTTTGGGTCACATTGATACCTTGGTGGATAATACGGCAAAGAGCTTTATTTTTTCCTTCATGGACGGATTCTCAGGGTACAATCAGATTAAGATGGCATCGGAGGATATGGAGAAAACCACGTTTGTGACGATGTGGGGAACGTTTTGCTTTAAGGTGATGCTATTTGGATTGAAAAATGCCAGGGCAACATACTAGAGAGCCATGGTAACTTTGTTTCATGATATGATGCATAAGGAGATCGAAGTCTATGTTGATGAAATGATCGCAAACTCACAAGGAGATGATGAGCATGTTGCGAATCTTAAGAAGCTATTCGAAAGATTAAGAAAGTTTTGACTCAAACTAAACCCGACAAAATGCACTTTCGGAGTCACTTCGGGGAAGTTGTTGGGTTTTGTCGTCAATAAGAAGGGAATCGAGATTGATCTAGACAAAGTAAAGGCCATCCGGAACTTGCCACCTACTCATACTCAAAAGAAAGTGAGAAGCTTTCTAGGAAGATTGAATTATATTGCTCGGTTTATTTCTCAGCTAACCGACAAATATGATCCAATATTTAAGCTACTTCGGAAGCGTGATCCGAGAGAATAGGATGAAGGGTGTCAGATCACCTTTGATAAAGTTAAGTACTATCTATCCATCCCACCAGTGCTAATGTCGCCTGTTCCGGAGAAACCAATGATACTATATTTATCAGTATTTGAGAGATCTATGGGCTGTGTATTGGGGTATCATGATGAGACTGGGAAGAAAGAACAAGCAATTTATTATCTCAGCAAGAAGTTCACAGAGTATGAGTTGAAGTATTCATCGGTAGAAAAGCTTTGTTGTGCCTTAGCTTGGACTGCTCGAAGGCTCAGACAATACATGTTGTATCACACGACGTGGTTGATTGCCAAGCTAGATCCCATCAAGTATATGTTGGAAGCACCCTCCTTGTCAGGAAGAACGGCAAGATGGCAAGTTTTGTTGTCAGAGTATGACATTGTGTATGTGAGTCAGAAAGCTATAAAGGGCAGCGCAGTAGCCGAGTTCTTAGCAAGTAGGGAGATTGAAAATTATAAGCCTTTGAACTTTGATTTCCCTGATGAAGACTTGATGTGTGTCTCGCAAGAAGATGGGATTCTCCCTCAGAAGAAAATATGGAAAATGTACTTTGATGGCGCATCTAATACCATGGGGCACGGGATCAGTGTAGTGCTCATATCCCTAGAGGAAGATTATTATCCTTTCATTGCCATATTGGATTTTGATTTTACAAACAATACCACTGAATATGAGGCGTTTACTATGGGTCCTCGTGCTATCGTAGACAGAAAGATCAAAACACTGGAAGTTTTCGGAGATTCAGCCCTAGTGATATACAAACTACGGGGAGAATGAGAAACTCGAGATGCAAAGTTAATATGATACCGAGAGCTCATACTGAGTCTGATAGAGGAATTCGAAGAAGTGAGTTTTAACTATTCCCCCCGAGAAGAAAACCGAATGGTGGATACTTTAGCCACTTTATCGTCAACGTTTAAAGTAAATGAAGGGGCCGAAGTTGTGCCAATAAAGATGAGCATATACGAGTCTCCTGCCTACTGCCTGAGTATCGAAGAAGAAGCGGATGACCTCTCTTGGTATTACGACATCTTGCAATACATCAATAGTCAACGGTATCCTCAACAAGAAACAAAAAATGATAAGATGACTCTGAGAACATTGACAATGGGTTTTGTCCTAGATGGTGAGATTTTCTACAAGAAAGGGAAAGACCAGGTTCTATTGAGGTGTGTCGGGTCTACCGAAGCTTGGAGAATCATTGAAGAAGTCCACGAAGGGATATGTGGCACTCATGCCAATGGTTACATGCTTGCTAAACAGATTATGAGGGCAGGATATTATTGGCTAACGATAGAAGAAGATTGCATTAGTTATTCCCAGAAGTGCCATAAATGTCAGATATATGAAGATAAGATTCATGTGCCTCCATTACTATTGCATGTCATGAGTGCACCATGGCCATTTTCGATGTGGGGAATGGAAATGATCTGGCCTATTACCCCGAAAGCTTCAAATGGACACTGTTTCATCCTAGTGGCCATAGATTACTTCACAAAGTGGGTGGAAGACGCTTCTAATGCTAATGTAACGAAGTCAGTGGTATGCATATTCGTCAAGAAGGAAATCATATGTCGGTTTGGATTGCCAGAGAGAATCATTTCAGACAATGCTCTCAATCTGAACAATAAGATGATGAGAGAAGTGTGTACTCAGTTCAATATCACGCATCATAATCCGACACCTTATCATCCGAAAATGAATGGGGTAGTAGAAGCAGCCAAGATGGCCGATGTGTACAAAGATAAACATGAGATCTTGCCTTTTGCTCTTCACGTACCTCGGCCCGTACGTCTACGGGTGCCACGGCATTTTCTTTGGTATATGGAATGGAGGCAGTGTTACCTATTGAGGTTGAAATCCCTTCCTTTCATGTTCTGATGGAGGTTGGTTTAGAAGAAGTGGAGTGGGTTAGAGCTCGCTATGAGCAGTTGAATCTTATCAAAGAGAAAAGGATGAGAGCAATTTTCCATGGGCAGATGTATCAGAAAAGGATGATTCGAGTCCACAACAAGAAGAATCGTCCTAGGTAGTTCCGAGGAGAGTTGGTACTAAGAAAAATTCTCCCTATAGTGAAGGATCCGCGAGGGAAATGGGCTCCAAATTGGGAAGGGCCCTACGTGGTAAAGAGAGCTTTTTTGGAGGAGCATTGGTTCTGACTCGGATGGACGGGGATGACTTGAGAAATCCTGTGAATGCTGACGAATTGAAGAAGTACTATGCTTGAAGAAGAAAAAGAATAAAAAAAAAAAAAAGAAAAGCAAAATGTGATACTGTGCACATGGAAATTCGAGTGATTCCAAATGTAAAAATGAAAATTCTATGTATATATTGCCCTTGAGGATTGCTTTTTCAATGAGAATATTTGTGCTTGATATGATAAATGGCTATCTTTCATACTCTTTTCACTAGTAATAAATTATCCCTAGTCACCCCTTTGAGTCTTAGAAATTCTTTCTTTCTTTGAACCTTGATTAAGGATCACCCTTTACACTGGAAGACAGATGCGAGGAAAAATAACCTCCCAAAAATCATGGCGAAAAGAGCCATAAAAAAAAAAAGAAAAAACATATGAAATCAAAGAATGGCAAATGAAAGCCAAGAATGAAAGAAACAAATTCCAAGAAAGAAGAGGAAAGTCCAGAAAGGACGAATGTTTCAAGAATGAATCCTCCTCATGAAATGATTGATCCAATTACCTTAAACACATTTTAGGACTATTTACCCTTTCTTTCTAAACCTGAACCTTGGCCTTCATTACGTGCTTTTAAAAGTCCATTTTGATCAAGCATGGATATTTAATTTGAAGGGTTTTTTCTCAGAATTCATCCCATCTTTTGAATTGGCATTTTTACCTTGGAAGTATTTAGAATTCTCAGATGCATGGTAGAACATAAAAAAAAATGAAAATGAAAAAAAAATGTAAAAGGAGAGGTTTAAGCCAAAAACCCACAAAAGGCGACTTAATATCGAATGAGGGACACTTAGGTTGAAAACCCACAAAGGGCGGCTCAAGTACTGATTAAAGATTGAATCAATGCTCCGTGTAAAGGGGGAGAAAGTATCAAAAAATCAGAAGAAAGAGGAAAAACTCAATCTGACGCAACTAAGGAAGCCGAGAGATTACCCGAGTAAATTGCTCATTCAAGAGAAATTTCAGATGAATTGTAGAAGGAAGGGTCCAAGATATTCCGCATATGGGGCATCTACAACCTACAACTCTACGTTTGTTTCTTATATCCTTAATATTCACCTTTGTCATCTAAAACATTATTGTAATAAATTCTTGTTATCCTTTTTATGACATTTGGTTGTTTCATACCTTCTTTCATACATTTTGTGATGCATTTTGATTGTTATTAAATTGAATGATGTTTAGTAAACATAAAAAAATCTTTAAATAAAAGGATTTCAGTGTATTACTAAGGAGTAGATTTAAATTTTAGAAGAGGTTTGGAAACCACAAAAATTTGGAAAGCACAACATAATGGGAAAATTCACCAAGTAGAAGTAAACAGTGAATGTGTTGAAGACCCTATCATGAAGTCAAAAAATTTGTGCTTTTCAGTGAAATCATAAACTGGGACTTTTTGACGATTTATCTTGATTGAAAGCTCCTCAGTTAGTGAAAAGTTGAAGACTCCGTCATGAAGTCAGACAGTCCATGAACCTCAAAGAAATCATGGATTAGAAATCATGACACAATCATTTGATTGCATTCATCCTTAAGGAACATACATCCTACAAGCATTTGCAAAACATATCATTTTCATCACTGCATTCGGCTAACATTGCAGGAATCATGGAAATTTTGCTTTCCCAAATCAAACTCGTTCTGCTTTCCAAATGAGTCGAGCCCCGAGACCACCGTCGAGGCATTGTGTTTTTAAATCAAACTCGTTTTGCTTCTCAAATGAGTCAAACCTTGGGACCACCATCGAGGTATTTTCTTTTGTTTAAATCGAACTTGATTTTAAAAAAAAAAAATCGAGCCCCGAGATCACCGTCGAGGTATTTTGTTTTCAAATCGAACTTGTTTTCTAAATGAGTCGAAACTAGGATTGACGTTAAGGCATTCTTTTTGTTTTTAAATCGAACTCATTTTGCTTCTCAAATGAGTCAAACCCCGAGACCACCGTCGAGGTATTTTCTGTTTAAACCCAAACAGCTGACACCAAGACAAGATAAGGCCCCGAGACCACCGTCAAGGTATTTTCTTCTCTTGCAAATCAAACTCATTTCCTTAAGACGGGTCGAGCCTTGATTAGTCAGTGAACTCAATTTAAGGACAAAATCTTCTATTTACAACTTTTTTCCAACAAAAAAAAAATGATGAAATAAATGGAAATGAAGAATAAAGAAAACTCTCTTTCCTTTTCTTTACATGTGATTTCACTAACCTGACAAAATTATTGTCTATTTATCTTTGCCTAATTCCTGATTCTCAGCAATAGCCAAAGAGGGACAGCTGTAGACACCTAATTTTGTCCGGGCCCCCTAAACCAGGTAAATTCTTCCTTGTAATTTTTTAGAATGCATAAAATCTCTTATCATCTTGCAGATGGTCCTCCAAGAATTGTGATTCGGAGTTCAACATGAAAAGTCGATCAGAAAAAGTCAACTCCAAAAAAGTCAACTTCAAAAAGTCAATCCACAAAAGTCAACCACGAAAATGTCAACCCTTAGTCAAAATCGAGATTTGAAGTTGAATTGAACAATGGTGAAAGAATTTTGATAATCCGAGGTCTACAACGAAAGATATGGAGTTCGGAATAGGGATCGCGAAAATTTCAGTTTAGGGGAAGCCCTAATTTGGCAAATTTAGGGAAAAGTGCTTAAACGATCAAATTGGTCAAAATTGGAGGTTCCAAATGGAATATAATTAATGACTACGGGTACTGGAAGGGCCACTTGGAAGCATAACAAAAGAAAGAGTCAATTTGGAAGGAAAACCAAAAATTAGGGTTTTGGTCAAAAAAGGTAAATTTTACAAATTTGGGGAAAACTACAAAGATGGCCCAATTTGGTGAAATTGAAGCCCCCAATTGATAAAGAATAAGTAAACAAGGATAGTCCAAGGCCCAGTTTTAAGTGAATCCAAAGGAAGAGCCGATTAGAGCAAAAATGGAAAAACGAGATAATTTTCGAGTTTGAAAAAGGGAAAACAAAATCGGAGGGGGATTTGATCATAAAAATTGGGCATTTTCGGACCAACTCAAATCCAGTATATGAAAAAGGCAATAGAAAAAGAAATCCAGAAATCGGACCTGTTTTGTGTAAAATCGAGGTTTTGGAGGTTGGAAAATCCTAAAGAAAATTTTGGGAAAAATAGCAAACGAGCTCGAAAAATTATGAAAACTTCTAGATTTGAGTTTTATAATTTTTGGAAGAGATCGGTGAAGAAAAATCCAGAATCGGAGCTCATTTGAAAAATGGCAAAGTTCAGGTGCACTAAGTTGAAATTCCAGAAGATAATTCCGAGAAAAATAGCAAACAAGCTCCAAAATTATGAAAACTTCCAGATCTGAGTTTTATAATTTTTGGATGATATCGGTTATGAAAAATCCAGAATCGGAGTTCAAATGAAAAAGTTGAATTTCGGGTGCACTGAGCCGAAATTCCATAAGATAATTCCAAGAAAAATAGCAAACGATCTCCAAAAATTATGAAAACTTTCAGATCTAAGTTTTATAATTTTTGGAAGAGATCGGTGAAGAAAAATCAGGAATCAGAGCTCCTTTGAAAAATGGCAAAGTTCAGGTGCACCAAGCCGAAATTCCAGAAGATAATTTTGGGAAAAATAGCAAACGAGCTGCAAAAATTATGAAAACTTCCAGACTCAATTTTATATTTTTTGGAAGATATTGGTGAAGAAAAATCCAAAACCGGATTTCAAATGGAAAACGTGAATTTTGGGTGCCACTAACCGAAAAATGCAAGAGAAAATTTTAGTAAAAATAGGAAACGAGCTCGAAAAATTCTGAAAATCTCCAGATCTCAATATTATATTTATTTGGATGGATTGGAGAAAGAAAAATATGATCTGGGGTCCGTTTGCAATAAAATCAAGTTTGGGGGCCAAAATGCAATTTTATCGAAGAAACCGAAAAAGGCCAAGTTTGCAAAATTAAAAGGTGAAAAAAAATGAAGGAAATTCTAGAACATACCAGGCCTTAGCCGGCCATGCATAGGGGAAGGGTGGGGATTTAATTCATTTCATCAAGTGGTCAATATCAAGCTACAAGATGTCATTTTTACTATCTTGAAATGTCCTTGCTCATCCAATGGCCTAAGTACCTTGTAAAAAGATGAGTACATCCTTGAATGGCCAAGATCTAATTGCAAGATGGCATTTTTATTGTCATGAAAATATCCTCATCTAATGGCCAATATTGGTGGAATAAAGATGAGCACAAGTTATCCAATGGTTGGAAATGCATATAGCTAAATAAAATATCCATGCTCATCCAATGGCCTAAAAAGATAAGTACATCCTTGAATGGCTAAGATCAATTTGCAAGATGGCATTTTTATTGTCATGAAAATATCTTGGATCCAAGGGCTTAGGTTGTGTAGGAGAATTAAATGATTTAATCTCCACCATTCACCAAAAGCAAGGGTGGCCGGCCAAGGGCTATTCAAGGGAGGGGTTTTCATTTTTTTCAAAAGAAAGTTGGCTTATTTAAAAAGGGGGCAGTAGCTAAAACCTTAGAAAAAAAAGATTTTTGAAAGAAAAGGAAGAAAGTTTTTGCTAAGGTAGCGATTCCTCTTTGGTTCTTACATTTTTTCTTTCTTCTTCTTCTTCATGTTATTCTTTATTTTTTTCATGTGATTTCCTACTATTTTCTTTGCTTAATAAAGGATTTATGAAAGCTTTCTTGTTGTTCTTGCTTTTTCAAAATAAATAAAACAATGGTTAGGCTTCATGATCTTGATGAGAATCAAGTGATAATGGTTAGGGTGGGCTTTGTCCAATATACCAACCATGGAGTTCATTTCCATATTTTTTATTATTTGCTTTACTTTAACTTGCTTATTTTTATTTATTTTTATGTGTATTTATATTCTTGCTAACCATTTTGTTATTTTGATTTATGACATACTTTTGCATCTTGTGGCTATTATCATATAGTTTCGGTCATTTTTATTTTCACATCATTTTCCATATCATTTAGCTAGGTCATTTTTCATGACATTCTCACAACACCTTGGTTCGTAGTCCATTCGGCCATGTAGATTTTTTTTAGGCTTTTAGGCCCTTTTTGCATGCCATGCATATTCCATGTCATTTAGGCATCTAGGTCATTTTACATGTCATTAGGTCTTTTTTATTTTACATGTCATTTAAGCTTTAAGTCATTTTCATATGCCATGTCATTTTACATGTCGTTTAGTCATTTAGGTCATTTTATTTATCCCATGTCATTTAAGCTTTAGGCCATTTTCATATGCCATGTCATTTTACATGTCATTTAGGTCATTTTATTTATGCCATGTCATTTTACATGCCATTTAAGCTTTGGGCCATTTTCATATGCCATGCCATTTTACATGTCATTTGGTCATTTAGGTTATTTTATTTATGCCATGTCATTTAAGCTTTAGGCCATTTTTATTTTCCATGTCATTTTCCATGTCACTTTAAGCATTAGGTCATTTTTATTATTCCATGTCATTTTACATGTCATTTAAGCATTAGGCCATTTTCTTATGCCATGTCACCTTCCATGTCATTTAGACACTAGGTCATGCATATTCCATGTCATTTATTTCATGAATTTTTGCATTTTCCACTTGATTTTTGACTTAAGTCAATCCATGGCTCAAAGCCAAGCTTTAATGAGTATACTTGTGGAAAAATTAAAATTTGTAAAGTTGGATTTTCTAACTTTATGATTTTTTTTTCTCAATACGCAATCCTTGTCCAAATTTTTAAAAAAAGTTACCACTGGTTGTAAGACCTTAGAGGAATCTCTAATATTTTTATTCTGATTTTTGAACGTTTTTATCAAAGGTTTAAAAATGTTTTTTTGTTAAGTAGTTTTTTACCTACTGTTCTGTCTTTCATGAATTTTCAGGTAGGTCATCGTTAGTCTAAAAATTAAGATGATTTTTTCCCATAGAGGTAGACATGTTGCAAGTCTCCTATAAATTTTTTAGATTTTTTTGAAATTTTTTATAAGGGTAAAACAATTTGTTTCCAAAACTGGTCAGAAAAGTCAGATTTGTTTTTATGAACTAATAATTTTCTATTTTGTTTAAGGCACTAAGATGGGGCTGATTTAAGACATTAGTTGCTGTCTTAGGTTAATTTCCAAGTTATTTTAATCATAAAATTTGATCTTTTTAGAGTCGGGTCAAGGTTGGTCAACCCCGAGTTTCAAAACTAGGAAAAATTAGAGCCTTTTGAAGGGTGTTTTCGGCCAAGTTTTATTTCGTCCAAAAATTCTGATTTTTTTCTTTTAAAATCCAAGTCTAATATCTGAGTTAGAAAATCAAACTTAGGCCTCTTCCAAAGGTAGTCAGATGGATGTCTTTTTAGATATACGAATATCCTTATTTTGTGGGAGAAATACATTTCCATGCATTTGCATTTTTCATATTCATGCATATTTTATGACATTTAATTTTTGCTATTTTGGTTTTATAAATTCCATATATATATATATATATATATATATATATATATATATATATATATGAATATTCCATAGTGATGTCATTGCTTTGATTAGATTTTATGTTGTCATTTTCATTATCACATAATTATGAATATTCTATGATAATGTTTGCCATTTAATTTAGATTTTTGCTATGTCATATAAATTTCTAATATATCATCTAGGTTTTATCATGTCATTAATTCTTGCCATGTTATTTAGATCTTTGCCATGTCATTTAGATCTTTTCCATGTCATTTAGATTCTAGCATGTCATTTAGATTATGCCATGCAATCTAGATTTTGCCATGTCAAGCATGCCATGTCGTTAATCCATATGCCACGTCATTTAGATTATGCCATGTCATCTAGATTTTGCCATGTCAAGCATGCCATGTCGTTAATTTATATGCCATGTCATTTAGATTATGTCATGTCATCTAGATTCTGCCATGTCAAGCATGCCATGTCGTTAATCCGTATGCCATGTCATTCACTCATATGCCATGTCATTAGTAATGATCTGCATATTCATAACCTTTTTTAAAAATATTTTCCAAAATATCATGTTTTTTTTTTAAAAAATAAGGATATTCCTGACTTAAAATAATTCATGAGTTCTCTGCCATGTTTGCTGGGGAGGATATCATAAATTATCATTAACAATGGAATATATTTCTTTCAAAAAATGAGAATGATTCGGAAATTTTCTAAACGAATAAAGATTTCTATGTTTTGCTGGGTTTGCCGGGGAATATAGGAAAAATTTAAGTTAATAAATTCCGGATCATTTTCGACTAAAAATGGGATTATTTTTCTTTGATATGGTAATTATTTTAAAATACTAGTTTCAAAGATGACTTTTTACTGAGACTCGAGATAACACATGATTAATAAGGTACCGTTTTATACGGGTGTTGTGGGGGTGCTAATCCTTCCCCGCACGTAACCGACTCCCGAACCCTTTTTTTGTTTTCTCTAGTTTAAAAGCGCAGACTTCGAAATTGGTTTTTAATAGGTGGCCAATCACACCTAGCCAAAAAAGATTGATGGCGACTCCATTTCTTTTTCGAGGTTGTTTTCAAACCCTCATTTTATTTCAAGAGGAATTAAGTCGTCTTTCCCTCTGTTACCCCAATGTCACACTTAACGAGTAATGTCTCGCGATGAGACTTGTTATTTTTTAGGTTGCGAAAATTGTCATCGCCAATTCTTGCCTTTAAATCATCTTTTTAGAAGTCAAAGAGATAAATTTTGTTGAAGACTTGAGCATGGCTCTCCAATTGAGTGATTATCCGGTGAGACAATTCTGGAAAGGATAGATTGCATTCTGAATATCACGTTTTGGAGTAAATTATGTGAACAGAAGTTGATTGGATCCGGAGAATGTCACAATTGGACGAAAAAGAGTATTTTTTGGGAGTTACCTTATTGGCTTACCAATCTCATTCGGCATAATTTGGATGTGATACATATTGAGAAAAATGTGTTTGATAACATGTTCAACACAATGATGGATGTCAAGGGTAAAACAAAAGACAATATAAAGGCTAGAATGGATTTAGCGTTGCTTTGCAGACGGTCAGAATTAGAATTGGTGGAAAGCAATGGAAAATGTACAAGCCTAAAGCCAGTTACACATTAAACAGAGAAGATCAAAAAAGAGTTTGTGCATGGGTAAAAGAATTATGACTTCCCGATGGATTTATCTCGAATATTGGTCGTTGTGCAAATGTGGTTTGATGGGAGGTTTTATGGCATGAAAAGTCATGATTGTCATATTTTTATGCAGCGGTTGCTACCAATTGCGTTTCGAAATTTGGTGCCTAACACTATTTGGTATGCAATTACGGAGTTATCTCATTTTTTCAGAGACCTATGATCTACAGAAAATTCATGTGGACCAGATGGAGTTGCTGGAAACCAATATTGTTGAGACCATTTGCAAGTTGAAAAAAATATTTCCTCCAGCATTTTTTTAATTCAATGGAACATTTGCCTATTCACCTACCTTATGAGGCAAAAGTTGGTAGACCTGTCTATTATCGATAGATGTATCCATTCGAAAGGTAATTAATAAAGAATGTATGTAATCTTTTTGATTATTTACTTTATTGAATTGAACATTTGTTAATTTAGTATTTGTTTCTGATTCTTAGATTTCTACATCATCTAAAAAGAAAAGTGAAAAATCTCGTATGTGTTAAAGGGTCAATAGTTGATGCATATATAATGGAAGAAATTTCATCCTTCTGCGCCTTATATTTTGAACCAAATGTTGAAACAATATTTACTCGGGTGCCCCGAAATGATGATGGAGGAGACGTCAATCCCATGTGACAACTCTCAATTTTCACACATGAAGGGAGATCTTTTGGTCCCAAAAAAATGAAGGCTCGTTACTTAGAGCACGATGAGTATGATGCAGCTGAGTTATATGTATTAATGAATTGCGAAGAAGTCATACCTTATATTGAGTAAGAGATTTACCGTTCTCTCTAATATTAATTGTAACATTACATTATATAATAAATATAGTGTAACTCATTATGTATCCATTCATTTTTAGGATGTTTGATGAGATAGTTAAAATTGATGCATCAAACATTACTGATGGTGAGTTGGAGAAAGTCCGTGCAGGTAGATTTACAAAATGGTATAAGGACTACGTAATATGGAAATTTCTATGTTCCGCTAATGTTTGATACAATTTGATATTGAATGTAATATTGTTTTCCATTCACCGTTTATAGGTTCAGCAAGATTCAACTCAACATAACTCTCGTATAGTTGAGTTATCTTATGGTCTAGGACGTATGGGTTGGTGTTATTCTGGATATTTCGTTAATGGTTTCAAGTTCCATAGTTTAGATTATGGAAAAAAAATCGAAAAACCATGAATAACGGTGTATGAGTCAAAGGCGACTGTTATAACGATTCTTGGCATGACTTTTATGGATGTTGTTAGACATTGTGGAGTTAGAATATTTTGGTGTGGGAAATCGGGTCGTACTTTTTAAATGTCGATGGTTTGATACGGATAAAGGAATTCGAGTAGATCCTCATAATAGCCTTGTTGAAATAAAGTACAGGTCAATACTTGCTACTAATGAACCTTTTGTTTTAGCTCATCAATGTCAACAAGTGTATTACAGTTCTTATCCATCGAATATAAGAGAACGTCGAGATTGGTGGGCTGTGTTCAAAACAAAGGCTATGAGTAGATTTGACATTGGATCTCGTGTAGGATAAATAACTGATCTAAATGAAGGGGTTTATCAACAAATGGATGTGCCTACTCTCACCATTGTAACATATTCAGAAAATCTTGACAATCCTCAACTTTTGGTTCATAGTGATTTCGAAGAAGTAAACATTAATGTTCAGAGAACAAATGAAGAAGAAAATGATGAGGAAGAAGATGAAAATGAAGATGAAGAAGAAGAAGAAGTAGATTATGATGATAGCGATGACAATGATGTTGATGAGAACGACGAGAATGATGATGATTAGAAATTTAATATTATTTAATCATTTTGTAATTGCATGATCTGTCAAATAATATATTCTATATATGTATGCAATATATATTTACTAATAAATTTAATATTTTTTATTTTACAGATAAAATACGAGGAAAGCGTAAAACTAGTGCAAAGAAGAAACCGAGTTCTATGTGGGATGTTTTTCGACCATCTGGAGGATCTTCCTCGGGGCATGGTACACCACAGTTGCCACCTGTGTCTTCTCCCTCCTTACCGACAGAACCAAGATAGTTGCCCCCTTATTCGACTCCATCGCCACATACTTCATCTGCAGTACCTCCATCGCCCCTGCATCCCTCTGCGCTGCCTCCGTCTACAGTGCATTTGTCCAGATTGCCTCCCTCTAGAGTGGCACCGTCTACAGTTGCTCCGTCCATATTGACTCCCGATCCATTGCCAAGGTCGACACGTACTCCGGCGACTCAGGCAGATCCCGCGTTACACTCATCTACCCCACCGCTGGATAAGATTTCACAGTATTTACTTAATGAGCTAGCACTGACGTATTTAGCGGATGTTGGCACGGGGCAGTAGACAGAGGTACTTGCATCATATCTTATGCCGTCTACCGGTACTACCACTGAGCAGAGGAAACGAGGTAGAGGTCAACGAAAGGATTACCGACACCGAGTAATCCGGGTGACAGGTTTCAACTGTGAATTCTTGAAAACACGTAAGTTAATAATATTTCGATAATTTTATCATTTGAGTAAAATAAATTATTGTCCACTAACACATATCCTTGATTTTAGGACTTCCAAGGAGAGTTGTGTGAAATCGATCATTGCCTCGGTCATCAGACAACACTATAACAGACCGTGGCCTACTTGGTCGAAGATACCCGTTGACGTGAAACTGTCAATGTGGACTATATTTGAGGTATGATTTCGTTAAAAGTCAAATTATAATTTAATTATGTTTAATAGTATATATTAATTCATAATGTCTCATTGTAGAGAAAATTCCAGTGGCCTCCCGAGCAAACACCAGTGGTTAGGAAATTATGGGAGGCCACATGCAAGGATCGATTCAAGGACATGATGAATTTTGAGAGGGACAATGCCATGGCCTTCTTTCAAACGAATCGAATAGAAGACTGCAAAGGTTATAGGTGTGATTCGATAGCAGTCGATATTTAAGATCAACTTATTGGCAGCGTCTGGAGTACTGACGCTTGGAAAAATAGGTCTCAAAAGGCCAAGGGTAATAGGAACATGGAGAAAGATGGCAGCATTACGAAGTACACTAGTGGATTAGTTCATTTTCTAGTTACCGGTGAAGGATGGTAAGATTTATTTTTCTTTTGCAATTTATTCTTTAAAAGTTTTATCGTATAAACTATGTGAATTTTTTCTTTATTAACATATTTTCAAAATTTCTTTTAATATGTAATCACAAGAGTTGCAGCGCAACGTGAATTTCCTGGAGCTGTTTAACAAAACCCATAAACGTGCAAAGGGTCACGGTGATTACGTAGACAACAAGTCTAAAGCTGTAACTATAAGTATTTAACTTTATCAATACATATATTACATTAATTGATTATACCAGATAATTGTGTTTATGTACGTGTTCATTACAATGTCACATATTAATTGTTTATATATTTAAATATTTGTGATTGTAGAAAAATTATACTGCCTCGTTGCAGCAAAAATATGGGGACGATACGTCTTCATATCCCGATTTCGACCCTCAGCCCTGGTCTAATGCTATTGGGGGCATTGAGACTACGCGGACACATGTTTATGGGTTTGGAACGAGACCGAAGAGAGGGTAAATGTTCAATCCACCCGGCAGTCACCAAAGTCAGATGCAGCCAGTTATGCTCCATATGGTCCTAATACTACACAGCAGCCAACAGCAGTGCCGTCTGAGGAGAACTATAATGCATTGAGGTCCGATGTCTCGCAAATCCAGGCGTCAATCGTGAGACTTGAGAATATCATGTCGAGTTGGAATACGATAATCGCACCTTTACTACAGTCACAGATAGCAGCTGCATTAGGCAGGATCGGAACAAGTGCTTTTGGACTCGATGCTGCCTTAGGCATAGATGTTGGATCCAGTGCTGTCGGTCGGTGTTGGATCAAGTGCTGTCGGAGTCGGTGCTGGATTGACTGCTGCCAAAGTCGGTGCTGTTGGAGGCATAGCTGTTGGACTAGGATTGAGTGCTGTCGGTGCTGGACTGAGTGCTGCAGGAATCGGAGCTGTCGGAGGCATGGCTATTGTCAGAGGATCGACTGCTGCCAGAGGTGATGCCGAGGTAGACAGTGAAGTCGATGATAGCAGTACCTCGTGATGACAGCATTTTTTTATATTCGACAGATACATTTGAATATTATTTTATTTATAATTTTACGGATTTCGTTTAATTTTTTATGGTATAATTATGTATATTTTTTATTTAATTTTTTTAATAATTTATTTTTTTCAAATATTTATTTTAAATTTTACTTTTTTTATTTAAAAAAATAATTACCGACGGAATAATCCATCGGTAAAGGGTAATTTCCGACGGACTTTTTTGTCGGTAATAAATTATTGCCAATGGAATATTCCGTCGGTATATCTATTACCGACGGAATATTCCGTCATAATATTCGGTCGGTAAAGAAAACTACGACGGAAATATTTCGTCGGTGAAAAAAATTACCGACGGAATATTCTGTTGGTGAAATTTCGTTGGTAAAAAAATATTACCGACGAATTTTTTTTTCCCGACCGAATGAGTATCACCGACTTAAGTATCATCGACGGAAATTAAACTTTTACCGATGGAATATTCAGTCGTTAAAAGTCCGTCTTCTTATACTGTTCATAAATTTAAAAAATATTATTAATTGGTGGGTCGAGTCAATCAATAATTGACCTAATCATATGTCCTTGTTTTGTTTTCTTTTGCTAAATTGACCAAATCATATATATATTCACAGCATCTAGTGATATTGATTAAGGTGATAAATATAAAAAATAAAATTAATACATTATTTTTTTAATTTAATAAAAATAATGTATTAAATATAATTTTTTTTTAAAAATAATAAAAAATAATCCTTAACAAGTGAACCCTATATATAATTATACAAAAATATTAACCAATGCCTAATGGCACTGGTTTAGATAATATATATATATATATATATATAGAAAGAAAAGTGTACTTAATGCAATATATTTTTTTTGAATTCAATAAAAATAATATATTAAATACAAAATATTTTTTTAAAATAATAAAAAAATAATTTTTAATCGGTGTTTATAGATATCAGTTAAATGGACCCATAATTATAAGGATCCGAAATGATTATCGATTCCAATTCAAGCAAACAAAAAAACTTTTATTGATATGTAAATCAATTCTAAACATGATTGATGGTCTAACTCTTATTTTTTTTTAACAAATCTGAAACATTATACTAAAGATTAATTACTAAAACTTGGAACTGTACGAAAGGAATCAAACCAGTAAATTTTACGTGGGTCTCAACTCTCAGAAGAAAACTGCTCATCACCTTGATCTGAATGGAAAAAGAAATCGTGCAAAATAAATACTCTGAGCTAAATGACCAAAAATGGAGTGAGATAATAAAACAATGTCTCAAACACTGAAATTTAATAATGTTCATTTTAGCCGGAGCACTCTTCAATTTTGGGGAAGAAAATCATTATAAAAAGAGTTGGAGCATATTATATATATATATATATATGGGTTTGTATTTAATGTATTGTTAGTGTATAAATCTATACACTGACAGTAAACCATACAATGACAACTCATTATTAAACAAATTTAAAATTTAAAAAAATAAATACACGTAACTATACCTTATAAAACATGACGTCATGTGATTCACTATCACAATATATAAATCTATACATTGACAGTGCATCAAATATAAATTATTATATTATATATTATAGACGCCCGATTTTATTGAGACCTTAAATTTGACTAGATTTCAAGTTACTTTGGGATCCTTAAAATTGATATTAGATTCAGTTGCTATTATTTGGGATTTTTGGAAAAGTAGCCTAGGTTTTCGATTGCTGTTATTTATTATTATTATTTCATTATTTCTTCTTTTCTCTTTTATATTATATGTTATAATTTTTTTTTTAAAATTCTATTTTCCCATCTCATCTTATCGTTTTTCTCTCTTTCTCTTTGTTCTTTCCTTCTACTCTCTATTTTCTTTGGCAATTATGAAACAAATCAAAAAAGAAAATCAATATCAGATAGAATATCAGAGTTTCAAATAATTCAAAGACTCAGTAAATGAAAAATCAAAATCAGATAAATCAAAAATCAAAATAATAGATGAGGATTAGATACACAATAAAATTTAAAACAAAGATAAGGCCGAAATCAAGATGAAATTCTATCATATAGATCCCTATAAAAACCACACAATAGACAACAATCAAGGGAAGAAAACACAACACCATCAGGGGAATAATTGGAGAATAACACTCAACTAGACCTGTTAAAGAGCCTGGTTACCCGTCCAAATTCGAAGGTCCGCCTGATATTTGGGAGAGTTTGAATAGAAATATTAGGTCCGAAATATGGACTTAGGCAAAAAAATGAGGCCCGTTTAAAAAATGGGTCGGGCCTTAACTCCAACAATCAAGACTTGAGCCTGGCCGACCCGATCCCTTTTTATTTATATATATTATGTATTTTATATCATATAAAAATAAATATATATAATATTATAGTGTAAACATTTAAAAATATGTTAAGTTATCAATGTTTTAGAACTTAATAAAAAAATGAAGAGATAAAATTACTAAAAATTAAATAAAAAATAACATATTTGTTTAAATTTGTTTAGAAAAAATAATATGGGCGGGCCTAAACGGACTTGGACTATTTATTTACAAATATGGGCAGGTTTGGACAGAATTTGAGGCCCATATTTCGAGTCGGGTCTGGCTTGGACAAGTATATTTGATGTTGATACCATACTTAAGCCACGCCCAAATCTAGCCCAGCCCGACCCACGAACACCTCTACACTCAACAAACAAAAGCAAAATTTAGAATTAAAAAATATGGAGTTTGTGAATTTCAATAGTTTTGGAGTTTTGAAGGATTCTAGCCTCAAAGTTTTTTTTTGTTTTTTAAAATCCAAATGGTGAAAATCTAGAGAAGGATCAAGGGTAGGTGTGGCTTGAGTTTGGTAACCATCTGACGATTGCTGAAGGAGATCTAGGGGATAGAGGTCGCGACATTCATACATGGATTTAGATTTTTGACACTGATTTTGAAAGATCTAAGAGGACTTTGCGATTTAAGGGGTTGAAATGAAGATTTGGAGGAATTTTTGTGCATCAACGGCGGCGACCGATAGAGAGGACGATAGACCACAGTCGATTTTTGGGTTCATGAAGAACGACGACTAATTGATGATGATCTTAGAAAAGGGCAGAGAATCTGAATATAGAGAGAGAAAGAGAAAGGGTAAGAATGATATTTTTTGTGTTATATAATGATAGGGTCGGGTCACGCGGACACGCGTGCTAACCCGACCCATGTCTCTCGTCTTTTTTTTTTTAATTTAATTATTTGATTTATTTATTTATTTTTCATATAATTTATCTAATTACTCTTTTTTTTAGGTAATTATTTTGTTTAGTTATTGGTTTATTTTGTTCATATTATTACTTGTTAAATATATTATAAATTTATCCTTTAATATTTATTTATTTTAAGTCAGTAGAGTCTAAATTAGGATAACATTATTCAAAAAATAATAATAGAAATTAGGAGATTTAGAAAAATCAAAATAGAAATTCACCCAATGAACTTTATTTTACATAATTAACGATTAAATAAATCAAAAATAAATTGAGATTTTTCCAATTATGGAATTCCAAGGGGTTGCAAATTGTTGATTTTTTAAGAAATTTTTAGGTGAGAAAAATCCTCATAAATTCCACCAGCATGATGGAGAGTTTAGTTAAAAAATTTAATATTATGGGTCGAAATTTATTTCTAAGAATGATAACGATTAGAAATTTAATGAAATGTAGACTTTGAACCCATATAGCTTTCATTCATAAAATATTAAAATAAATCCAATGACAGAGCTTTTTCAGGGGAGCAAATGGTTTCTCTTGAATACTCTTGAGGTGAGAATTTTTTTTTTTGGAATTCCACCAGCATGATGAAGAATTCCTTGAAAGTTTTTTTCAATATTAAAAATGGAATTAAGAAATAAAGATCTTTTAGTTAAGATCAATTTAGGATAATATTAGGCTAATTGGGTACTGTCCTTTGGATAGGCGTTGCGGGGATCCTAATCCTTCTCTACAAGCAACCAAACTCATGAGCCTAGTTCTGAAAACGTAGACCGAAACCTATTCTTTTTAGGGTTTCTTAGTCGAGTTTATGATTACTTTAAAAAGGATAGATTCATATAGGTGACTAATCACATCTAGAAAAAAGATTAGTGGCGACTCCTTATTTGTGTCTAGTGGCCGAGTCTTAGGATTTGACATTTTATGATAGTTTGGTGACTCCACTAGGAACTTCGAAAGTCGAGCACTTAGTTAGTCTTATGATATCCTAGGTCTGAATAAATGGACTTAAATTGTTTATTTTTATTTTTCTTATCTTAATAAATTTCCTTTTAATGTCTTATTCTTTTGTTTCATTAACAAGCTTGATCTCTTTTTTCAGCTTAGTTTTGGGGCATTTAATTAAGGGCTGAATGGTTCGTGGTGTTCCTTTACACACACACGTCACAAGCATGCATAAGCCCTATCCCCATGCTCGTCCTTTTTAGGAGGGGTAAAGTACCTACGCTCTCGTGAGGTGACACTACAAGAGAATGTCGAATTACGGCGAATTATTTTCGTTTACAAAAACCATTATCACCAACGGAATTTTTGAGCATTACCGACGGCATTTGTCTATTACCGATGGAATATTTACGACCGAAGTATTCTGTTGGTAATTTTCGTCGGTAATACTTTGGCGGGAAGCTAAGTCATTCCCGCGAAAATATTATCGATGAATTTACATGTTTTACTGACGGGAAATTTCGCCGGTAAAAAAAAAAGCACGTATTTTTATAACTAATAAATAGAAGTTAAAAACAAAAAATGAAAATGAAAAATGAACAATGAACAATGAACAATAAAAAAATATTACCGACAGACTTTTCGTCCGTAATATGCAAATTACGTCGAACTTTTCATCGATAATATGCGAATTACCGACGGAATGAATTTGAAAGACCGCCAAAATGAAAATGAACGGTCATAAAATATTACCGACGAAATATCCGTCGATAATAAGCATATTCCGTTAGAAATGTATTTCCGACGGAGATTCCGTCGGTAATACTTTTTCGACGGATGTAACTATTACCGACGGAATATCCGTCAGTAATAGCGTATTACCAACGAAATGAATTTGTAAAATCGCCAAAAATATTACCGACGAAAATTCCTTCGATAATAATGGATTTTTGTCGGTAATACTCTCGGGCATATAAATGCCTGAGACTTCTCTTCTCCTCCTTTCTTTCTTCTTTCCCTTTTCTCTTTTTCCTCTTTCCCTTTTCTCTCATTCCTCCCTTGCTCGAGACCCAACCAGCTCCCCCCTACCATACGCCATCCGAGCGCGCCACCATTGTCGTCGTCCAAGCACGCCTCCACCATCGTCTTCCGAGCGCCTGGTATTTCTCTTCTCTCTTCTCTCTTCTTTCTTCTCTTCAATTTCTATCTCTAATTTGGCATCTCTTCCCCTGCCCGAGACCCAACCAGCTCCCTCCTGCCATCCGTCGTCCGAGCATGCCATTGCCGTCGTCGTCCGAGCGCGCCTCCACCATCGTCGTCCGAGGGTCTAGTATGTCTCTTCTCTTTTCTTTTTTCTCTTCAATTTCTATCTCAAATTTGGTATCTTTCGTCAAATTTGTTTTCTGATCAATTCTCTGCAACCAAACATGTCTTTGATGCTGAAAAATTAAACCTTTATGAATTCTGTTATTGGAAAAGGTTTAAACTTTGATTTATTTTTTATTTAATTATCACTGGAATTACGTCTCTTTATTTTCCTAGATTGAATTTCGCATTTTGTAGTGTTTGACTGGTGACATTTCTTTTTCTAAGACTTGTTGAAACTTCTAAGCAAAGGTATTTATTTTCAATTTTGATGTTGTTCTTATAGATGTTTGGATGCTTAAATTGTTGTAAGCTTTACAATTTTAGCTTGGTTTGCTAAACGTTGATTGAAAATATGATCTGTTAGTTTCTGTTCTTTTCTTGTTGATGAACATTGAATTTTGATCTTGTGTTGAAGGTAGAAATAATGCCTATTTCTTTTTGGTGGGCTTACTATATTGCAGAAAATCAGATTTAGCATGGCCTATTTTGATGATTTTGTTATGTTTATTGGGCTGGTATACCAGGCAGCTTTAGGTTTTACTAGCTTTATACTTGATCTTATTCTAAGACAAGGACCAAATCCTTCAAACTCGTTCAAAATCGTCTTTAGATACTAGTGATTATTTGGTGTATGATGTTGGGTTGGTGTCTTGTGTCTGTGAGCTATTTAAATAGTGTTGTTCTTTACTAAGATAATCTTCTAGTTGATTTTGATGTTCATGTTTAAGAAAAAGATAATAAAAAAATTGGTGTAGTAGTGCCTCGTTTTTAATCTAACTGTTCAATTAGATGGGTTTTCATATAGATTGCAGTTGGTATTCAGAAATTTGTTATTGTGATTATTTTGCTGATTTGTATTGTGTTTATCGTGTCATTGTGATTCTTGTGTTATTGTATTGTTGTATTGTTGATAGCTTACTTAGGCTTAGACAATGGAGCACGACAAATCTTGGATGTATAGGAGGTTGGACAAAGATGAATATAATAAGTATTTGAATGGATTTGAAGATCAATTCTTAGCTTTTGCATATGCTCACAACGAGTATGTAAATGACAATAGAATTAGATGCCCTTGTGTGAAGTGTCAAAATAATCGATTTGCAGAAATTGATGATGTGCGTAAACACTTGTATTATAGAGGGTTTAAGGAGAATTACCATATTTGGGATGCACATGGTGAAAGTCATCAGGGTCAGTCATCAAGGATGCATAATGATGAAGTTGAGACGAAAAGTGACGTTGAAAGAGATAATTCTTATGCTAGAATGGTTATGGATGCTCTAAATCTGAATCTCAATTTAAGTGGTAATTACAATGTTGATGAGATAATGGTTCAAGATGATCAACCGAATTTAAGTCCATGAAACATTTATTCCTCGTTGAACGAAGAAGATGAACCGTTGTGGCCAGGATGTACAAAACACATAACTTTATCTGCTGTGTCACAATTGTTAAATGTGAAGTCTGAATTTAACATGAGCGAATCGTGTTTCAATTGTTTGATGATTATGATAAAAGGGATGTTGCCAGAAAGTGATAATTTACCTAATAATTTTTATCGAATGAAGAAAAAGATGGCCAGATTTGGACTTCACTATCAGAAGATACATGCATGCAACAACTATCAATTAAGACATCATATTAACATTGGCTCATGAAAAATGATATTTCAAGCTTAATTCTCATGAACATTCTTTTCACTAATAAACCAGTTTTAGACCTACACAATTCATGTCTCATTATTGCATTGAAAGGAACTAAAACACACTAAAAGAAAATTAAATTAAATTAAAGACTCAAAATAAAACAAAATAATAACCTAAATTAAAATATCACCAAAAAAATCATAAATCCTTCCCCCCACACTTAATTCTTACATTGTCCTCAATGTATAACTATCACCCCAAATGAAAGAATTATGTGCAAGATAAACGAACTAAAAACAGAATAATAAAAATAACTAAAGAAAACAATAAAAGATAGAATAATGGAGAGTAAGAAGTATCAAGTCTGTTTATTATGTGTGCTCTTCATCCAGTGGGTTGCCTTCCAATAACCGCTTGGTTTAGTTTCCTCAGCCTGACTTGGACTCATGCTATCACTATTCAGAATATATTGGTTCATAGAGTTGTATTTCCTCGACATCTTGCATTGTGAAGTTCTCATAGTATAGCTTCAATCTATGGTCATTCACCTTGAACGCTTTATCTGTTTTTGGGCTCTTGATTTCAACTGCACCATGAGGAAATAATTAGCGATAATAAAAGGTCTAATCCATTGAGAACATAACTTACCTGAAAACAACTTAAGGCGTGAATGGAATAGAAGAACTTTTTGTCCAACAACAAAGCTCTTCCTTGAAATCATCTTATCATGGAAAGCCTTAGTCTTTTCCTTGTAAATCTTGGAGTTCTCATAAGCATCATTCCTTATCTCCTCAAGTTCTTGCAAATGAAGTTTTCTTTGAGTACCTGCCGCATCCATCTCCATGTTGCATTGCTTTATAGCCCAATATGCCTTGTGTTCTAATTCAACCGGGAGATGACATGGCTTGCCATATACTAACCGATAAGGAGACATACCAATAGGTGTCTTGTATGCTGTCCTATAAGCCCAAAGTGCATCATCAAGGCGTAAACTCCAATCCTTCCGATTTGGATTAACTGTCTTTTCAAGGATGGATTTTACTTCTCGATTTGACACTTCAGCTTGTCCACTAGTTTATGGATGATATAATGTAGAGATCTTATGTGTAATATCGTATTTCCTCAAAAGAGCTTCCATAAACCTATTTCAAAAGTGTGTACCTCTATTGCTGATTATAGCCTTAGGTGTTCCAAACCTTGTAAAAATATTAGACTTCACAAAATCTGAAACAACTTTAGAATCATTAGTCCTGTTGTCTTTTGCTTCCACCCATTTTGAGACATAATCAACAGCAAGTATAGTGTAAAGGTTACCAAAGGAAGAAGGGAAAGGTCCCATGAAATCAATGCCCCATACATCAAAAATTTCTACAATAAGTATTGGAGTTTGAGGCATTTGATTTCTAGCACCTAAGTTACCCGTTCTTTGACAACGATCACAAGACTTACAAAAGAGGTATGAGTCTTTAAACAATGAAGGCCAATAGAATCCACAGTCAAGTATTTTCAAGGCTGTTCTTTTTTTTATCCAAAGTGCCCTCTACATGCATAAGAATGACAAAAGGTTAAAACAGAATGGAATTCAGTTTCAAGTACACACCTTCTTATAATTTGACTGGAGCAATGTTTCCAAAGATATGGATCATCCCAAATGAAGTATTTTGCATCACTCTTGATCTTGTTCCGTTGAGCTATGGTCAACTCTTGTGGCAACTTCTTGGTGACTAAATAATTGACAATATCTTGCATACCAAGGAGTTGTTGTGCCAACTGAAAGGAGTTGCTCATCTGGAAAGTTTTCATGCAATGGAAATGCATCCTCTACATGAAATAGGCAGCTAATATGGTCCGCAACTAAGTTTTCACTACCTCTCTTATCTTTTATTTCCAAATCAAACTCTTGTAAGAGAAGTATCCACCTAATCAGTTGCATCATTCTTTGTGAACAAGTACCTAAGAGCTACATGATCAAAAAAAATAATTACTTTAGTGCCAATTAAATAAGAACGAAATTTTTCTAAAGCAAAAATAACTTCCAAAAGCTCTTTTTCAATTGTGGAATAGTTTAGTTGAGCATCATTAAGAGTCTGGGAAGCATAATAAATGGCATATGGTGCTTTGCTAACCCGTTGCCCCAAAACAGCTCCTACAACATAGTTACTTGCATCGCACATGATTTCAAATGGTAAGTTCCAATTCGGTGGTTGCATCACAAGTGCTAAAGTCAAAGAATTCTTTTAATGTTTCAAACGCCTCTTTGTATTTATCATCAAAGTGGAAAACCACATATTTTTATAACAACTTGCATAGATGTAATGCTATCTTTGAAAAATCTTTGATAAATCGGCGATAGAAACCTACAAGACCAAGAAAAGAACGAACCTTTCTCACACATGTGGGAGGTGGTAAAGAATGCATAATATCTATTTTAGATTTATCAATTTCTATTCCCCTAGAAGAAATAACATATCCTAGAACTATACCTTGTTCCACCATAAAATGACATTTTTCCCAATTTAACACAATGTTAGTTTCCATGCATCTTCCAAGTACAAGTGTAAGGTTCTCTAGACATTTATCAAAAGAATCACCATAGACACTAAAATCATCCATAAATACCTCTATGATGTTCTCTACATAATCAGAAAATATGCTAACCATATACCTTTGGAATATGGCCGGTGCATTGCAAAGACTTAATGGCATGCGTCGGTAGGCAAAGGTTTTAAACAGACATGTAAAGGTTGTCTTCTCTTGGTCCTCCGGAGCGATGACAATCTGATTTAACCTGAATAACCATCAAGAAAACAATAATGAGAATGAATGGCTAACCTTTTAAGCATTTGATCAATAAAAGGTAAAGGAAAATGGTCTTTGCGAGTCGTTGAAGTCAGTTTGCTGTAATCAATGTAAACTCGCCATCCTATTTGAACTCGAGTAGGAACAAGCTTATTCTCTTCATTCTTCACAATAGTGACACCTGATTTTTTAGGAACCACTTGGACCAAGCTCACTCACTTGCTATCCGAGATTGGATAGATCATCCCAACATCTAGAAGTTTCAGTATCTCCTTTTTCACAACCTCCATCATAGGAGGATTCAATCGGCATTGTGCTTCTCTTGTTGGTTTCGATCATTCCTCTAACAAAATCAGGTGCATGCACATGGATGGGCTTATTCCTTTGATGTCAGCAATTGTCCAACCAATTGTTGTTTTATGATCTCTAAGCACACAGATAAGTCTCTCTTCCTGCAATGGTGTGATATCTTTAGCAATGATGACTGGTAGCATTTTCTTGTCACCTAAGAACATGTATTTCAAATGATCCGGTAATGGTTTTAATTCCAAGGTTGGTGCCTGCAAAATAGAAGGTAAAAGTTTCTCATTAGATATAGGCAGATTAGTTATGAAACATCAAACCTTTTAGGTGGCAACATTTGTAGAGATGCCAATGCCTCTTCCACATGTTCACTCAAAGCTAGTCCCTCTTTGCATTTAAATTTCTCCATGCCAAGGTGCTTGCTAATGGCTACTTCCAAACTGTCTGGGCTACCTAACTCAAAAGCTTGCTTCACTAAAGAGTCAATTATATCAATTGTAAAAATAGAATGTAAGTCACTAAGATACCTCATGACTTCAAAGATATTGAAACGAATCACCTCGCCATCAAATTCCTAAGGGTGCCATCATGAACACCAATTTTAGTCTTGGCTGGCTTTAAGAATGGTCTTCCTAATAAAATAGGTGTTGGATTGGAAGACATCTCATCTTCCATCTCAAGAACATAAAAATCAGCTGGAAAGACCAATTCATTAACCTGCACAAGAACATCCTCTACAACTCCTTTTGGATAAGTATTAGAACGATCAACGAGTTGTCTAATAACACTAGTTTCCTCTAATGGTCCTAGATTCAATGAAGCATAAATTGAATATGGCATAACATTAATAGATGCTCCTAAATCTAGTATAGCACGTTCAAACCTAGTGTTACCTATCTTACAAGGAATAGTGAACATACCTGGGTCTTTGCACTTTGGTGGGAGCTTTCTTTGGAGAACTGCTGAGACATTCTCTCCCACACTTACCCTTTCATTGCCCTTAGGTGCACAATTATTTTAGAAACTTTGCATAGCGGGGCACCTGCTTTATTGCATCTAATAGAGGAACGTTTACCTCTACCTTACGGAAGGTTTCTAAAATCTCCTTCTCTTGCTCCTTTTTTTTGGATTTTGCAAACCTGCTTGGAAAAGGTGGAGGAGTTATATAAGAAGGAATAAAAGGTTTAAGGCTTACCTTAGGAATAGATGGCGCATCGGGTTGTGATGATGCATTGGTGTTTTCCTCTTGTTGAGCATTCTCCTTAGTAGGCACCATTGCTAGTGCCTTATGTGGTGTCTCGAGTTGTTTCCCACTTCTTAGAGTCACGACACTTGTATTTTCTCTAGGATTCACTATAGTTTGAGAAGGTAGCTTGCCTGAATCCCTTGCTTCCAATCGACTCACTGTTGTTTCCAATTGTCCCACTTGAGTTTCCAAACTGTGGATACTTACCCTTGTTTCCTATTGAAATTGCAAAGTATTAGTAGCAAGGGATTTTACAATATCATTTAAAGATGTAACTGAGTTTTGAGGTGGTGGAAATTGTTGTCGAGTTTGATATGGTTGTTGCATACTTTGTTGAATACCCGATGGTCGATTAATAATGGGTTGTTGGTTGATTTCCTGCATAATTAAAGTTTGGATGATCCCTCCATCTTGGATTATATGTGCTTAAGTAGGGATCATACTTTCGTTACTGGCCTGAAAATCCACCTATGGCATGAACTTGTTCATTTGAACCATCTTGAAGTGTTGGGTACATACCAATTGGGTGCCCCATTATGGAACATATGCCACAAGCTTTAATTTGCTGCAAATTACCTATAGTCATTTATTGCACAAGAGAAGTAAGATGAAAGAGTTGTTGTTCAATAGAAGATGTACTTACCTCATTTACTTTCTTGGGTGGTGGTTGTAGTTCATGTCTCATGCTATATTGTTGGGAACTGGCTGCCATGTTGGAGATGAGAATCCTAGCAGCTTCGGGAGTCTTATCAACTAGAGCTCCTCCACTTGCAGCATCAATCATGCTTCTCTCCATGGGCATGAGACCTTTATAAAAGTACTAGATAAGAAGTTGTTCACTTATCTGATGATGTGGACAACATGCACAAAGCTTCTTGAACCGCTCCCAATACTCATACAAAGACTCTTCATTATATTGCTGAATCCCACAAATTTCTTTTTTGATATTGGCAGCCTTTGATGCTGGAAAATATCTCTCTAGGAACAACCTTTTCATCTCATGCCATGAAGTAATTATCCCGGATGGTAAATAGTAGAGCCATTCCTTTGCAGAGTTTGCTAGAGAGAATGGAAAGGCTCTCAACTTTATTTGCTGTTCAGAGATCCCGGTTGGCTTCATGCTTAAGCAAACTACATGGAATTCCTTAAGATGCTTATTTGGATCTTCTCTTGCAAAACCATGAAACGTTGGGAGAAGATGAATCAAACCAGATTTAAGCTCAAAAGCTACCTCAAGGTTAGGATATTCTATGCATAATGGCTGTTGATCCAAATTCTGAGTTGCTAATTCCTTAAGAGTTCCATTGTTCAATGCCATCTCTCTTTGCTCAAATTGAACTATTTGGATCAACTCCTCGTTTGATTTACGGTAAGAAGCTGTGAACTCCAAGATCCTCTTAAGCTTTGACTGATTTGTGTCTTTTCCAAGAGTTTGGAACATTCATTGAAAAGAAAAGAAGAAAATAAAACTAATTAAAACTAAAAATAAACCAAGTAACAAATAAATTAAATAAAACAATCACCGGCAACGATGCCAAAAATTTGATGCACTCAGAATAGTGTATCTATTTAATCCTTGCACTAAATATGATCGATGTTTTAGCAAAGTAGTAAGCAATGGTCAAATCCATAGAGATTGTCTTAATCTATAAGTTATTGATTTATAACTTCTATCTCTAATCTAATAAAGGGGTTTGAATTGTTTGAAAGTAAAGAAAACAAGAAAAAACAATATTCAAATAAATAATGTGAGATCAAATAAGTAAAAGTATGGTTAAGAAGTCATTCACCACCACTAAACATAATTGAGAATCAATATCAGAATTATCAACACCAATATCAAAACTATGAGCCGTAGATAACAACAAGCTCTGCTACCCCAATCTTTCCTTAGTTCGTCGTTAAATAGAACAAGCTCTCTATTTAATCTCTAACCATCAAATAACCTAGAATAAGCTCTATAGATTCAACTTGACGACAGCTTTATGATGAGAAAAATAGGTTGATCTAAGCACAAGCACATAAGCTCGGATTGTTCAACTTATTTTATGCTCCACATCGCAATCACTGAAAACTTTAACATAATCATTAATCACAAATTGCTACTTATGAATAGAAAATCAAGACAATTATACAGATCAAGATTTCTAATCTAGCAATAGATAATTATCAAGATCTATCTAGTTATACACCCTAAACAAATCAAGACAAATATCACGAACAATTTTAATGGAAGAACATAAGCAATCTTGATAGAAAATCAATATAGATAAATTCTAATAATCAATTACACAACCATGTCTAGGGCTTTGAAATCACCCTTAAACAAAAGAAAGTTTTAGCCTAGCATATGTATAGATAACATAAACATAAAACTAAAAAGAAAATAAGAGAATAGAGATGAAGAAGAAGAATATTGAATAATTCAGCCTCTTGCTCTCTTTAAGTTTCCTTTAATTCTATTCTAATTCTATTCTATTTGGCCCCCTCCCTTAAGTCCTCTATTTATAGGTAGCAGCTAGGTCTTTTTAAAGGAGGATATGACTAGGGCTTTATAAGAGGACTTGCGGGTAGGTTTTATTAGATGGAATTTTAAGTTGCCGCTAGGGCTTATTTGGCATGGAGAAGTTGTAGCCGGCTAGGGTTTTTAGGAGGTGTTAGTGTATTCAGCCGCTAGGGCTTATTTATAGGCATTGGGATTAGGTTTAACCGAATGATGTATTTTTGAAGAGTTGGCAGCTTTTCCCTTGTGCTTGAAGCTTTAATACTTGGCCAAAATCATTATTTTTCAATTCCAAAGCATCCATTACCTTCCAAAACACCTACAAAACATAAAACACTAGTAAAATATCAAGAAACTCAAGAATCAAAGCAAATAGTATAATGAAATTAGATAGAAAACTCTATGAGATTAAGCACTTATCAGCATCGTTATAGATATCTTTAAGCCATAAGAATCAAATTTCATAAATTTTGAACAAGTCTAACTATGCCAAAACTGCATCAATAAGTGTGTAGAAAAATCTTGCACTTGTGATCTTTGAAAAATATGCTTCAAAATTCAATCCAAATCACACCAAAAACATGTTTCTTTAATTCCTTTGTGTTATGCAATCATATGGCATGGTTAAAAATTGATCAAATCAATTTTAAATAAGTTTTAAACTCTTTAAAATACCAAGAACATATTGCATACTAGGCTGTCCAGAATTAAGATCAAAACAGAAAAAGTTTTTCTTGATAGAAAATTTACTAAATCAACACACAATTCAATCCATTTAAATATTATAAAGATTTGAACATGCTAATCACAAGAAAATTGTAAGCAATGCTCTGATACCAATTGAAGGAAATTCAGCATACATGTTAAGCAAAACAAGCTAATATGAAACATCTAAAAAATTTAAAATGTGAAGCGGAAACATGATATTAAAACATACAATAGCCAAATTCTCCAAGGATCATACTACAAATTTTAAAGTGATTAAAGATAATACAAGATAGCAACAATGTGATCAAGAATCATACCTCCTTGACATATAGTAATCTTAAGTGAACTACTCAAGGTTTGCCCGAAAGAACTTGATAACCAAGAGGTTGAATCAATCCACCGAGCCTCCCAATTGTTAGCCTTTAACAGTAATTAACACAATCAAATCCAAGAACCTTCCAAAGGTAGACTCTCCCGTGCTAGCAAGATGACTCTTTGAAGTCCAAAGCAAAAGCAACAATCTTTGTGTGTGTGCCGAAACTAGAAAGAACTCTTCTCTTTTCTATGGTGTTTTCGGCTAAGGGTTTTTCAAGAACAAGAATCTTGTGTTTTTCTCTTAAGGCTTGTGTTTTCTTGGTGAACAAGTCTCTTCAGTGGCTAGAGAGAAAAATAAGAAAGCAAGAAGGCTAGGGTTGAGATTGAAAACATCTTAACTTATGATTCGCACTTACATATATGCGACAAGGCATGGGTATAAATAATCTACCCTTGCCGTAATCCCTGGTCGCAAGGTTTGTGATTTTCCTTTCTTTCCCTTTTAATTAATTAAACACTTTATTTAATTCCCTTATTATTTTGCTTTTGTTCAATTAAGGCCTACTTAATTGAATCTCAATTTTAATCCCAGATTTATTGTGTGTGACTCACTAGGTTTCCAACATGTTGACAATTAAACATAAGTTACAATCTAAGTATTAACAAAGATCAAGTAACTTATATTCAAGATCATGAGCGGGATCTAGTAAGCCATCATGACAACCAAAATGTTAGAAAGTTATAGTGATTTAACTTAACCTTTCAGTGATCAATTTATTAGTGTAATTTGATCCTTTAACCAAATATCTTGGTATGGCAATAAACATGGTGCAGTGTGTACTTATGAAACCTTCCATATTAGTTCTTTTAGCTTTTTGTATAACATTAGTGAATTCTAGAATGTTTTCAACATTATAAATTCATCATGCTTTGACCTTAGACTTAATCATGTTAACCTAAACCAAGAACAAGTAAGATATATCTCCTTGTTATCACTTGGAATGGTGAATCCTCTTTTGACTACTCATTTAGCTTCACATGCTTCATGTCATACCAAAAATCACCCTGCCATAGGTATCACTTCTTGTGACCCATTTGAATGAGATCAAAGCATGACAATTCACATATAAGGTAGCCTGGTATCTCATGTTTGAGGACTACTTACACAACTATCACATGAGAACATTTCCATAGACACTTAAGTGAGCTATAAAATGGAGTTTTCATAACGAGTCATGTTCAGTGAAGTTGTTCTCTAACAAGCAGTCACATGTTATCCCCAAGTATCTCCATACTTCAATCTATGAGATCGATTGCTTGCTTCCAAAGTAAGGAGGCTTAACATGTACCAGTCTTTTAGCATTGTCAATGTTCCGTCTTGACAATACAATGACCAAGAACTAGTTTAGGTACACGACTTTGATGCATAAGGATCTCATAAATATAACCCTTTATAATTCCTTTGCAAGACCATTGTGTTCCATGGACTTCATCCAATTAGCTCACAATAACTCTTTATTTTGTTTAGTAATTGATGAACGAAAACCTTTATCACATATTCCATAAGTGATTAGGATGCATTATTAAAAGTGAATCCCTTTATCACATATACTATAAGTGAATCCCTAACCATTGCCTCTAATGCTTATGGGGTCAAGTTTCTCATATCCGAACAACATAGCACTAGTTAAGTAAAGACCTACTACTCATAATGAAAACATACTAGTGTAAAAGTTTAGCCTTGTGCGACTCAACAAGCTTCTGATTAAATGAGCTCTCGTTTTGGCCATGAGTGTGGAAGGCATCTATATCAAAATATTGATATCTTTGATTTAATATTGGTACGAGGGATTTGTTTAATTAATAAGTCTCATTGATTTGTTATTTGTCATGCAAAGCATTTATTTCATTCATATATCACATATATAAAACTTTAAAAATAAATTTATCACATGCAAACTACTAGGATGATTATGGACTTTATCTAATTCTAGTTCCCTTGAGCCATTAAGGAAACTAGTTGGTCAAATTCCTAGGGATTGCATACAAAGTCTTCACAAGGTTTCTAGACAATCTCTTGCATCTACTTTCTTGGCGCCATGGTCTCTATCATCTTAGAATTCGGCAACTCTAATATAATCCTAAATCTATTACTTGAAACCATATATTTTTATATTACCTAAATCTATTACATGTCAATATAAATGACATAATACCTGAAACCATAGATGTCATGTGTGTTGCACCCTAAATGTCAGTATACAGTAATTCTAATGGCTTGGAATTGGTTAAACTTTCTTGATGAAATGTCAATTTATGACTTTTATTACAATTACATCAAAGAATTATTATAATTTTCAGATGACAAACCAATAAACTTAAGCATATGACTAAGAATTTTAGAGGATGGATGGCCAAGTCTATTGTGCCATATCAACAAAGGCTTTAACACTGAGTAGAGTTGTGGTAGAGTTTGTGTAGAGTAGCATTTTACTTGGAAGTTCATAGAGATCATTCATACTCATACTTTTTGCCAGGTGCCTGTTGGGTATATTGAGTCCAAATCCCATATTGAGTAACTTGGTTGAGCTAAGGGAAGTGTTCATCCCACATTGCTTAACTTGGTTAAGTAAAGTAGAATACTCATCCCACATTGAGTAGTTATGTCAAGCCAAGGAGAGTGCTCACTTATAAGTAGGAGTCTTGGCCTTTGGAAGAAATCACCCACCACCCCTGAGAGAGGGAGACTATGCACTTAAGTAGAAGTTGTATTGGGACTCTTTGGGTGGTGAGTCATAGTATTTTGTTGGGATGGTTTGTAGCTTTATCTGTGCAAAAGTTACAATATTTGTAAGGAGGGTTTGTAACTTTATCCGTGCAAAAGTTATAAGTTAGAATATTTCCTTAGTGAAGTATGTTATCCCTTTGGGATCGTGGACATAGGCCAAGAAGGGTTGAACCACATTAAAAATATTGTGTTATCTTTTTCTTTCTTCCTGAGTGCATGTTGTGGGTTAATGCTTGTTATTGGGCTGCCAAGCTATTCTCAACAACTGGTATTAGAGCTTTTTGGTTCGAGGGAAAAGTTATATAGAAGCTTTTGGTTCAAGCAAAGAGAGATGCTGCCAAGAGTTTTTGTTGGAGCGAGAAGATAAGTTTTTTGTTCGAGGAAAAAGAGTTGCTGAGTTCTTGCCAAGAGGTTATTGGGACTTAGACTCAATGGAGGATTTCATGGGTATATTGAGTCCAAATCTCACATTGAGTAACTTGGTTGAGCTAAGAGAAGTGTTCATCCCACATTGCTTAACTTGGTTAAGTCAAGTAGAGTACTCATTCTACATTAAGTAGTTATGTCAAGCCAAGAAGAGTGCTTACCTATAAGTAGCAGTCTTGGCCTTTGGAAGAAATCACCCACCACCCCTAAGAGAGAGAGTCTATGAATTTAGGTAGAAGTTGTATTGGAACTCTTTGGGTGGTGAGTCATAGTATTTTGTTGGGATGGTTTGTACCTTTATCCGTGCAAAAGTTACAATCTTTGGAAGGAGGGTTTGTAGCTTTATCCGTGCAAAAGTTGCAAGTTGGAATATTTCCTTAGTGAAGTATGTTATCCCTTTGGGATCCTGGACATAGGCCAAGAAGGGTTGAACCACGTTAAAAATATTGTGTTATCTTTTTCTTTCTTCCCGAGTACATGTTGTGGGTTAATGCTTGTTATTGGGCTGTCAAGTTGTTCTCAACAACTGGTATTAGAGCTTTTTGGTTCGAGGGAAAAGTTACATAGAAGCTTTTGGTTCAAGCAAAGAGAGATGCTGCCAAGAGTTTTTTGTTCGAGCGAGAAGGTAAGCTTTCTGTTCGAGGAAGAAGAGTTGTTGAGTTCCTGTCAAGAGGTTATTGGGACTTAGACTCAAGGGAGGTTTTCGTGGGTATATTGAGTCCAAATCTCACATTGAGTAACTTGGTTGAGCTAAAAGAAGTGTTTATCCCACATTGCTTAACTTGGTTAAGTCAAGTAGAGTACTCATCCTACATTGAGTAGTTATGTCAAGCCAAGGAGAGTGCTTACCTATAAGTAGCAATCTTGGCCTTTGGAAGAAATCACCCACCACCCCTAAGAGAGGGAGTCTATGCACTTAAGTAAAAGTTGTATTGGAACTCTTTGGGTGGTGAGTCATAGTATTTTGTTGGGATGATTTGTACCTTTATCCGTGCAAAAGTTACAATATTTAGAAGGAGGGTTTGTAGCTTTATCCGTGCAAAAGTTACATGTTGGAATAAATCCTTAGTGAAGTATGTTATTCCTTTGGGATCGTGGATGTAGGCCAAGAAGGGTTGAACCACGTTAAAAATATTGTGTTCTATTTTTCTCTCTTCCCGAATGCATGTTGTGGGTTAATGCTTGTTATTAGCCTGCCACGCTATTCCCAACAGTGCCCCCATGCTTAAATCGTTCACCAAGAAATGAAAGGAAATAATTCAATAAACAATTTGTTAGTTTTGTAAAATTAAGAGACAAATATAAGGTTGCTAGCATATTAGGGACATGTAAAACATTAGATAATATAAGAGCTTTAATGGCAATGTGAATAATTGAGGAACCAATATGATCTATTTTCAAACCTACACCATCACCCACATGTATTTCATTTTTCCTCATAGTCTGAATAGTGTAATAGATTGACTAGATCAGTTGTTACATGGTGTGAGGCTTTTAAGTCTACAATCTCATGTTGATTGTCTTTGGAGTGTGAAGAGGTCACATGATTGGCCATAGGTTCCTGCAAGGATGATTTATGGAGCTTGCAAGTCTTAGATGCAATGCTTGGTTTTTCACAAAGCTGACAAATTGATTTAGAGTGTAAGAGAGCTATACTAGTGAAAGCAAGGCTTTCTTCTAGTAAGAAAAGTTGTTTCTGTTGTGTAGGGAGAGTTTCTCCAATGCTTCTTAAAAGGTCTTTTTTCAGTTGCTATGAAAGGGAAAATGGATTAAAAAATAAATGCTACAATGGCATGCAAGATAAACTTGTTATGTTTGTGCCAAAAAGTGTAAGCAAGATTTAAGGTTTGTATGGTGCCAGTTTTGATCATGACTTTTGCACAAGGATTTTTGCTATGAAATAGTCCATAAGGTCATTAACCTGCAAGGACAAAATCAAATTGAATTTTCCATGAGGAAAAATTCATGGAGTTGAACTTTGATGGCAGTTGTGTTGTAGCATTGATCGAGATAGAGTTAGTGGTGTTGTTTGTCAGCATGATTTGGTTGATAAAAGTGGTGATATAAAAACTGTTTGCTACTACCATGGAAATATTGCTGAGGATCCAGAGGTTGTTAGGCTTTAGAGCTCTGATACCAAATAAGAGTTAAGACAACGAGCACAAAGGCCTATCTTTTATCGATTAAAAGTTGCAATATATACATAGTACAAGATACACTATATTTACTAAAGAATCAAATAATAGAAATGCAAGGATCTGACGAAGCTAATTGTCTGGAAGATCATGTTTTCTAGACATTGTGTGGGTGAATTCTACTAGAATTAATAAGTTGACTTTGCATAGCATTGGCTTAATGTATTTATTGTTTTTTTTTTTTTTTTCGTGAATATCCTTACCATCAACCTTCAAACCTTTTGTTTTTGCAATAACTATGGTAGATTTGGAGATTTAGATTTTGTATCTCTTTCTTTTCTTCCATTTTTTTTTTGTTTAGTGAAATTTTAACTTTTTAAAGTGTGACACATTTATATTTGATGTTTGTATATATTCTATACACTATCAATCAATTAAATGTTGTCACCTCATTAAAGTGCAATTTTCAAACTTTTAAAGTTTTAAAAATAAAATATCTAAACTTTTAATTAAGAAAAATGTTGAACATATGTCAAAGAAAGACCAATGCCAGAGGACCCAACTAGGATTTCTTAGAGGAATTTAGGGTGAAGTTGAAGGCCAATGGCAAAAAAAAAAAAAAAAAAAAGTGAAGGTTGAATACTAGTTGTCCAAGTGGTGTTTGTGATTTTTTATTAGATTTTGGGTTTTCAAATTAAAGCCCTTGGCAATTGTGATTTTGATTCTAAACTCTCATTCATTAAGAAAAAAAAATCTCAATTGAAAAATCAATGAAAGATGCAAAAAATGCATTTGGGAGTATTGAAGAAAATGCAAAACCCATAAATAAAAAATACACGTTGACCGTTATTATAGTAATGGACACAAGAAATGAATTGCCAAATTAAGTAACAATGGTATGAATGAAGCTTCAATTTTTGATTTGCAAAAGGCAGACCTGACATTTCAATGGAGGAATAAGATAGAGGAGATGTGTCATGGGTTTATTAAATTAAGCAAACACTTTATTCCGTTTATGGGCCATAAAACATTTGTGAGAAAGGAGAAGATCCAGGATGAAGGTGTTCAAAAGTTGAGTTGGATGGTGAGAGAGGAGAGAATAATTTTTGTTTTTTTATTAAACATTAAAATTTATTGTTTTATTTTTTAGATTAATCACTTTTAATTTAAAAAAAATCAGTTCTTACCAACTAATTTTTGCTTCACTTGAGGACCATATTTTATTTTTTTGGGACTACTTATAAATTAAAAGATGTATAAAATATATATAAAGATTTTCAAAAATTGAGGACATGCATGGTTCCTTCGATTTTAAGATGGCTATGTGAATATCTTTGCATTTGGTCAAACACATTGAATACTTTTAAGTTGCGTTTGAAAATTTGAATTTCAAATAATGAATTTAGATTTCAAAAATAATGTAATTGTATAGTAAAACACATGTAAATGTAACATTCATGATTATTTTTCAAATTCATGGATTTGTTGGATGCCTATGTAGTGATAAATTTGAAATACCTATAGGTTTTTGTGAATTTGAAATTCATATTTTTATACATTTAAAATGTACAATCATGTTGAATTTTAATTAATATATGCATTTAATTATCACAATTTATATAGCAAATGAAATCCAAATCTAAATTCTCAAATTCAAGTTCCCAAACATAACATTGAAAACTTGTCTTAATATTGGTTCCGCTTGTTTTTTAAGTTCGATTAATTTATATTTTTAATTAAATTATTTAAAATATGTTTTTATATTAATATTTTAATTTTATATTAAAAACATTTAAAATACTTTTATATTAAAAAATAAAACTCAACCTCAACTTGAAAATTTTTTGTAAAAAACTTCTAGAGGACAAGTAGGGATGACAATAGATAGTGCAGATTCGAATATTTATAATTATCCGATCTGTTTTTCTTGGATTCAGATAAAATTTAGATTCGGATATTTTAATTACTATCCGCAGTGAATTCGGAGCAGATGCAGATATGAAATCTCGGATATCCATTATCCAAATCCGCATTACTTATACGAATAATGGATTCGGATATCCGAATCCTCTATCCGAGTCAGCTTATTTTTACGAATTCGGATATCCGAACCCATTATCCTTTTATTTAAATTTAAAAGTAATTTTTGTTTGATTTTATATTTTTATTTAATTTTTTACTAATTAAATTCAGATATTTAACGGATTCGGATATCCGACAGATAATGTTATTTAATTCGGATTCGAATAGTAATATTCAAATTTAATACGAATAATAAACATATTCAAATTTTAAAACAAATTTAAAAATTCAGATATTAAAAAAAAAAAAAAAAAAACATTCTCTATTTACAAGTCTAATCCAAAGTCCGAAGTCCAAAGTCACTGGAAGTAAACATCACGCGCTTTGATTGCGGGTGGGACTCATTTCACTATCAAAATCCCAGTGTGCAAAGTATTATCGGTGTAAGGTTTTCTGTTTTTCGGTTTGCAAATCGTGTGTCCCATAATCCTGGTATTCTGTTTTGCCTTCATCAACTCAACTCCAGTAATCATCAACTCAAAAAAGTCTTTCAAAGGTCGGCCACTTTTCTTACCCATTTATTTTTATTACTAGTATTATTATTATTGGTTTTCTTGTTTTGTTTGCCTTTTCTTTTTCCGTTTTCGGTTTCTGGATTGGCTTCCAAGTCTTTCATCTTCTCACCTACTCCATGTATCATATTTTGACATTTGAGTATCTGGGGTTGAACTTTGATTTTGATTTTGATTTTTTATTTTATTGTTTATGCTTATCTGGATTATTCAATGTCGGCGCTACTTTTCTTGTTGGCTTTTCCTGCAATTAATTACAGTAAATATTTTTACTTCTTTCAACTTTTTTTATTTATAATTTGGGTCTCAATCAATCATATGGTCAATTCTCAAAGCAACCCACTTCTTCTCAGCTTTATCAATTGAAATTCAACAACCCCAATTTCATATTTCAGCTTATTGATTGGGATAATGAATTAATTAATTTTTTAGTTATTGGAGTGTGAATTTTTTCTTTTTTTTTTTTTGATCCAGCAATTCTTGACTGATACTATTCCTTATTATTATACAAAATTGTAGTATTTCTTTTTTTTTTTTTTTTTTTTTTTTAACAAAATGAATATGGTAAATTGACTACAGGACAAGTGACCAAAAAGGATCTGCCCCAAAAAACAGTTGGGGTGGTGAGAATATTGAGGGATTAATGGCTGGTCTAATTGGAGACCCAGTTCTGGAAATTGACGATAAGAGTAACACTAATAACAACGAGGTTACAGACAAGGCAGGGTTGGTGGTGAGAGGAGAGGAAAATAGTAACAATAATAACAATAATCAGGGAGGTGAGAGAGATATGGCTCCTCCTACTAGCAATTCAATTCACAGGTCAGGTTCAAGGCCTCAACTTGACCTTAGCAAGGCTGCAATCCAAGGCAATTCTGAGGAAAGGGATCCTACCATTTTGTTGCCTAATCAATCTGATGATATTTCTCATTTGGCTCTTGATATTGGAGGTATGATCATTTCTAATTCAACCTTTGTTGCTTTTCTACAAGTCCTCATGGGTCGTTCTTCCGGGTTAGTTTTGGAATCTTTTCGCATTTTGAATTGCTTTTTGTTTAAACTGTTGGCTATTGCTTTCTGGGATATTTTTTTCTTTCAATCTTTGGAGAAAAGCTGGGTTTCCTGTTTTAAATGATATATATTAATGCATGCTGTTCTTTTATATATCTAACAATAACATGCATGCTGTTCTTTTTCCCTCTTCTTGTCTTTTTCTTCCTCCTCCTTTTCAATCACCCTTATGTGGAAGGAGTTCTACAATGCCAAATCTAGTATGAATTATCTTGGAATTAATACTGGGAGAAAATTGGTAATACTATATCTGAAGGAAATATTTTAAATTGGTTCCAAAGTTATTTTATTTAACAACTATGTGCCTGATTTGGATCATTATATTCTGTTTCTTTGAGAAATCCTTGTACCTTGCTTTTGATTTCAGTATTTTAACTTCTTTCATAAGAGTTAAGTTGACAGTTATAAGTTCTTACTGTTTCAACAGTAAAATGAGACCCCTGCTGTAACAACTTCCACCCTTCCTCACCCCAGCTGTGCATGTTGGTTCTGTTCTCTCTCTACTGTATGCATAATGACAATGGTTCTTTAATCATAGTACAAACCTAGAAGGAAAATATTTTCTTCCTCTTATAGTGCATTCAGAACTTCAAAATCTTCTTTTGCAGGTTCTCTCATTAAGTTGGTGTATTTTTCAAGACATGACCAATCAATTGACGATAAGAGGAAGAAAACTGTCAAGGAAATTTCAAATGGTAACAGAAGAAGCTATCCTATTCTTGGTGGGAGGCTTCACTTTTTGAAGTTTGAGACTAGCAAGTTGAACGAGTGTTTGGATTTTATTTCTTCCAAGCAGCTCCACTGTGGCGGTAAACATTCTTATTTTTTTCCCTTTTAATTTTTCCTCGATCCATCTTCTTTTCTTATTACTGAAAGTTGGAGATTGCACAAGCTAGTAGCATCATATTTGTGCTTTATTTACCTGCATTAATATATTATGTTCAGCGATTACATTTAGCCTTTTTTATTAGTCTTGTTCTTTTCCTTCTTCTTTTTATGTAAATAGGAATTGATTCCCATCATTGGAATTCTGAGGCCCCAGCCAATGAAAATGCAGTTATCAAGGTAATTTTGTGTTTAATGACTTCTTCATAGCATTTTGACGTTCTAATTTCGTAGAAGTTGGACCAGTTTTATATTGCATTGCAGAGAAGATCCTATATTAAAGCTTTGCTTTCAAAAACCTTGAAATAAATATTTATGGAGTATGGACAAAATGGCAATTTGAACGACTGGCTATTCTAAGCAATTTTTTTTTTCTTACGCTGACACAACAATATACGACTAGTCATAACTTTGTATGCTGCAGTCTCATTTCTGTTGCTGTCTGTTCTTTTACTCGTCATTCAAAATACCTTCTCATAGATTCTGTGTTTACATTGCTCTTTAAAGGGCCTGACACAAGTTCTTGACCTCTCATTTCTCAAATATTTAGCAGTCTTGTTTCTTTTACTCTATGTATGCTCAATTTTTTCTAAGTTTTTCCATATATTTGGAGGATCATACTCTCGTACCCATGTCCAAATATGTGCTGGACACAGGTACTTTAGGGAAAATGAAGAGTCCGGGTAACATAGCTTTTACTTAAGCAGGTACATTATGAATTATTTTGCTAAGTTTCCATTTAAAAACTATCGAAATATTTCATTGATTTGAGAATTTTAAGGTCTTGTTCTTGAGTAATACTAATTGCAATGATAAAATCAAATGTTCTTTGTAGGTAGAAGACTTGTTTAACTAAGGTTTAAATTGTTAATAGATTGCTTCACATTCATAGTTTTTTAAATGCATACTTCTCCTAACAAGTTGAGTTTGTGAGAAGGCCACAGGGGGTGGGGCATACAAGTTTGCAGACCTCTTTAAAGAAAGGCTTGGGGTTAGTATTGACAAAGAAGATGAAATGGATTGTCTTGTGGCAGGAGCAAATTTCTTACTAAAGGTCAATTCTTCATCATAATCTCATTTTCATCTTTTATGAACTAGTACACACATGCACAAAAATAGTTTGTATTGTCTAAATGTGGAGGTTTGGAGTTGAATGCATAGATTGAAGCTGTTCTGTCTTCTTGAATAATTCATGAAAGCATACTAATATTCTATGTTCTTGTCTAGCATTCTTCATATAGATGAACATTGAACACAGAATTACCAAATGCCAGTTGTTTAAGCAGAAAAAGATGATGGTAATCTTGAACGGTCAAGTAAATTTCTGGAGGCAAATATATACAAAAGTAGTGAGATAAACCATCTTATAAGAGTATTGGTGAAAAAAAAATGTGGTCATTTGTGGTAATAGTTTCCTAAAGTGTGTGGAATTGATGATTATTTCTTAATATGTAATCTCGGGAATGCTTGAGGGCCATCCTGGCTGAGGAAGTTGTGTAGAAAATTGAGCAGATTGATTGAGGTCATTTATAATCCTAAACCAAAGGAACTTTACCTTACATATAATCTAAACATGCATTCTTATAACCAATTGTTTTTAAATTTTATCTTTGGGAGTATTTTTCATATTCTTTTACAAAAATTATGCTTGCTCCAATAGTTTACTGCACATCACTCCATGTAAATTTGGTATTTGTAACTGAGCAGGCTATTCGTCATGAAGCTTTCACGCACATGGAGGGTCACAAAGAGTTTGTGCAGATTGACCATAATGACATGTTCCCCTATCTTCTTGTTAATATTGGATCTGGTGTTAGTATGATAAAGGTATTTTTTTTTTCTTTTACTATCATTTTTCAAGCTGCTTGGGACATGAGCTTGATTAGGGTATAAAACAGTCTACACTCCTGGTTTGGTGCAGGTTGATGGAGATGGCAAATTTCAGCGTGTTAGCGGAACAAATGTTGGAGGTGGTACTTATTGGGGATTGGGAAGGCTACTAACGAAGTGCAACAGGTTGTTTTAGTTTGTATTATCCCATCATGCTATTCTTCTGTATATATATTATCCAGACCTTACTCTTAATTCATCCCCTTTTCAGCTTTGATGAACTGCTAGAATTGAGTCAAAGGGGAGACAATAGGACCATAGACATGCTTGTTGGGGACATTTATGGTGGTATGGATTACTCTAAGGTATATCTTATGATCTTTTCTTTTTATTACCTGAATATGTAACAGGCTTGGGCAACTCTAGGATGCATCAATTCTATGATTCATGGACAACTTGGTTTTCATTTTTCTCCACTGTGGTTAGCACCCTCTAATTTTAAATCACCGCAGATTGGTCTCTCTGCATCAACCATAGCTTCAAGTTTTGGGAAGGCTATTTCTGACAAGAAGGAGCTTGAAGATTACAGACCTGAAGATATTTCCTTGTCTCTCTTGCGAATGATTTCATATAATATTGGGCAGGTTAATTTCAAGAAAACAAACTACTAAGTATAAGTACCTGATTTGAAATATATTGGTGTTGTTTTCTTTTCTAAGGAATTGATATTGGAATTAGGCTTAAAGTCTTGCTTGAATTGTCTTCAAGGATTATCCTTCCATATGATGGCAATAATTGCCATTTTCTTTAGATTCTTGAGAAGGGTAAAGAATCATATTGTGAAGAACACTTCATTTGCTTACATATAGAAAATTCTTGAACCTCTACGAACAAACTTTTTAATTTTTACTTGTATATTATCTTGTAACTAGCTTATATTGTAAATTTGTCATACAGGCTCCTATATAACCAATCAGATAATTAATTTTGATGTTCCTTATGTTTTTAGATGTCTCTCTGCTTCTGATTTGAGTAATTCTGCTATGTAGATATCATACTTAAATGCACTTCGGTTTGGGCTTAAGCGAATCTTTTTCGGAGGATTTTTCATTAGGGGTCATGCGTATACCATGGATACAATCTCCTTTGCTGTTCAGTTCTGGTAAGTGTAGAAACTCTTCATTGTGCAAGCTTATCCGCATCTGTTCATGTTGATGAGTAGTTATGTACTCTCAAGATAATCAAATGTTGTATCTTTGGTCTAGGTCACAGGGAGAGGCACAAGCTATGTTCTTGAGACATGAAGGGTTTTTGGGAGCTTTAGGTGCATTTATGAGTTATGAGAAGCATGGCCTTGATGACTTAATGGTGCATCAGTTAGTTGAAAGGTTCCCAATGGGAGCACCATACACAGGAGGAAAGATACATGGACCGCCACTTGGTGACTTGAATGAAAAGGCAAGTATAGTTGGACTTTGTCATATCTGGCCTGAGCCCATCAACTCTTTAGAGATCAATTTGTGTGGGTTGGGTCCAAGTTGACGGTAAATGGGTTGGATTTGGGTTTGCCTCTCAACCTCGTCTTCAAGCTATTTTGAAACCATTTTACATATTATTGAAGGAAAAGAAGAAATAGTAAATCTGTATTTCTTATCTGTTTTATGTACATCAGAAGGCCTTTTATAAGCCAAAAGAATCAAGTAAGTCAACTCTACAACTAGGAATTAAACCAGAAAAAAACAATCCCTGTAATTAGGGAATAAATCAAGCACAACAATAAAATATTCTCCTAAAAATCAGCAGCAATATCTGCCTAAGAATCAGCAGTTACTGCAGTCAGCATTTACTGCAAATCTGACAGTCAGCATTTACTGCTAACAGTCAGCAGCTACTGCAGTCAACATTTACTGCAAATCTGTTTTTCAACACTCCCCCTCAAGCTGGGAAGTAAATATTTTCCATTCCTAGCTTGCTCACAAGTCTTTGAAATGTAGGACTAGTTAATCCCTTTGTTAGGAAATCTGCTAATTGATCTCCAGTAGGGACATAAGGTGTACATATCAACCCACTCTCAATCTTCTCCTTTATGAAGTGTCGATCTACTTCCACATGTTTGGTGCGATCATGTTGCACTGGATTATGAGCAATGTTGATAGCTGACTTGTTGTCACAATATAACTTCATCGGACTCTCTATTGTAATCTTCAAATCATTTATGATCATTTTTAGCCATAGTAGTTCACACACTCCTAGTGCCATGGCTCGAAACTCTGCTTCTGCACTCGATCTAGCCACTACTGGTTGTTTTTTGCTTCTCCAAGTAACCAAATTGCCTCCCAGAAAAGTGCAATAGCCAGAACTTGATCTCCTATCTATGACTGAGCCTGCATAATCTGCATCTGTATATACTTCCAAACACAGACTTGAACTTTTCCTGAAGAGAATTCCTCTACCTATGTTAGCCTTTAAGTACTGCAATATTCGATATACTGCCTGGAGATGGACTTCTTTTGGATCATGCATAAATTGACTTACTACACTCACTGCATATGCTATGTCAGGTCTAGTGTGTGATAGATAAATCAACCTCCCAACTAGTCTTTGATACATTCCCTTATCCACAGGTTCATCTTTAGCTGCATCTCCCAGTTTGTGATTCTGATCTATGGGTGTCTCTGCAGGTTTACAACCAGTCTTCCCTGTCTCCTTAAGTAAATCTGTTACATACTTCTGCTGTGAGATAAAGATTCCCCTTTTTGACCTAGCCACTTCAATACCCAAGAAGTATTTTAGCTTGCCAAGATCTTTTATTTCAAACTCTTTTGCTAACTTAGCTTTAAGAGCTTCTCGTTCTTGGTGATCATTACCAGTGACAATAATATCATCAACGTACACAATGAGTGCAGTAACTCCCCCTGATGCAGAGTGCTTAATAAACAAGGTGTGATCTCCTTGGCTCTGTTTATACTTCAGAGCTAACATGACCTTAGTAAACCGTCCAAACCATGCTCTTGGAGATTGTTTCAACCCATATAATGCTTTCTTCAGTCGACACACCCTACCATTTCTGTCTGCATTAAATCCTGGAGGAATTTCCATGTAAATTTCTTCTTCAAGATCACCATGCAAAAAAGCATTTTTTACATCAAACTGCTGTAGTGTCCAGTCAAAGTTTGCTGCAAGACTCAGTAGTACCCTTACAGTATTCATCTTTGCTACTGGTGCGAAGGTTTCTTGATAGTCCACACCATAAGTTTGTGTATACCCCTTGGCCACCAATCTTGCCTTATATCGTTCAAGGGACCCATCAGCATTATATTTCACTGAAAAAATCCATCTACATCCCACGGGTTTCTTTTCTTTTGGTAATTCAACAATCTCCCATGTTTTGTTTTTCTCAAGTGCATCCATCTCCACTCTCATTGCTTGTTTCCATTCTTCACTATTTAGTGCCTCAGATAGGGTTTGAGGGATGGCTATGGAATTTAGGTGAGTGAGGAAGGCCTTATGTGAAGGTGAGGTTTTTTCAAAAGACACAAAGTGAGAAATTGGATGTTGTGTGCATTTTCTAGTAGCTTTTCTTACTGCAATGGGTAGATGTAGATCATCATTAAAAGTAACATCAGTAGAAGTATTTACCTCACAATTTGCTTCACTTTCAAGCATTGGTTCTGACCTTTGGACATGTTCTGGATTAGCAATGGATCCTTTTTTTCTTGAGTAAACTTGCAATGGCTTTGTGAATACTGGATCCTCTTGGCTGTCTGTGGCATGATCAGGTTTGGTTTCACTGTTTTGGGCAGGTTTGGGGCAACTGTTTTGGGCAGAATTAGGCATGGCAGAATTAGGCATGAAGTTGGGCATAGGTGAATGGGTAATAAGACTAGGTAGATGAAGGAAATCATCCTTCTCTTCATGAGTAGGTGTCTCCCCCTGAAGAGAAGGATGAAAGTAACTCTCAGACTCCACAAATGTGACATCGATGGAGACATATGTTTTACGGGTCGGAGGATGATAGCACTTATACCCCTTTTGAGTGGAAGAATATCCCACAAACACACATTTGATTGCTCTAGGATCAAGCTTGCTTCGATTATGAGCATGAACATGGACAAATGAGACACACCCAAAAACACGAGGATTCAGGCGATTAGGAATAGGAAAATCTGGAAAAAAAATTGAGAACACTTCCCAAGGACTCTTAAAGCCTAAAACCCGAGAGGGAACTCTATTAATGAGATGAGTGGCTGTAAGTACAGCTTCTCCCCAAAATTGTTTTGGAACTTTTCTCTGGAAAAGGAGGGCACGGACTGTGTCAAGAAGGTGACCATTTTTCCTTTCTGCCACTCCATTTTGTTGGGGTGTATCAACACAGGAGGATTCATGAATAATTCCTTCCTTTTGAAGAAATGGGGATAACACTTGATTAAAATATTCCCTAGCATTATCAGTTCGCAATCTTTTTATCCTCACACCAAATTGATTTGTTATCATGTTGTGAAAATTTTGAAAAACTTTGATCACATCAGATTTTTCTTTCAAGAGAAAGACCCACGATAGACGAGTACAATCGTCAATGAATGTAACAAACCACCGAGCCCCAGAAATATTAGCTACCCTTGATGGACCCCAAATGTCACTGTGAATCAATTGAAAAGGAAATGAAGATTTTTTATTGCTCAAAGGAAAGGAAATTCTTTTGTGTTTAGCAAACTCACAAATATCACAATGAAACTGTTGGATATCAATATTTCTGAATAGAGAAGGAAACATCATCCTAAGAACTCTAAAAGGTGGGTGACCAAGTTGAAAATGTCGAAGCCAAATTTGGTCTTTATTTTGAGTACTTGTTTCAGACATGAGCATGGATGAGTAACCAGCCCCAGTGTTCACATAGCCATCTGGGAACTCAAGATAGTAAAGTCCATTGCTTTCCTTAGCACGCCCAATCGTCTTCCCCGTAACTTGGTCCTTAAACACACAATGTGTAGGCAAAAAAAGCAAATTACAATTTAGATCTTTTGTAATTTGTTTGACAGATACAAGGTTGGTAGATAGTTTTGGCACATGTAAGACATTTTTCAAGATTAAGGATTGTCCTATATGAATGTCTCCTTGGCCAGCTACTGTTACTAAGGAACCATTAGCTATAGTAATTTTTTTATTGCTAGGACATGGGCTGTAAGTGGAAAAATTGTGGGAGGAGTAGGTCATGTGGTCGGTTGCTCCGGAGTCAATGATCCAAGAGTCAAGTGAGTTAGGTTTTGAGACACTAAGAGCACATGGAGAAGGAAACTTACCTGAGAGTGCTAATGAACATGCACCTGAAGTTTTTTCTAGTGAGTCAAGGAGCAATCTCAGTCGATCAATATCATCTTTATTGAATTCTCTATCACTTGGAGTAGTCTGATCAGTGAGATTACTGGTGATGTTGGCTTGAGCAGAATGTGCTTGTCCCCTCTGTTGCCATTTTCGGTTAAAGTTCTGTGGCCTCCCATGAAGTTTCCAGCAGTTTTCCTTTGTGTGTCCATGCTTCTTGCAGTGGTTACACATCAAATTCCCTTTACTCATGTTTCTTGAATCTGATTTTCTGCTGTCCGCATTTGCTGCAGCAGATTTTCCTGAAACCAATTCAGTTGTGAGCAACGCTGATCCTTCTACTGGTTGAACAGCAAGCATGACTCCCCTCCTGCTTTCTTCAGCCCGGATAATAGATATTGCTTCATTCAATGAAGGCATATCTTCCTTTCCTATGTTTTTGAAAGAAAAATCAGCAATGAAGGCTGCTGATCAGTGACCAGAAATTCAGCTATGAAGGCTGAAAAAAAAATTTGAGCAGAAATTCTGTTCTTGGACAGATTTCAAATCCCAGAAAAAATGAGCCTATAGCTCTGATACCATATTGAAGGAAAAGAAGAAATAGTAAATCTGTATTTCTTATCTGTTTTATGTACATCAGAAGGCCTTTTATAAGCCAAAAGAATCAAGTAAGTCAACTCTACAACTAGGAATTAAACCAGAAAAAAACAATCCCTGTAATTAGGGAATAAATCAAGCACAACAATAAAATATTCTCCTAAAAATCAGCAGCAATATCTGCCTAAGAATCAGCAGTTACTGCAGTCAGCATTTACTGCAAATCTGACAGTCAGCATTTACTGCTAACAGTCAGCAGCTACTGCAGTCAACATTTACTGCAAATCTGTTTTTCAACACATATTTATTTTCTAAAATCTTCAAGGTTTAATCTTTTCTATGGGCCATGGGGAGTTGATTACAAATCTAGTACCAGATGAATTAGTCTTGGCATATAAATTACTTTGGGCCTAACACTTGGTTTTTAAAATATTCCAAAATGAAAAAAAAAAATAGAGGATTGCTTATTGACAAATCTTGATATAGTACTTGCAAAGATGAACTTTTATCCATTCATGGCATTTAAAATTTTAGTATATATGTTATACATCAATTTTCTTTCTTTGTTAGTTCGAAGGAGGTCTTATCTACCCCGTTTACTCTGTTATCTGTCAATATAAGGAATTTCGTGCTTCTCTCGGTATTTGAAATACAAAGGTTCTGCAGAACCTATTTCTTGAAATTGGCAAAAATATCATTCCCGCAAGACAATGAATTATGGAATTACTGCTGCTTGCACTTATCACATAGTTTTTCACTTTCTATATGCTTTAGAAAGATGAAAATAGAAAACTTTTTATGTATATACTTTGGCCCAGATGGAACAAAGTTTTAGACTTTGCAATTAATTCATTTACTTTAGTACCTTTTTACTTTCTTTTATTCTTGATAATTCATTTTTTTTTTCTTTTCTAAGTTGATCATTTACTATAAGTAAATGGCAGATTTTAGAATTAAAATCAATGATATATGTTTGTGGGCTTCCAGTTGTGGACAAATAATTTGGGACATCTGAAGAAAGTAAAATTGACTCAATTTTTGTCAAAAAGGGATTATTTAATAGTGGTAGAGGTGTGGAGTAGCTTTCAAGTGAGGAATACTCTAGCACCCAAAGAACATATTCCATTTTAAGTGGAGAACACCCTACTGTATTGCTTCAAAATTTAAACTCTGCTCATCCAGGTTCTCTAGCACCTGTATTTTATGCCTAGCATAAGAAGTATATCAAACAACTAAAAGTTGAAAGAGTATCTCCACTTTAATTATTCTCTAGAATCTTAGCATAAACCATTCTTTTCTAAGGCATCATAAAGACTTGATTCCTGAAGCACCTGTGGAGGAACATATCCCATAAAACTGGATTATTATAGACAAACTTGACTAACTAAGAGAGATTAGAATATACTGATGGTTTAACAAGATTTAAAGTCTAGGTATTGCTGTTTTCAAATCGAGGAAAGGATATGGATGTAGGTTAACCTTTCAATTTGTTAGAGTACTAAGTATGCGTAGGTAATTTATTTTAATACCTTTTCATGTAAAATGCAACTCAATATCACTCTACACTGGGCTTGCTTATTGATTAAATTCACTGCGTATGCTAGGGCTAATGAGGTATATAAACATTTCTCTTTTCTTGGATAACTAGTTTATAAAATTTGGGCTTCATTCATCTTATATTAGGATACAGCTATAATTTTTATGCAGGAATAACAGTAAACCTTTTCATTTCAATCATGAGAGCTCATGTTATTTAATCAGAGGATTTTTTTTCCCCTTATGTTTCTTATCTAATCACTTGAAAGCTTTGTCCTCTTTTAAATTCCTTTTTTGACCTTTGGTTCTCCTACTAGACCTCACACCCAGTTTGTGTGGGTTCAACTGCAGATTTCTTGGATGGAAAAGTTTGTGCTGAAGGGAACTGAGATTACTGCGCCAGTACCAATGGCTCCACCTGGAACCACAGGACTTGGAGGATTTGAAGTTCCCTCTTCCAAAGGTGGTACTCTGCGCTCTGATGCAAGTGCTTTAAATGTTGGTGTTCTCCATCTTGTACCCACTTTGGAGGTGTTCCCGTTATTAGCCAACCCAAAAATGTAAGTAAAAACACGGGTGTTCCTTTCTGTGTTTTTTGTTTTAGTTTTTGTAGTACTTACAAATTTTGCATGTTTATCCAACTGATATAATGTTTAGAGAAAGAGCAGTAGTCAATTTGATATCTATATCACATTGATCAACAAAACCTTATTTACTACATATATTTAGCAGTTGGAATTTTTATATTGTCAAAAATTAGCTATGCATTTTTAATTAATTTGAAATTTTGTATGCATGATCTATATATAGAGACCATGGAATTTAAGGCTTGGATTGAAAAATTAAAAATCATATAAAAAGATATGAAGCAGTGTAAACTCAACAAGTTGTACACCCTTGTAAGTGGATACTTTTCGCTCTCTCTCTCTCTCATATAATATATATGTGTGTGTGTGTTGTTTTTGGCCCGTCTCTTATTCACTCACAGCTGCTAAAAAAATTTTTGGGGGAAAAACGATGTTTAATGAAGTTGGATGTTACTCTTTTGTCTACGTAATGTGGCAGGCTAGGATCTGCAAGAAAATATAGCCTTTTATGAAATATACTATAATTATACAAAATTTCTTAGTGGTTTTTTATTTTTTATCTGTCCATGCAGTGCTTTAATTTATTATCTTGAATTACATGCAAACAGGTACGAGCCCAATACTATTGATCTCTCAGATCACAGCGAGCTAGAGTAAGTATGCAGCTGAAATATGCTACTTAATATTTATTCAAGACTTCCTAAGACTGCTTTGCAAAATAGATCCTAATAACTTTTAATTTCCAATATACTGATCTGCAAACATTGATTCTTCAGCTTATTTTGGATATACATGTTGCTTCAGGTATTGGTTCACTGTGCTTTCGGAGCACTTGCCAGACCTTGTTGATAAGGTAAATATAAACACTATCAGGCCCCTAGGACTCTCTGTCTCTCTCTCTCTTTCTCTAGAGGAGAGCATGGCCAATTCTTGAGTAACTAAATCATGAAGATCTGCAAATTGTTTTCTAAGAAAGGAGCCATTTCTGGTGGAGTTTTGACAACTTCAATGTTGCTGATGGCTGATGGAATTTCACAATAGCAATCAAGATTGAATATAACAATTTGAGCATTTCTGTGACTTTGCCTATTGATGCCTGATTCTATTGTCAAAAGAAATATAAATAGAAACATAAATTTATATAAGCTTGAGACTGTAGTTCTCCTCTCCAAGAATGTCTAGATGCTATTCCAAGCACTGGGGGCAGCTGAGCTTTAAAAATGCTTAAAATGCATTCTTCTAGTTCTTCATTTCTTTAGATCAGATGAAAGAACTTTCCCCTTTTTTGAAGAAGAGAAAGAAAGATAGAAAGAAAGAAAGGGAATTCTCCTTACCTTCGTTGGCCATATTAAAATAGCATAAACTCCAAGAAAATTTAATTCTTATCGATTAGTTTAAATAATTTGAAGTTGAATTACTCCTACAACTATTTTATAATCTATGAGCTTGTCAAATGTGTTAGGCAGTGGCAAGTGAAGGTGGAACTGATGATGCTAAAAGAAGAGGTGATGCTTTTGCTCGTGCTTTCTCTGCTCACTTGGCAAGGTGACTTACACCTAATGAAAGATTTTTTTTTTTTTCTTTCTTTTGTAGTTAGTTGATAACTGGTAAAATCTAATCTACCCATATAGACAGCAAACTATCATGATTGTAGCTGAGGTTCTATTTTCTTTTATAGCTATGAGGGTTAGTATAAAACAAGAGATACTTGGGGAAGACAATAATTTCAATAATTGAAAATTATACTTTAGGTCACCTTACTTAGAATTTTTCATTTGAGACAAAGGTAAATGCTTTTTTTCTCAGGATGAGGTCCTAAATAGAGCATAATAGAAAGGTATAATCCATTTAGCCACCCTCACAGAGTGGGAGTAGTTGTTACTAAAGTAAATGCTCTTTAATCATTTGGTGTGCAAATGTAAACAGTAGTTATTACAAAACTTGCTTCCTAGATTTTTTTTTAAGAGGGGAATTATGTTTTTCAAAAGCTTGTGATACAGTTTATTCTTGTTTCTGAATTCTGTTGAGCTGAAAATCATTGGAGATAAATTGAACTTTTACTTTTGGATGCTTATGCACTTACAACCTCCTGAATATAGGTTGATGGAGGAACCAGCTGCTTATGGGAAGTTAGGATTGGCCAATCTTTTGGAACTAAGAGAAGAGTGCTTGAGGGAGTTTCAATTTCTTGATGCTTATAGAAGCATCAAACAGAGGTAACCTGCATTTCAACCAAGTTTTGAACCTTTTTCTTTTTTAAAATTTAGCAGTCCTCTTTCCTTGCAAGATCCTTGTTATGTCTGTCTACACTATGCATGTTTGCTTACTTATTACTACCATGCATCGATACATTTCTTTTTTACTTTCTCTATACATGAGCATCAAAAACATTTTTTGTACAAAATCCTTGCATGATGAATGTGGGATGTTTATTTAATTGCATATAGCTGGCAGTATAGTATAATATTATCCCTTGATTGGGTTAGGTTTTTAATATTTCGCCCTTAATTTGTTAATTTTTAGTATAAGAGCCCTTGGAATATGGTTGCAATTTCTGAAAATATATAAAGCAAGCAGTGAGCAGAGTAAAAATAAATATACCATACTTGAATCTTAAGAATATAAAAGTGTTTAACCCCTAAATATGCATGAGGCATATCTCTAGTGTTCTTTTAATTAATAAAATATTGAACATTTGTTGGAAAGATAAAATTCTTCTGTAACAGAAGCCTAGTCAGAACAGATGGACTTTCCTCCACTAAAATGGCAAAATTGGCATATTCTTTTCTCAAAGAAAGGTTTAAGTAAGAGGCTGAGCTGTTGCATTGGCTTCCTGCATTGGAAAAGGAAAAAACTATACTGTGGTAAATGGCAAGCTTAAATTAGATAGGTAGTTGCCTCCATTTTTCCATTTATTACTCTGTTTTTGTTTCTTATAAAATAACGTTTTCATCTATTTGCTGTTTAAAAAAAAAGATTTTTGGGGTGGTGAGGCATATTAGTTTAAACATTAATATTGGTGTGGGTAAATCTAAATAAGCCCGATACTGCATTGACAACTTTGACAACCTTTGGGGGGCCTAAGGCCTCCATTGAGCAGAGCTAAAGTCTGCCTCCAAAGACAAGGTAGGTCTATGTAGTATAGTTAACTATAGTACGTGACTTATTCTCTTTCACTATTAATTTCCAAGCATTTATGCATAGTAAATGGAAAAGACATTAGAACTAGCTGGAAGATTTGTTCAAATACCTGCCTGCACGAGAAGTTATACAGCACGGGCATACATGTACAGTTTCATGACACATTTTACCAAGTTGATGCACACAGATGTGCATATTAATTTGTTTCTTGGGACCTCATTTAACGTCATTCATTTATCACTGTTTTTCCGATCATGACAGGGAAAATGAGGCATCTCTTGCTGTTTTACCTGATCTATTAATGGAGCTTGACCGTATGGATGAGGTATGGTAATCTAGAATTCGTCCTTGTTTCCTCTTTGAAGGAGCTTGCCAGTTATCAAAATTACTATGTCAGAGGCTGTAAATTAACCTTGCCTCGATTTTATTCATTCTTACCTGAAAAAATGTTATTTTCGGTATGAAAATTGCTTTATCAGGTAAATGATTCAGGTGTGAAAATATGTGATCATTTGATAAAAGTTCCAACTGAGATTTTCAGTTTGGGTCACAGTGCACACTACCAGTTATACTGCCCTGCCTTTGCCACTATTTTGCTGACCTTTCAAAATTCTCCTCATTATGCAGGAGGCAAGGTTGCTTACCTTAATTGAAGGTGTTCTAGCTGCAAACATATTTGACTGGGGATCCCGTGCCTGTGTTGATCTCTATCATAAAGGAACAATTATTGAAATTTATAGAATGAGTCGCGACAAAATGCAAAGACCATGGCGGGTAAGTAGAGAAAAAAAAATGATTATCTCTATCGTATCTTGATTTGCACTGTATTAGTCTTTATTGAATGTTTGGCAGAAATGTCAGTGCACAAGAAAACCCTTCTTTTCTGTACTACAGGTGGATGATTTTGACCTCTTTAAGGAAAGAATATTAGGATCTGAAGGGAAGAAACGTCAGCCCCATAAGAGAGCTTTACTCTTTGTGGACAACTCAGGTGCTGACATTGTCCTGGGCATGCTTCCACTAGCAAGAGAACTCCTCCGACGTGGAACAGAAGTAAGTTTGTCTCTTTATTGTGCTGGTGAAAGATCTGCCACTGAATAATAATTACTTTCACAATAAAATTGCCTCAAATAGTGATGCCTTTACACTTCTGAGCCCTCCATTGCTTGTCTGAAATATATCCGAGTACTCTTTTAGTGTGACATTGTCATAACTAAAGTAGTATAATTATTCTTTTCTGAAGATAATGATCGTGCCACACAGAAATGCCATAACTTTGGAACTGTAATAGCAATCTTGCTGTGTGGACTGGATATCCTCTGCAATGGCTTTATCTTGTTTCCTTACCATTTAAATTGCAGAATAACTTATAACGACTTGTTTCTGCAGGTTGTTTTGGTTGCAAATTCTCTCCCTGCACTGAATGATGTAACTGCTATGGAGCTTCCTGATATTGTTGCTGAGGCTGCAAAGGTTTGCCTTTGTTGATATAGCTTTCTTTTCCTTTTCCTTTTTCTTCACTTCTACATTATTGTTTATTTGATATCTTAGTAGTTGTATATTTTCTTAAGCATCGCACAAATGTTCTCTATTTGATTCTAGAGAAAGACAGAATCAGTTTTACAGACAAAGTTGTATTATAGATGAACTGGTGTACAAACTTGTAGTATTTAAACTGGCAAGTATCGAAGACTTTTGTAGCAAAGATGGGGTTAATGAAAGAAAAATGAAATAAAATTTTTAATGCAACAGATACATAAAAATGGTTTCATTTGTGGTTTCAGTTCAGTTTTTGTTGTACTTTGTACCATCATTCATTGAACACAATAAGCTGATTCTTCTAGTCCACAGCATTGTGACATCCTTCGCAGAGCTGCTGAAGCTGGAGGTCTCCTAGTGGATGCAATGACTAACACCTTAGATGGTTCTAAAGAAAATTTTTCTTCAGTTCCTTTGATGGTTGTTGAGAATGGGTGTGGGAGCCCATGCATAGATTTAAGGCAGGTCAGCTCTGAGCTAGCTGCAGCAGCCAAATATGCTGATTTGGTATGTTATTTGTTTTGTCAAGCATTAATATGGATAATCCTTTTCACTCCCTTTCTTACTTCTGTTTTGAGAATAAGAAATGCTAAAAGAAACAAGAGAAACCATGCATTTTGCTATGCAGGTTATCTTAGAAGGGATGGGCAGAGCTCTTCACACCAACCTTAACGCTCGGTTTAAATGTGAAGCCCTGAAGGTATGATTTATGTAATCTTGTATCTATCTTAGAATATAAAAGCTGGAAGCAATTAAATGCGCCCTCTTTGTAGTTGCTGGAACAATCATTGAGTGGACCTCTGTCTCAACCTTTTCTTTAGCTTAGGGTTCTTTACACTACGATGATCTTCACCAAAGGCTTTAATAATCACTTGAAGTAGTTGAGACTTGAGAGGGTAGAAAACATGAAAAAGACGTCGATTCCAACCTGCAAGTTTCAGCCTTTCAGGTTTTGAAAAAGATGTGTCTTACAGGTTTCTCTTGACTCTTAATTTAACACAAATACCTTGTTTGCAGCTTGCAATGGTGAAGAATCAGAGGTTGGCAGAAAAACTGATTAAAGGAAAGATATACGACTGCGTTTGCAAATACGAACCTGCCAGTTAAAATCTTCTATACTAACAAGCTGTTGTCAATAAAAAATAAATTAGAACTTGTGGAGGTGGAGATGGAGCAACGGAAAGCCCACAGCATTAGCCTATATGTTTTCTGATCTCCATTTTAAGTTTATGATTTTGTTGAATCTAGCCAGTCAGCTGAGGCAGCTGCGCACAGAGCTTCTTCAAAACTGTGTTACTGTTACTAACTTTTATCATTTGCTGATTTCAGAAGGAAGATAAAGAATCTTCATTAGGGGTGCACATCAGAAACGTTCTTGAATGCATCAAATTGTAAACTAATCGACAGAAAACTTGTTTGTAGATGTTAATACATATATTCGTAGGATTATTATAAATCTACGTTGTACTAAATCTTCATGTCTAGTCCAAGTTTTTCCAATGGATGCCAACAGGTTTTCCAAGTGTTTCCTGTTTGAGCACAATACACAAGGCTCAATACTTTCTGCTGAAGGAAAATGCCATTTAAATTCAATGTGGACATATTATTATTATTATTATTATTATATATATATATATATATATATATATATATCACAAACAAACATCTGATGGCTCAGGTCTAGCATGATTCTCGTTTTCGATTCTGGGAATGCACTTTTCCTTGGCAAATATTCTTTCACAATTTTTGGCCTGTAGCCCCTTGGTAGGGATAGCAAAACAGGTACCTTTTCAACAAGGTCCTTCTTTCAACTCCAAATTAGTAAAAGCCCTCAATAATATTTGATTTTAGCAGCCGCAACGGCAGCATCAAACTTGTCAGACGACGTCACATCAAATGCTGTTTTCTGTTTCTTCTCCTCTACCTTTGTAGCTCCTGACTGCAGCTGCTCCACCCTGTGAACCCAAGTCATTTATCTCCTTAAACCAAGTAGCTAAAAGTTGTCAACTGTTTAAATGGGTTTCAAAACCACTTGATAAGAGCTCACCTTGATGGAACCAAGGTGGACCAAGTCTTCAAGATCCTTTGTAAATTTCAACAGGGTCAATCATAAGATCAAGAGTTAACAAAATTAAGAAAGCAATGCAAGTATTGGTGTAATCCACTTAGGTCAAGTTTGCAAATTTAACAAGAAAGATCTCAACATTCAAGATGGGCTTGAAAGAAGAAGAATCAGCTTTAATCCATGTTATACAAACTTATAAAGGGGCGGCTAGCCTAGTTGTTTAGTGTAGGCCTATTTTTATTTCATTAAGTTTATTAGGCATGTGGAGCATATGTTATTTTATTAGGTGGATTACTTTTAATAAGTTTGTTTGGGTTTGTTGTTCAGCCCTAATTTCTTTTAACTATTTAGCAGACCTAAGTTAGGAATTCATGTAGGTTTATATAAACATAAAGTGGCGGCAGCTACAAACAATTTAAATTACCAAATTATCAATTGAAGTTTATTCTTCTTGAAGAACTTATCAGTTTTCTCTACTTGTTCTTGATTGAACTAAAAATTTATCAAAGGCAATCCTTTGTGGCGTTCACACCAAATCTAGATTCTTGAAACAAGTTTTCAACGGGTCTAGATCTTCTTTGACTTGATTATTGGCTTTCTTGGGTAATTTTCGAATTGATTGAGGGTTCAAGGGAATTCAATCCTAAGGGTTCACATCGTTTGATATCAGAGCTTAGGGTCCAAATCAAGGTCTAACTATCTTATTCTTTATCTTCTTGCATTGGGGTTTCAGTTCCTTTTACTTCTTGCATTGGGGTTCCAGTTCTTTTTTACCTTATTGCATTTTGGTTATTTTTTTCTTTTGGGATTTCAGTTTTTAGGCATTCTTGTCTTGGGGTTTCAGTTTTTTAGCATTTTTATCTTGAGGTTTCATTTTTTGTAGCGTTATTGTCTTGGAGTTTCAGTTCTTAGGCGTGTTCTAGGATTTTTTTTCGTTTTTTGCTACCGAAATTAGAACAAAGTTCTTTTTTTTTGGGTTCTTGATCTATAATCTTTGTTTTAATTTCTTCTTTTTCGTTTCTTGCTGTTGTCATCAGATCAAGATTTTTCTTTTTTCGATTCTTGTTGATAAATTGAGACCAATCTTCATTCTTGATCGAATCTTTATCTTCTTAAAAGAAAAATTCAAAAGAAATTCGAAAAAAAAAAGAAAAGAAAAAGAACTGAATCTCTAGTATATTGTTCCTTGATTGATCTTTTCTCTAGCATATTGTTTCTTAATCTCTAGTATATTCTATCATTTTCTTGTTTCTTGAATCTATTGCTGGTTGGAATAATACAAGGTTGTTTCTTGATTAATTCAACTAGTTCTTAAAGAACTTGGAAGAGAAAACAAGAGTGGGTGAGAATAATATTGGAAAAAGCCAAAAGAGTGAAACACGAGTGGAGTGATACTATTATTTGAGTGTAAGGGAGTGTGTGAGGTTTTTACCACTAACATTCTTGTTTTTGCAGCGCATTAAAGATGTCATACAAGAGTAACTCAACACCTAAGGAGGAGGCGAATTAATCATTCTTTATGTTGCAGGCTATGCAACAACGGTTTGAACGGTTGAATTTTGTGTTGGGGGAGGTGAGAGATAGGATGGATCAGAAACATGTAGCGATTAGAAATCTGCAAGGTGGGCGAGATCGGAGGAGACGTGAGCCTAGTGTTGAAAATGAGTTTGAGAACGAAGTAGGTGAGTCTCTTGTTGCCAGGCGTGCTCTCAATACGTAGATTAAGGTAGATGATATGGAGCAGCGGAGAGAGAACATATTTCATACTAGATGTTTTGTAAACAACAAGGTATGTAGTATGATTATAGATGGGGGAAGTTGTACCAATGTAGCTAGTACCATCCTAGTTGAGAATTTGAGCTTACCTTTACTAGAGCATCATAGGCTTTATAAATTGCAGTGGTTGAATGAATGTGGGGAGGTCAAGGTAAATAAGAAGGTTTTGGTGGCTTTTACCATTGGGAGGTATAGTGATGAGGTGCTTTGTGATGTAATGCCTATGCATGCTGGTCATCTTTTGTTGGGGAGACCATGGCAGTATGATATGAGGGTGATTCATGATGGGTTTAGGAATAGGTATAGCTTTGTAAATGATGGAAAAACAATCAAACTTGTTTCTTTAACTCCAAAACAGGTCAATGAGGACCAATTGAAGCTAAAAAATGATATTGAACAAAAAATAAAGAGTGAGGACGAAACATAAGAAAGAAAAATGAGAGAAAAGAAAAATGAGAGTGAGGCTTAAAACTCAAGAAAAAAGAGAGGTGGCTGATAATAAAGAAAAGAGAGTAGAGTCACGAGAAAGAAAAGAAAACACAAAGATGAGTTTTTATGCAAAGGAGAGTGAGGTTAAGAAGGCTATCTTAGCAGATCAGCCTATATATATATATATATATATATATATATATATATATTTTTTTTTTTTGTTTATAAAGAATCTTATATTAATCTTGATGAAACTAACCAATCTCTTTCTAGTGTGGTTGTTTCTTTGTTGCAGGAATTCGAGGAATTACTCACGGAGGAGATGCCGAGTGGGTTGCCGTCCATAAGAGGCATTGAGCATCAAATTGATTTTGTACCTAGAGCTGTTATTCCAAATCGACCAGCCTATAGGAGTAATCCGAAAGAGACTAAGGAGCTTCAAAGGCAAGTTGAAGACTTGATGAGGAAGGGGTACGTGAGAGAGAGCATGAGCCCATGTGCAGTACTAGTGCTACTTGTGCCAAAAAAAAGGATGGGACTTGGAGGATGTGCGTTGATTGCAGAGCGATCAACAATATCACGGTAAAGTATCGTCATCCCATTCCTAGATTAGATGATATGCTTGATGAATTGCATGGATCATGTATTTTCAGTAAAATAGGTCTTAAAAGTGGATACCATCAAATTAGAATGAAAGAAGGAGATGAGTGGAAAACTGCTTTTAAGACTAAATATGGACTTTAAGAATGGTTGGTTATGCCATTTGGACTTACAAATGCGCCTAGTACTTTCATGAGATTAATGAACCATGTATTGCATGAGTTTTTAGGCAAGTTTGTAGTCGTATACTTTGATGATATACTAGTGTACAACAAGAACTTAGATGAACATTTGAGATGTGTGTTTGATGTGTTGAAATGTGAAAAGTTATATGCTAATTTTAAGAAATGTACCTTTTGCATGGAAATAGTCATTTTTCTTGGTTATGTTGTTAGTACAAAAGGTATTGAGATGGATGAAGAGAAAGTCAAGACCATCAAGGAGTGGCCAACGCCTAAAGCTATAACTGAGGTAAGAAGCTTTCATGGTTTAGCTAGCTTTTATAGGTGTTTTGTTAAAGACTTTGACACCATTGTTGTACCGCTCACTGAAATAATTAAAAAAAATGTTGGATTTCATTGGGGCATTGGTCAAGAGAACGCATTTGCTACTCTTAAAGAAAGGTTATGTTCTGCACCTGTGTTAGCATTACCTAACTTTAACAAAACTTTTGAGATTGAATGTGATGCCTCAGGAATAGGAATTGGAGCCGTTCTGATGCAGGAAAGGCGTCCTATAGCTTTCTTCAGTGAGAAGCTTTCCAAACCCTTGAGAGAATTAATGATAATGCTTATAAAGCGGATCTTCCAAGTGAGTATAATGTTTCTACTACTTTTAATGTTTATGATTTTTCTCCTTTTGATGCAGGCGATGATTCGAGGTCGAATCCTTTCGAGGAGAGGGGGAATGATGGGAACCAAGGCGGACTAAGTCTTCAAGATCCTTTGCAAGTTCCAGCTGGGCCAATCACAAGGTCATAAGCTTAGAAGATCAAGGAAGCAATGCAAGGATTGGTGCAATCCACTTGGGCCAAGTCTATAAATTTAACAAGCAAGACCTCAACAGTCAAGATGGGCTTAAAAGAAGAAGAATCAGCTTTAATCCATATTATACAAGCTGATAAGGGGGCGGCTAGCCTAGTTGTTTAGTGTGAGCCCATTTTTATTTCATTAAGTTTATTAAGCATGTGGGACCTATGATATTTATTAAGTCTATTAGGCATGTGGGGCCTATGTTATTTCATTAATCTATTAGGCATGTGAGGCCTATGTTATTTATTAGGCGGACTACTTTTAATTAGTTTGTTTGAGTTGTTGTTCAGCCCTAGTTTTTTATAATTACTTAGCAGACCTAGGTTAGGAATTCATGTAGGTTTATATAAACATAAAGTGGCGGCAACCACAAACAATTTAGATTATCATATTATCAATTGAAGTTTATTCTTTTTGGAGAACTTATCAGTTTTCTCTACTTGTTCTTGATTGAACTAAGAACTTATCAAAGACAATCCTTTGTGGCGTTCACACCAAATCTAGGCTCTTGAAACAAGTTTTCAACGGGTCTAGATCTTCTTTGACTTGATTATTGGCTTTCTTGGGTAAGTTTCGAATTGATTGAGGGTTCAAGAGAATTCAATCCTAAGGGTTCACATCACACCTGCAGCAGGGAAAGGAAAATTAACACTATTTTTGCAGAGAAGAGGAAAAACACTTCTTCTATAAAGGCCACTAATATATGGCTAGTTGGAAGAACTAATAAATCGTGCACATAAATTCAATAACAGTGCAGTCATTCAAATGCATAGAAATCATAGTCTATATATTTACTTAGCATGCTTACATTTAGTTGATGCAATTATTCACTATAACTATCCTGGAGCTTTATCAATGGCTAAGGGAATGGGAATAAACAGGTCAAGCCTGCCTACTCACAAATTACTTGGGCTGAACTCAAAATGAAATAAAAACCACTTATTAGAGAAGAAATGAAAAAGGGATATATTTTTAGGATTTTTTGGTTAAAAGCATAAACGAATTTAAACAAACAAATAAAGTTGATAACCAATTACTTATTTTTTAACAGCTTTATAGTCCAACACAATTTAAACAAAAATTCACCGGAAGAATACAGCGCTTGGCTGGAATTGGTGCTGCAATCAGAGCTTGGCTGCTATTTTCGTCCCCTGCCACCGCCAATTATGGTGCCAACATGCTCAATGCTCAATCTTGGCCGAGAAGAGAGAGGATTGAAAAGTGCAGATAAAGAAGCTTGTGTTAGAGTCCAAATTGGAAAACAGACAAGAACAAGAAGAAAAAAGAATTTTAGAAGAGAATATTGAGGAGAGAGAAAAAAAGATTCAGCAGAATAGTTTTGTGCTCATTCCACTATTCTCGTTCCTTATATGAAAATCACATAACGACCTTTGACTCAGCATTACAGTATAACTAACGTCTGATTCAACACTACCTACTAATTGGTTATCAATGGACTCGACCCAAGAACACCAATAAGGCCCAATATCCTTTTACTGCCTACAATAATACCCTCCCCATGAAAGGATCCTTGCCCTCAAGGATTAAAAGAAGGAAATTTCCTTTGCAGCTTGTACAAGTTCTCCCATATAGCATCCTTTGGAAAAATGTTGCTCCACTGAATTAACACTTCAGTAATCATTCTCCTTTTTTTTTTTATTCATTCTCCTATCTAGAATGGCGATAAGCTCTTTGATTAGGACTCCTTCATAATCCAGCATAGGCAATTGAGATTGAACTAGTTCTTTGCCAACATGTTTCTTCAACTACGAGACATGAAACACAAGATAAACCTTAGCTCCTACAAGTAACTCCAACCTGTATGCTACTGCCCTCACCTTCTCCAACACCTTGTAGGGTCCAAAATATTTAGTAGTTAGCTTCAATGACAGTCTGTTAACTACTGTTTTTTGCATATAGGCTGAATTTTAACATAGACCAAGTCCCCATAACAAATTGTCTCTCAAATCTGTATTTATCAGGTTGTTGTTTCATTCTATTGATGGCCCTATTTAAATGAAACTTCAAGAATTGAATAGTTGCTTCTTGAGCTTGTAAGCTTCTGTCAACTACTTCTACCTTAGAATCTTCTGGTAAGTAAGGCATGTATTTGGGAGCAGGCTAATCATAAATTGCCTCATAGGGAGTAGTCTGAATGGCAGTATGGTAGCTAGTATTATACTACCATTCAACAAGAGGCATCCAATTGACCCATTCTCTAGGATTTTCACCAGCCATACACCTCAAGTAAATCTCCAACCCTCTGTTGACAAGTTCAGTCTGGCCACCCGTTTAAGGATAATAAGAGCTGGACATCTTCAATTCTGTCCCTAGCTTGCTGAAAAGCTCTTTCCAAAACTGACTGATGAATACTTTGTCCCTATCTTACACAATGCTTGCTGGCACTCCATGGAGCTTATACACATTATCCAAATAATCTTGAGCCACTGAGATAACCGTAAAATGATGAGCTAAAAGAATAAAATGAGCATACTTGCTCAATCGATCCACCACCACCACCACCATAATTACATATTTTCCTTTAGACTTAGGCAACCTCTCAATGAAGTCTGCTGAGACATACATTCATAATTTGGTTGGAATAGGAAATGGTTGAAGGAGTCCTGGTGAAGCAGCTACATCATACTTATTCTGTTGACAGATCAAGCATTCTCTCACTAATTGTCAATTTGTTTCTTCATTCTTTTCCAACACAACACACTAGCAAGTCTTTTCATTATAGCTTCGACCCCTAAGTGACCACCAACTGAAAAGCTATGAAAATACTTCAACACATCTTCTCACAACTCCTTATTTGCTCCTACCATTAACTTACCCTTCTTTTTTAGCTGGCCATTTTGCAAGTGTACTTAGTGTCAGTTTTGGTACTGTTCTGGACCTTATAAATCAGATGTACTAATTTGTATCTTCTGCCTAAGACTGCTTAATTGTGTTCTCCATATCACTATTCACCATAGAAATAGTATGGATAGTAGCTACTGGATTTCTAGAGAGTGCATCGGCAGCTACATTAGTGGACCCTTTTTCTGAAAGCTAACTCTAAATCATAACATCATTTTAACCACCTAAAGCTACTATGCAAGTGTGTTAGTCATCTAGTCCAACAAAAATTCAGGCTCTCATGGTCTGTTTTAATTTGAAAATGCCTCCTAACTAGATAGGCAGACCATTTCTTAACTATTGCCAATATTGCCAACATCTCTTTTTCATAAATTGAAAGGGCTTGGTGTTTGGGTGAGAGTGCCTTACTGAAAAAAGGCAATTGGCCTTCCTCCTTGACTTAATATAGCCCCAATACCACAGCTTGAAGCATCAGACTCAACAACAATGAAAAAGCTACTAAAATCTGCCAAAACAAGTGCAGATGCCATAGCTTATTTAAGTCTTTCAAATGTTGTTGTAGTTGTGTCATGCCATTTAAAGCCATCTTTCTTTAATAACTCTATCAAAGGCTTAGCGAGAGCCCCATAACCTTTTATGAATTGCCTGTAATAGCCTGTTAATCCAAGAAATCCTCTTAGTTCCCTTAACTGAAGTAAGGATTAGCCAATCCAGAATGCAACTCACCTTCTCACTATCCATGGCAAATCATTGTTTGCTTATAACATGGCCTAAGTACTCTATCTTTGATGCTCCAAAATCAAACTTAGAGAGCTTCACATAAAGCTGGTTTGCCATCAAAACTTCAAAGACTTGTTGTAGATGCACTAAATGCTCTTTCCAAATAGCAAAATATACTAGTATATCATCAAAAAAGACTAGTACAGACCTTTGAAAAAAATGGCTGGAAAATACTATTCATTAGGCCTTGAAAAGTTGAAGAGGCATTTGTTAAGCCAAAGGGCATAACTAGAAACTCATAATGCCCCTAGTGTGTTCTGAAAGTTGTCTTATAGATGTCATCTTTATTCATCCTTATTTGATGGTATCCAGCACGCAAATCCAGCTTAGAAAAGTAACAAGCTCCTGCCAATTCATCTAACAGTTCTTCTACTAGAGGAATTGGAAACTTATCCTTAAGAGTCAGCTTGTTTAACTATCTATAGTCCACACATAAACGAAAAGACCTATCCTTTTTCTTTACCAAGACCACTAGTAAAGCAAATTGACTGGTACTTTCCCTTATCACTCATGTGTTCTTCATTTCAGTCACTATCTTCTCAATTTCATCCTTTTGGATGCTAGGATACCTATAAGGTCTCACTTTAAAAGCTTGAGACCATTCCCTCAATAGAATCCTATGGTCATGTGACCTTTTTGGAGGTAAAAGCTTAGGTACCTCAAAGATTATATAGACCTTTTACACCAACTGTTGTAAATCCATAAGTAAACTAGAGACTGTTTTACCTTTTAACTGATTAAGATCAGCACAACAATTATTAGTTCCAGTCATCATCATCACAATAGTGCAGCTATTTTACACCTTCATCTTAGCCTTGTCTCCTTATAGCCAATTGCACCTAGCCTACTTCAAATCCCTTCAATGTATGCCAAACATCATCAACCTTAAAAAACATAGATAACATTGTGAAGTCCCTAAAACTCCCATTTGACTCTCCTGCAAACTTCTTTAGTCACTAGAGTATCTCCATTAGCCATACTAACTGAAAGTTTCTCAGTTGCTACTAGTGTATACCCCAACCATTTCACCACTGATTGGTTATTCATTTTACCTAGAATTCTCATAGTGTGATGATCTTCAGTGCCAATCAAGGCATGCAAAGAAATAGTAGGTCATTCAACTTCATCAATCTCATTTCTCAAGTTCTCCATAGTCTCTAAACAATCTGAAAATACTTCTGGCTCTGTGTTAGTCTCTTCTACATCATCCATTAGCATTTGGTAGAGTTGGGACCTCATGCATCTATGACCAACAGTGAACTTGACTCCATACCAAATACAGAGTTCTTTCCTCCTCCTTTCATCCCTTTCCTCCCTAGCATGAACCCTGTTAGTTTTTCGCATGCTCTCTTTTGGTTTATTGTTTATAGGTTTATTGAGGTTGTATGAGGTAATATGTCTTGGTTGAGGGTTCTGAGTCAATATTAGAAATTTAGGAGTTGGTAATAAGGGTGGCAGGGAATATTTGTAAGGGTTTGGTGTTGTGTTTCGTATAGGAAGAGCTGTTAATGGTTTTTTTTAGGGAGTATAAGGTTTTCTAGGCAAATTGAAAATGAGTGATTCCATCTGTTTGGCCAGATTCAGGGCATGTATAAAGGATTTAGGGAAGAATAATCTAACTGGTTTTGCTATCTCAGGTTTTAAATTACTAATGAATATGCTAAGGCATATTCTTTAGATAATTGCCGTAGGTTAAGAAAGCCTTCAAATTCTTCATAATACTCCTTTACAGTATTGTTTTGTTTCAGACTTACTATCTCATACACTTTACCATCCATATAGAAATTCCAACTTACCTCCGGAAGATTTCCATGGTCCTTCATAAACCTTTGGTGCCACTGAAGAGCCTTACCATCCATAAGTATCTTCACGATCCTGATCTTATCTTGCTCCCTGGTTTGGTTTGCCTCAAAAAAATTTCCATCTTCATCAGCCAACCCATAAAGTCATACCCCTCAAAACAAGGACCTTTAGTGTACTTGGTAAGAGTCTTTAAAACTTCAAAAGAATTACTCTGTTTTGTTGCCTCCATCTCCTTGTCTTCATCAGAGATCTTCATAATAGATTTAACCTTAGAATCTGAAGATCCATTTTCTCTAGGCTCACTCGATTCACCTCTCACAAAAGATCCATCCAACCGTAACATCATTTGGTCAAACATTTTGCGCATTTCAGCTCCCATGTTTTCCATTCTCAAATGCATCTCATTTCTGAGCTCCTCTTTCAGCTGTTTGGAGTTGCTGCCCATTTTAGCTTCCAACCTCTCGAGCTCTTTCTGGAATTGATTCATTTCCTTCTTCATCCTTGTAGTAATACCATCAGACATGGTCAGGATTTTAGGCTCTGATTTCTTTTATTTCTTGTTTAATTAGTATTTTTTTTTGTTTTTTTAATATATCCGAAGAGATATGTATTACCTTACTAACCAGCTTGTGGAGTATAAAAGCTACACTAACGATGGATAGGATAATTTATCTTCTTTTAATTCTTCTCAACAATCTCAACATTTTCATTAGTGGATTTTTTTTTATAAAACTTTAAACTAATTAAACCATACAATTAGATAAAAATATAAAACGATATCTATCAAACAAATAAAATGAGATAATGAAACCATTAAATAAAATTAAATATCATAATTAAGAAACTCAAATAATTATTTACCCCAAATCTAAAAAAATAAAAAGGTTACCTCCTAAATAATAATTAAATCTTAGAAACTTAACTTTAACAGGCTGTGTGCAAGGTGTGAGCTTGCTCTGATGAGGGGTTGCGTGCTCCAGTGAGGGGTTGCGGTCAACGAGTGTGCTGCATTGGGGATGCACAAGCTAGGTGTAGAGTGCAAGGGTCACATGCTCCAATGTAAAGGGTAGGCGTCAGGTGTCGAGATGTATGGAGATTGGGATCTTTACTTAGTATGAATTTTTTTATTAATTTAATTTTACATTAAGTTTAAAATTTTAAAATCTTAAGTATAATTAAATAATTAACTAATTTAATTTCATTATTAATTTTATTATTATATTTCATTACATTTGGTATTTAAAACTTTTAAGTGAAGTTATTAGATATAATTTAATTTTTTAAGCCCAAGGGGTGCTACTAAAACCCGACATGAGTAGTAAGCCTCCTATCCAACCTTTATAATTATCCGATTATAGGGTACCTGAACTCGATATAATCGGGTTAGGTTTGTCGGTGGTGCAACCCAAACTTCACTTGAAAATAATCAAGCTGATAACATAACAACAAAGAAGAAATAACCAGAAATTGGAGGAGCAAAGAAGAAAGAGGGAAAGAAGGAAGAAGAAGAAGAGAGATAGAGAGTATAAAGATGGGAAGTTTTTTTTTTTAAAAATTCTTTTTTGAATATCCCACTGATAGCAAGAACACAGCTTTATATACAACTGTGCATCCTAGCTGTACAACTGTTATAAAAGACAATAACATAACTAATTTGTATTAAATCATTAATAACATTTACTAACCAGCTAACTAACGCCTACTAAACCATTTGACCCGTAACAATACCCCTCTCTTTAGAATATCCTTGTCCTCAAGGATGGAAACCTGAAAATTGTTTCTCCATATCAGCTAAGAATTCCCAAGTTACATATTCTGCAAAATAATTTTTTTTCCACTGGACCAACAGTTCAGTGATGATATGACCATCCTTCTTGTTAATTCTTCTAGCAATAGTGCTTACTGGTTCCTTAATTATCAGTCCATCATGTCAAGGGTAGGCAATTATGATTGTGTAGTTTCCTTCCCCATATATTTCTTGAGCCATGGTTTTGGATCATCATCAGCTTCTATAGAATATGTAAATTGCTTGCACCTCAAAGACTCCCTCCTAGCAATCATATTTGCACATTTAGTAGCCTCTACTATGGGGAGGCCAGTAGCAATTGAGGTCACCTTACTTGTCATTTGTGGCTTTAGGTTATGTACTACAAGAGTGGATGAGTCCCTTGGTTTTCTTGTTCCATATTCTACAATGTGTTCAAATTGCTCATGAAAAGCCTTGAATGATGCTACGCAAATTATCTGCTGAAACATTTACCAATTCATCTGGATATGTTTCCCAAACAGCTTCACATATATCATTGGCTTCAACATATTCATCTATCATAGTTATCTTTGTATTCAAACTCATCTTGTTCAGTATAACAGGGAAGCTCATCCATTGAGCAAACTTGAACTTTCATATGCTCTGGCAAGCTTGGGCAACAAGCAGAATGCTTCGTGTATTTGGTTGAGAAATAGTTTACTGGGATAATCAAGCTCTGCCAAGCAGGAAGGGTGAGCATCATTTATGCAAGTTTGATCTTATGGGCGACTACAGAGAAGGATTTAAAAGTTGCAACTGTTTGCCTCACTGCCACTGATTCTTGAAGGTGCTGCCAGACCCACTTAAACTGAAGAGCAGAAACATTTGTTGGAAAACCATAAATACATACAACCATCCCCCAAGGGTAGACCTATCAATTCTGATCTGAACCCTAAAAACCCACTCAACCCGTCCGAATCCAAACCCGACCCAACCCGATTTGACCAGAAAAAGTCAACAACCGAAAATCGATCAATCCGAACCTGAAATGACCCGAATCCAAAATGACTCGAACCCGAAATGACCCTAAATCAAAATGATCCAAAATCGAAATGATCCGAACCCGAAATGACCTGAACAATTAACCCGAAATGACCCAAACTTAAATTAAGTATAATTTTATTTTAAAAATATTAATTTAATAAAAATAATACCTATGACTATAACATAAATTATTAGTTTGTTTTAATTTTATAACTTGTAACTATCATTTTAGAGTATGATAAAGTATGCCATTACTATTTAATATGTATAAATTGACCCTATTCTTATATTTGTTCTCTTCTCTATATGTAAAATAATACAGCAAGCCAGTAACTATACATGTACAGATATCGTATAAAATCTATATTTATACTATTATAATAGTTTTTTAAGATGTGATTAGTTTAAATTTTTTGAATTGTTATTGTAATTTTAAAATATATTATATTAGTTGGAATGAAATGAAATTGAATTGAATTTTTTGATCAATGATTGAAAGTAGGAACAAATATTTGTTTGAACTTAAAGAGATATTACATTGAAATTTATCAATAAATATTCATTTCAAATAACTCTTATTGCTTAAATATATATTTTAAAAATCAATGTAAATAATTTTTAAATAAACAAAGAATATTACATTAAACATATTAATCATCCAATGATAAATTGAAGAATTTAGAATAATAAAAAAAAAAACTCTAATCGCATAAAACTTGTTACTTGTTAGCCATCTTAAAGAATACATAAACAACTTATAGATATGCCTTGGCAATTTGAAGGCCGCATATATATTCCCAAAAAATACAAAAATATTTATAAAAAAATATATATATTCATGTTGGTCAAATCAAAGCATAAGACCACAACTTCATGTAAATATATTTTGCAAAAAGATCTTTTTAGTAAACAAATTCTTGAGGGTCATTTTAAGAACAAAAAAAAAAAAAAAGAAACTTCTACTTCCATTGTTGCAATTGTAAAATAGATACTTAAGTCTCGAATTCAAAAAAATTACCCGATTATGTTCGAATAAAAAAAATTGGGTTAGATAAATATATATTTTTAAATTAAAAATATAATGTCTATACTTATTTTCTATATTTTGACAAAATTTTAATTAAATATGACTCGATCAAATAATTTGTTTAAATTTAATTTAATTTTATTTCAAATTAATAAATTGAACCTAAATGACCCGAACGTCGAACCCAAATAATTTGAGTGACAAACCCGAAAATGACCCGAACTCGAAACGATCCGAACCCGAATAACCCGAGTGTCAAACCTGAAGGAACCGAACACTAAATGACCCGAAACCGAAATGACCCGAACCCGAAATTGCCTGAAATCAGAATGACCTGAACTCGAAATATTCCAAACCCAAAATCGATCCAAATTTTTCTCGACCCAAATTGACCCGACCCAAACCTAATCCGACCCGTCCAATTGACAGGTCTACCCAAGGGTGTCTGCTCTTTGTCCTCGAAGCACCACTTCCAATTTCCCCATTATGTTGCCTTATCCGACACGTGGGTTCACTATAAATTGTGGATTCGAGTCCGTTGTATCTACTCCATTCACTATTCCCCTCAACTTCCAGTAACTTTCATTTATGATCCTAAGTAAAAGGCCCTTCAAATTGCTCTCACTCAAGATTTCCTTCCCTGAAGCACCATGAGACCCACATTGAACAAAGGTAAAACAGTTGAACATCTTCTCAAGAGCAGGGGACAGTTCTTGATAAGTCAAATAAGTTCTCAAATCTACCTTCCTTAGATAAAGAGCTCTGTCCATCCTGACCTTGACAAAAAAAAAAAAAAAAAAAAACACCAAGACCTGGTTTTCCACCAAATTCATCATTGTTTTTTGAAAATGTGGCTAGTGTTTTAGTTCTAAATGATCTTATTGGAGGCCAACCAGCAACCTGAGTCTTGGTAGCAGGTGCACTACTGTTGCTGTTAGAAATGCTAGTTTGGTTGAGGTTGGTTTGATTAGTGACACAAGGTCATTTTTGTAACGCATTTGCAGGCCTATCTTTCTCGACAAATGCTTGAGCTACAGAAGATCTTACTGACAGCATCACATTAACCCTTAAATTACCAGGATATTTTCCATATGCCATAGGTTGAGGAGATTGAGAATCAGAACAAGCTCTATGAAACATCCAATTTTTTTAGTGTACACAGAGCCTTTCACCTTAGAGAATCCATCCATGGTGTTAGAGAATCCCCTTTTGTTTCCAGTAACAACACTTTTCTATGATGATGAGCAGATTCCAGCTTTAGAAATAAGTAGAGGAAATAATGCCTTCTCATCAAGTTTTCCCGAGTTTAGCAAGCAATGCTCAGTTTCTCTCTCGGGAGATTAGGATCTAAGAAAACCAAAGTCATCATGTCTTTTACTCTTTGAATGTTCCCATACACCATAACTCATTATTCACATTACCAAAAGCCTAAACCCGTTAAGGTCATGGACCTCCACAAGTTCATTCAAATTCGTAAACACAATTGAATAAGCCTTCCCAAATATATATAAACCAAGAATAAGACCATCCATTTTTTTATTGCTCCAAAATTCACTTAATGAAATAGGTATTAGATGAGAGCTTTGACCTTCAAATGGTTGAAATAGGCTAGTTTTACTTGTCATTCCACCTTCAAGGTTCTTTATATGTGATTCTTTTTCATTGACCATTCCAGCATCCAGTTCTAAATTTTTCTTCAGCTTAAAATTCTGGCCATTTATGCACTTTATAGATTTGATATATTCATGCACCTTAGTTCCATCATCAGTCTTACTCAAGCATCCTTTGGCCTCATCAAAGTTTCCTGGGATCTTCATGACTTGTTGATGACACTTAAGAGCCTTGCTTTCTGATCGTATCATCACTGTGCCCACCTTGTCGTCCACTTTAGCTTTTTCTCGACTATCAGAATTTATTTCCATCGTTTCAGTAATTTTTTTTTCCAATATGCCACCTGCCATTCTATTGAGCATTTGGTCGAACATCATGGTTTTATCATAGGCACCTAGTACCTTGGTCTCATAAGAGGCTCCGAACATTGATTCTTGTGTCGTCTCAAAAAATCTGTCACTCCAAAGTCGCTAACTTTACCCCTTTTTATGATCCTTCCATCTGTGAGATCATTTACTTTGTTGAACTCTTTGATTGATCCACAGAAGAATTAGTTTGGACGAATTTATGGCTTTTTCCTTTAAAAATAACATCATCAAAACGTTGCAAGATGTATTCGAACAATTGCTACATTTTGTGCGTATCTTCTCCAAATCCTTGCTTAGTTCTTTACGCCATTTTGTCAACCACTGTTTTGCCATAGCCAGACTCGATGAATCTGATACCAATGATGCAACCCAAACTTCACTTGACAATAATCAAGCAACAAAGAAGAAACATCCAAAAATTGGAAGAGCAGAGAAGCAAGAGGGAAAGAGGAAAGAAGAGAGATAGAGAGAATAAAGAGGGGAAGGTTTTTTTAAAATTCTTTTTTGAATATCCCACTGATAGCAAGGACACAACTTTTTATATACAGCTGTGCATCCTAGTTGTACAACTGTTATAAAAGACAATAACATAATTAACTTGTATTAAATCATTAACATTTACTAACCAGCTAACTAAGGCCTACTACACCATTTCACCCGTAATAGTCGGGTACTCGATTATTTATCAGCCAATGTCATCCCTAACTATACTTTTTTAGGATATATTAAAAAAATAAAAAATAACAATACTCTTTTTCATCTCATATTTATTGTTTCTTTTGACTTTAAAGCATATTAAGAAGAAAGTTTTGACTTTTATGTATTAAATATTATAATTCATTTTTTTTTCATAATATTGATGTACCATACTTTTTATTATCAAAAAGTAATAAAAATAAACTCATGCCTCCTTACTATAATCATCAATAAAAGAGATAAAGTAATTGCTGCCACCATTGGAATGAACCTTAGAACATAAATAAGAATGAACAAGTTCAAGCAATCTACTAGCTATCCAAACTTGTCCTTTGAGAAATACATGTCCATGCTTCTTGCCCAAAACACAAGTCTCACACACTTTATTAGGAACTCTAATGAATGGCAAGCCAGTCACCCAATTTTTACGAGTGAGATATTTAGTACTAACAAAATTTAAATGTCGAAGTCTCATGTGCCACAACTAGTTATCATCAACAATCATATATAGAAGCATGGCAAAAAGGTTCATCATAATTAGTTATAAAAGAAAACAAGCGATTTTTTTGCCATTTTACCTTATTTATTGCATGGCTTTTCGCATCAAGAATAGTGCAACCATGTTTGTTGAACTATAAGTCATAGTTTCTCTCTGCCAACTACCCCACACTTAAGAGATTTTGAAAATTTTCAAACAATAAAACACTTTTGAAATATAGTTAAGTGTATCATTCTTCAACCTGATGCTAGCTTTACCTTTCCCATAAATCGATATGCTTTAATCATCTCCAAGTTCTATCGAAGTGCGCAAAGTATCATCAAAATCAGAAACAAACCTCTATTGCCACTGAGATGATTATTGCATCTTGTATCTGAAAACCACTAACTGTCATACTCTCATGCACTATTAGAATTGGCCATCAACAAAGTTTCAGAATTATCTGCACCATTTTCTGCAACTTTCACATGATAATCTCTATTATCTGGTCTATTGGCATGGCAATCTCTACTACAATGTTTATTGCATTGAATATGGAACTTACACTCAGGCTGATACTGACCATACTTCATACACTTGTGACACCGAACATTAAATTTTGTCACGATTTTGATTGAAATTACCTCTTCCTTTTTACCTCTGATGTTCTGATATCTCTACCTTTTCTTTAACTTAATTAGCTTCTATTCATTGGCTCATCTTTTTCTTTCTTCACATCTACCTGAGCTTTCAAGGCTTGCTCAACTACTGTTGTAATCCTTTCATCCAACCGTTGTTAATGGTCTTCCAACGATCCTTGCAAACCATAAATTGTCACTGTCTTAATATCCTTCGACTCATCTATAACAGCCACAACATCAAACCGTTTGTCAAGGGTCAAAGTATTTTCTCTATGATCTGAACATCATAAATAGTTTCACCAGTCGCTATCATGTTGTTGACGAGTTTATGCGTGCGCATGAAATAATTTGCAATATTTTCATTCTTTTCTTATTGAAAAGTTCAAATTGCCTCATGTATCTGCAGTCACATTTTTTTTAACCTTTTATATACTTTGGTAGAACAGAAGCAAAGTGTCTCATGACTCTTTTGATGTCTTTGAATTAGTAATCTTCTGAAAAATAACACTTCCATACACTGAAAAATATCATGAATTGCCTGATCATCCTTGAAACAAACAAGATTAAATTCTAGTCGGTGTGCTTCCATCAAAGTTTCAATATTTTCAATTTTAATGGAGGTTACCACATAATCATAATTTTTATTTACCCCAACTGAGTTTCATAGGCATTCTTTAAGCGACACGCACATGTCACAAGCTCAGAAATTTAGCCTAGCAAACCGTGCGACCTTAGGCTTGAAATTGCTTCCTTGTATGCCCAAGTCAACCTACTATCACTCAAGAAAAGGGTCTGTGCCTAGACGAGCACTCCAAGGCACTAAAATTGAAAGTTACTGGAGCTAAGGTAGTAAAACAGAACATAGAGAAATTGAAAAAAATGCTCAATGTATATTTATACTCAATTGCTAGATGATACAAATGAGGCTAAGGGATGCCTCTATTTTTAGTTGAATCTCCCTTACACAATTTCTTCAAATTGTGACAAGTGTACGGATAAGATACAAAGTTTGCAAAATATCTAGAGTCCTAAAGAAGCTGAAACTTGAACTCTAGAGTTCTCAGAAAGCTTGAAACTATGGCTATAATTGTGTTTCACTTCGTCTCCAGGCTTCTAGAAATTCTAGGCAGATTCTGTCTTCCAAGACCTTCTAGAATACTCCAGGTATTGGGCCTGTCCTAGGGGTCAAGATGCTCCCTGTAAATCATATCCCAGTCCTAGACCTGTTGTGCGAGTCTCGGACCCAGGCCATCACGCGCGAGCTGTGACATTCTCCCCCACCTGCTCTAGCGATGCCTTCGTCAAGTCCTCTGAATGGAACCGATTAATTTGATCTTGAAACTATCGTAATGCATCGGTTGGTTCCTAACTTGTCTCACTATTGGATAGTCTCTTCCACTAGACAAAGTACTCATGCTTTGGCCTATAGTTCTTTCGCTGTAGTACTCGACTAGCAAGTATACACAATATATCTCTGTCGTAGGAGGCCTTCACCCTTACTAGTGCGCGCTACAACTCGCCCCTGGCTGGATCCTCTTGATCCTCCTGGAATGGCTTAAGCATATTGACATGAAAAATTGGGTGTACCTTGAGTTTCACTTGTAGCTCAAGTTTGTAGGCCATCTTGCCTACCCGTTTCAATACTCTGAAAGACGGTATCTCCATACAAGACCCTTGTGCATGCCTAGGTGATGCAACACCAAGTGTAATTTGACAAGAACTATGTCTCCAACCTAAAATTGCACGTCCCTACACTCCCGATCTGCCCACTTCTTGGTGCGCTTCTCTGCCTTGTGTAGACATACCTTGGCTAAGTCAGTCTGCTTCTACCTCATTTGTATTATCCACATCTTTCTTGGGTGGTAGCCCTTTGGGCAACCCTGCAGGAATCACATCCTTTAAGGACTGCAGCATTTCTAGCATCTCCAAGGGGTTCTCGTCCTTAGGCTTTTGAGTCTTATCAAACTTCAAGGCTGCCAAGTAGGTATCTCCATCTTTGCGCACACCCTTGGCTAGCTGGATTGCAGATAGCACCTTGGCGCCGGCACCCATCTCTCGATTCATTGGACAATGCATTAACATCGGGAATCCAAAATACATATGCAATCAGCAAATGGTACAAGAAAAGCATTAATCCGATTAAGGAAATTTAAGCCAAGCACAAAATCATGGTCATCCAATAGGTTTACCTCAATAGTTTCCTTGCCTTTTTAGTTTCTAAGTTGTAGCTCCACTCCTTGTGCTCAAAAGAGCGTATTTTATTTAACCTTGCACTAAAAAGATCAATTGTTAAGTATAGTAGTTAAGGAAGGGTCGAATCCTCAGGGATTGGGTTTTAATTTATAAGTTGTTGGTTCAAAACTTTAGTTCTAAGACAAGAAAAGAAAGGGGGTTTTAAATTTGTTTAGAAAGTAAAGAAAACAAGAAAAGTAAAAAGCAAGTAAGTAAGAAAAATCAAATATTAGAGAAGTATGGTTAAGAAATCATTCGCCACCACTAAACATTATTGAGAATCAATATCAGATTTATCAACATCAATTAACTATCAAAATTATCAACCGTAGATAACAACAAGCTCTGCTACCCCAATCTTTCCTTAATTTGTCGTTAAATAGAACATATATTGATAAAATAGTGAGAACAATCATTTAAACTCTAAAACCTAGTTTTAATGATTGCTATTTGCATAATGACTATTATATGAATTGGTTTATATGGGATATAAATCATCATGGCAGGTTAACTAGTCACTTAATTGCATACTTGATGCAAACTATTTAAAGTCGATTTCACTAATCAATTTCACAATAAAGATTGTGATATGAAATGAATGACTATGTCCTTAATGATCCATGAGGTATTTAGCAATGAGAAGTTCAAACATCTCAAGGAATTTTTCCAATGAACGATGTTAGAAGGTAGCCTATAAGGCATCATGTGCTAATAGATGCATCAACAAGTTTGAGAAACTTGGTTGGTTTAAGGATCATAATCTAAGTATAGACTTAGTTCTTTCTTCATTGTCTAAGAGCAATTTGCAAGTCGTGTTGTATTACAACATGAACCGATAGGTGTTGCTAAATATGCTCACTAGACTAGAAGATCATCCACTTTGTTACTTCCACCAAAGGAAGGTAACCGAAGAAACGTTTTTCAAAGTTAGGATGATGAGATGAAGAAAGAAATTGATATTGTTAAAGGGACATACCATCATTGTGGCAATGCAAGGCATTAGAGGCTTAAATGCAAGAAATATATTCGATACTTGAAGGGAAGTGAAACTTGAGAAGTTTTACTTCATGGTTATTATGAGTTTGTTTTCACTACCTTTAGTTATATGATACCTATAAAATTGGTTCAAAGATATGTATGACAAATAGATGGAACTAACAGTAAGGAAAAGTGAAAAGAATAAGACCAAGGAGGTGGCAACGTTAATTGATACTTGATCAAGCTTGCCAACCTATTCATAATAAATGTTTTAGAAACATTATCATTGATATTTCGATTTTGCTAGCATTAGATGCTTGGCCATTCATCCTAGAATAAATCAAAAGGTCATATGGAATTTGTTCCATATCATAGTCTTATTACACTCATAAAAACTAGAAACTTGCATAAAAGATAATCAAAGGTTGTTCAAGTCAAAAGTATAAGTTAAAGTATATAGATACTAGTAGTTTCTTTGATTATGAATCAAAGGAAATCTTATACAAAACTTGACAACTAGATGAGCTTTGGCTCAAGGAATTTCATAATGAGATTATGAAACTAATTTAGTTAAAGAGCATTCTTGTTAAGATATGATCTAAATGAAGAATTGCTTGAAACTAAATTGATTGATTATCTAATAGAATTCATATCTGATGAATTGGATGGATATTACTAAGTGATTACATAGAAAAGTCCATGATGCTCCAAATAGCTGAGATTGCCGAGACACTAATCTATAAAGGATTCCAAGTTGTAATGGTAAAAACAAACATTCATATGGGATATGAGATGTTTAGTTTTAAGATTACAAATGTGCATTCAAAAGAATTTTGAATTTACATCCCATAGGAAAGTAAATAAGTTTACTTTGAATGTTTCTACACAAGTAGGAAACAGTGGGAGTTTATGACATTTTAAAAGTTAAAAAGTCATAGGTTGAAATCCGGTATTATGCATAGGATGCATAAAGGCATAAAGATTTAGTAGGATGCATTATGATGCATTACTCATACGTGATGAGTTTACTAAATTATGGTTAAGTAGGATGCATAGTGATGCATAACTCATAAGAGATGAGTCTACTTAATAAAACATTGTTAGACAATGGAATAAGATATCCAGTTTTGATAGTGACATTCAAGAGTTGAATTTATCAAAAGGATAAGATATCTTTTGTGCACACCTAAGGGTTAGTAGGAGTAATATAGATTACTCATCAAACAATGTATATCAGATACATTGATGATTAAAAGGTAAATCGACTAGTATTGCTAAGATCTAATAGATTTAGCAACAAACGATTGGATTAAATGTTAAATAAGTTTAACATAGAGAGAATCCAATAAGTGACTTAATGTTATGATGTAAATGAATTCAGTCATTTGGAAATATTCAAAATCAGAGAGGACTGAATTATTTATATTCTAAATCAGAATACAAACCTTTTGTTTAAGGCTGCAAAAAGGTGTATTTGGATCGATAGCTCACTAGGCTAATTAAAAGATTCCTAGTTGTTAAAGTAACAACATGAGCCATAAGGAATCGGGTTTCATTGTGATCCGGATAAGTATTGTGACTATGATAATAGAGATTATCAAAAGTATAAGACCGAAGCATATTCTCACAATAAAGTAATGAAGCTATGTCCTAGTAGAGACATAATTGCTAATCCAAAGAGTTCGACATTGGATGCGTTAGCGATTGGCTTAGTGCAAGTGGGAGATTGTTGGTATATGCCTTAGAGCCAATCGGTTTGGTCAGGCATAAACTACCAATAATGCAAACCCATCACTATATCTTAGTGATACAAGGTTTTCCTTCATGTTAGTACAATGATAAAGAGTTATTAAGTACTAATCGGATGAAGCCCATGGAACATAAAGGCTTTGCAAAGGAATTATTTATAATTGTGAGATCCTTATGCATCAAAGCCATGTTCCTAAAATTATTCCTGGTCATCGTATTGCCAAGACGGGGCATTGGCAATAATCAATGACTAGTACATGTTAAGCCTAACTACTTTGTAAGCAACTGATCTCACGTGTTGAAGTATAAGGGATACTTTAGGATAACATGTAGTTGCTTGTCTGTGGAACAAGTTCACTGAACATGGTCCGCTGTGAGAACTCCATTTGGTATTGCCACTCAAGTGTCTATGGAAACGTTCTCACGTGTCAGTCGTGTAAGTAGTCCTCTGACTTGTGATACAAGATCATCTTGTATGTGAATTGTCATGCTTTGATTTCATCACGAACGGGTCCCAAAAAGTAATGATTATGGTAGAGTGATTTTGGGTATGACATGAAGCATACGAAGATGGATGAGTGATCCAGAGAGGATTCACCACTCCAAGTGACATCGGAGACATATCTCATCTATTCTTGGCTTAAGTTAACTTGAAGGAATCTCTGGCCAGAGTATGATGAATTTTGGGAGAAATAGTTTCTCTAAGTTCAGAAAGTTAACCAATAGCTACAGGAACTAATATGGATTGAACATGAGTAAACTCTGCACCATGCTGATGCTCTTTCCGGGATATTTGGTGAAAGGACCGAATTACACTGATAGACTGAACACGAAAGGTTATATCGAGACTAACTTGAGTCTCAAGTATTTGGGTGGTCATGATGGCTTGCTAGAGTCCACTCATGATCTATGAGTATAAATTAATTAGATTAATTTATATTCATTGCCAACATATTGGAAGCCTAATGAGTCATACACAGAAAGGTGAATTAAGAGATTAAAATGGAAAGAGCCTAATTGATTAAAGTGAGAATTTAATCAATAAGGACTTAATTAAATAGTTTAATTAAGTGGAAGGACTTAAAAGCAAATACATAAGAGTTATGTTATAGCCTTTAGTCCAAACCCTAGAGTGTTGCTGCCCCCTATAAAAGAAACATGATAGCTTGGCCGAATTCCCAATGGCTTGCGGCACATGAGATGTGCCTTGTGTATTGACGTTTTATTGATTTCTTTCTTCCTTCTTGCCTCTTTATGGATTGCTAGAGAGAAAAAGTTTCTCTGAAGAGAGAAAAGGCTTAGATCAAGAAGAAGAGATCAAGATCTTGCCTTTGGTTAATGCTCCAAACCCTGCGAAAAAGAAAAAAGATCTAGATCTTCATTCTTGGTTGGCACACCAAACCCTGTAGAATGTAGAAAAGCGTTTTTTTTCATTCTTGATGCTTATGAAGCATTTGGCCATGGATGTTTAGATGGGGAGAGGTATTTTGAAACCTAAACCACTAGCATGGTTTTTGGCAGGACTCCTTTCCTATCTTATGAAGGTTCTCTTGATCATCTTGTGTGGATCACCGTTTGAGGCCAGACACTTGTGTGGCTTGAAGTCTCGGATTGACTGCTTGGTGTTCAAGATTGAATGGGCTGTTTGTAAACTCAAGGTTACTATATCTTTGAGTTAAGGTATGATTTCTAATCATATGTGTTCCTTATAATCACTTGATAACATTAAAAGTTTACTAGCATGATCCTATTAGATTCGGCTATCTCTTTGTTTATTCTTTCGCTGTGTTCATGTTCTTCTTTAATTCGATTATTGTTTGAGCATGAGGTCAAATCCCAACACATTTTGCTCAGCACCTTTCACGAACTTGGCTCTGATACCAACTGTCACGGGCTCAAAACTTTAGCCTAGTAAATCGTGCGACCTTAGGCTGGAAATCACTTCCTTATATGCCTAAGTCAGCCTATTATCACTCAAGAAGAGGGTCCGTGCCTAGCCAAACACTCCAAGACACTGAAAACTGAAAGTTATTGGAGCTAAGGCAACATAACATAGAGAAATTGAGAAGACTTCTCAATATATATTGATACTCAAGTGCTGGATGATACAAATAAGACTGTGGGAGGCCTCTATTTATAGTTGAATATCCCTTACACAATTCCTTCAGATTATGATAAGTGTACGGCTAAGATACAATGTTTACAAAATATCTAGAGTACTAAGAAAGGTAAAACTTGAACTCTGTAGTCCTCAGGAAGCTGAAAACTATAGTTGTAACTGTGTTTGACTTTGTCTCCATGCTTCTAGAAATTTCAAGCAGATTTTGTCTTCTAGTGTCTTCTAGAATACTCTAGGTATTGGGCCTATCCTAGGGGGTCAAGATGCTGACTGTAACTCATATCTCGATCCTGGACCTACTATGCGAGTCTCAGACCAAGGCAGACGCGCACATGCTGTGACACACACTCACTTAAACAAAGTCAGACTCAATATAAATATGCTACACTTAGTATATTTGAGTCTCGCAGCCTCTTAGCCTCTTACAAACTCTTAACAACATAACATAATTATACTAAAACTCTAATATTCTAAGAGATCCACTAATAACATAATAAATAAGATAAATAACAATAATATAAATATGAATATAAAATTTGGTTTAATTCCAACATCAATTCTTGAGTTCCCACATGAGCACCTCAACTACAGCACTAATGGTTTGCCTTCATGGTTGCAGATCATGGATGATAATCACCCTTTGCACCTAACTGCCTTGTTCTCCTATGGAATTGTCTTGCAATTGCCTAACCTCGCATCTACCATGTTTCACTTCTCGAGTTAGTATTTGAACCTTCTTATTCTTCGCAAATTGTCTTTCGAGTTGGACTCCCCTCCAAAGCCCACAATCAATCTTAACCAATTGTATATATTAACACTACAAATAAATTTTCATATACTGACGCTTACCTATACTGACGGTAGAAATCTGTCGGTATAAAGGATCTATTGCGACGAATTTTTGTAACCGTCAGTATATGTTTAACATATACAGACACTTTGTTATCCGTCGCTATAAATACCCCGTATACTGACGGTTGTTCATTGACCGTCGGTATAGATACCATGTATATTGACAGTTTTTTAGTGGCCGTCGGTATAACTATGCTTTTTACTGACGGCTTCTCTTCTTCCGTCAGTATATTTGAAAAAAGCCCTTTTTTTTTTAAATGGCGGGGAAATTTATTTTTTACTTTTTTATTTTTTTTATTAATTAAGTCTATACCAATGGATCATTTATTTATGACCGTCGGTATAGGTATAATTTATATTTAGGGTTTATTTTAGCCCCCTCGATTTTCTCCTTCGCCCTCTTTTCTGTCCATCTCTCTTTCATTCTCCCCTTTCTCCTTTCATTTTATTCCTCATCTGGATTTGAAAAGGTAAATCGAAGCATTTTTATTTTTTTTGCTTAAATTGTTTTAGATTAAATTGTTTCACTCCTTTTGCTTCGTTTCATTCCTCTGGAACCAAATAAGGCTTTTTTTTGTTCAAAAGAGAGGAGCAAAATAGGGCTTCGTTTCATTCCTCATATAAAGTCTGGCACAAAGAAAGCAAAGCTCCAACAGTTGACAAGAGAGCCATCTTCAATAGTCTCTACCAAGGTAAAAATCGCTAATTGCAACTTCAAAATTTGTAATTTGTTACGAGATTTATATTTTTCTCATAACACTGATGTTACACGCTGACAAGAAACAGGGCTTTCTTTTTAGACTCGAAGCACAAGGTTAAAATTGATGTTGCACGCTGATGTTGAAAGCCATATAATCATTTCAACAAGTAAGTAACAAAACCCTTTTTCTATTCCTTGGAATTTCCATGTCCAATAATGGCCAGTATATAGGATATAGCAACTTCCTTTCTCTCCCCTATTGTTTAATTTCATATCCATATATGCTGTTGTTTCTAATTCCATGACTGCATTTATGCAATGAAACTGAAAATTTGTGTTTCAAATTTCAATCAATCCGAATAGAGGTTTAAACGAGTCAAGCTACTCATGAATTACTCATACATACTTGATGAATATTTGAGCTTGATTTGTTGAGATTATTTTTATTTATTTTTTTTCAAGAAAAAATATATTAGTTATACCTAAAGAATAGGTTTAGTTACAACCTTGTTAGACATAGGCATAATATGAAGTAGCTTTACTTCTTAAAAATTCTGCTTAAGATTCTATGAAATTCTTATATAATAGGATAAGAGCAATCTTCCAATGTTGAGAATTATCCTGCCCTTCCATGCACCTAAGAAACAACAATTCTAGACTTTGTTTCAAAAAATAGAGTTATTTTAACATCATATATATATCATATATATATATAATATAACATGCATTAAGCAAGGATTTCATAAATGAAGGAATGGCTCATGTAATCAGTGGGTTGAAAACGGAACAGATAGTTTTCAATTCGTTGTATGCAAACCATCAAATTTAGAAATTGGGGACCATCTCAAAAAATTAATAGTGTTTGGGGTATAAAAGAATCTAGGGACTATGACATTGACAACCAATTAACAACTCATTGATTGAGGAAAGCAAAAAGAATGATAAATTTTGCTTATGTGGACACATATTAGTTGTATTCATTTTGTATCTTGTAGGTTGAAAGTTTTGAGTTGTCCCGTAAGTTGGAGGTTCTGAGCTGTCCTATTCTTTATTTCTTAGTGCAAAAGCATACAAGGTACTTTTAGAGTTATTATCTTGTTTGTTAAAATTGTTTAAAATTGAAAATTTATATTTGGCACTAAACTTAAGATTATTTGTATTATTTTACATTTTTTTCCTTATTTGGCTCCATGAGAGTTTGATGATAGGTATATTTTTTTCAATAGTGTTTCATTGTAGAAATATTTAGCTAAGTCAAAACATAATTACATAGTAGGAGATGTAACCTAAACCTTATTGAAAATGTTTGTCTCTTATTAACTTTTCATGTTTGTGTAGTATATGATTGTGTAGGTTTATTCATAGCAATAGGTTTCATGTTTGTGTAATATATCTAGTTGGAATGTGAGATAACGAAATGTCTTTATATTACAGTTTTAATCATTTCACATTCTATAGATAAGACGTGGATAAATATTACGTCCAGAGCAAGTGAAGAATACATTAATGGGGTCATCAATTTCTTAGAATTTGCCTTGGCAAGATCATCTGAAAATGGAAAAATTTGGTGTCCTTGTGTTAAATGTGTCAACACATAAAGAGTATCTAGGGCATAGGCATTTGATCACATCATATGTAAAGGTTTTCTGAAAGGATATGTTCGATGGATTTTTCATGGGGAGGTCTTGGATGCTAGCTCTGCTACTATTAGAACTAATGAGGAAGTTAGAGAGTTAGGTCATGATGTGAATGAAATATTGCATGATATTATGGCTGAAAGAGGCAAGAATATTGATGTGGGTAGCATAGAATTGGGAGATGCTTATGGAGACCAACATCATGGTCGAAGAATTAATAGTGACAAGTTCTATGATTTCCTTAAAGATGCAGAGGAGAAACTATTTCCAAATTGCAAAAACTTCACAAAGTTCTCTTTTGTAGTCTATTTGTTCCACATTAAGTGTTTTAATGGATGGTCTAACAAATCTTTCAATACATTATTGGAGTTGTTGAAACTTGCTCTACCAGAGGGTAATACATTGCCAGGGTCTTATAAAGAATTGAAAAAGATGATTTCTTCCTTAAGTTTGGGATATGAAAAAATTCATGCTTGTCCCAATGATTGCATGTTTTTTTGGAAGGATAAGGCAAATGAAGAAATTTGCCATAAATGTGGTGCTTGTAGGTGGAAAGAGAGCGTGAATGATGTAGAAAGTGATACTGAAGATACTTTTGTAAAAAAAAAGAAAGCTGCAAAGATTTTGCGTTGGTTTCCTCTAATTCCAAGACTACAAAGGTTATTCATGTCTTCAAAAACTGCTCCTTTAATGATTTGGCATGAGTATGAGCAAACTAAGGATGGACGTCTCAGACATCCGGCAGATTGGAAAGAATTAGACTCTCGGTATCCTCAGTTTTCATTTGACCCTCGCAACGTTCGCTTAGGATTAGCTTCTGATGGCTATAACCCTTTCAAAACAATGAGTGTGATTCATAGCACTTGGCCTGTTATCTTGATAACTTATAATTTTCCTTTATGGATGTGCATGAAGCAAATCAAACTTTATGCTTTCCCTACTCATTCCTGGTCCAAAAGGTCCTGGAAACAATCTAGATGTATACCTTCAGCCTTTGATAGAAGAATTGAAAGAACTTTGGGAAATTGATGTTGACACTTTTGAGGCTTCCAAAAATGAAAACTTCCGACTACATGCAGCATTACTTTGGACCATTAATGATTTTTCTGCATATGCCAATTTGTCTGGATGAAGTACAAGAAGGGAATACGCATGTCCTTGTTGTGGATACGATACTGAATCCAAGTGGTTACGGCATGGTAGAAAGTATTGTTACATGTGTCATTGCAGGTGGTTAGAAGCTGATCATAAGTTTCAGAATGATAAACAATCTTTTGATGGGACTCGAGAATTAGAAGTGCTCCTTCACCACCTTCCGGTAGTGTTTTCTTGAGACAATTGGAGAACTAGAATGGTAATGAAAATGGAACTTGGAAGAAAAAGAGCATTTTTGTTTCACATTACCTTACTGGGAACATCTTTTATTACGTCACAATCTTGATGTGATGCATATAGAGAAGAATGTTTGTGATAACATTCTTGGCACATTGCTTGGACAAGAGGGGAAGTCCGAGGATAACTATAAAGCACGACTTGACCTTGTAGAACTGGGTTTAAGGAGTGTTCTTCATCCAAAGACTCGTCCTGGGACTAACATCCAATACTTGCCTCAAGCTTCTTATCAAATGAGCTTGAATGAAAAAAATGCATTTTTGAAGATTCTCAAGGAAATGAGAACTCCAGATGAATACTCTTCCAATGTCTCACGTTGTGTGCAACTTAAACAACGGAGGCTTATAGGTCTCAAAAGTTATGATTGCCATCTCTTAATGCAAGAATTTCTTCCTATAGCAATACGATGTTCTTTACCTGATAAGGTATGCTCGGTTCTAATAGACTTGTGCAATTGGTTTAAAGACCTTTGTTCTAAAGTTCTTGAAGAACGTGAGCTTGAATTACTTGAGTCTCGGGCTGCATTAATTTTATGTGAAATGGAGAAGATTTTTCCTCCATCTTTTTCACAGTGATGGTGCATTTAGTTATCCATTTGGCAAATGAAGCAAAAAATTCCGGTCCAGTCATATATCGGTGGATGTATCCCATTGAGAGGTATATGGTCAAGTTTTATAGTATAGTGACCATTGTTTTCACCTAAATTTTAAATTGATTTTGCTAATGATCTCTATTCTTTAAATAGGTTTCTTCTTACACTTAAGAATTTTGTGCGCAATAGAGCTTGTCCGGAGGGTTCAATTGCGGAAGGATACTTAGCAAATGAATGCTTAACTTTTTGTTCACGATACTTTGTGGGGATTGAGACTAGTTTTAATCGACTCATCCAAAATGAAGAAGAAAAGAATCCTTTTTATGAAGAAGTATCTATTCTTTCTACTATAGGAAGACCTTTGGGAAGGAAAAAACATAAAGGATTTAATGTTAATTAGCGTAAAAAGGTCTCTCGCGTTGTTCTTGATAGGCAAACATGGGTGCAAGCACATCGCTATGTGCTATTTAATAGTGATGTAGTTGCTCCGTTTTTAAAGTAAGAACACATATCTTTGTGCTTTTCTATATTACCTCATAACTTTCTTTTGTCTAATATTTTAGGGTTTTATAAAACTTTTTTCTTATAGGAAACACGAGCAACTTATTAAAAGGCGTAACCACTCCCCTCGTCTTTTGCCGTATGAGATACAAAAGTTACAAAGTGAAACTTTTCACGATTGGTTTCGTGATCATGTAAGTTTTGCATCATGTTTGGACCATGCATTTTTAGTTTCGTGTATTTAGATAAGTATTTTAATTACGTATGCAATTACCTAGGTTGCACATTTGGATCAACAAAGAAATGCAGACATCACAGATCAACTTCGATGGCTTGCTCGTGGTCCAACAAATATGGCTAGGAGATACACTGGTTACATTGTTAATGGTTTTAGATTCCATACCAAAGCAAGTGAGAGATGCTTGAAAACTCAAAATAGTGGAGTCGTTGTAACAACCAAAATAGAGAGTTATGCAAGTGCAAGAGATTCACAACCTATTGAAGGAGAAGTTAATTATTACGGGGCTTTAACAGACATCATTCAGTTGAACTATTCTGGTAGATTTAAGATGGTGTTATTTAAATGTGATTGGATTGATATCAATAGAGGTTGCAAGAAAGATAAGTTTGGTTTCGCACTTGTGAATTATTCACATCTAGCCCACAGTGGAACTAATTTGGTTCATAATCCTTTTATTTTGGCATCACAAGCTAAGAAAGTATACTATATTAAGGATGAAGGTCATCAAGGTTGGGTTCTTGTAAAGCATGCAAAACTTAGGGATGTATTTGATATGGGTGATCTATTATCCTTTGATAGAGAGCAAGGGAATGGAGAAATACATGATGATGAATTTGATGATACACGCAGTGCTTCAAATTGGGTTAGAAATGAAGCTGATGATGAACGAGTGGACGTCGCACCAGAGATGGAGAATGAGCATGTAGAAGAAAATCCCATAGATGAACATAATGGGGAGGACATTTTTTACATTTATAGAAAATAGTTTAATTATATGTAATGGATTTGGATTATAAGACATTGTGACTTTGTATTTTCCTGTTATTTCCTTTTCCCTTTGCCATAGATGAACATATTGCATTCTTGCTTAGCTTGGCTTGGATTTCACTGAATGTTATTGAGTGCCTACTGTTATTGCATTCTTGCTTAGCTTGTATTCTCTGTTATTGAGTGTCTACTATTGTATTATCTGTTGAAACTCAAAATAGACTAAGTGGTAAATGTAAATCTGATGCCAAGAAAGCTTTTTTCAGCTATTGTTTTTCAGTTACTTGAGATGGAAAAGCGTAGACGATTGAATATCATTAGGGCAGATCAGAGCTCTAATTCTCAATTGCAAACGCAATCTGAACAACAATCAATGCCAACAAGATTCGAGCCTCCACAACAAGAGCCTTTGCAAGAGCCGACACAACATGAACCTCCACAATAATCAATGCCACCACCTTCTTCTTCTACCCCTAATCCAACTGAAGATGCTACATTCGGTAACCCTCATTCTTAATGTACTATTCCAGTATTGTAGTTTAAATTATTAATGTATTAAATTGTTTTCTATTATACAATTGTTATATGTAGACAATGCTCCATGTAGAAAGGTTCGAGGTGCCACACGTATGGCCAGTATTTGGGATTTAGAATAAGGGGGCATGTTGTTGTTAAGGTGAATGATCATAATATACCAATTGGTAAAGAATCTTGCACTTTAACACGATTCATTGGTACATTGGTGAGAATGCCTAGTTTTACACCTATTAGTTACCAAAATTGGCATGAAATGCCGGATTTGAAGAAAGAAGAAATGTGGGAAACAATAGAGGTATAAGATATTAAATGTTTTAGTTTGTAGTTCATGTGTTCTTACTGTATTCACACAACTTGACATGATTTTCTTTATTTTGTGTTTTCTTTTTCCAAAATTTTAGTCCAAGTTTGAATTTCAAAAATTCGATTCTGATGCACGTGTTAATGAAGAAACTATTCAAGAAATTAAGAATTGGACAATAAAGAACACGAGTACAAAGTGGAGGCAATGGAAGAATGATTTGAAGTCTAAATTTTATGATGAACACACAACACCAGAGGAAATGGCTGCTAAGGTTGATGATCCCCGGGTTGACAAAGAGCAATTTATTTTAATTGCTGCACATTGGTTGACTAGTAAAGCGAAGGTAGATATTTATAAACTATATTTTAATTTTCTTTTATAAATCGAAGGTAGAAATTGTTGCACATTGGTTAACTACAACCTTTTCTTTTATTTCAATTTGCTTTTGTAGGAACAAAGTGATTTAAACAAAACAAATCGCTCAAATTTAGATGAGCCTCATTACAGTGGAACAAAATCATTCTCTAGGATCATCCAAACTTTGGTACTTAAATCAATTTTTTCCTTTGAATTAATTTTATATGAAGTTTACTTTATGTATTTGTGGCTTTGTTATCTAGATAGTTAATGGATGATTTTTGTAGACTGAACAAGCTAATGGAGTTCAACTATCACGTGCTGAGGTGTATATTCATACTCGTACACGTAAAGATGGAAGTGTTGTGAATAAGAAGGCAGCAGAAATTGTGGTATTCTATCTTTATTTTTTCTTTATTTTGTTGATTTTGTTGGATATTTTTGTCTTAGCCATAAAAGTTGAAGCCTGTGTAGTTTTCTTGGGTTTTGATTTACCAGTGCAATTTGTTTACTGATCACTACTACTAAGGTCAAGCTATTTATACTTTATGGTAGCATGGTGTTATCATATGATCATATTCTGCTTATGTAATGTAGCTAGTGATACTTGAATGAATGAATGGTTGGGACCTGAACTAGCGAGATTGTCTATTTTTCTTGTTCTGTTTTCGTTTTTGTTTAACTATGTGCACTGAATTGAACAAGGATTTTGTTCCATGTAACACTTTCCTTGTAGGAACTCATGAGAAAAGGTTTGGATGAAATTGGATCTGAAAATTCTCAACAATGCTCATGGAAAGATGATGTGTATTCAAAAGTTAAAGGAACAGAGAAAAAAGGGTGTATTCGTTGTTTGGGAACAACATCTACTTCATCACATAAATCGGCTTCTTCATGTTCTCAAACAATGCTGCGTGATGAAAAGGTACTAGGGTTAGAGGCTAAGGTTGAAGAATTTAAGGCAACTTTGAGTAATGTTTTATTAGTGTTTCAAAGACAATTTCCTAACGAGAACGTAGATATTTTGGCTTCTGCTACTCGCGTGGCCAATAGAGAGGTAATATATTTCTGTAGTAGCGTTAATGTAGAATAAATTCATCTTTTAAAAACATTCTTGAAAAATAATGCTTTCTAGTGAGAGATCTGTAGATCATCTTTCACATAATATCTAGGTTAGGCATGTTTCTTGATTGTGGTAGGATTGTGGAACTTGAAATGTCGAGGAATTGCTTGATTGTGGAACTTGAAATGTAGATCATCTTTCACATAATATCTAGGTTAGGCATGTTGCTTGATTGTGGTAGGATTGTGGAACTTGAAAATGTCGAGGAATTGCTTGATTATGGTAGGATTGTGAAACTTGAAATGTAGATCATCTTTCATATAATATCTAGGTTAGGCATGTTGCTTGATTGTGGTAGGATTGTGTAACTTGAAATGTCGAGGAATTGCTTGATTGTGGTAGGAATTTTTGTACTTGAGAGATCCTTCCACTGTAGACGATCAGGTTTTGAGGTAGTATAAATATTATTATCGTATAAATAGCCTACAAGAGTATTATAGAAATTTAGAAAACCAAGTTTTGAGGTAGTATGCTTATACATTCAGAGAAGTGAGTGATCAAAGGGCATAAGGAATAGAATTTTCCATGTCAAAGTTGGAAGAATTTCTTTCCTTGTACATTATTGAGAGAAAGTACATACAGTGCCATTGTTTTGATAGGATTGACTACATTATTTGTTGGATATTCTCTGCTCTAACAATGTTATTGGGCTTGCAAATTTGCCCAAATGAATGAAATGGCTGTTTTAAAGAAGACATGAGTGTAGAAAGAGCTTAAAAATGGGTTAAAAAAGAAAAGAAAAAGCCGCACTTGATCTTCCTCTTCATATCCGGGTCTCAAGCAACTCCATTGGTCACAATATTTGACAGAGATGGAACCAGACGTATGCAAGTAAAAGCCATATTAGGTTGTTGAAATTTTCTTCTTCTGTGAATTACCTGCATGAATATATGTCACATGAAATAAAATAGAAACAAGATTGCCCTAAACAAGATGAAACAAAAGAGTTTACTATAATTGGAGGACCTCAGCACCCTAAACATCCATGTTCGAAAACAAAATGGAGATGGGTTTAGAATGTCTATAGTTTATTATTGCATACATGTCTATAGTTTATTTGTGATACTCACACCTGTTAGGTCACATGTAATGATCAAATGCATAACTATATTGACTATGCAAGCAGCTAGAATGGAATGTCTAAGCAAATCTGTGTATGATGCATGGCATTAATCTGATTGTGTTATGTTTAAGTAACATGCGCCTTTATGGCATATATATTTTTACCCTCTGAGTAGATGTAATGTATATAAGCTTAATTCAATAAATATATATTGATAGAACATATACTTTTTAAGTACATGATGCTGGCAGTGCTCCAAATTTGTCACTAATAATAAGGTCTTCAACTTCTAGTCATCAAGTTAATGAAAATGAATATGGTAAACTACTTGATTATTTTATTCTTTTATATTGACTTCACTATTAATTGCTTATAATTGTATAAATATTTGTCAATTTTATGCAGATGCTGCTCCATAGGAATATTCATGAGATTTGGATTGCTTATTTCACTTTATGTATTTGGATTGCTTATTTAATTTGTGTTTGGATTGCTAATTTTCAATTTTAAGACTATATTATGACTTTAGCTTGCGACTACTATTCAGCTTGTAAAAGTTATATAATTAAGACAATTTATTTGTAATTTTATTTTTAATATTATGAAATTTTTTGTACTTTCTTATGATTTTTTTTATATGAAATATGTTGGATTAAATTATAAATATATCAATATTAGTAATTGAAAATATGATAAAATTTTATTTTTACCGATGCTTTGACCTCTATACTGACAGTTCATATAACAACAAAAAATGTATAGTTTACTGACGGAGTAAACCGTCGGTAAATTTACGACAAACCGTCGCTATAGATTAATTATATATTTTACATTTTCATTTATACCGACGGACATGAAAAAAAAAATTTGTCGGTATATGTAAATCTACGGTATCTATACCGACGGATACAAAGTCTATCGGTATATCTATACCAACGGACAGAAGAGCCGTCGGTATAGGTAAAAGCAAAAAGGGCTAACCCAACATAAGCTATACCGGCGGTAGTAACATTAGTGACGCCTAAAACCGTCGGTATAGGTTATACATCCTATTCCGACGGTCGCTTTTTCCATCGGTGTAGATCTATACCGACGAAGGTTTTACCGTCACTTAAGTTTTTGTTGAAATAGTTATTTTGACCGTCAGTATAGGGTTTTAAGACTTTTAACGACGGATTTTTGAGTTTTACCAACGCTTTTTGAACCGTCACTATATGGCAATTTGTTTGTAATGTAAGCTCAAATCAGTTTATAATCATGAGTTGTTTTATTACACATTAAATTAGACATATGATCAAACTTACAATCCATATTCTAAGTTATTTTAATCTTATACCAACATCAATATACTAATATAGAACACAAGGGCTAAGGACAACAGTCGATACTTTACAGCCTACATAGCTAATTCGAAAGAATAGTAGTAGGGTCACATGCTATGAAGCATGGATACAGGCAGCAATACGAATGCGACATGATACGGTTACAGTGACACAGTAATTTTAAAAAAAAAAATGAGGATATGGATATGATAGGATACGGTAATAAAAAATATTTTTTATATATTTTTATCTAAAAATATTTAATATAATTGAAAATATTAATACTTTATAACAATATTAAAGATTTAAATATATCCATTAGTTTATATGAATTATATAATTAAGAGTAAAAAAATATAAAAAATGCAAAAATATAATTCTTTTATTGGACTTGAGCTATATTACTCACTTATTAAACTCAACATAAAAAGATAAAAGCTCTTTTAAAATATAGTATGAGCTTAAAAATTTGAAACCCAATTAAATAAAACAAAAAAATACCCCCTACCTTTTCTTCTTTTTCTTTCTTTCTTTCTTTATTTTTTCTTTTTCCTTTTTTCCTCATTCTCTTCATCACCATCTATGTTTTTTTTTTTTTTTTCATTTTCTTTTCTCTTCTCTCTCTCACTTCTCTCCATCTCTCTAATTTCAAAATTCGACAGTAAACATAGAAATCGGCATCGTTCCGCCACCTCAACCATCGCTCATTGTCACCAGCCACCTCTCACCACCGACGAAATTTTACCAAAATTTGCCAAATCATTCCTTTTCATCTCTTTTTTTCTATCCAATTAGATTTTTCAAAAAAAAAAAAAACCTTCTAAGTTCAAAGTCTGTGGCTTCCTACACGATGAACCCTTCCTCCGCGGCTCCAAATCTTCTGAAAATTTGATATGTTTCAATTGTCTCATTGTTCTTCCTTTTCATTGGTTCAAAAGTTTCAAAAGTTCATCCTCCGTCATCGGCCACCGTCACTTTTGGCTTTTTCTCGTGTCTCCGCGTGTCTTGACCTTGTCCAATTAAATATTAATTTTTTTGCCGTATCTAACGTGTTCCGTACGAATTCTGACATGTCCGTATCGGCCACCGATACGACACTGGTAGTAAGAGATTTCCCCATGTCTCTAATTCATAAGTCACATACAATTCGAAAGGGCATTTTCTGCTTTCCAATTTCCCCTGCCATCAACATTCATGTTTGGAAAAACCCCCCACCATTTCTCTGTAAAGATTTATATTTGATTCATTGTCAGTGTATAGATCTATACATTGACAGTGAATTACGTGATGCCACATGTTAAAAGATATAATTATCTATATTTATTTTTAAAGTTTTTAAATTTTTATGTTTGTTAATTAATAAAGTGTTATAGTAAGATACACTGACAATATATAAATTTATATACTAATAATGTATCAAATACAAACTCTTCTCAATAATGCCTAGCATTATGACACAATGCAGACATCACCTATAAAAGATAAAACAAGAAACATAAATCTAATTTAAAAAAAAAAACTGGCAAAAGCACTCTATATCTTCCTCAGTTTAACAACACAATCCTAGAGCTTTATGTCTTTCGCCCAATACATCCAATCATAAAGAAAAAATAAAATAAACATTAATGCACTAAGGTGGCCATTTGAGGAACTCCTTAAACTTTCTCATTCACAACACAGTCTCTCTCCTTGTTAACCTAAGTCAATAAAAGTTGAAGGCTACCCTAACCCCCAAAAAAAAAAAAAATAACAGATATATAGTAGAAATTAAATTAAGAACATTACTTTCTGCCAAAGGCATTTACTTGGAGATGGATAATCTAGACATTAATCACTGCAGATCGTAATCCACAGCCATTATAAACAACGTGCCAAGCTGCCACCAGGATTCTAAGTAGTAGTTGATTACAGATTGCTTCAGACTAAAGGATTTGTCGTGGAGGGTCCATAATTATTCATCATTCCAGTCCATGATCCCAAGTTGTTCATGTATCTGTAACTGTCTTTCCCAGCGTCAGAACATCCTTGGTCTTGCCAGTCAAGGGACAAGAATTTGGTGTTTGGTTTCACATCGAATATTGCATGCTGATCTTCACTTGTATCGTAAGGAAGCATTATCCTCTGGCAGGTGTCCATGAAAGTACCACCACTGCCATCAAGGGACATCTCATATGGAGAGCAAAGGCCATGGAGATTTGGTGCTAGCCCATGATGACCCATATCCCCAAGTCCCCCAACCATACCCAACTCACCATTCCCCATAAAATCATAGTTCCTAGAGCCCCCAACTGTGGCTTCAAGCTTACTCTCCATGAAATCAATCGGCCTTGGATTTTCAAGCAGAGAATTGTATTTACCCTCCATGAAGTTAGTATTAGTACCATAAGTACCAAGAATGTTATTAAGGTGAGAAAGCTGCCTTTCAGGAAATGAAAGGTGAAGATCAGTGGGATTATGAGAAGATGACCCAGGGTTGTTGTTGGCTGATTGATCATTTGATTTTTTTGTAGCAACTTTCTTGTTCTTTCTACAGCCTCCACCAACAGGAATGTTCCTTAGCGTCCCACCCTTGGTCCAGTACCTCCTACAAGACTTGCAAAAGTACCTCGGCTGGGTGAGGCTGTAATTGTTATAGTAGCAAAATTTGGTGTGCGTGGAGTCACACCTGGGGCACTTGAGAGCTTGATCATTCGGGGGTCTTAGCCTCCTTTCTATCAATGGCCTTGAGCATGTGAGCATATCCCCAGATGGGGATGAAGAATCCATTCCAGACTCCTCGTAAGTCGTTCCCTAAACATGAAAAACAAGGAAGTAGTGGAATTGTTAATTCAAAATGGTAATCTATAAAGTTAGCACTAGACATTCTTTGTCCTTTTCAGGCGGCAGATCATGCAATGACTAGATATTCTTTTATTCTTTTCACATATCCAACTAGATTGTCTGAATGCAAAAAATACTAACTATACTACTACTACTATATCAGAATAGTTCAATAATTGCTAAACGAAACCGAGAAGGAAATTCCGCATTTAAAGCTAGCAAATCTAGTAAAAACAGTCAAGAATTCTGGTAGCTAGTTTGCCTTATGTTAATAGTAGTATAACGTAATCCATTACGTAACGTTCGGCGACATTATCAAATTTATTGAAATATTATTAAATTAACGTCCGCGACAACAGCGTTACGTAACGCTCGCGACACCTGCGACATCGCGACTGCATCCAAGACGAAATCTACAACCGAATTTAGAACTATGGGGTAATGCACAAGCTCAATGTTGTTTGAACTTCAACACAAATTTGTTCGAGAATTAATGCGTTTTCATTGCTTCTCCACACATTCTTCTTGTTGCTTATTTCTTTTATGCCATTTCTGAGTTCAAACACAACTTAAATTCCTCTAATTAACGTTGTGGAGTCAATCTCGTTAGAGCTAAATGTCACCCTAAGCATAACGAAGAACTGCTAGCACCAAGACAACGTATATAAGACTTGATCTAGCTTTCAAAATGCATTGAATATGTATACCTGAAGCCAGTCAGATGAATCCATGCGAACTTGGAGAGTAGTAAAACCCATTAAACAAAAACAAAGACAGAATACCAAATGTGCAAAGAAAACAATTAATCTCTGCTCACTCTTTCTCTTCACTAAAACTTCATTAAATTCTAAATATGCCACCAAATCCTATAGAGAAAGGGAGAGAGAGCACAGGGCTAGAAGAAGAGAGAGTGAGTGATGAGACTGAGAGAAATCAGAAATCAGAGATGGAATGGTTTGTCAGCTAAGGGGGAGGACTGAGGCTGTGAATAAGAAGGAAGAAAAAGGCACCAGTGTAGAGTAGCGAGAGAGAGAGAGAGAGAAAAGCTACGGCCTACGGTCCATTCCTTCCCTACTCCCTAGTCGTCGGTGAGCTAAAACAATAAATTTTGTTGGCTCCACAATGCTGTCCAATCTAAGGACACAGGGTCCACTTATTAGCACCTTGACTAACACTCAGCTAGCAAATCATGGGCCGTGATGTCACCTTGGTCGTCCTGTTGGGACAACCTGAGCCGTGGGATCATTGGTTAGAGCACGTCAGAAATATCGGCTTAGGCGTCTCACTAAAAACACAGATCTCGTGTTTGAGGTGACCCACCCACCCACAAGAGCAGAAGAGAGAATAATAATTTTTTGTGGGTTCAATAAAGAAGGAAAGGGCATACACCCCCACTTGCGGGCCCAAAAACGAGTTGGGGCCCCACTCATTCTCCTCCAACAAGCAAAGGATCGATTCTGCTCACCCCAACCACATCCACCTTGTCACGTGTCTCCCCGTTAATGGCTAAATTCTGTTTTGGACTCTCTCCCTCCCTCCTTCCCCTGCGAGTAATTTTCTTTCGCTAGTGGATTTGCTTGCTCCACTTCAACTAACTACAGTAATTTGGTTAACTTGGTCAGATCTTCATTGTTTATTTGCCCAGGTGCATGGCTTTTATCCCCTTGTTTGATTGTTTTGAGCTGTCTCTAATGATTGCTTTAATGTTAGCTAACCCTATCTTCCCTTACTATCTGTGAAAATTATAAGTGAAAGCTACAAAAAGATAGAGAGAGAGAGAGAATGAAAACTTTTTATCAAGATAAGCAGTTCAAAAGAAAACCCCCCTGCTAGGCGGCTTTGGTTCTTGGATTCAAAAACGGGACAAATATTGTTCGAACACTTGATGGCTAGCTAGAACATGAGATGCCATGGGCAACCAGTTTCAGTAACTAGCTTGAGGATCACACATCGCCAGAGGGCCCAAAAGTAGAAACTGTCAGGTGAATAAAGTGCCCTCTATTGCCCACGTTTCACCGTACACCTGACAGTTCCTTGGAGTAAGTGGTGTGGATCAGTTCACCATGGTCCACACAGTAAACTCCATCATTAATTTTCCATTAGACTCAAATGTTTTTTGGTTCTGGAAACAATGATCTCCTAATGATAACCCAATTACCCTTTTTATCTTCTCCCTCGGCCCTTAATTTCCAAAAAGGAAAGCAAGGTTTTTGGGAGTTAGCACAGTAACTAATCATTAATTAATTAATTCATATTAAGTAGCTCAAATTTATGATGCATATGTTGAAATCTTAAAATGTATGTATTTACTAAGTATGACAAATGTGAAAGAAGATTTGGGTTAATTTTTGAAATATACTAAGAATTGAGGAATCATTTTCAGCCACTTGAGAAAACTGGCCAACAGTTGTCATCTTGTGCATAGGATAGTGATAGGACCTGTAAGATTTTGAATGTCTTATGTCTATGAATCAATTTGAATTCGTAGCTTTAGAATTGGATCAAGATGTTGTTAGTTGCTTCTTTTGTAAGAAAAAACATATATTTTATCAAATTAACCCTATTGCAACCGTCTTTCGACCGCCGGACGAAGGAAGAAAAAGCACATATTTTGTCAAATTAACCCCTTGGAAAGTGAACACGCATGGGAGTAGCTTTGGTTCATTGTATAATCCCTGTTTGCCAAAACAAAAACGAGGGGAGGAAAATGAGACATAAGCATTGGTATTTTTGCTTGCTATCAGCTGATCATGCAAACTGCAATTTCAAAGTTGGAATATTAATACGCATGCTTGCATAGTATATGGGTCGGCTATGCACAACGCATACTTTTCTTGTGTTTTTCAACCTTTCATGTTCAAACTAAAAGTTGAACAGTCATTTTGCCGCTTTGAGTTTATATTATATTTTTTTTGATCAATTTATAAATGAGATACCAATATTAAAAAAATTTGCCTTCAAATTGATAATGTAAGTTAAAAAAAATAATAATAAAATAGTGATTTCCGTCATAAAATTTCAATATTGCAATTTCAAACTAAAAATAAATTGATATATATAGTGAAACATTTAATTCAATAATAATAAATAGTAGGTAATTGAAGTTTAAGTAAAATAATAAATACTTTTTAACACAATTTTTTAATTAAATTGCTATAAGAGATTTTCGGTTCATTAATCCATTAATTAATTCAAACTTAATATAAACTTTGAAGTGTATTTGATTCAAAAACCAGTTTTATAGTTGAATGAAAATGAGCATACTTTGCTTCAAAATTATTCCTCTTTTATTGAAGTAAATTACATACCAACAAAGAATCTAGCTTCAGCTTCACGGTACCGCCATACAACATCTTGAATCAGTTCTTACAAACCTGTTTGCTTTTATTTTCTTTCTTTTTAAGAAAAGCCATGTTAATTCTATCTCCTATGTTATCATACTCTTTACTTTTTTTTTTTTAATATTCGTATCTGACATATATTTAAATATAAGTATAAAAACATGATCCTTCAAATATATAAAAAAAAAATTTAAAAATTTAAAATATTTATATATAAAAAGATATATACTTATATTTAACATTCACTTCAATCTGAATAATATTATCTATCTCATAAAATTAAAAGTTCTATTTTTTTTGTGGCACCTTAAATATTTAAATCTTGAGGTTTTTTTTTTTTTTTTTTTCCCTCTCCTTTAGTTTTCAAAAGTCATAGTCTTTTGATATTCAGATTAGTAAACAAGATTGTTACACGTACACCCTACTAGAAAAGTTAGTAACATTATGATCTGATCTGTGTCTAGCTTCAAAGGTGAACTAAAAAATAGCCTGAGGGAGCCATTGAGCAGGAATGTCCAAAAGCAGATATACGGTGAACTGAAAACCTTCAAATTTTAAATTGAAACCAGGTGGCGTTTAGCTTTAGCCATGTACCAAATTATATACAGAATCAAGCAGACATCATGAGGTGGGGACTGGGGAGGGGAGCATAGCATGGCATACAGTCTGATAAATTCATTAGAATCTGGTGTGGCCCTTAGCGTGAAGAATGATGAGAGTGGATTGTGGTCAAACAATCAAATCTCGTAAAGAGTGCAGTCAATCTGGGTTCTCTTAGGGCCTCGCTTAGATCGAGGGAAGGGACAAGGAGAGATTTTTGATAGATTATGTCATCAAATTTTACATATAAACATGGTTGAAATTACATAATAATATGATAAATTATATATAAACATGACAAATTACATATAAACATGACAAACATGAGAAATTACATATAAACGTGACAAATTACATATAAACATGACAAATTATATATGAACATGACAAACATGAAAAATTACATATAAACATGATAAATTACATATAAATATGACAAATTACATATAAACATGACAAATTTGTCATGTTTATATGTAATTTGTTATTTTTATATGTAATTTGTTATGTTTATATGTAATTTCTCATGTTTATATGTAATGTGTCATCTTTATATGTAATTTGTCATTTAGTCATGTTTATATGTAATTTGTCATGTTTATATGTAATTCGTCAAGTTTATATGTAATTTGTCATGTTTATATGTAATTTGTCAAGTTTATATGTAATTTGTCAAGTTTATATGTTTATAAGTAATTTGTCATGTTTATATGTAATTTGTTATTTGTCATGTTTATATTTAATTTGTCATGTTTATATATAATTTGTCATGTTTATATGTAATTTGTCATATTTATATATAATTTGTCATCTTTATATGTAAACATGACAAATTAAATATAAACATGATAAATTAAATATAAATATAAATATGATAAATTAAATACTACATAGTGGTCATATTTGTAGCAATTTTGTTTTTATCTCTTAACATTAATATAATGCATGCATAAATTATTTATTGATAAAATCATTTTATTTGAACTTAAATAGACATATTATATGGGTTTTTATTTGGGGAAAATATTACTTCACCCACGTTGTCTGAAGTACATAGTTAACATGACAAATTACAAATTACATATAAAAATAAAAATTACATATAAACATGACAAATTGCGTAAATCATTACAGGATATTGTTATGTATTTTTGTAATTGAAAAAAGGGAATCAAAAGTTGTCATGTATTTATGTAATTTTTTTACATATAAACATGACCGAAATTACATATAAACATGACAAATTACATAAATCATTACAGGATATTGTCATGTATTTATGTAATTGAAAAAGAGAATCAAAAGTTGTCATGTATTTATATAAATTTTTTTTACATATAAACATGACTATAGGTTATTTGTAACGAACATAGGGTAACTTTGTTTTTACCCTTTTTTTTAATAATTTTAAAAATTAATTGCATAAATAAAATCGTCTTCTAATTGAACTTTGATTTAATGAAAATATGTTATGATTAATCAAATTGCATGATACATTATGCTTTGAACTATTTATCTCATTTAATTAATTAAACACATCTCATACAATAATTTCAACATATAATATCCAATGATACTCTTTATAACCATATGACATCTCTTTTCATGAACGCTATTTCACCCAAGTCCTTAAAACTCTTAAAAACGGCTTCAAACTCACATAAGTAAATCTCCTCTAAAGTGTTTTCACAACTATAATACTAAAGCATAAGTTTAGGCTATGAACTTATGGGTGTATTAAAAGCATATTTTATTCATCTTTCTTTTACCACAATTATGGTACCTAACATTTTTATTTGGGATGATTGTTAAAAATGTCCAACATTGTTACTTTACTTGTTATTGAGAATAATTTTTCATTTTCTCTAAATTGACTTGATTAAATTAATTTTTAATATCAATAGTTTAAAATCTTAATTAAATGCAAGAGAAATAATGAATATTATAAAATTTATAATTTTCAATCTTTTGTAAAAATTAAATTAGAAAATAAATACATATTTTTTTTTCTTTCAAGTAGTAAAAACTTGTTCAACCTAAGCAACTTAACTTGATCTATTACAAATACTACCCTATACTTTGCTCATCTATTTTTGATAAATAAAAATCAGCATTAAAAAAAATTAATTTGTCAAAAAAATCCTTAATCTAATTACTTACTAAAGTTACATTGATTATATCAAAACTCTAAAAAGATCAAGTATCAAGTTAATTTATAACAAATCCTACTATGATTTTACACCTTGTGGATCAATAATCACTTGAGCCAAAGAAGGTGGATTTGCAAATGTCACGTATCTCTTCTCTTGAAACTCTGTTCCTTCTTCATTAGATGTTTGTGTTTTATTTACTTCAACTTTTGTCGAGTCTGGGACAATCTTGATATCTTCGATCTCAAACTCCATCATTTGTTTTTCGATTTCTCGTTCCTTTATTTGCTGCAGCTCTCTCTTTGTTTGTTCAAGCTCTTCTTTAAGAGAACGAAGGTAATTTGCCATTACCATACTCTCTTCTCTGGCTTTTGGAGGTTATGTTTTGTCTCCTCCAGCTCAGCTGTAACAATTCCCAACTTGGAAGGACCATTTCCACTTGCTTGTCATATTAATATGAATGTCATATTAATAACTGCATTGAATCATTAAATGTGATGCAGATTAATTGAAAGCACTTTTAATCCAACATGATTTGGCAACCCAGGTTGACAAAATGACAATTTTATTTGTACAATGGCTCGCATCTTGCTCAACTGGAAGAATGTGAAACCAGAAAAGAAGCCATCGAGAACAATGAAGTTGATGTCAGATATCGACAAGGGAGAACAAAAAAGAGGAGCCAAATGATTTCTAGCCAGAACAGTATCAAATTCTCACATTAACAAAACAAAATTCTAGCTTACTTCAAAATTAATAATTTATCATGTTGCTTGATGTTACAAGAACCATATTTTAATGGATAACTAGAAGAACAAAAACTTAAGAGAAAACTCACATGTCTGTTGTCAACTGCATGAATGATATCTTCTCATCAAGATGGAGCAACCAATATTCGAAAACTATTTTGTTTCAGATAATGGCACACAACATATGCAACAAAAAGAAAAAGAAAAAAAATGTAAAATGACTTGCCTATGTGAATATAGCTATATTAATTCCGATAAGATTTCCTTTTGAACCCAACAGAGGACCTCCACTACAACAAATAAAGAAAGCCAAGATGTATCAGTAGTGAAAAACTTGTTTAAAGACGTTAACTTTAAAGTTTCAAGAATGATACAGATAAAATGTACAGAAAACACATAGGAAATTACCCTGATCAACCTATACTTGGGCTCATATTTCTTTGCATTCTCGACAGAATCATAAATTAACCAAATCCAGCAGATTTACCACCTCCAAAATGAGTCATGAACTTGAACTCAAAGATTGAATTTGGGTCCTTCACCTCATACATTCTAGAAAGCTTCGCCTAACAACCCCACATCAACAAATCAAAAACAACCAGTCCAAATTTAGCAGCAGTTAAGACAAGGCAACAATATTACTGAGAAACATTAAGATTTACCTTGAAAACATTTTGGCCTCTCAAGATGCAAACATGAATGATCTACAAAAAATCAAGTAAACAACGAGTTTAAGCTGCCAAGTTAACAATTAAATCAAACAAATATAATCCCATATTCAATTTCCAGTTTCCCAAAAAAACAAAAACCATCTTTACCTATATGTAATGTTTTATATAGCTAAAAGATGAAAATACAAGATCTTAAGAACTTCTTAACTCCCATTGTTTGCACCATAATTGACCAAAGTTGGATTCATTTGGCATTAACGATTATTGAACACCCGGGGGGAAGTCCCATATCATAAGCTTCAAAAAACAATGATTGGAAGCAGTGAATCGCCAATCATTGGTATGACAAGTTTTCATTTCAAAAGTAGGGAATGTCTCAGTAAATAGCACAAATACAATTCATTTGCAGCAAGGCAAGCCTATTATTTGCTTGGGATGTTTTGTATATACAAAGATTGGTTATCTTGTGATAAACAGATATGAACAAGAGCTCTACATTTGAATCCAAGAATGAGAGGGTGAGAATGCACTTCTAATCAAATGGGTCAATTCGTGGATCGTGTTTGCTTGCCATTTCCATTCCAGTGCAAAGACATGTGGGGCACATGACCTGCCAAAGTTACAACAAAGAAAAGGCTTATGCGAGAACATTCGGATGATGTCAACTAATTCTATATCTGGCAAAGAAAGGTATATAATGAAAACCATAACTCTAACCCTAAAATTCCCAATTTGCATAAAAAAGTTGCATAAGCAAAATGTTATTCCATTCATAAAATTTCCTAGTTGATATACACAAATATATTATTCCAACCATTGAGACTCCATATTTTTAGATGCCACACCTTTCCAGATCCTGAACAGTTTGAACATCTTTCTATTTTTGGGGCTGATAAAAGCTGGTCTCCACCATTTGATATCAAGACTGGTTCGATAAGAACAAGAGATCCAGTATTTGAGCAGCGAGCTCAAGCAAGATATCCTGCAATTACTGGTGGATAAAATACAATATCTAGAATATAGCTAGAATGCTGGATTAATCTCTCAACCAGTGAATGGCAGCCCCTCTTTGTGCTTATGCTTGCAATTTTGGTCCATGAATGCTCTCTGGGATCAAATCTTTTCGCAGACCTGACATGGTTGGAAATTTCAGTCAACTGTCAATTCTCGTGGCTTGGGTGAATGAACCAACAAATTAATTCATTAATTTAAGCTGGCTTCATGAATGAAGAGTGCGTGCATGTCTACATATAACAGCATATGGAGAAAACTGAAAAGGAAAATGGCCTGACAAGTTACTTTAGGTAATCATTCCCATCTATCCACCAGTAGCATAAATTGTGCCATTAAGTTCCACGGCAGCGAGAGCAAATCGCTGCAAAACCAAGTTCAGGTAAAATTTAACATTAATAACTTATATATAGATTTGATGCACATTACAAAGTGTTGCATAATTCAAATTTCAATGATGCTGAAACAAGCAAAAATATGACGAATAGATACACGTAAGGAGCATAAAATCCAGATAGAGGCACATCATGCTCCAAAAACTCAACAAAAGATGACTCCTCACTTCTTTAAGTTACTCAAGTCATAAACCAACTGTTAACTATATTATTCCTTTTAATGGGAGATATTAATAAGAAGTTAAGAGCATCCTTGTCCTGAAATTGAAATTTAGTAGTTATTTTGATATGTTTTCAGTTATTATTGCCTACTTGAAAGATATCCTTCAAATAAACACCTGTTACCTCTCTTAATAGGGGAACCAGATGCTCCGTTTTTTCTATGCCAGGAAAATGTGAAAAGCAGATTCTTTTACAATAACCAAAAGGAAAAGTCAAGCACTACATTCACTTTTTATAGCATTGAGCGTGTTGATCCATCGTCCAATAATTAAGTCAAGTATTTCAACATCTGAAAAGCATTCAACCCCATTCCCGCCACCAATGGAAAATATTTTTCCATCCAATGCAGCTCCAGCTAAGCTTCCCTTTTGCTCCTTTAGGGAAGGGCAGAGGGTCCACTGATCACTTGATGGGTTGTATGATTCAACTTGACAAAAACATAGCATAAACATGAGACCTAAGAAAATTTCCTCAAAAGAAAAAATAGGACTTTAGGACAAGCTAATACCTGTATCATACCATGAATAACATCACCACCACCGAAGACATAAAGCTCACCATTTAACTATGCAACTGAAGCATATGAATGCACAGAACTCATTGGCTGAACATATTTTATCACATCATGAGTTGGGAAATAAGAATGCAGTGCTGATAACCATGATTCACCATCATATCCGGCCACTAAAAAAATTGACTCAGTAGGATCCAATTGTAGCTCCTCAGAGGGCTCAATTCCCTTTACATTAACATGTTCCACAGAATGATTGGACAAAGATTCCAATATCAGGCAACGATCTTTTAGCCGTTGAATTTTCATTTCTGCTGCAACCTGAAAAACCAAGATTATAGGTATTATCCATTGCACTGATTGGAATTAAATAAACAAGCTCTGCATGCACAATTTTCTGTTACTATTATAGATACAGAGCAAGCATAATTTAGAAGGATGAGAAACAAAACATAAGGATAAAGGTCAGGGTCACTGCCACAAAGGTCATAATTTTGGATTAATTTTACCATAATATTAACTGAAAGAAATGGATAATCAAAGTTTCAGTCAGTGGCAGTGAAGTAAACAATTGTTTCACTTCAAATCCATCAAATTGCCATTCATAAGTAGTATTAAAAGATGGTAGTGACGCTAAGTAGGTCATCAGCTAAATTAAGGACCTAAACATAATTATTTTTTCAGTTTCTCTAACATCGCACTTTCTTCCATGTCCTCACTCCAGAAAAGTCCTGTTGACCTGCTGTAAAGTGTATTTCTATGGCATGCATCCAATTTAACATAAATACCTTATCTACAACTACAAGTATTCTTCAATGTGTTTCAACCTAATACAGTCGAGAAAAGTTTTGGTCTATTTGAATATAGATTTAAAGTGAAACTGTTCCGTTATTCTTAAAACCATTAATCTGGACTGGGGTATTACAGAAGATGCTATCAATGAATGCTCACCTTTGAGATATTATACTTAAAGCAAGATATCTTGCAATTACCAGTGGATAGAATACAGTATCTGGAATATAGCTAGAATGCTGGATTAATCTCTCAAAGATCAACGATTAAAGTTTATAGCTAGAATGCTAGATTAGTCTCTCAAAGGTGAGCAAGAGTCCTTTATTAATTTGGAGAAAAATGACTTGTTGATTGCACATTGATTAACATTAGTTTAAAAGAACAAAGTTGTCCAACTAATAACAAGTAAAACAATAAGTTGAGGGGAAAATATATATATATATATATATCACCAGTGGAGGCAGGAATGGGATGAATGATGGAAAATTAGCAAGTTCACTTTCTTGTTCTTCCTTTAAAATACCAAGTTCAACACTTTTAATTCTCTGTTGTATCCTTAGCCTCCGAACCACGGCTTGGGACTTGGCTTTCTTCATTGGTGGTTGGAAGTGAGAAGAGGAAGAAGAAGAAGAACCAGCGGCGTTGGATCTGAGAGAGTGTTTGGTTTGGGGGAGAGACATGAAAGTAAAACCTTATTTGGGAGAATGAATGAAAGAGGATTTGATGATGAAGAAGAAAGGAATGAGAAAAAAAATGGAGATTTGGGGTTTCACTTCAGAGGTCAAAGTGGGGGTTTTAAATTTTTAGGGTTTGCTGATTTTGGAAGAGAGGTAGATTTGATATTGGATGTTTTTCTCAGCTACCGAATTAATCGGTTACATCAATTTTTTTTTTTTTTTTGGTTTCAACGATTCAAATGAATTATTTTTCATCAAACGATCATACTTTACTAAAGCTTATATGAAGCTCACGGTAAAAAACTTTTTTTAAAATTTTCCGAGAGTCTTATCATTGATCCTATGCTTTTTCAGGCCACATGGAAGGTAGCCCCCAACAGCAGGTCCAGGATCAAGTGGGTTTCGGGACCATGATTGCATGGGAACAGCTAAAAAAGCTAATGTAATTAGATTCTTGATCCAACGGCGCGGTTGCTTTTGATTAGGCAATAACAGCTTGGAACAGTTTTCAAAGTTGGTGAGAGAGATTTTAGGTTTTAGTGTGAAAACAAAGATAATGATAAAAGAAAAGAAAAGAAAGAATTAAAGAGTCCTATGAAGATGAAGATAATCTAAGTTTGTCTGATCTGCGTCCAGGATCCATGACATTAATATATCCTCGTGCATGTCAAAGATTTCATGCGACAGACAAGGTTAATGGACTAAGCTAGTTGCATGGACCTTTTCTAATGAAACAATGATGGAGTCCTTATTCTTATCTATATTATTAATAAAATAACTAATTGAATTTGACTAAGTGATACTAATTTAATTTATGAAATGACATAAAAATTTGAATAAGATTATAATAATTTATAAAATAAAAGATAAAAATATCATTTAATATTAAATTTTAAATATTTTTAATTAATTTTATTTTTTTAACATATTCACACATAAAAAAACAATTACCCACTACTTTAAGTAATTTCTTTCTTTCTTTCTTTCTTTTCATTTTATTTTTATTTTTTTACTCACATGGTGAGTGTGCAAAATTATAGTATATACTAGAATCCGCTACATCGACTTTATGGGTTTTTTTATAAAAAAAAAAAAATTAAATAGGTATCTTTTATTAGATATGAGTAATTTTTTAAGAGTGAATAATTTAAAAAAATATATATGTATGTGTACAAAAATAAATTAAAAGATCAAAATATTTTTAATTTTATTTTATTTTAGCTTTTGAGTAACTTTTTCAATTGAGTTGATATCACTTAACTCATGACATTAATCTAGTCGAACGCTTTATATATATATATATATATATTTCTTTGGTCTCACTTTTTGTCTATCTTTTTTTAGATATTCCAAAATTATGCCTATTTTTTTAACTCTTAAATTTCTTATTTCTTTTATATTTCAGGATCATTTTTCATGATTTGTTTTGACTTTTTGTATTAGATTGTGGAACATCAAATTTATAAAACAATAAAAAATTTAATATTATATTAATATTCATTAAAATCAAAACTTTTTCTTAAATTTCATAAAAATCAACAGTGAACTAACAATTTGGGACGGAGGGAGGTAGTATTAATTTGGCTCTTCAACCTCCAAAGAGTGTGTAACACACAAGTTTAGTTGTAAATTTAATGAATGGTTTTGCGTACGAGTACTTAAAAGGTAGTTTTAAAAATAGTTAATATATTATTTATAATAATATTATTATATTAAATATAATAATTGATAGTTAATTTGATAATTTTAGATATATTAAAAATATATATTATCAATATAGTAATTTTTAAATAAAATCCTTAAATATGTTGAATTAAATAATTAATGTTATATAGATATATTTATTTATATGTTCATTTTCATATACTCCAATATAAATCACTTTATTGGTCGAGCCAAGCCGGGATAGATCAAGTTAACAAAAATTTTTGTTTGTCTCAGACTCGATTCGGTCTCGTCAATCCGAAAAGTTTAAATCATTATTTAAAAAATACTTAAAAAATTATTTTATATTAATATTAATATTTTTATAATTTAATTTTTTATTTATTAAATAATAATTTAAACCAAACCAAACCAAACCAACTCAACTCAAATTTTAAAAAACTTATTTCTAACTCGACCCTTCAATATATCTACTCCAATTATGGTGTGTATGTGTTTTCATTAATTAAACAACTTTTTGCTTTAAAAGACATTTTTTGATATTCCTCACAACTTAACATAAGATTAGACCGAAAATTAAACACATTTTTTTAACTTGTTGCTTAATATTTATTATTATTTAATACTATCAACAATTGTTGCGACCTAACTAGACATGCTCATAGACCGGGTAATTTGTTCTGTTCGACGGCCCTATCTGTATTGGGTCGGGTATGAACAGGAGTTTCGATAATTTGGATTAGTTCGGTTTGATCCGAATTACTGTTTAATCATTAAAAAATATTTTTTTATTTAAATTTAATTATAAATATTAATATAAAAATAATTTTTTATTATTTTTTTAACAATGATCCGGACCGACAAGTCAATCCAAACCTGCCAAGAGCCGAGTTTGAATAAAAAAAAATCGTTTCCATGGCCAAGGAGAAAACTACTAACTAGTAAGAGCGTGAGTGGCACTTTGTTTTTATCCACGAGTGGGTTATATATTGGATGCAAAATTGGTGAGCTGCTCTAAACAATTGCGACACTGAATTGGTGCAGTTTTGATTCGCATGCGCGACACAATGGTGACTGCGGCGGCAGGCAGGGCCCAAATCAAAAACAAAGGCACACGCCATGTATTCCCTTAGCCTCAGAATTAAATAAAAAAAAAAAAAAAAGAACATGAATCTGAAGGGTTGGTGGACAGGATCTTTAGACGACTTCAACCCCGAGTTTTTTTCTTAAAGTAAGGTCTATTAAAAATTTTATTCTCAAATAGAAGTATTTTTAATTTTTTTTTTTTTTAAATAGGATATTTTAAGCTATGTCAGCTTCATATCATTGTCTATGTGGCTGAAGTGCCAATGTGATAGTGAGTTAACTATTTTTTTATTTTCACCAACGTGGAAGTGCCAAGGTGCCAAAGATAATTAAAAACACTTTTCATTGGATGAAATCATTTATCTTTTATTATTTTGGTCAAATTATACTAATAGTTCATATATAATCAAAATATGGATTTAGTTCTTCTACTAGGGGTGTGCTTGTTTCGTTGAAAGTGTTTTACGAAAAACATTTTCAGTATTTTCTCGTGTTTGGTTCAGGAAAATAATCTTAGTCAACGTAAAATGTTATGCGAGTCGACGTAAAATCTTTTATGTTTAACGTAAAATGTCTTCCCCTTTTGAAAAGGGGAAGACATTTTACAAACCCATCTATATCTTTAGTAAAAAGGGAAAGCTTCATCTACCTCATCTGCCTCCATGGCCTCCTCTGTAAAATACCACCATCACCGTGCCTTTCTCTCACCGATGACACCACCGGTAAATTCGTGTTTCTTCTTCCTTCATCCTTCCTTATTTTCTTTTTTCTCTGATCTTCAATCAACTTGAAAAATATCCAAAAAATATTTCCTTATTTTTCTGAAAATATTTTTGAGAGTGTGAATGATGCATTTGTTAGTAGGGATATTCTTTGTTGTTGGGTTGATTTAAAGTTTCAGTCAGGGGAAAATGAAGGTTTTGAAAATTTGGGGTTTGAGTTGTTGGAGAGTGGGATTAGGAGTTTAGGTTGGTGATTTTGTTCTACGAATTCTATTGTTTTAGGTTATGTTCTTGTTCCTTTTGGTTTAATTTATCTGAAGATTTTGGTTTCGTCAAACTATTTTGCTGGCTTTGATTGTAATGATGATTCTGGTAGAAGGAGAAATGCCTAATTGAGTCCTGAGATATTAGATGCCAATGGGAAGCCTTTAGAATGTAAGTGCTGTGAGCTTGAGTTTGTTAATTTCAAAATGTGTTCCAGAAGTAAACAAGGTGATATTTTGTTTGAACTTGAAGTTAGTAATCCACAAATGAGAGAACAATAGCTCCTTGTTGGAGCATGGAGTAACAGAAGTACGTGTTAGGGCATTGAGGAGGTATGATGAGTGTGAGAAATTTGAGGGGCATTTCTTGAATCCAATCATTGTTCATGAATCCTTGGAAAAATCATGGAAAGATCCAAAAGATAATTTGGGCGAGTTTTATGCAGATAGAGTTCTTCAAATACTTGCAAGGGATATGGGTGAATAATTGGTGAGAAAACCTATTCGGATTTGGCAAATTTTCTTGAGTTTCCTTTATAGGGAAGGTTACATACTCCAAAAATACCCAAAACATTTTCAATATTTTTCGAAAAATTTGCCAAACAACAAAAAATATTTTACGCAGAATTATCCAAACATCAGAAAATATCAATTTTTCCAGAAAATAAATTCATTTTCCAGAAATTATTTTCTGAAAGTTATTTTTCGTGAAACAAACGGACCCTATAATTCGAAAATTTTTGTTACTTTTAATTTTCAAAATTTGAAATTTGGGTCCAATTTGAAACGATGGTCAATTTTTCACCATTAATGCTGACGTGGATATTGACTAGTTGACGTGGCGTTGACCTTGCATATGTAGCAAGCTTAGTCAGCAAAATTTTTTGGGCAACTGATGACGTGGAGTTTTTTCCACATGGCTTACCGACTTAGATGGTCAAATGATGTTATTAGTCCCTGTACTTATGTCAAAATATGAATTTAGTCCCTATACAATGATTTGAAATTTTTTTGTACCTGTATTAATCGAGTTTTCAGATGTCGATCCAATTTTTAAAATATTAAAAAACAATTAAAAATATTTCCATTATTAAAATAATAACATTGCTATATTAAATAATATTTATTATTTAAATAATAAAAGATGTTATTTTTGTTAATATTAATATTTATGTTTAAAATATACAAATATTTATGTTTAATAATATTCAAGATAGAAATATTTAAAATTAAAAAATTAAAAGATTTTTTATTTTAATATTTTAAATGTTTCTTGAATTAAAATTAAATAAAATAATGTCGTATCAAGTTATGTTCGAGCATTCAGGCATAAAAATCATATCCAAACACTACAGCAAATCCGAGTTTCAGTGGCATTTTAATAGCGACGTTTCACTTTCAAACGCCGCTAGGTAGCGTGATTTTATAATATTAGCGCTGTTTAGTTATAAAACGCCACAAAAATTACATTTAGCGGCGTTTGTATGAAAGAAACGCCGCTAAACAAGATACAATCTCCGCATTTATATTATAAAACGCCACTAAAATGTTTGACAATTTACGCAGTTCCTTTTTTACCGTCAAAAATGTTGTCAGCCATTTCTATAAAGAGAAACAGAAACGTTTTAGTGTTTGTACATAGCAGCGTTTATATAAATAAACGCCGCCTACAGTTCACATTTAGCGGCATTTGTGTCTATTCAAATGCCGCCATCAATTCTAAGTTAAACGATGCGTTTGAGTTATTATATAGCGGCGGTTTAAGCATAAAATGCCGCAAAATATATTCATATAGCGGCGTTTGAAGTAATAAGAGCCGCTAATGTATTTCAATTCGCAGCATCAACAAAACGCCGCTAAAAAGTAATCATAATAAAACAATGCAAAACACAGAGTTTTGCTTTGATACTTACCGGCGTTTGTTTCGAAAAACGTCGCTAATTGTAAAATTAAAATTGGGTTCCCCCCTTTTCCCCTTTCCCTCCAGAACAGAAGGCTTTCTCTCTCTCTCTCTCTCTCTCTCTCTCGGTTCCTCTCTCCCTCTCATATCAATTGAAGGTATGAATTTCTTTTATTTCGAATTTCAATTGTTGCGATTTTTTGTTGAATATTAGTGGATTTTGAATTATTTTATTGTTGATTTTAATTGCTTGTTTGTTATTAGGTTTAGTGAAATATGATTTAGGGTTTTGGGGTTGGCATGGGTAATGGTATGGGTTTAGGGTTTGAAGTTTTTGATTTAAGGGTTTAGGGTTGTTGGAATTTTGGGGTACGGGTTGGAGCTGCACCAACTGCTGGCTGGTGCACCAGATGTTGGGTGCTGGGCAAGCAGCACCAGTTGGTGGGTGCTCGAAAGTAGCTGGCAGCATATTTACCTGCTAGAACAGGGTTTTCACCGGGAGTTTCTTGGCCTCAACCTCATCGTGTGTCACGGAATATGTTCACATTAGGGCTCTAATATGTCAAACCAGCCATTCCTCCATTGTACATTGCTCTAACTTCATCTGAAACCACCTGCATCTATCCCAACAATACATATATACTATGAAATAGTACAAAGTAATATTACTAAAGTTACCATGGTTAATTTAATTATTTATGGTTCAGTTCTAAATATTCAAGTTATGTGCCACATGTAGACACCTAATTTTGTCCAGACCACTAAAACAGGTATGTTTTCTTCCTAACTTGATGTTTCAGAATTTAAAAAGACTTTTTTTTCGTCCTACAGGTGGTACTCCGAGACTTAGTCTAAGAAGGCGAGCATAAAAAATCAAACTTAAAAAAGTCAACCTTAAAAAGTCAACCCCAAAAAGTCAACAACTAAAAAGTCAACCCACTTTCAAAATCAAGATTTGAAGTTCAATTGAAAAATGGCGAAAGAATTTTGATAATCCGAGGTCTACATTGAAAGATATGGAGTTCGGAAGTTAGGTTACGGAGATTCAGTAGAAAGAAAATTCTAGTTCGAAAAATTTTGGGAAAAGTGCTTAAACGATCAAATTAGTCAAAATTGAAGGTTACAAATGAAAGATGAGCACTGAATACGGGTAATGGAGAAGCTACTTGAAAGAAAAATTGAAAGAAAAGTCAATTAAGAAGAAAATCAAGAATTAGGGTTTTTGGTGGATTTCAGTGAAATTTGGAAGAATTACAGAAATGGCCCGATTCGATAAGACTAAAGCCCTTAATTGATAAGGTGTGATTAAACAAGGATAGCCCAAGGCTCAATTTGAAGAAAATTTGAAAATCAGACTTGTTTTGAGCAAAATCGGGTTTCAGAGGCAAAAGGGCAAAATTGAAAAATTTAGAAAAAAATAGCAAATGAACTCCAAAATTTTTGAAAATTTGCAGATCTTATTATTAAATTATTTCGAAGATATTGGCGAAGAAAAATCTTGATTCGGAGTTCGTTTGCAAAATGACCAAATCCTGGGCCCAATATGAAGTAATTCAAGCAGATAAATCCCAAAAAAATACCAAATGAGTTCCAAAAATTATGAAAACTTTCAGATCATACTTTTAAATTATTTGGAAGATATTGGTGAAGAAAAATCTGGATTTGAATCTCGTTTAAAAAATGGTAAAGTTTGGGAGCACAAAAGGGCAATTTTGAAAGAAAAAATCCAAATAAATAGCAAATGAGCTCGAAAAATTTTGAAAACCTCCAGAATTCAATTTTTTATTATTTTGGAAGTATTAAAAAAAATAATTTTTGAATTTGGAGTCCTTTTGCTATTTATTACGTTCGAGGGGCAAAAAGATCATTTTACCCAAAAATCGAAAAGGGCTTTCTTGCCTTTTAAAAAAATGGAGATTGGGCTAGAATTTAGAGGGTCAGCCGGCCAAGCCCATAGTGGAGAATGATTTTTCTGAGTTCTTGCATCTAGAGGCTAAGAGTGTATAGTAAGGTAATTATTTTTTTGATCAAGCCATTGTAATTGAGCCATATGGACCAATGCATGAAGAAGGAGAATGTCAACATAATGGCTTAATATTATTGAACAGCTGTGATTGTGGATAGCTGATTACCTAATCTAAGGGTGATAATTTCACATGTTAAGCACCTTGGATTAATAGCCTTTGGATCAAAATTGGTTGGAAAAAAATGACAACATCCTAGCCATCTAGAAGGCCATTCGGCCACTACAAGGGGAAGGGGGTCTCTCTTTCATTTTGAGCTATTGACACTCTTGTTTGGCTGATTTTCTCTCCATTTTTGAAAGGCCAAAAGAAAAGTTTAGAAAAGAAAAGAAAGTTAGAAGAGGAAAAGCTTGCAATATAGCTTCTAGAGGTTGCTTTAAGCACCATACTCTTGCACTTTCCTTGATTTTCTATTCTGAATTTGCTATTTTGATTGCTATTTTGGTGAGTTTCTTTTGATTTTCTTCTTTAAAATAAGTGTTTTTAAGTTTCTTTTCTAAGTTCTTCTTTATACTTTCTTGGAAAAAGCTTTGAGAAATTTCTTTTCTTTTGTTTTTCGGGTTGGCCGAATGGATATTGTTTTGATATAGTTGCTGTTTGCATTTTTATTTCATGTTATTCATGATATTTAACAATTTTTGATGCTTTAAATCTTTTTCAAATACATAAACGGCTTGTTTTGATTTGGTTGCTTGCTTGTTTCCATTTTTGAGTCTATTATCTTGTTATCATGTTTATTTTACTTATCTTGCATTTTTGATTTTCTGTTTTCAAAATGTTTAAGTTTGTTTATGTTTTACATTTTGTTAATCCATGTGTTTGTGAAAACGCCTATCTTTACTTTATATTTGCATGATTTAAGTATTATTCTTTAATCTTGCATGTTAGTTTATCATGTATTTGTGAAAATGCCATGCTAATTTTAAAGTATGGGACCATTCGGCCACCCCTCATGTTGTATGCTTTGTATGTGCATTTTCATCATGCTAGTTGATAGGTTTGCATTTTCATGATATTTGGTTTTGTATTTTGTTTAAGCATGCTATATGTTTCTGTTATTGCTATGCATTCTTTAGGTTTAGGATTGGTTTGCTTTGCCATGTATATTCATGAATTTTAGACCTAGGTTGCATTAAATGTCATGCAAGTTCATTTAGGTCTAGGTCATATTGTCATTTAGGTCTTAAATCATGCATTTCATGCACCATATTTGCTATATTTTCATGCATTTCATGTCATTGCCACATGATTTATGACTTAGACCAATCAATGGTTCAAAGTCATGCTCATTTTGAGCATACTTGTGGAAAATTAAAGAGTAGTCAAATTGATTATTCTACCTTTGTGATTTTTTTTTTACTCAGCCAATTTTTTTCTAACTTTTCAAAAGTGTTAGCTACTGTTTGTGAGTCTTTTTGAGAGTCTCTAACATTTTTACTTTGATTTTTAAATGAATTTATCAAAGACAAAAAAAAAAATGTGTTTTGGAAAAACAGGTTTTTCACTGAGTAATCGTAATTTTTTGATTTTTCTGGGTAGTCATCTTTGATAAAAAAATTAAGTCATTTTTTTCCCATGTAGCTTTAAATGTTTTGAGTCTCCAGTATGTTTTTTAGATTTTTTTGAATTTTTAAAAATAGGGTAAAAAATCGTGGTTTAAAACTTGACAGTAAAGGCAAAATTGAATTTGAAGGAAAATCATTTTTCTATTTTGGTTAAATTACTTAGAGGGGGCTGATTAGGAAGTTTAAATACTGACTTAGAGTAGTTTCTAATTCTTTTTAAACTCTAAAAATGATTTTTTAAATCTCGGGTTAAGGGTGGTCAAGTTCGGAATTTTAAACTTAGAAAATTAGAGCCATTTAACACTACAAACAAATTGCCATATACTGACGCTCATCTATACCGACGGTCAAAATCCGTCGGTATAAGGTATCTATACCGACGGATTTCTGTTACCGTCAGAATATGTTTACCAATACCGACACTTTATTTTCCGTTGCTATAGATACCCCATATACTGACGGTTTTTCATTGACCGTCGGTATACACTACAAACAAATTGCCATATACTGACGCTTACCAATACTGACGGTCTAAATCTGTAGGTAAAAAGTATCTATTTCGACGGATTTTTGTAACCGTCAGAATATACATAACATATACCGACGCCCAAATAATTCGTTGCTATAGGTATACCTATACCGACGGTCAATAAAAAACCGTTGGTATAGGTATAACTTTTACCAACGGTTTTTTTCTTTCCGTCAGTAAATTTCCCAAAAGACCCATTTTTTCTAATTGGCCGGGATTTTCATTTCTCTTTGTTTTTTTATTTCATTTTTAATTAAAAAGAACCTATGGATACCCTCCTCCACGCTTCACCAACAAGTTCCTCAAGTTCCATGGCCAAACGCCCTTGCTCTTCTTCCTCTCAAACCCTAGGCTTCCTTCTCACTTCTCTCAAATGGACCATCTCCTCCACTCTTTCCTTTCCCTCGCCGATTCCTCTCCTCCTATTTCCCTCGACCTTTCCTTCGACCGCCTCCTCGAATCCTCCCCTTCCGACGCTGACCAGTCTCTTCTCATCGATCGCGCTCATAATCTCGGTTCCCTCCTCCTCCGTGCCGCCAATCGCTCCGCTCGAAAACGTGCTTCGCTTCATAACTCCATCGCCTGGGCCCTCCTGCCTGATCTCACCATCAAGGTGAAACCCCAATTCTTCCTCATATTTCATCGACGTCTTTGATTTTGTTCTTTCTTTTTTTTTTTAAAATCTTTTTGGTGGTGATGTGTTTTTTTTTATTGCAGGTGTTTTCGATGCTAGATTCGCAGAGTCTCTGCTACGCCGCGGCAACGTGTTCGATGTTTAACAAGTGTGCCATGGATCCTTTGTGCTATGCGAATATTGACCTCAACACTGTCGTGCCCAAGGTTAATAATGTCGTTGTCTCCACCATGATCCAACGAGCTGGAAAATCATTCCGGTAAGATTTCCTTTAATTTTTCGCTATTTCAATTCAGCATTTAATTTAAGTAATAAATGCATGATCTTAAGCCAATGCTTAAATTGCCTTTTGCGTAGTGGAATTATTATTACCGGTTACCAAGCTCTCTTGATTCTTGACACAGATAAAATATTTAATTACGAAGTTCATTAATTAGTAAATCAAAGGTTGTTTTTTGCCATTTCCTTTATATTATATCTGTTAGAGAAAAAGATTAGTGTGACTTAGTATTAGCTAGTTGATTTGTCATGTGACAGTTGGTGTATCTTCTGCTGATATGCTACTGATCATCGTGAAATTGATGGCACGAGAACTGCCTTAGGAATTTGTAGTGACGGTGAAAATGTAAGTAATCTTAATTGAAACTATTTTTTCTATAATTTGTTTCAGGAATGTCCAAATTGCGTTTCAAGCCTGCATACAACCCATATACTGAACCTAGCATGGAGATATTCAGGTGATACGTTGCATATTTCTCTTAATGGGTTTATTACTTGTTAGGTAGATTTGATAGATTATTCTGTTTTTATCAGTTATCATTAAGGCTTGGAGAAATGGGTGGAAATTGGGAATTCTGGCATCTTCAAACCTGAAATGTTGCTTCCAATGGGATTCCCTGAAGATGTTCGTGCTATTGCTTGGGGTCTTTCCCTTGAAAGGTAAGAACTAAGAAGTTATAACTTATAATCTGGTATTATTAGTTTATACTGAAGAAAGTTCTGAATGAAATGCTTTTTAATGTCAGCTTTTTAACATATCTCTACTTCAAGCTTGTTTTCAACAAAATTTGAACAATGTCTTGATATTTGGTTTTTGTTTGCTTGACTTAGACCGACTATGATACTCTACGGAGTCGATAACATTAGGGATCTATTTGGACACAAGGTACTAACATATAAAGATGCATCTTTATATGGTCTCCTAAACCACCTTTTTTCATTGTAGGTATAAAGACATTCTTCTATCTTTGTGGTACATTTTCAAAGGTTGCTACTGTTGCAACAAACAGGCATATGTGTAAGTATTTCTTAATTATATTTTCATTGCTTAATTATTTCATGTAGCTTGGGTGATAATCTGTCTGATCTTCATTTTTGTAGATTCCTTTATTTTCATTTGTGCAAGAATTTAATCTATAATGATTATGTATTTTTACTAAAATATGCATGTATCTGTGTTTCTATCTATGTTACTCGGATTCGGGGTGAATGTCAGATACGGGTATGTGTCCAACATGGGTATGTTCAATTTTTTTTAAAAGTTTTTTCATATATTCGGAGGATCGTATCCTCATATTTATGTCTGAATATGTGTTGGACACTGGGATATGGATACTTTAAGGAAAACGAAGAGTTGGAGTAACATAGGTTTCTATATTGCTTAGTACTCATGCATAAGCGATTATGAGAATTAGCTTTCCTTCGGAAAGGAAATTACCTTCTCCCTTGTAGGCTTGCTACTTGAAAGTCTTATATCAACTGCAACACCTTTAAAATTTTGTTTTTGGTTTTGGTATTGTTTCGAAGCTTACACACCAACTTTCTGCAGCTTCTGCAGAAGCATGCAACGAATTAATGGCGTATTCATTGATATTGTCATGTTGTTGCTACACTTGCTGTGTTAGAAGGAAGCTTCGCAAGGCGTTGAACATTACGATATTTTCTCTACCAATAAAAGAGTAATCTACTCGTGAAAATATAAAACCTTGAATCATAAGTTTTATGCTATTTTTGTGTGCAATGGAAGAATATGGTACAGGTGCTGTTACCTTGGCCTCATTGCTAATCATACATTATATCTGTGAGTATGCCATATGCCTAGTTGTATCCATAATTCAATATGACAAAAACATGCTAACATCAGATAATCCTCGACCATTTGTCTACCATCTATGCTTTTTCTTGGCTACATAAATACCTCTGTGTGATTCAATGATAATTACTTCATTTCCTCAACAGAAAGCTTAGTCTTAGATATAAGGTCTGATATGTTGTTCACACTTGAAATGTAGATCATCTTTCACAAATCTAGGTAAGGCATGTTGCTTGATTTTGGTAGAATTGTAGAACTTGAAATGTCTAGGAATTGCTTGATTGTGGTAGGATTATGGAACTTGAAATGTCGAGAAAGATATGAGTTTGTTCCAGACTTAGCGTACATTGGGAGTCTCATATGGTCTTTTCTTGAATTAATCTGATTGTGTTATGTTTAACTAACATGCGCCTTTATGGATTATTTTATTCTTCTATATTGACTTCATTACTTAATTGCTTTTAATTGTATATTATTTGTCAATTTTATGCAAATGGTGCTCCATAGGAATATTCATGAGATTTGGATTGCTTATTTCACTTTATGTATTTGGATTGCTTATTTACTTTGTGTTTGGATTGCTAATTTTCAATTTTAAGACTGTATTATGACTTTAGCTTGCGACTTCTATTTAGCTTGTAAAAGTTATATAATTAAGACAATTTATTTGTAATTTTATTTTTAATATTATGAAATAATTTTGTACTTTCTTATTATGGTTTTTTTTATATGAAATATCTTGGATTAAATTATAAATATATCAATATTAGTAATTGAAAATATGAAAAAAATGTATTTTTACCGACGCTCTAACCTCTATACTGACAGTTCATATAACAACAAAAAATGTATAGTATACTGATGGAGTAAACCGTCAGTAAATTTACGACAAACTGTCGCTATAGGTTAATTGTATATTTTACATTTTAATCTATACCGACGGACGCAAAAAAAAAAAAACTGTCGGTATATGTATATCAATGGTATCTATACCGACGGATACAAAATCCGTCGGTATAGATACGATATCTATACCGACGGATACAAAATCCGTCGGTATAGATACGATATCTATACCGACGGATACAAAATCCGTCGGTATAGATACGGTATCTATACCTATGGCTACAAAATCCGTCGGTATAGATACGGTATAGGTTATACATCCTATTCCGACGGTCACCTTTTCCGTCGGTATAGGTCTATACCAACGAGGGTTTTACCGTGGCTTAATTTTTTTCGGAATAGTCATTTTGACCGTCGGTATAGAGTTTTAGGACTTTTTGCGACGGATTTTGGAGTTTTACCAACGCTTTTTGGACCGTCACTATATGGCAATTTGTTTGTAGTGTAAAAAGGGTTTAGCTAACAAAGTAATTTGGTTTTAGAATATTTAATTTGATATATTTTCCTAAGGTTGCCGGATTTTTTTAGATATACAGATTTTTTTAATTAAAGGAAAAAATACATTCTCATGCATTGCATTTTCCATATTCATGCATACTATATAATATGTGATTTTTGCTATGTTAATTTTCATGATGGTGTTATTATCTTGGATTTAAATTTTTGATATTATATTAATTGTTATATGGTTTTGAATATTTCATGATATCCTATGCTTTTTATTTAGTTATTTTTGTCATATTATTTAGCATATACTATGTTCATGTATTATCATTTTAATTTTTATGCATATTATATGTTAGCATTATTTTATGTTTCTTGTCATTTCATATTATTTAGATTATATGCCATATCATTTATATTTTCCATGTCATTTAAAATCATTTTATTCTATTTAGAATATATCATGTGATTTAGGATATTTCATTTCATATAAAATATATTATGTTACCTAGATCATTTCATTTCATGTAGAATATATTATGTTACCTAGGTCAATTCATTTCATTTAGAATATATTATGTCACTTAGGATATTTTATTTCATTTAGAATATATTATATGACTTAGGATATTACATTTCATATAAAATATATTATGTTACCTATTTCATTTCGTTTAGAATATATCATATAACTTAAAATATTTTATTTCATTTAGAATATGCTAAGACATTTTAATTATATCATACTATTTAGGTTGCATTATATTATCTAGACTTTGCTATGTCATTTTATTTATGTCACACATATTCATATTCATATTTTTTAAAAAATATTTTAAAAAAGGTAATGATTTTCAATAAAATAAAAATATTCTGGAGTAAAATAATTCATGAGTTCTCTGCCGGATTTGCTCGGGAGGATATCATCAATTATCATTAATAACAGAATATCTTCTTCAAAACGAGAATGGTTCGGAAAATTTTCCAAAATAATAAAAATTTCTATATTTTGCCACGCTTGTTGGGAAATATAGAAAAATTTTGAATTAATAAATTCTGGATCATTTTCAATAAAAAAATGAAATTATTTTTCTTTAAATTGTGAATTAACTTGAAATACCAAATTAAAATCGATTTTTTACCGAGACTTCAGATAACACACGATTAATAACGTACCGTTTTATACGGGCGTTGTGGGGGTTCTAATCTTTCCCCACACGTAACCGAGTCCTGAACCCGCTTCTTTGATTTCTCTGGTTTAAAACGCAGACTTGAAATTGGTTTTAAAAAAATATTTTAATTAATTTTAAAATATTTTATAAAACCGATTTTAATAGGTGGCCGATCACACCTAGCCAAAAAAAGATTGGTGGCGACTCCATGTCTTTTTCAAGGTTATTTTATAAACCTTCATTTTTCTAGAGGAATTAAGTCGACTTTTCCTCGGTTTTTTTAATGTCACGCTTAACGAATAATAAAGTCTTGCGATGAGACTTTTTATTTTTTAGGTTGCGACAGCTTGGCGACTCCATTGGGGACTTTAGAGAGTCAGGCCTAGAATTAGCCGTGCGTTATCAAAGTCTCGATTTTTCTTGGTTTATCCGGTATTTAATTTTAATTCCCATAATTTTTTTTTTAAATAAAGGAGAATTTTGAAAATAATAAAATTTTTAAATATGTTCATATTCATTCACATGCATTTTATTTGTTTTTTAGTTATTTAATGTTGTATATTACTATTGCATTCTTGTTGGTTAATGCGTTACACTATTCTTGATCTTTGTTTTAATAAATTGTTGGGATAGTGTAGAATAGGTGGTGAAAGGTTTGTTGTTCCTCCTCACACACTACACTTGCATTTACATAACATGAGCTCTATACCCGAGTTCTGTCCTTTAAAGTGGAAGTAAAGTAGCTACACTCTTGTGATTAAAAATCCGCATGGGTTAGCAAAATACTTTCGGAGTATAAATTACTTAAGCTCTCGTGATTAACAATCCGCATGGGCTAGGGAAATATACTCTAACGAATTGAACCCGCTTTTATCGGGGTGCCTTACTAGCCTTTACAAGCGATAGTGAGGAACAGTTCGTGGCCTTTTAGAACTTCGTTCACCCACATATAGTGAACCATAGAGCCAACATAGGCGAAGCCCTACCGAATTTTTGATAGATATACCGAAGATAGGAACACATGGAGGGACATTTCTAAACCTTTTGTTACCTATTTTACACTCTGAATAAAGGTTGTAGATCGAGCAATGATGAACGTACATCGTCCGTAATAAATGTGATAATCCACCCCAAAGGCTTTGTGATGCCTAAATGGTTGAATACTGTTGGGGCAAATTTTCATCAACTTTTTGAAATTGAAAATATCAAAACATTTTTTTTCATACATTTTTGCATTTTGCACATTTCATGCATGTGTGAATAGAGCATGTACATTCATGGTTGTATTTTTTATCTCATTCTTTGCAATAAATAGTTGGTAATAATCTCATTTGATGATTTCATAAACCAGTAGTGTTATATGAACATTAGCATATTGTACCATGGTAGGATCCAATATCCCAAAATTCTTTCGAAAATAATATGTTTGGTTTTTCATAGAGAAAACATATTTCAAAAAAATCATAGATTAAATTTGGAAGCAAATATTGCATAATGAGATTTTTGAATAATCAAGATTTAGGTCCCACCAATTTCGTGTAATCATGGTCATTCTTTGTATCTACCTTCGTGTTAATTCATTTATTCTTTGCATGTATTATTTTGACATCATGTTACAGTCCTAACATGCATGGTTATTCATTGTAGAATACATTTATAACATGCACGGTCATTATTTGTATATATCCATGCATTAATTTGCTTATTCTTTACATGCATCATGTTGGCATCAGGTTGCATTCATGCATTCATAGTCAGCATGATTTTTTTGTATATATCCATGTATTAATCTGCTTATTCTTTACATGCATCATGTTTGGCATTAGATTGCATCCATGGCATACATAGTCATCATAATTTCTTTGTATATGCTCATACAATAAGCATCAATATATTCATGCAAATAGAAATAGAGCATGTACATTCATAATTGTATTCTTGATCCCATGGTAATAATGTCAATTTCATTTGCATAAAAGGGGTTCGAGATATGAGGAATGAATCGTAGGAACGATTGGGTGCTTTGGAATGCAATCAAGAGGAGTTTGGACATGAAATGCGGGAGGTGAAAGAACAACTCGCCAAATTGCTAAAAATGTTTGAGGATATGGGTAAGGGTAAGAGGAAACTTTCTCAGGACTCTTCATCATCTTCAGATCAACCAAAACCAACAATCCTTGCTAGATCCTGCACTTGTCAATGCCACAAAGGTCGCAATCCTGATGAAATTGTGGACAAGATCGTGAAAATGATTAAACCCGAGAGCCTAATACCAAGGATAAAAACCTCAGATCCCAAACAGTCCCTGCAATTGGTCCTAGGTCCAAACCAGTATCCTCACCCTAATATGGCCCAATTGTCCACTGGGAGGATCACTACGGGACTCCTGAATCCCACTCCATCACCACCAACTGGCAGTTCGTACTATTTCCCTCATCAATCACCTTATCAAGCATTCGGGATAGGAACCTCGAATTATGTACAACCTCCAAGGGTCCCGAGTCCAAATCCATACCCTTGCCTTGTTATTCCACCATCTCCCTATGTAAACACTCCGGTTCGGACCTTAGTACAGCCACCAAGTGCCCCAACTCCTAGGCCATGTATGACTAAGAAACAACCCAAAACAAGACTCAAGAGCAGTATGATCCCATTCCAATCACCTATTAAGAGCTTCTCCCTATACTGATCCAAAATCACATGGTTGCTTGTGTCCCACTAAAACCCTTGTTACCACCGTATCCCAGGTGGTATAATCCAAATGCAAGATGTGATTATCACTGTGGAATTGCTGGCCATAGCATTGAAGACTGTATAGCCTTCAAAAAGAAAGTGCAATCTCTTAGAGAGATCAAGTGGATCGATCCAACAACACTGGTTGATAGAGGGCCGGGAAGGCGTAATTAGGATTGGGAGATTTATGGCAATGATGTAGAAAGACTTTGGTCTGATATGGTGTAATAGAATTTCACTTTTTCAGTAGCCGGCTCTTATAGCCTTAGGATGCTAGGAAGAATAAAGTGCTTGTAAAGACAGTTTTAACCACTGCTCAAATTTTGTAAACATAGTTTATACTATTGTGAATGTTGATATGGGAATGAATTGATTATGCTTCAAATTTATGATATGTTGATTATTAAGTTCCTCCGATTCTTAGTTCCTCCGTGATATCTTCCCCTTTGCATTTTGCATCCGATCAATTATTTGTCATACCATACATTCATACATACATCATGTTAACATTAGGTCGCATTCATGACACACATGGTCAGCATGATTTTCTTTGTATATACTCAATCATTCATTGTTTACATGCATCATAATTGACATCGTGTTGCATTCATAATGTATACGATTATTCATTGAGAAATAAGCTGAAATATACATGATCATTCATTACATATATCCATGCTTTGATCTGTTTATTCTTTGCTTGCAGCATGTTAGCATCGTGATTGCATTCATTACATATATAGTCAGCATGTTTCCACTGTACATATCCATACATCATATTGTTTAGGCTTCACGTGCATCAAATTGTATTCATGACTCCTTCATCATGACATACATTTAGGGAAATAAAACAGAAGTTGGCTTGGCTTTAAGAGTTTTTGAAAGAATTTCCATTTCAAATCAAAGGTATAAGAAGTACTGAGTACCCTTTTAATACAAGTTAGAGCTATGGAGAATGAACAAGCTGCCCGAATGGAAAGAATCGAAAGGGCACATGAAGAATTGCGAGAATAGGTGGCAAAGTCTCAAGCAGAATCTAAGGATCAGATGACTAAATTGATGGAGCTGATGTCCGCCGTAATCAAGGGAAAGGGATACACTAAAAATTTGGCCGCCAGAGAAGGGTTAGAGGTACAAGAGGGTTAGAGTGAGGTCATGATGTTAAATGGCCAGAATACAGTTAATCCCAACAACATTCTGAATTTAGATGATCCAGCTAAACAAGTAAAACTGAAGATGGTTGAGTCGAACGAGGCTGAGTTGGCAGATTCCCAAGGGAAATATCAATTGCTAGATGAAAGGCTCCCGACAATAGAAAATACAGACATATTCGGGAGTATGGATGCAAAAGAACGATGTTATGTCCTCAATTTAGTCATTCCTCCTAAATTCAAGGTCCCTGACTTTGTGAAATATGAAGAGACAATCGATCCATCAACCCACATCACCATGTTCTGCCAAAAGATGGCAAGTCACATAGATAATGATAAGCTTTTGATTCACTACTTTCAGGATAGCCTTAGCGGGTCCGCAATTAGGTGGTATAGTCAGTTGAGCAAGGATCAGATTCGCTTTTGGAATGATTTGGCTAGGGCTTTTCTAAACCAGTATAAGCATGTGACCGACATGACACTTGACCGTCTCACCTTGCAAAATATAGAGAAAAAGGTTACTGAGAGCTTCAAAGAGTATGCTCAGAGGTGGAGGAACATGGCCACCCAAGTACAACCACCCTTAACTCAGAAGAAAACCACTGTCTTTTTTTGTGAATACACTACAGGCCCCATACTACGATAGACTTGTTGGCAACACCACGAAGAATTTTTCGAATATGGTAATCTCCGGGGAAATGATTGAAAATGCTATCAAGGCTGGGAAACTCGAAGGAGGTAAAACATTTAATGCAGAGAGAAATAAGACGCCCAAAAAGAAAGAAGAAGATGTCCAAACCATGAGAAACTTTTCCTCGTATATTTCAGCTACTTCATACCAACCACCCTATCCTTCTATGAACTATGTACCCTAGGGTTCATACTTATACCCAATGGCCTCTCAGAATCCAGTAAATTTTCAACCTTTTGTCAGTTAGAGGAAATCGGAGAATATCCAAAAAAGAGATCAGTTTGAGCCACTCCCCATGTCTTACACTGAACTATTGCCCTAGCTGGTCGAAGAGCAACTCCTCACTAAAGTTCCAGTGGAGCCTATCCAACCCCCATATCCGAGCTGGTATGACGAGAATGCATATTGTGATTATCATTCTGGGATTCAGGGACATTCCACGAAAAATTGCCTATGTCTGAAACGGAAGGTTCAATCACTCATCAATAAAGGGCAATTAGATGTGGGGAAGAAACAAAGGTCAGACAGCATGGAGAATCTACTGAATGGGAATGATGAGGCCATTGTGGATGTCAGAATGGGAGAAGTAGATGGAAATGTCGAAAAGAGTACCGAGGAATAGCCAATTTGAATTAGGGAGAACATGTGAAGGTGGAGTTTTTAATGCATGTAGTTTTTTCATACCTCATGATGAAAACACTTGATTTATGGTGACATTCATATGAATTAAATGAATGCTTTGTTTTTGCTGTGTTTTAACAATAATTTGAATTTGCCAAAAAAAAAAGCATTAAGGAAGTTTTAGTAATGGACAGTCTCGAGAATATTGATGATCATTGTTAGAAATGACCCAATACCCTCCCCCTCTCTTTTGGGCTTCTCTATGCCTAAACCCCTTAAATCGAGAATACTTGAAAGACCTAAATGCTTCAAGGAATATGAATGATGGAACTTCATAAAAAAAGAAAAAAAAAAACATTGTCATCATAGAATAAGCGAAGTTATAAATCCTAGTCTAGGCCATGAACAAAGGAACGAACTTTTTGAAATTTTTTCAAATTCCTTGAAATTCAAACAAATGAGACATTCTTTCAAGAGTCTAGATTTTGATAATTTGATGTATGTCAAGATTGTGCTAAAACCATTCATGACCTTTACCAATAACCACAAAACACTAATTGCCCAAACATCACTTCATGATTGACACCCTGGGGCACAATGATTAAACTAGAGTATTCCATGTCCCAGAGAAAACCCGTTTTTGGGTCGTATTTTCCTTGTCCTTTCAAAGAACTCATATTTGAAACTCAGTCTCTTTAAAATAGACCTAGACTTGCTATGTTCCTCGTTGATATGAATTCTCATGGTTCATCAAACTGGGGCATCATATGTGGAAATGATGGTTATATGGTGAAAAAGGATGGACTAACGCATGAATCATTGGAGCATGCGACAAAAAAAAAAAAGAACAAAAAAAAAAATTTGTGATATCGTGCATATGAGAATTCGGATGATTCCAAAGTACAAAATGAAATTCTGAATATCTATTTCCCCTGGGGATTTCTTTTCAATGTGAATATTCGTGCTTGACATGAGAAATGGCCATCTTTCATTCCCTGTCACAAAAAGAAGTTATCCATAGTCACCCCTTTTGAGCCGAAAGAATTCTCTCTTCTTTAAACACTAATCAAGGATTACCCTCTACACTGGGGGGCAAATGCGAGGAAGGATCACTGAGAAATGAGTCCTAGCTCAAAGACAGATGCAAAGGAAATGGAGCCCCGAATAAATACGAGTTCACTCTGTCGAAGAAAAAAAAAAGAAAAATGGCGAAATGAAAGCCAAGAAAAACAAAAAAAATGTGAAAGAGTATGGCAAATGAAAGCCAAAAGCAAGGAAGAAAAAGAGCAAAAGTAAAAAAAAGAATGAAAAGTCCAAAAAGGAATAAATGTTTCAAAGAGAATCCTCCTCAAGAAATGATCCTTGATCTGATTACCCTCAAACACTTATTTTGGGCCTATTTATCCTTTCTTTCTGAACCCTGAGCCATGGCCTACATTACGTGTTTTAAAAGTCCATTTTGATCAAGCATGAATTTAACTTGAAGGGTTTGTTCCTCAGATTTTATCCCATCTCATCGAATTATCATTTCACTAAGGTAGAATTTAGAATTCTCAAATGCATGGTAAAACAATGAAAAAAGAAAAAAAAGAAAAAAATTGGAGAAAATTGAAGAAAATGGGACACTAGGGCGAAAACCCAAAAACGGGCAGTCTAGAGTAAAATGGGAATTTTTGATGCCATCTATGATAGTTCTGATACCACAAAAGAGAAGATCATCTTAAAGAAGTGGTCATCGAGGAACATCTAAGAATTCCTGAACCTCCCAAATTGTCAACTCTCATTTGTATGATTGATTTCAAAAACTGAAACTTTTTTTTCTCCAAAATCAACTTTCCAGTTTAAACATCCCAGCCAATCTTGACGCTTGTCAAAATACCTTGATATGGACACTAAAAGAATGTTGAATTTGTTTGGTTCTCAATGAATTCATGATTTATAAAATATGTTCCATTTTTTAGCCTAAAAGGGACATACATTTTTTGTTGAGAAGTTTTCCTGGAAAAACTAAAATAATGTTGTACTAAGCCTTGTCAATTCAAGTTGAAAAACCCAAATTGACACTTAGGAAAATTTCTAACAGTGATCATCATTCTTCAAAAGATTTGTACATTACACACTGTGGGGTTAAATTTTTTGACTCAGAAGTTTTCATTAAATAAGCAAAATTGTTTTTTAGAAAGGGAAAATAAAAATATTGTTTTGAAATACCCATTTTTGATGTTGTCATGAGATAAGAGTTTTTCTAATCCAAAGGTGTGGAATTACTAGAGAAGAAATAAAACTTAGCAAGCAGATTTCTGTTGATAAGAGTTTGAAAACTGTTGGGGCAAAAAGAATAGCCAAAGATTGAGTTGAAGATATACTTTGCTTTGCAGAGGAAAAATGAATGGGAAAGGCTAAGCCAAAGTCTAGAAAAACGATCGGGGGCACTTGCATCATTCATGAACACTCATCTCTCTATTAAGCTTTGCATCTGCACCGTGTCAGCAAGCATTTGCAACATTCATGGATATTTGCATTTGCACTATTCCATGAACATCTGCATTCTACCTTTACAAGAACATCCTTCATAGATATTTGCATTCGCATCACCTCAAGCAAGTGTATCATTTCTAGGATCATTGCATCTTCATTGTAACTGCAATTACACCATTCATGAACCACTTACAAGAACATGATTCGTAAGGACATCTGCATCTACATTTAGAAGCATTTGCATCAATCCAAGATATTTGCATCTGCATTTAGAAGTATTTGAATCAGTCCAAGACATCTATATCCTTTCAAGAAGCATTTGCATCAATCCAAGATATTTGCATTTACACCATCAAGCATTTGCATCCTCTCTCAAATCCTTCAGGTTAATTTTCAGGCCATTTCAATTTCTGGTTTCATCCAAATCTTTTTCAATTTTCTGGTTTCACCCATGCCTTTTTATTCTCTGGTTTCATCCAGATCTTTTTCAAATTTTTGGTTTCCACCATGCTTTTCAATTTTTGGTTCCATCTAGATCTTTTTCGAATTTTTGGTTTCACCCATGCTTTTCAAATTCTGGTTTAATCCAGATCTTTTTCAAATTTCTGGTTTCACCCATGCTTTTCAAATTCTGGTTTCATCCAGATCTTTTTCAATTTCTGGTTTCACCCATGCTTTTCAATTTCTGGTTTCATCCAGATCATTTTTCAAATTTCTGGTTTCACCCATGCATTTTTATTCTCTGGTTTCATCCAGATCTTTTTTAAACTTTTGGTTTCACCCATGTTTTTCAATTACTGGTTTCATCCAGATCTTTTTCAAATTTCTGGTTTCACCCATGCTTTTCAATTTTTGGTTTCATCCAGATCTTTTTCAAATTTTTGGTTTCACCCATGCTTTTCAATTTTTAGTTCCATCCAGATCATTTTCAAATTTCTGGTTTCACCCATGCTTTTCAATTTCTGGTTTCATCCAGATTTTTTTTCAAATTTTTGGTTTTACCCATGTCATTTCAATCCCTGATTTCATCCAGATCTTTTTCAATTTTCGATTTCACCCATGACAGTAAGGTTAGCACAAGATAGGATAAGACCCCGAGACCATCGTCGAGGTCTTTTCTTCTCTTGCAAATCAAACCCGTTTCCTTAAGACGGGTCGAGCCTTTATTAGTCAGGGAATTCAATTTAGGGGCAAAATATTCTATTTATAGTTTTTTCAAAAAAAAATGAAAAAATAAAAAATTGGAAAATAAAAAAATGAAAAAATGAAAAATGAAAAAAGAAAAAAGAAAGCTCTCTTTCCCTTCTCTTCACATGTGATTTCACTAACCGAACAAAATTAGTGTTTGTTTATCTTTGCCTCATTCCTGATTCTCAGCAATAGCCAAAGAGGGGCAGCTGTAAACACCTACTTTTGTCCGGACACTAAAACATGTATGTTTTCTAGCTAAATTGATGTTTCGGAATGTGAAAGGACTTTTTTCGTCCTACAGGTGGTACTCCGAGACTTAGTCTAAGAAGTGGAGCATAAAAAGTCAAACTTGAAAAAGTCAATCCCAAAAAGTCAACTATAGAAAAAGTCAACCCACATTCAAAATCATGATTTGAAGTTCAATTGAAAAATGGCGAAAAAATTTGATAATCCGAGGTCTACATTTAAAGATATGGAATTCGAAAGTTGGGTTATAGAGATTCAGTACAAAGATAACTCTAGTTAGGGAAATTTTGGGAAAATTCTTAAACGATCAAATTGGTCAAAATTGAAGGTTCCAAATGAAAGATAAGCACTGAATACGGGTAATGGAGAAGCTACTTGAAAGAAAAATTGAAAGAAAAGTCATTTCGGAAGAAAACTGAGAATTAGGGTTTTTGGTGGATTTCGGTAAAATTTGGAAGAATTACAGAAATGGCCCGATTCTGTAAGACTAAAGCCTCTAATTGATGAGGAGTGATTAAACAAGGATAGCCCAAGGCTCAGTTTGAAGAAAATCTAAAAATCAAACTTGTTTTGAGCAAAATCGGGTTTCGGAGGCAAAAAGGCAAAATTGAAAAATTTGGGAAAAATAGCAAATGAACTCCAAAAATTCTGAAAATTTGCAGATCTCATTCTTAAATTATTTCAAAGAGATTGGCGAAGAAAAATCTTGATTCGGAGTTCGTTTGCAAAATGGCCAAATCCCGGGCCAACTATATAGTAATTCAAGCAGATAAATCCCAAAAAAATACCAAATGAGTTCCAAAAATTATGAAAACTTTCAGATCATACTTTTAAATTATTTCAAAGAGATTGGTGAATAAAAATCTGTATTTGGAGCTCGTTTAACAAATGGTAAAGTTTGGGAGCACAAAAAGGCAATTTTGGAAGAAAAAAATCCAAATAAATAGCAAATGGGCTCAGAGAATTTTGAAAACCTCCAGAATTTAATTTTTTTGTTATTTTTGAAGTATTAAAAAAAGAATTTTTAAATTTGGAGTCCGTTTGCTTTTTATTTACGTTCGGGGGGCAAAAATATCATTTTACCCAAGAAACCGAAAAAGGCTTTTCTTGCATTTTAAAAAAATGGAGATTGGGTTGGAATTTAGAGGGTCAGTCGGTGAAGCCCATGTTGGAGAATGATTTTACTGAGTTCTTGCATCCAAAGGCTAATAGTGGATAGTAAGGTAGTTATTTTTTTGATCAAACCTTTGTAATTGAGCCACATGCACCAATGCATGAAGAGGGAGAATGTCAACATAATCGCTTAAAATTCTTGAATAGCTGTAATTGTGGATAGCTAATTACCTAATCTAAGGGTGATAATTTCACATTTTAAGCACCTTGGATTAATAGCCTTTGGATCAAAATTGGTTGAAAAAAAATGACAACATCCTAGCCATCTAGAAGACCATTCGGCCACTACAAGGGGAAGGGGGTCTCTCTTTCATTTTGAGCTATTGACACTCTTGTTTGGCTGATTTTCTCTCCATTTTTGAAAGGCAAAAAGAAAAGTTTAGAAAAGAAAAGAAAGTTAGAAGAGGAAAAGCTTGCAATATAGCTTCTAGAGGTTGCTTTAAGCACCATACTCTTGCACTTTCCTTGATTTTCTGTTCTTGATTTGCTGTTTTGATTTCTATTTTGGTGAGTTGCTTTTGATTTTCTTCTTTAAAATAAGTGTTTTTAAGTTTCTCTTCTAAGTTCTTCTTTATACTTTCTTGGTAAAAGCTTTGAGAAATTTCTTTTCTTTTGTTTTTTGGGTAGGCCGAATGGCTATTGTTTTGATATGGTTGTTGTTTGCATTTTTATTTCATGTTATTCATGATATTTAACAAGTTTTGATGCTTTAAATCTTCTTCAAATACATAAACATGAAGCTTGTTTTGAGTTGGTTGCTTGCTTGTTTTCATTTTTGAGTCTATTATCTTGTTAGCATGTTTATTTTACTTATCTTGCATTTTTGATTTTCTGTTTTCAAAATGTTTAAGTTTGTTTATGTTTTACATTTTGTTAATCCATGTGTTTGTGACAATGCCTATTGGTTTTCATACCTTTACTTTATATTTGCATGATTTGAGTATTATTCTTTAATCTTGCATGTTAGTACATCATGTTTTTGTGAAAATGCCATGCTCATTTTAAAGCATGGGACCATTCGGCCACCCCTCATGTTGTATGCTTTGTATGTGCATTTTCATCATGCTAGTTGATAGGTTTGCAATTTCATGATATTTGGTTGTGTATTTTGTTTAAGCATGCTATATGTTTGTGTTATTGCCATGCATTCTTTAGGTTTAGGATTGGTTTGCTTTTCCATGCATATTCATGCATTTTAGACCAAGGTTGCATTAAATGCCATACAAGTTCATTTAGGTCAAGGTCATATTCTCTATGCCATGCATATTTCATGTCATTTAGGTCTTAAATCATGCATTTCATGCATCATATTTGTTGTATTTTCATGCATTTCATGTCATTGCCACATGATTTTTGACTTAGACCAATCAATGGTTCAAAGTCATGCTCATTTTGAGCATACTTGTGGAAATTAAAGAGTTGTCAAATTGATTATTCTACCTTTGTGATTTTTTTTACTTAGCCACTTTTTGTCTAACTTTTCAAAAGTGTTAGCTACTGTTTTTCAGTCTTTTGGAGAGTCTCTAACATTTTTACTTTGATTTTTAAATGATTTTATCAAAGGCAAAGAAAATGTGTTTTGGCAAAATAGTTTTTTCACCCAGTACTCGTGCTTTTCCGATTTTCTGGGCAGTCATCTTTAATCAAAAAATTAAGCCGATTTTTTTCCGTGTAGTTTTACATGTCCTGAGTCTCTAGTATGTTTTTTAGATTTTGTTTTTAATTTTTAAAAATAGGGTAAAAAAATCGTGCTTTAAAACTGGACAGTAGAGGCAGAATTGAATTTGAAAGACAATCATTTTTCTGTTTTGTTTATGTTACTTAGAGGGGGCTGATTAGGAAGTTTAGCTACTGAGTTAGAGTAGTTTTTAATTCTTTTAAACTCTAAAAATGATTTTTTAAATCTCGGTTTAAGGGTGGTCAAGTCCGGGATTTTAAACTTAGAAAATTAGAGCCATTTAAAAAGGGTTTAGCTAAGTTTTTATTTTTAATCTAAGCTTTTCAAAATTGTTTTCAAACAATCACAATGTATTTTGGTTTTATAATATTTAATTTGATATATTTTCCTAAGGTAGCCGGATATCTTTTTAGATATACGAATTTTCTTAATTAAAGGAAAAAATACATTCTCATGCATTGCATTTTTCATATTCATGCGTATTACATATTATGTGATTTTTGCTACGTTAATTTTCATGATGGTGTTATTATCTTGGATTTAAATTTTTGATATTATATTAATTGTTATATGGTTTTGAATATTTCATGATATCCTATGCTTTTTATTTAGTTATTTTTGTCATATTATTTAGCATATACTATGTTCATGTATTATTATTTTTATTTTTATGCATATTATATGTTAGCATTATTTTATGTTTCATGTAATTTCATATTATTTAGATTATATGCCATATCATTTATATTTGTCATGTCATTTAAAATCATTTTATTCCATTTAGAATATACCATGTGACTTAGGATTTTCCATTTCATATAGAATATATTATGTTACCTAGGTCATTTCATTTCATGTAGAATATATTATGTTACCTAGGTCATTTCATTTAGAATATATTATGTCACTTAGGATATTTTATTTCATTTAGAATATATCATATGACTTAGGATATTACATTTCATATAGAATATATCATGTTACCTAGGTCATTTCATTTCATTTAGAATATATCATATAACTTAGGATATTTCATTTCATTTAGAATATGCTAAGAAATTTTAATTATATCATACCATTTAGGTTGCATTATATTATCTAGACTTTGCTATGTCATTTTATATATGTCACACATATTCATATTCATATTCATTTTTTTTAAATGTTTTAAAAAATGTAATGATTTTCAATAAAATAAAAATATTCTCAAGTTAAAATAATTCATGAGTTCTCTGCCGGGTTTGCTGGGGAGGATATCATCAATTATCATTAATAACGGAATATCTTCTTTAAAACGAGAATGGTTCGGAAAATTTTTCAAAATAATAAATTTTTTTATATTTTGCCACACTTGTTGGGAATTATAGGAAAATTTCGAATTAATAAATTCTGAATCATTTTCAATAAAAAATGGAATTATTTTTCTTTAAATTGGGAATTAACTTGAAATACCAAATTAAAATCGATTTTTTACCGAGACTTGAGATAACACACGATTAATAAGGTACCGTTTTATACAGGCTTTGTAGGAGTGCTAATCCTTTCCCACACGTAACCGAGTCCCGAACTCGCTTCTTTGATTTCTCTGGTTTAAAACGCAGACTTGAAATTGGTTTTAAAATATATATTTTTATTAATTTTAAAATATTTTATAAAACCGGTTTTAATAGGTGGTCGATCACACTTAGCCAAAAAAAGATTGGTGGCGACTCCATTTATTTTTCAAAACCTTCATTTTTCTATAGGAATTAAGTCGACTTTTCCTCGATTTTTTTTAATGTCACGCTTAACGAATAATAAAATCTTGCGATGAAACTTGTTATTTTTTAAGTTACGACACCACAAATTAATTAAGCCTACTTATTGCCTGTTTTGGAGCTCGAATATCGGTCCAGATTAAATCGATGTTTAATTGTGGAAAGCAATCACCCACTGCTAGGTTAATTTTTATTTGCTAGTTGCTAGCTAAGCCCAATTATCTATTTCTAGTATAGCTAATTTTGACACTCAACTTTATCTTGAAATTAATTTCAATTCCAATTATTATTATTGTCGCTATTACTTTACTATTCTTTGATGTTATAATTGTTGGTTTTGAAAGCTTTTATATAAATTATACTTTATAAAGTTTGTCCAATGAATTTAGGGATCATGAACTCGAAGTTAGTCCCTTTTTTTTTTTTTTTTTGAATGGTCTAAGTTAGCACTTCTTTTTACAACACTACACCAATTGATAGATTGCATACCTTTACCTATTTCATCATATATAATTGCAATCATTTTGAATTGTCTTAGTGCTTTAATATGAACTTTAAAATCTCAATCTTTTTACTGAAAGAAGCAGGATCTATTGATTGGATCATAACATCATTAGAGAGTCAAAGGTCTTTCAATGATGATTATTTGATTTCTAAATGCTCTTCCAGCTTATACATAATTAATTGTTTTATTTTCTAGTAAACATCCTCTTAATCACTCTTACATCGACATTAAAGGAATTGTGTGAAAAATTTAGGAGAACACAAAACTATGGAGTTGTTGTTTCTTCTTCAACAACAAACTATGCAAGTGCTAGGGATAGTAATCCTGTGGAGGGGGATGTTGATTATTATGGAATTCTTAATGATATTATTGAGTTGGATTATTATGGCAAGTGGAAGGTCGTGTTATTTCGATGTGATTGGTCTGATGTGAATAATAGTAGAGGTGTTAAAAAAGATCAGTTCGGATTTATAATGGTGAATTTCTCTCGATTATTTCATACCGGAGAACAACTGATTGATGAGCCTTATGTTTTTTCATCTCAAGTCGAACAAGCCTTTTATTCTGAAGATCCGAATGATGCGGGTTAGTATGTTGTACTCCGTAACACACCTAGAGACTTATTTGATATGGGTGATCAATGAAGAGATGATATTGAACAAAGAATTGAATGCTTGCCATTTACGGATCAAAACTTGGATGAAAATATCCCTAGTACCAGTACAGATGTTCGATGGGTTCGCGAAGATATTGATGAAGATATTTATGAAGCTTGATGAAAAAACTGAATTTAGTAAGATTATTTTGAAACAAATACTGTGTATATAATATGCTGTTATACGGTAAATATTATTATTAATTTTCTTTACATTATAGTATTTCATTCTTATACTAATGTTGTTTACTTAAAATTGATGCAGATAGCATGTCGAGGAGAAGATTAAAGGATATCAATATCATTCAGACCAATTCTGAATCGGCTGGTGCTACTGTTGAGGGCGACACTAGAGTGACGCCTTCAGAGGTGCCGAATGCGTCTACTGCAGATGCTAACCCACCAGACTTGCCGACTACCTCCACGGCTACAGAAACTGTAGTTCATACGAACTTGAATACAGGTATCATGTTACATAAGTATTAAAAGTATGCAAAATAGTTTGACCAAAATAGGTTGAACAATTGCTAATATATTTGCTTTTGTGCAGTTGATAATGCTGGACAACGCAGAACTCGTTCTCGTACGACATTAAAGGAGTTATGGACAGTACCTTCTGAAGAGCATATTGTTGTCGCAACAAATAATGAGCAATAGCCAATTGGTTCAGAAGCACAACTATTGGCTAGCTTCCTTGGCCTGCTTGCTCGAAATGGGATGAAGTGTCCCATTCATTATGAGTTATGGCGTGATGTGCCGAATACTGAGAAGGTCGAGATGTTAAAGTTTATTGAGGTATAAGCGTGTTAAATTAGTATTGCATTTTTTTAAGAATTTTGTTTATGATCGAAACTAACTTTGTACAACTTTTCCGTTTCAGTTGCGATTTTTTTTGCAGATTCCCACATCATTTGTTCTGAAGTCATTGGGGAAAAATGGAAAGACTATAAGCATGACTCGAAAAAAAAGTATTTTAACGGCTTGTTAATTTTATTTACCAGTTCGTTATTTTCCTGTATTGCTCAATGAGCATGTTGGTTAGCATAAGATCTGTGTGAGGCGTTATGGAGAATATACAAACAATCATTATAGAATTCCTTCTCTCTCTCTTGAATCTTCTCACAACATTCTTCTCTATTTCTTTTCTCTTCTCTATTATTCTCTCTATTTCTCTTCTATGTTGATTTGCAGATGTCACTAAAATTAACAGAGGAAATGGAAACCATTTTTATTTGGATTGAAATTTAAAATCTCAAAAAGTAGAGGTAGTAAAATTTTTTGAATTACAATAGAAAAATTAAATCCGCATTTTGGCTATAGCACAAGTAGAGCTGCTCATGGGCCGGGCCGGGCCGCGGCCCGGTTTTTTTTTATTTTCTCTGCCCAGGCCCGGCCCGCCCGTTTAGGCCCGAAACACTGTTCATTGGAATAAAAAAATAATTTTTTTATTTTTTTTTATAATTAAAATTAAATGAAATAATATTATTATAATAAAAATTACTGTTCCGGGCCGGGCCGGCCCGGGACACAAAATATTATGCCCAGGCCCGGCCCGATACGGGCCGGGCCTGCCGGGCGGGCTGCCCGGCCCGTGAGCAGGTCTAAGCACAAGGACTAATAGTACAATTTGATCAAAGAACTAAACTGGTCAACTTTAGGGCTTGTGCATCCTCCCAGGCATAAAAAATATGCAGTGAGAATAATCTCTACTAATTATCTATTAAGTTTATTATTTATAAATATTTTGACATTTTTTTTTTTGCAAGATTGTTGTTGGACTATATTTTATGCAGATAATGTAGCTCCATCTAGAAAAAATACAAACAAAAAGACATTTTCAACTCGGCTCAATAGTTGGACTGCGTGACTCCTAACAAACAACCTTAGGATGAAATGAGGTGTTACCGATCAACAATTAAGGGTTTCGATGGATTATAAATCATGATATTAGCAAGGAAGAAGACTATCCTTCCAAGCAAAATGGGGAGAGTGTAACATGCAGGTAAAAAACAATAAATATATATTTAAAATCAAATGTTTATGTGCAATTTGCTTTATCTGTCCTTACATGAATATATAAAATGTTAAGGTAAATATCAATAAGTCTAATAGTGTTAACAAAATGAATAAATGATGTAACAGAATTATTTACTTTGACTCCATTTTCTTTCTCGTTATTTACAAGAAAATATTGTGGAAGGAAAAAACCACCACCAACGTGGCTAGCATAGAATAACTTGAAGCACAGCTTTGACAATCTCCTGTAGGAAGGTAGCGTAGCTCATTCAATTTTTTTTTGCTAAATTCAATTTCTTCAATAACTTTTGGCTATACACACTGTGGTTTAGTCTGTCCATAAGGTTAAATTGATAGGTAAGTAGAAAATTTATGTAAAATGATTTATTGCTCAGAATATTCATTTCTTAAGTTCATATTTTTTAATGGTGAAATGATATTAATTTTATAACTATGATAATGTATACATTTCATTAAATAAATTAAGAACATCTATGAGTTTTTGTTATGTACGTACTTGTACAGAGTAATTAAAATTGATAAGTTTTCACTATAAATGGTTAGGAATATTTATGAGTTTTTTCTCATGTATTTTGTAAAATAAATAGATTTTCAAATAATATTGGTTGTTTCACTATATTTTTTTTTTCTTAAAGATCTAGAAACACCATCGACTCAAGAATTTTGAGAGAATTTTAGATAATGATTACTCTCAAAAAGAATTTTTTATGAAAGTGATGCAGCATCCGGTAGCTGCAGCAGTTGAAAGTTTTGAAGATTTTTGTGATGTGAAAGAGGTAAACTAATCATTCTAAATACTAATTCCTCGAAAATAAGTAGTATTACTTAATTTAAGTTTGTAATTTTTTATCTTAACTTATCTGATTTATTTATTACGATATGTTTCATAATTTTTAGCCTATCATTACAAAGTATCTAAATATGAGGCAAGAGATCGGTAACTTTCTTCAATTTTCTCAGTATTTGTTTCGATTTTCGTTGATAAGGTATTACTTCCTTGAGTTCGAATAAGTGTCTAGGAAAGTGGTCATGTGGTTTTGATTGTTAACTATGTTTTGAAGTCGGCAAGGTTTTATGATTGTGAATCTTGTGTTGTATTTTTATTTTCTGGGTGTGTGAATGCGATTAGCTAGGATGTTGAGATATTTGTGACACGAGATTTGTTTTTTTTTTTTTTTCTCTTTGAAGTTAAATTATTGTTTTAGTACAGTAGTGAAAAAATTTTAATTGATAGATTTATTTTTTTATTAGGGTATATATTTGGGACCAAAAACATTCCCAGCTAAATGTTTTGGTTTGCATGCTATTAAGATAGTAGACTTCGAAAGAGAGAAAGCAGAGAATAATGACTTTTGGTATGTGCTGAACTTTTGAAAAAATACATGGGATGTGAATCGAATTGGTAAGGTTGATAGAAGTGTTGTGCTTGATTCTGCTAAGATTTATAGACCTTTGATATTAAGGGCATCATATCCAAAATTACTAAATGACTAGAGTTCACAGTGTAACTAAAAATAACAAACAAGAAATTTTGATTTGCTAGTTAATACTCGAGACTTTTGGTTTTTCTCTTAGTGAAATTATTTAATGTGTCTATTATTGTTTAAAAATTGAGTACGGAACGTGTAGACAACCATTTGTCTCGGTAAAATACTTGCATTCTATTACATAATCTAAAACCTGAATATTTTCGAGATAATTATCAGTTATGGATAATAGTCAATTATACTTTTAAATAATTGACACAATGATAATTTAATTTATTAAATAATAAATTTATATTTATCTTTTAATGATAAACAAATCTTAATCGTTCACATATTTGATAAACGTTCCAAATTAAAGACAGAGATATAGTTAAATTGGTTCTCTTCCTATCCATAAGGGTGTATACAATCATATCAAGTTTCCATCATAAAAGTATTTTGTAACAAAAAGAGGGATTAAGGGACAGAAACCAATTTACTTATGGAGATCAAAGATTTAATCATGACTTCTCCATCTTTCACACAATCAGGTACACTTTTTAAGTGTAAGAAATATTTGTTCAAAATCTTAAAAATATTAAATTTAATTGTCATAATACTTGATAATTTTATGGATCATGTTTTTACAATAACTTATCATAGTAAGTACATAAGCGAATATGTATATTTCATATTAAGTTTGGTAGGTTTGCTATTTATCCATTCTATGGCTTAAATTTTTAAATTATGCTTTTAATTCTCACACTTAGAAAATGTACTTATTGTGCAGAAAATGAAGAAGTCATAATTGAATCTTGATCAGTAAATTAGTTTTTTTCTTTTGATCCCTCTTTCTGTTATACAAGACCTTTATGATGAAGTCTTTTATGATGGAGTCATTTATGATGGAAATTAAATGTGAGTGTGTCACCCTTATGGATTCGGAGAGGATTAATTTAACTATATATATATTTAATTTGGAACTTTCATCAACTATTCAAATGAACGATTGAGATTTATCCAAATAAATGATTGAGATTTGTTTACCATTAAAAGATAAATACTAATTTATTATTCAATAAATTAAATGATCGTTATGCCAATTATTTTAAAAGCATAACTGAACTCGAGATAGTTAAATTAAATATTACTGTTTGGATAATCATGTGATGAATGAGTAATTTTTCAACAAAAATCCAACTTTAAAAATTTTATTTCAATTTTTCTTTCATGTCCATATGATAATGATGATGAAAGAGTAATTTAAGGCCCTTACAGGCCTATTCCTTCAATAGGCGCGAATGTTTAATATAAATAAGATGGTCCAATAATCAAAAGCTTTTAGACGTCGGGGAATAAGATCAACAAAGTTGTGTTAAGATAAAGTCCATTATGTTTCAAGTTACAAGTGACATGCAGAGTGCAGACACATATATAGATTGGAGGTGTTAATATTTTTATAAATAGGTCCGACTTTCTTGCTAATCTAACAAGCATTTGGTTAGCAATTTCATGCAGCTGTTTCCCTCTCATGTCTTTCCTGCCAGAAAAGATCCTCTTGACAATTCAAGTTCCTTGGAAAAAGTTTCAAGCGTCCATTCCTTTGCAAAATTCTGAAAAAACCTCCTTTACAAAGGCAAACATCTCAGAAGAATGATCACAAACAACACAATGAAAATGCATCTCAACTGCACTATGTCCATTCCTAATACCCTTAATCCACAATCCGCATGGCACCAATGAAGACACACATCACAACCAACCCAACTATAAGTATTGGATGCCATGTCAAATTTTGAATGTATAAGACACATACAAGCGCTACAAAAACCATTCTTCTTTGAGCAAATCTTGCAATCATATTTTTTCACAGTGTTAAGAAGATAAAAAGCACTGATTCCATATTATAAGAAAAGGGATAACGTAATAATACAAAGAAATACGTGATTCGGTTATGATACTTACATCCACGGAAAAAGACTCAAAGGACTACATTGTTGATATTATTAATTGTTTTATTCGTTTGTACAAGAATACTTTATTTATATAAAAAGTTCTCAACAATTTAGGAAAGAAACAAACAAGAATGTCGTATCGTAATTTTCAATATATGTAATCGTATCATAATATATTTAATTACATTTATTATTTTAACATACAAGCACAGAACTCCGGCACACCAAACAGAAGAAGGTGTTTGATTAGTTACTTACAGGAAAAAGATCTGAAGCAAGCAAAACTGGAGGTAAACAGAGAAATCAAGGGAATCTGCTGGCTTTTGAAACAACCGAAGAAGATTCTATACGAACAGAGACAAGAGATTGGGAGTTCGACAATGTCTAGATTAGCTTGTTTGGGTTTGGGATTTATATGGGATGCTCTCCTACATTGGATTTTAATTGAATTGGGCTTATTGTTTGGTATTTTTCAAACATATAACATTATTAAATTGGATGGAGATTTGGAGTAATAATCCCACTAATATATTATTACGTCGTTTTTGGTGGGCAGGAAAAAAAAGTAAACGGAAAGAAAGAAGCAAGCCAGGTTCGACCCGACAGTTTTCCTTACTTCACCTTAGGCCCAACCTTAGTCGGCCCTAGTCCTGTCAAGTTTGAGTCAATCACAATAGATAATAAAGTACATTATTTAAATTTGGTGAATTAAATAATAATAAAAAGTAGGGATAAAATAATTAAAACTCAGTGAAATTATTAGTTGAATAAATCGAATAATTTAAAATATTAATTTTTAGAACAGGACTCTTAAAAAATATTTTTTAGATAAAAGTTGTAAGCCTCATTTAAAAAAATATATAATTGTGAAAATAATTATGGGACCTCAAGAAAAAAATTTAGAGTGAATTCTTATGATTATCTATACAAGATGAATTCAGTATAAATAATTATCTAATAAAAATAGTAATAATATATAAAAAGAAAATTAAATATGTATAAAGTAAAATTATTATTTTTTTATGCTAAGGTTTCAATTTTGACATCAAACAATTAGGAATGGCTTGCTTTTGCAAGAATGAGGATTTCAAATAGACTTCCTTCACTTATTTATAGTATTTTTTTATTTAAAAATGTTATTTTTTTATTATTTGTTCAATAAATAATTTTGTTTACAAATATAAAAAAAAAAAGTGATTCACATAAAGCAATTCTAATCTAATATAATACTAGAATTTTCTCATAATGTTTTTTTACAAAATAAAAACATATAATAAAAAGAAACATATAATTATTAATTTTAATTCTATATAGTATAGATTGTAAATTAGTAAAAAATAAAGTCATCATGTGACCCCAAATAAAGATTGAGATAAAAAAAAAAAAAAAGTTAAAAATTTGGACGTTTCTCATATACTGGGTAATTATGTCACATGCATTGCATGTGATGTTACATGTTTATTATCTTGTATTTGTTAAATAATTTATGTTTAATAATAAAAATTTGAAAACCATTTGTTTTCTCACTAATTAAAACCACCGATTCCATTACTATTGAAAGGAATTGAATTGGTTATCATTTTAATATCAGGAGTTTGGACCGTGATTAATATGGGTGGTGAATATGTAGTTAGTTATGATCTTTTTGGTTGATTAGCTTGAGAATATAATTGGAAGCATGATCTTGTTTCTTATGTCGTAGTGGGCATGATGATATAGGATTTGATATATGGTATTTCTTGTGCTTATAATTAAAACTTTATTACAGTTAATACTTTTAATTTTCTATGTGAAGCACTTTTTTATTGTACAAATTGTGTTAGCACTTGGAAGACCATAAAATACAAAGTTAGTTTTAACTCGTGAATTATTTATTATATTTTTTTATACGTAGTTATTATAAAATTAAAATTAAATAAGATAAAATTATAATTATATTTTTCACAATGATTAATAGAAGGGAGCATGTCCCATTATAAGTCTCAAGTTTAATCAAATTCAACTACAATCAAGATGCTATCCTTTCTTATCCCCTCTTCTTCAAGTTAAAAAATGAAAGTAAAAATAATGTAAATAGGCACTTAGAGATTAAGGTCAATAACTTAGTTTAAGATAGACAATGCAAAACAAAGCAAGAAAATTACAAATCTCAGATTTTGATTGATACAGCAGTTGACAAAAAGGCTGTTTATGACAGTTCAAGTAAGAAGTATTTTGGTACATGGCAGCCTCAACTTCCAAAGATAGGTTAAGAAAGAATTTGGCAGAGTAGTAAGCCAAGGTAAAGTTTAAAGAAGTGTTTTGAATATAATATGTATATGTATGTACTGACTACTGAAAGCAAGCGAAAAAAGAAGTACGGAATCAGAAATTAAGTTCCTATGTTGTCTTGCTTAAAGGCGTTTTCATGTTTTGATGAGTTAATGTCAAAGCCAAAGTCAAAGTCTTTTTTTTTTTTTTTTTTCTGGTCAAAATATCAAACTTCCCATCTCACACGCTCTTTTTGCATTCTTCTTCACATATGCTTCCTCTCTCTCTCCTATTGAGTACAGTAAATATGACCAAAAACATGAATGAGCTAGAGGAAGATTCAATGTGTGTAGGATTCAAGCTGTATTTGGAATTGAAAGGCCTTTCTACTCTTTCTCTCTTTGCTTTCTTTTGTGATGATTCAATAGCATATATATATGTGTGAATTTTTTTATAATTTTACATAAAAATAAATAACGTACGTATGATTCAGGCTCTCTTTCTCTTTTTACTTTCTTTTGTGATGACCCAATAGCATATATATTTATATATATATCCGTAAATTTTTTATAATTTTGCATAAAAATAAATAATGTACGTATGATTCAGGCTGACAACTGAAGCTATGTATGTGATTTTCTTATATAACTAAATCCAATAAATAATTTATATGTAAATTAGTTGTACTTATCTCTGTATATAGCAAAGGTAACTAATAAGAAAAATTCTTTTAGAAAGAAGGGAGAGGTGTGTCGCGAGTTGAAGAAAGAAGAAGAACAAGATTAAAAATATAAATAAAGTGAAAAAATACTTTCAAATGTTGTTCGGAGAATTAAAAATTATGATATTTATGAAAAACACAAAATAAAAAAAAAAATGAAAGTAATTAGGAATTCTGACGAAAAAAATTATAAAAAAAAAAAAAAAAAAAATTGACATAGCTTGACTAAAGTACAATCTAAAAAAAAAAAAAATTATATCGTTAAATAATGCTCTTCCACTTGAAATTTGTTAATTTGATCAAAAAAAATTAGAAATTGAAAAGAAAAAAAAAAGATTTGAAAATAAATAAAATAAAAAGAATTGCATACCTTTACTAAAATACAATATTGATCAAAAAAATAAAAGAAAATGAAATGAAAAAAAAATTCTATGTTGAGATAAAATGACGCAAGTCATTCTTAACATACGATATATATTTGATAAGTAAATAGATAGATTTATTAAGAATAAACCTTAAATTTGATAATTTTTAAATTTAAAATAAGTATGGTTTTATCATTCTCAAAATATATATTTAATAAAGGAATAGATAAGATTTGTTAAGCATAAGCTTTAACAAATTTAATAATTATTTAAATTTAAGATAGACATTGTGATAATTCTGTTAGAATTTAATAAGAATTTTTTTTTTTAATTTGAAATACATATATATTTGAAGATTAAGTGAATAGATAAGATTTGTTAAGTATAAAAAATAAATATTTTGAATAAATATTTTTTTAAAATTTTAAATTTGAATATAATATATAATTAAGATCAATCTTGTCCTATATATCATTAAGAGAAGATTTATTCATGTAAACTTTTTAAGATAAGCTTGTTTTACGTGTTATCAAGAGGAGACTTACATGTCAGCAATTACCAGGTAATCATGTACTTTTAATATAATATATATATGATTTATAATCAAGTATAATGAAACTAATATATTTAGGTTGTGTATTCATGTAATAAGAGAAACGATAATATTCGTTTTCACATATTTTCAGCAAAAGCGGAAATAAGCATGAGAAAGAAAAAGAAAAGATAATTTTCTACGTTAAACTACGCCTAAAGTTGAAAAAGAGAAGATAATGCATTGGAAGGTAAGATAAATGCATTGAAAGGTAAAGGAGAAAGTGCAATAACATAAGATAACTGAAATTGCTTTCTATTTGGGATTTCTAGAAATTTTTTACATATTTGAAACTCATATTTCTACATGAAAAAAAAAACAAAAAAACAAAATTTTAGGAAGTTTCTAAGCTAATTACTACCAATTAACTTTCTTGCCTTCACGTGCTTGTGTCACGGCCCGCGCGAGCCCGCTCGGATCCGTTACGTACACAGTAGATTCAGGCCCAGTAGATGAGTTACCTGGAGCATCTTGACCTACCAAGAGAGGCCCAATACCTGGAGCATTCTAGAAGTCCCTGAAAGACATATTTTACCTGAAGGTTCTAGAAGCAGTAAAATATAGTTACTGCCAACAGTTCCAGCTTAACTAAAACTCTAGGTTAAGAGTTTGAATTCCTTGTAACTCTAGATAATGTAATCTTAGCCGTCCATTTGAAATGATCTGAACCATTGATGTAAGGGGGATTCAACTATAAATAGAGGCCTCCCCCAGCTTCACTTGTATCATTCAACACTTGAGTAATCAATACACAAGAGCATTCTTCTCTAATTTTCTCTGTGTTCTATTTTTCTACTTAGCCCCAGTAACTTTTAGTTACCAATGCCTTTCTTGAGTGTTAACAGGCTGACTTAGGCATCCAAGGAAGCGACTTTTCGCCTATGGCCGCACAGTTCGCAAGGCTAAAGTTCTGAGTCCGTGACAATTTGTATCAGAGCTCATGGTTCATGAAAGATGCTGATCAGAGTGATGGCGTCTCAGACAGATAACCAGACACATGAGGTCCCAGAGACTCGTGGGAGAGCTAAGAAGGCTAGTTCGAGGGATGTTCTATCGTCCATGGATGGTAGGATGGCCAAGCTCAAGGTGACCGTTGGGGACATGCGGGAGAACCTGGAGATCGTTGAGGGTCGCATCGAAGAGCTAGACTCCGCAGTGGAGAAGCTCAAGGATAGGATGCAGGGGGCTCTCAATGAGGCGATAGACATGCTGACTCAGAAGAATGATGCTCTAGAGGCCATGATGGTGGCCATGCGGAATGAGATAGAGGAGCTCAAGGGAGAGCTCACTTCATGCAAAGTAGCCATAGGGGGTGGCGTGCTAGCTGTGACACCCAAACACAAGATGCAGATTCCTAAGCCAAAAGAGTTCAAAGGAACCAGGTCGACGAAGGATGTAGGCAACTTCTTGTGGGGGATGGAGCAGTAATTTCGTGCAATGGGCATTGATGATGATGCCACTAAGGTAAATACTACTTCCATGTATTTTACTGATGTTGCTCTTTTATGGTGGCGCCGTAGGTGCAGCGATGAGAAGCGTGGAGGCATTGCCATTGGAACCTGAGAGGTGTTCCAAACTGAATTGAGGCAACAGTTTTACCCTGAATATGCCGAGGATGAGGCACGTGCCAAGTTACAACGGCTTACGCAGCATGGCACGGTTCGGGAGTATGTACGGGAGTTCCGTGAACTCATGCTCCAGATTTCAGATTTGGGGGATTATGAGGCATTCTTCTCATTCATGGATGGACTTAAACCCTGGGCAGAGCAAGAGTTGCAACGGAGAGGTGTCCAGGATCAAACCAACGCCATGGCTACAGCTGGGTCTTTGCTCGACCTTAGTTCAAAGAAGCTAGACAAGTTTGAGTCTTCCAAGCACAAGGGCAATGGTGGGGGAGATAATGAGCGACAGTCCAAAGATGGCGATGGGAAGCCACCGACAGGGAGGTGGAAGTCCAACAAACAGTCCGACAATAAGAAGGATATGGAGCCAGTGGAGTGCTTCTTATATGCAGGTTCGCACCGGATGCGAGACTACCCACAATGAGCTAAGTTGTTTGCCATCAACAAGGAGGATGATGAGCCAGAGGATGAGACTCTGAAGCTTGGTTCCATTATACTCAATTCTGTGAAGGCTGGGAGGTGCCGAAAGTAGAAGGGGCTGATGTTCGTGGACATCACCATCGCAGGCAGACGAAAGAGTGCTCTAGTTGACATAGGAGCATCTGACCTGTTCATGTCCAAAAAGGCTGTAAGGAAACTTGGTCTCAAGATTGAGAAAACAACCGAGTAGATCAAGTCTGTTAACTCTAAGGAGGTCCCAACCATAGGTGTGGTAAATGGAGTGGAGTTACAACTTGGAGATTGGAAAAGCAAGGAAAATATTGAGGTAATCCCATTGGATGACTATGACTTTGTCCTTGGTTTAAATTTTCTTGATCAGATTAATGCTCTCCTTGTTCCATTTGCTGATTGCATGTGTATCTTGGATGATTGTGCAGGTGAATCGAGAGACGGGTGTTGGAGCCAAGGTGTTTTCCGCAATCTAACAAGCCAAGGGTGTGCCCAGAAATGAAGACACCTACTTGGCGACCCTGAAATTTCATGAGCCTTAGGAGCCCAAGGATGAGACCCCCATGGAGGTGTTAGAGGTGCAGCAGTCTTTTGAGGATGTGATGCCTGCTGAGTTGCTCGAGGGGCAGCCACCCAAGAGAGGGGTGGATAAAACTGATGCATCAGACTTTGCTAGAGGAGAAGTGCTGATGCAAGATGGACAAACAATGACATTAGAGAGCCAAAAGCTCGACGGGATAGAACAGTGTTGCACGGTCCAGGAGAGAGCACTGTTGGAGGACCGTTATTATTGGCCACACGTGCAGGAAGATGTTGAGACCTATGTGAAAACTTGTCTAAGTTGCCAACAAGACAAGGTTGAGCTGAAAACATCAGCCGGACTCTTACAGTCATTGTCCATATCGGAGCACCCAGGTAAAAGCGACTCCATGGATTTCATTGCAGGTTTACCCAAAGCGGATGGGTTTGGGAGCACTATGGTAGTGGTGTGGACAGAGTTGTTCAAGCTGTTAGGGTCAGACTTGAACTTTTCCACCAGTGTGCATCCCCAATCAGATTGGCAGACTGAGAAAGTGAATGCTTTACGGGAGTTATCTCTTAGGCACTATGTGAGTGCAATGCAGCGAGACTGGCCAAAGCTGTTGGATGTGGTGCAGTTTTCTTACAACTTGTAGCGAAGTAAGGTCACAAACCGGAGTCCATTCGAGATGGTGACCTGGCAACAGCCACTTACACCCAGTGCTGTTGCAACAGGTTACAGTGGACCAAATCCAACAGCACACATGTTTGTTAATCATTTTCAGGTTGATCAGGAGTATCCGACCAGGAGCGAGTCTCAACACACATCAGTAGGAGTGAAGGCCTTCTACGACAGAGATATACAGTGTATACTTACAGATCAAGTGGTACGATGAAAGAATTACAAGCCAAGGCATGAGTACTTTGTCCAGTGGAAGGGACTACCTAACAGTGAGGCAAGTTGGGAACCATCCGAGGCATTGTGGCAGTTCCAGGAACAGATTGAGCAGTTCCATGCAGAGGATACAATGAGGGCGTCACTGGAACAGGTGGGGAAGAATGTCATGGCCCGCACGAGCCAAGTTAGGTTCGTTACGCACACAGCAGGTCCAGGCCCATTATATGAGTTACAGGGAGCATCTTGACCCACCAGAACAGGCCAATCCCTGAAGCATTCTAGAAGGCCCTGGAAGATAGATTTTACCTGGAGGTTCTAGAAGCAGTAAAAGATAGTTACTGCCCAACAGTTCCAACTTATCTAGAATTCTAGAGTTAGAGTTTAAATTCTTTAAGCCGCTAGATAACGTAATCTTAGCCGTTTGTAGAAACTGGATTTTATCCGAGTTATATTATTAATTTTTTAGTTTAGGTTAATTATTTATTTTTTAATTTTATTTTCTAATTTGTTTTTATATTATTTTCGGATTAAATAAAAATAAAAAAAATGTGAAAATGAGAAAATGAAAAAGAGAAATTCGGATAAAAAGGAAAAATAAAAAAAAAAATCAATTTGGTTTGAACTTAGTTTCTTCCTTGGATCAGATTTGGTTTTTGAAACAAAACAAAACTCTCCTTATCAGATTAGAAATCATAACCCGATGAAATTCAAACTCTAGACCCGATTGAACTAGGACTCCTCTAGGATTTTTTCTATAAAAACAACTCATTAATCAACAGGAAAGGGGGAGGGGAGCTAGCAGAGGATAAAAAAAAAGAGGGTGAAAGCTGGCGGCAAAAGGAATTAAAAAAGAAAGGGGGAAGCTTGGGTTCTGCAAAAAACAAAGGCATAGAGAGCTTTAGGGGGTGGCGATAATGGAGAGAAGTGTTTCGGTTTGGTTTGGTTTGGCCGCAATCGTATGCTCTGTAACGGGGAGATCAGCCGAAAAGAGTGAATCAAAAGAGTTCGTTATGGCTTTGGATCACTCTAACTTTACTGACATTGTTAGTAAGCACAACTTTGTTGTCGTCGAATTTTACGCTTCTTGGTGTAGGCACTGTAAGAGTCTTGCTCCAAAGTATGAGAAGGCAGCATCTATATTGAGTAAACACGACCCTCCAATCATTCTAGCTAAAGTTGATGCCAATGAGGAAGCAAACAAAGATATAGCAAATGAATATGAAGTCAAGGGTTACCCTACGCTTAAAGTTTTGAGAAATGGAGGAAAGAATATTCAAGAATACAAAGGTCCACGTGAAGCTGATGGTATTGTGGAGTATTTGAAGAAACAAAGTGGTCCTGCTTCTGATGCCAGTAATCTTATTGATGACAAGAAGATAATAGTTGTTGGGGTGTTCCCAAAATTCTCTGGAGAAGAGTTTGAGAGCTATATAGCTCTTGCTGAGAAATTGCATTCTGACTATGAATTTGCTCATACTTTGGATGATAAACACCTTCCCCTTCATTAGCCACTGGCCCTGTCGTTAGACTTTTCAAGCCTTTTGATGAACTCTTTGTTGACTTCAAGGAGTTTAACGTGGAAGCTCTAGAGAAGTTTGTTGAAGAATCTAGCATTCCTTTTGTGACTCACTTTAACAGCAACCCGCGCGCCAGTCCGATCCGGATGTATCGGATCCACTTCTTTTTTTTTAAGTATTTTCTTTTTCTATTTCATTTTTTTATTATTTATGATTTGATATTATTTGTTTAGTTTAATTTAATTTTATTGTTAATTTTATTTATTATTTCGGACTAATCTTATTTTTTTAGTTTTGATTTTTGCAGGTATACTTTTAAGATTAATTATTTTTAGGATTTTAGGATTATTATTATTTTTATTTTTAGATGTCACGATTTTAGGATTATTTTTAGGATTATTATTATTTTTATTTTTAAATGTCATGATCTTAGGATTATTATTTTTAGGATTATTTTTCTTATTATTATTAGATTCGTATGATTTTGGATTTTTATTTTTAGATAAACATGATAATTATTTTATTTTAGTTGGCATGTTTAGGTTATATTTTTATTTTATTTTAGATGGCATGATTTATGATTTTTCTAATTTTTTTTTTTATATTTTTTAGACATTGCATGAATCAGGATTTTTATTGTTTTTTTATATTTTTGCATGATTTAGGAATTGGCAAGATTTTGTGATTTTCTTTTGTTAGATTTTTGCATGATTTAAATATAATATTTTTTTTTTAGTTTACATGATTAGGAAAATAGGTATTTACTTAGGATCGATTAAAACCATTTAGATAAGACCAATTTAGGATGATATATGACTGATGTGGTACTATGTTTATAGGCGTTGTGTGGGTGCTCATCCTTCTCCACACGTAACCGAACTCCCGAACCTAGTTCTGAAACGTAGATCGAACCCTATTCCTTTTAGGGTACCTTAGTCAAGCTTAAGATCACTTTAAGAAAAATAGATTCATAAAGGTGACTAATCACACCTAGTTAGATGGTTAGTGGCGACTCCATGATTTGCGTCTAACTTGCTAAATTCGCATTTGGCACGTTATGACAGTTTGGCGACTCCACTGGGGATTTTAGAGAGTCGAGCCATAGGTTAGTCACATGTTATATTTGGTCTTAAATTTGATCTTAAATGTTTTTTTTTTTTGATTTCTAGCATTTTAATCTTTTTTTTTCTTGTTAGTCACTTGATAAATTGCTCATCCATGTCTTCCAGGACAGTCTCACAGGTTCTGCTGCCAGGTGGTATGTTCAGCTAGATAAGATCCGCATCCGTACTTGGAAGGAATTAGTAAAGGCCTTTATTAATCACTAGAAGCACATTGTTGACATGGCCCCTGATCGATTAACCTTACAGAATATGGAGAAGAAAGCTACTTAAATCTTCAAAGAGTATGCTCAGAGATAAAGGGATATTGCTGGCGAAGTTCAACCACCTCTCATTGAAAGGGAAACTACAGTCTTGTTTGTTAGTACCCTTAAAGCACCATACTATGAAAGGATGATTGGGAATGCCACCAAGAATTTTGCAGACATGGTAATCTTCGGGGAGATAAATGAGAATGCTATGTAGAGTGGGAAGCTTGAAGCTGGAGAGATATTCGATGCAAAGAATGGGGCATCTAAAAAGAAGGAAAAAGCTGTTAAAGATGTTATTTATGGAGGACAACAAGCAGGAGGTCTTCCCCCATACCATCCATATCCCATGTACCAACATTATTACCCCATTGTAAATAATGTTGCACCACAACCAACTTTTCCCCCAAACTTTTACCCACAACCACCTGCTTTCATGACTGGTCCATCTACACCTGCAGCTAGGCCTGTCCCCCAAAGAAGACCAAAAAATAGTCAAGAGAAAATTTTGATCCCAATTTCAGATCTTTTGCCTTTGTTGATAAAAAACCAGTATCTTACTCCTTTGCCTTTAAAGACAATTCCAAATCCATCAACAATGAATTATGATCCTAACAGCAAGTGCGATTATCATATAGGGGCAATTGGGCATTCAACGAAAAAATGCTGGCAGTTGAAAGAAAAGATTGAAGATCTCATTAATGACGGTACCTTGACTTTGGATGTTTTGGAACAATGGAGATCTGGAGTTTGAATATGGGGAATGTCACCTCAAATACTCAGTCTGAATAATTCCAAATTTGTGATGTTTTCATTTTTTCCTAGGCATGGCATTTTTAACATTGATTAGGTGTTTGATAGTTTTGTTTAAATTTTGCTGGAAATTGTTTATGTTTGCATGACTTATTTTCGAAAATATTTTGGATCTTAAAGAAGATTGGTGATTATTTCTTAGAAATAAACTTTGCAACCTATTCCCATGACCAGTTAGTTGTAAAAGCTTAATTCCTTTGATAATATAAGTTTGAAATTTCATAAACCTCACCTTCTTTTGACCAAGAAATGAATCCCAAAAGGTCAATAATCTTCGTCTAAGCAATGAGCAATGAGATAAACATTTAATTTGCAAAACATTTTTCGAAAACCGATACATGAGGCACTCTTTTGAAAGACTTTGGATTTTGGTAATTCGGTAAATGTCAAGGCTATCTAGAGCCTCAAACATATCACCTTTAAGTTCTTTCACCATGACTGTATTTTTCCTTTTCTAAATGGTATCCTTTACTTGCAGCATAGGGAAAAATTATCTTAAAGTCATGTTTTCCCAGCATCCTTGAATGCATTGACTTGAATGACATGCATTTTCACCCAGTTATCCTTTACCATGTCTTAGGGCAGGATTACCAAAGAACCAAACGACCCGATATTTTTGCACACCATTATCGACTTGTGCAAACTTTGTTTTCTTTTATGATTAAACGAAATTGCATGGACATCTTGAGAAAGCCGGGAAAAGGAGAATTGTTGGGTTGGGCCTTCATTTGGATAGGCATATTGAGATGATGTACGAGTTGCAAAAAAAAAAATTGTGATATCATGCATATGAGATATTCAAATGGTTTTAAAGGCAATTTTATTATCTACTTCACCTGGGGTTTGCTATTCAATGGAAATATTCATACTTGACATGAGAGATGGCCATCTTTCATATTCCTTTCACAAAATGAGAAATTATCCTTTGCTACCCCTTTGAGCCTATTTAAATCTTTCTTTGAACCTTAACTAAGGATCACCCTCCACACCAGATGGGTAAGTACGAAGGATTATCTTTCTATGGAGGAATGAATGTTTGGATCATATTTCTACATCATGAAAAGAATGCCTTATGTCAGGGGGCAAATGTTGAAATGGATTGAGTCTGTGAAAAGAAAAAAAAGAAAAAAATGGAAAGAAAAGTTCATAAGATGAAATCCTCATGAAGAGAAATGATCCATGGTTTGATGAAAAGAGAGATAGAAAATACATGGGAAGTAGAAATGATGAAATCCTCATGAAGAGAAATGATCCATGGTTTGATTACCTTCAAAATGAAGAGAAAGATATGAAATATTGAAGACATGATCCTTGGTTTAATTACCTTTAAACACGTTTTGGGCCTGATTATCTTTTTTTTCACAACCCCAAACTTTAGCCTACATTACAAGCTTTAAAAGTCCATTTTGAACAAGTATGAATGTTAAAGTTTGAGAGTTTTTCTTCAGATTCTATCTCATCTTTTTGAATTGTCATTGAAGAAGTTTGAATTCTCAAATGCATGGTAGAGCAACAAAAAAAAAAAAGAGGAAAAAGAATGGAGCTCTGGGGTGAAAACCCAAAAAAGGGCAGTCTAGAGCAAAAATTTAAAAGCAGTTACTGCATGATTATGCCAAGGCCCAACAGGAAGTACAAGAGAAATGATGGCTTGAACCTACCATGGAACACCGAACACTCTTGAGAAACTTAAAAGATCAACATCATTTGGATGACTTGGCCCAAAAATTGAAAATCTTTTTTCCTTTCTTGTCCAAATTTTGAATCCATCATAGATAGTATTGACATTTGTTAAATTGCTATATATCAAGAAACTAAGAAAGAGTGCCAAAATGGATTGTGTTTTAAAATAAAACTTTTCGTGAAAACCTGATTGTTGAAGGAAATTCATTATGAGTTTAGATGAAGAAATATTGATTTTCCCTTAGGTGATGAAACCTCTTTTGATAACTAAAACCTTTACAAATTGAAATACCCAATTCGTTTGAAAGAGCCAAATGTGATTCACTTTGTCCATTCTTGGAAGTAATCGTCAATTTTTAAGAGATCGAAAGTTGTATTTTTGTTTAGAAAAATGGAAACTTGATTTTTGAACATGGAAAATAGTGATGTGGGGGCAAATTTTATTTATCATGAGGCATGATTGAAAACGATTTTTGGGCATATTCTTTCTTTTCAAAGAATTTTCAAAAGATTGGAATATGAAAACATTCAGGTTTGGAATGATATAAATTTGAGTTTTGAACCAGTGACATTTTTGGGGGCAAAAATGAGAAGATTTTTCACCATGATAAGAGGATTGGTTTCTAGAATGGAATCTATTGAGCCGGCAAATGGCAGAGTAGGCTTTTTTCATTAAAGATTTTTCAGTTTGAAATTTGAATATGCTTGAAGATGACATTCTGGGAAGAAAGGAGAATGTGATAAGAACAATGAAAGAGTCTGGAAATAATCTGTTTAAAGCTGAGGAACTAAAAGAGATGTCTTTTTGAGAAAGAAAAAGCATTGTGATCAACTGATGAAATTAGCGGAAGTCAGCCTGGTTCTAAGTCCAAGCATTTGGAAGCTGAAAAATGACGAAATGATGAGCTTGAGTATCCTTTTGTCACAATTAAAGATTCATGATATTAGTTTGCATTCCATCACATGACATTCATTTTATGCATTGCATTTCATGGCATTCATGTCATTCATCGCGTGGATTTAATATATGAGTAAGATTTTAGTTTTTGAATTTTTGAAATCAAACTTTTTCTTTTGTTTTTATTAGGGATGGTTATTTTCAAGGAGAAGTTTTGAATCTCAGTTGAGAAAGATTTTCAAGGTAAGGATTTTGAGCATTCAGTTGAGGAAAGCATAAAAAATGATTAAAAAATGTCATTTTCAAAACCTCCGGGTATATTTTCAAAGCCTCCGAGTATCCTTTAAAAGCCTCCGGATATCTTTTCAAAACCTCCGGGTATCCTTTAAAAACCTCCGGGTATACTTTGGAAGCCTCCGGGTATCTTTTCAAAACCTCCGGGTATCCTTTCAAAGCCTCCGGGTATCTTTTCAAAACCTTCAGATATCTTTTCAAAACCTCCGGGTATCTTTTCAAAGCCTTCGGGTATCATTTCAAAAGCCTTTGTGTATCATTTTAAAAGTCTCAGGGTATCTTTAGTTTGATTTGTCTAAAATCTCAGGGTATGTTTAGTTTGATTTGTCCAAAACCTCCGGGAATCATTTTTCAAAACCTCAGGGTATGTTTAGTTTGATTTGTGCAAAACCTCCGGGTACATCTATAAGAATCTCCAAGTATCAATTTAGAACTTTTGGATATAATTTTTCAAAAATCTTAAGAGCAGTTTTTCTTCGTTTGGTATCTAAAGTTGATGCCTCGTTGGTAGGAGTTTTTTTTATCGTTTGATATTTAAAGTTGATGTCTAGCTGGTAGGAGTTTTTTTATCGTTTGATATTTAAAATTGATGCCTTGTTGGGAGGAGTTTTTATCGTTGGGAATTTAAAGTTGATGCCTCGCTGGTAGGAGTTTTTTTTTTTTATCGTTTGATATTTAAAGTTAATGCCTCGTTGGTAGGAGTTTTTTATCATTTGATATTTAAAATTGATGCCACATTGGTAGGAGTTTTTTATCATTTGATATTTAAAGTTGATGCCTCGCTGGTAGGAGTTTTTTTTTCATTGATTGATATTTAAAGTTGATGCCTCGTTGGGAGGAGTTTTTCATGTTGGGTTTATTTAAAAGTTTATGCCTCATTTAGAGGAGCATTTCTACGATGGGATTTTCTTAAAGTATTTAGTGTCTTTTTTAATTTTTGAGAACATGTAAGGTGTCTACATCTTTGCACATCCCCTGATTCTCAGGGAACGCACAAAGAGGGGCAACTGTAGACACCGAATTTTATCCGGGTTATATTATTAATTTTTTTGTAACAACCAAGGTTACGTACAATCGTGTAAAGTTAAATCCTGAAAATTTTTAAGGGCAAACTTGGAAGTTGGTAAGAAGTTATAAGTGAAGGAAATAAAAAAAGAAAGGATCAAATTGAACAAACTAAAAAGTTTAGGGGCTTAATGGTTATTTATGAAAAGTTGAGGGACCAATGTGCAATTATACCAAAAATTGAAAAATATCTTTATAATTATCTTTATATCTTGAAAATTCTAGAAATTTTTTTCTTATTTCTTAGGTGATAGCCGGCGACACCCCTTCTCATTCTATCAAAATTCTCTTCATCCTCTCAAAAATTTTCTTCAAGTATTTCCACCAAAATCTCATCAACAATCACATCCAAGGTTAGTTTCTTGATTAATTCTTCCTTTTCTTTAGATATTCTACATGAACATGCTAAGATCTTAGCTCCATAAACATGTTAAGATCTGAAATCCATCTATTAAGTATGAGTTTTACTCACCTTTGGTAAGAATTAAAAGGATTTGAAAGCATGAACAAGAAAATGGGAAGAAAAAGCAAAACAGGGAAAATTAAGCATGCTTGTTGTTCGGATTTTCTGGGTTCGGAACATATGGTTTTGTATTTTTTTTTTTTGATATTTTTCCTAGAAACTAGACTTCAATACGAGAATTTTAGTTTTTGAATCACCCAAAACCGATAAGCGATTAAAAAGATAAAATTCGGTGAAGTGGGCTATTCTGTGTTGACCCCTGTTTTGGCATAGTTTCGGGATTTATCAAATTTGATCACGATTTGGTTCTAATTGTCTAAGTTAGTTATTTTCTTCATAAAGTAGACTTATTGATTGAAATAAACCAATTGGAATCACTTCAAAATTCCTTACCAAACTCAAGTTATGATTTTTCTAATCTATGATAGTAAGGAATTTATTGTTTAAGAGAAATATAGTACTAAATGATGGTTATGGATTATGAAAATCTCTAAGGCATGGAGTACTAGAAAGGAATTTGATAAGGACATGAATATGGAGTTGAATTTTGAAGAAAATGATTATGGAAATGATATTAAAAATTTGGGATATGTTGTTTTGAGTATGAGAAATTAGTATTGACCTTGAGGGAAGATTATGAGATTTAAGTTGCATTTATAATTGTGTAATGCTTTGAGTATGTATAGATACTAATTATCGTTAATCTCTAGGCCACGTAGATCCAACGTCACCTGTGGATCCTAAAGTTTCAGATCGAGGTGTACAGTGAGATCATCTCAAGGATTGTGAGTAGACGACAATTATAGTTATTTGAAATTTCTTTAATTATAATTATAATTTTTTTAGCATGATATTTATTTTAAGTATTAAAGGTATATGCGATATATAATCATATGAATTGATTTGTTATTAAAGTACATTTATTTCAAGAAATATTAGATTGAGCAAGTTGGTTGATTTATGAAATATGATTATACATAGAATTTGACGTACATGGTTTTGGCTCCACCTGACTTAATGTATGAGATTATTCCCTTGACCGAAATACGGGAGCTGCGTGCTACGCCTTTGTGGCGGGAGCCACCTCCAGAGCCCCAATTTCGTGATATTAGACTGGGGTATGGGAGCTGCGTGTTACGCCTTTATGGTGGGAGCCACCTCCAGAGTCCCTATCGTGTTATATTTGCCTTTTGGGGGCACATCATAGTGACACATATGCCTTTGGGGCGTCCTATGGTGGTATTGGCCTTTGGGGCCGGCTACTAGTATGCCTACATGGATATTACCTGGTTATTTCATGGATGTACTCTTGTGCATGACAGAAAGTTGGAGCCCAATTATATGAAACCTGATTTACTTTACAGATTTTATACATTGATTTGGTATTATATACTGATATACATTTGAAAACTTCGCTACATCTTCGAATTATTCATTATGGTTATACTATTATTTATTTTGAAAACGTATATTATGTTTTAAAGGATTATAATCATAGTATTCAAATGTTTTAAAAGTTGTCTACTCACTGAGATATTCATATATCTCACCTTTTCATATTCTCATTTTCAGGTGACAGTTAGGTGTCGAGATTGTAACCTTCCTCTACTCTCTGCTTCAAATAGTATATTGACGTGGTGGGCATCATACTAAAAATTTCTTGAAGTCTTGATCTTTTGATGTCTCTTATCTAGTAAACCTTTTTGAGATAGGTTTACTTTTAGATGATTTGTATATAATTGAAGTTATGAGACAACAAATCAATATGTATTGGTTTGAATATAGATTGATCATGGTTAATGTTAGATTATGCATGTATAAATGTGATAAATGGTATTGAGAAATATTGCTTATTGAGGATATGAACTGAGTGTTATTTGCAGGATGGTTATAGTTAAGATAGAAAGGAAACTCTGCCGGATTTTAAGAAGATTATCCGGACAGGGTGTTACAATTTTAGTTTAGGTTAATTATTTATTTTTTAATTTTATTTTCTAATTTGTTTTTATATTATTTTCGGATTAAATAAAAATAAAAAAAGGTGAAAAATAGAAAATGAAAAAGAGAAATTCGGATAAAAAGGAAAAATGAAAAAAACCAGTTTGGATTGAACTTGGTTTCTTCCTTGGATCAGATTTGGTTTTTGAAACAAAACAAAACTCTCTTTACAGATTAGAAATCATAACCCAGTGAAATTCAAACTCTAGACCCGATTGAACTAGGACTCCTCTAGGATTTTTTCTATAAAAACAACTCATTAATCAACAGGAAAGGGGGAGGGGAGCTAGCAGAGGATAAAAAAAAAAGGGTGAAAGCTGGCGGCAAAAGGAACTAAAAAAGAAAGGGGGAAGCTTGGGTTCTGCAAAAAACAAAGGCATAGAGAGCGTTAGGGGGTGGCGATAATGGAGAGAAGTGTTTCGGTTTGGTTTGCTTTGGCCGCAATCGTATGCTCTCTAACTGGGAGATCAGCCGAAAAGAGTGAATCAAAAGAGTTCGTTTTGGCTTTGGATCACTCTAACTTTACTGACATTGTTAGTAAGCACATCTTTGTTGTCGTCGAATTTTACGCTCCTTGGTGTAGGCACTGTAAGAGTCTTGCTCCAGAGTATGAGAAGGCAGCATCTGTATTGAGTAAACACGACCCTCCAATCATTCTAGCTAAAGTTGATGCCAATAAGGAAGCAAACAAAGATATAGCAAATGAATATGAAGTCAGGGGTTACCCTACGCTTAAAGTTTTGAGAAATGGAGGAAAGAATATTCAAGAATACAAAGGTCCACGTGAAGCTGATGGTATTGTGGAGTATTTGAAGAAACAAATGTTGAGAAAAGCTTAGAGTAGATAACTCTAATTTTACCACTCAAAGAAGAAAGTTTAGATTTTAGGAAAACTCACAAATGCTCACACTTCACTCTAGACTACACACTTTAGAGAAGAACTCCTTAGGAGAACTTAGAACTTTTATTGCTTATTGAAGCTTACTACTTGATGATTTAGAAATGCAAGGGAGGGGGGTATTTATACAATACCAAGACAAACACAAGCCACACAAATATAAAATCTAAATAAATTACAACCACCCATTGTTGTTTAATAACAACCACACATTTAAATCACACAACTACAACCACACATTAAACCACACAATTGCAACCACACATTTTTAGGCTTTTATTTTTCCTTGGGCTGGTATTGGACAATTTAACACTCCCCCTCAATACCAGCTCTTCCTCTTTGCACCATGTTGAGTTGACGACGAAACATTTCAAATTTGTTGATACTCAAACCTTTTGTGAATAAATCTGCCATTTGATCATCTGTCTTGATCTGCTTCATCTCAATCTCTTCTTGTAGAACCTTTTCTCTGATAAAGTGATAATGCACTTCTATATGTTTGGTTCTTGCGTGAAAGACTGGATTTTCTGCCAAACGAATTGCTGACTGGTTGTCGCAATACAACGGAACTGCATAATCTACTGGTTGATGTAGATCACTCATTAGTTGTATCTGCCACGTACACTCTTGAGCTGCCATTGCTGCTGCTCGATACTCAGCTTCGGTAATTGACAATGATACCGTTGGTTGTCTCTTACTGCACCAGGAAATTGTTCCAGAACCAAGTTTAAACATGTACCCAGTTGTTGATCTCCTGGTGTCATGATCTCCTGCATAGTCAGCATCACAATAACCAACTAACTTACAGTCTTCACCTTTCTTGTACAAAAGATCATAATCTATTGTACTTTTCACATATCTCAGTATTCGTCGAACTGCTTCTAAATGAGGTTTCTTCGGATTTTGCATATACCGACTCATCACACCAACTGTATAAGAAATGTCAGGTCGAGTCAAGGTTAAGTAGATCAGGCTACCTACCAATTGTCGATACATAGTTGCATCTTCCAAGTCTTTGCCTTCAAGTGCACACATCTTGCCATTTGGTTCCATCGGTGTTGAAATTGGCTTGCTCTCGAGCATTCCAAACCTTTTTAGCAAATCTTTAGAATATTTTTGTTGACAGAGAAATATTCCATCTTGTATGTGATCAACCTCTAGACCAAGAAAGTGCTTGAGTTGTCCAAGTTCTTTCATTTGGAAACGAACTGATAAATTCTCCTTGGTTTGAAGAATTTCTGCCTCATAATCACCAGTTATGATTAAATCATCCACATATATCAATACGATAGCTAGCTTTCCTCCATTAGCTTTGACAAACAAGCTGGAATCTGCAGGTGTCACTGAATAACCACTATGAGTTAAAAATTCAGCAATCTTACCATACCATGCTCTAGGTGCTTGTTTCAATCCGTAAAGTGCCTTTCGCAGCTTACACACATGCTCAGGATGATTTTGGTTTTGAAATCCCAATGGTTGAATCATGTAGATTTCCCGATCTAGCTCTCCATGAAGGAATGCATTCTTCACACCCATCTGCCACAAGTTCCAGTCTTTGTTGGCTGCAAGGGCAAGTAGGACTCGTACGGTTGTAAGTCTTGCCACCGGACTAAACGTTTCATCATAGTCTAGCTCATACTTCTGAGAGAAACCACGAGCCACCAACTGTGCCTTGTACCTTTCAATCGACCCATCTGGACGATGTTTTATCTTGTAAACCCACTTGCAGGATATGGGTTTCACATCTCTTGGTTTTGGCACTAGATCCCAAGTCTGATTCTGCTCAAGCGCAGTGATCTCTTCTTTCATAGCCATAATCCACTCAGAACTCTGTGATGCTTCTTCAAACGTCTCAGGTTCTGTTGCAATTGGTTCTTCCACTATGGCTGCATTAGCATATTTGGGATTTGGCTTCCATGCTCTTGTTGTCCTTCGGATTTGTGATTGTGGAGATGGTTCTTCCACTTCACTCGATCTAACATCTGGTTGATACACACCAGTTTGCCAAGGACTCTGGACTAACACTTGCTCGTCATGGTCATCATCACATAGGTCTTCTACTTCGTCTGAAGTTGATTGAAGTTGGACAATATACTCTCCCATTTTCTGTTGTAGCATGTCTTCAAATTCTTTTGAATCTGACAACACCTCCTTTTCTGAGGACCACCAAGAAGATGCTTCATCGAATACCATATTGCGTGAAGTGTAACACCTTCCACTCGTAGGATCACAACATTTCCACCCTTTCCTTTGGTTGTCGTATCCCACAAAGATACACCTAGTTGCTTTCTTATCAAACTTGCTACGTAAATGATCAGGAACAAATACATAACATACACAACCAAATACTCGAAAGTAGCTGACTGAAGGTTTCATTTTCCACAATTTCTCAAAGGGTGAAACAAACTCTAACCTTGGTTGAGGAAGTTTGTTGATCACATGGGCTGCGGTTCTCATAGCTTCGGCCCAAAATCTTCCGGGTACATTCTTTGCATGCAGCATACTCCAACAAATTTCTGCAAGATGCCGATTCTTTCTCTCTGCTACACCATTCTGTTGTGGTGTATTGACACAAGTATACTGATGACGTATGTTGCATTCTCGTAGGTATTGAGAGAATTCACCTGAGCTATATTCTCCTCCATTGTCTGTGCGCAAGCAACATATCTTCTTTCCCACTTCTCCTTCAACTATCTCTTTGAACTCTTTAAACTTTGAGAAAGTGTCAGACTTTTCTTTCATAAAGAAAACCCACACATACCTGGAGAAATCATCAATAAACGTCACCATGTACCGCATTCCACTAATTGATGGTTGCTTAACGGGCCCAAATACATCAGAGTGAACTAACTCTAATGGTTCTTTTGCTTTAAACTTTGACTCCTCGTATGGCAATTGGTGTGCTTTACCATATTGGCATCCTGCACAAACTGTGTCTGTTCTTATGTCAAGCTGAGGAAGTCTCTTAAGCATCGACTTCTTCATCATCATACTTAGCTTGGAATAACTAACATGACCTAACCGCATGTGCCATAAATCTGCTGTATCGCTCCTTCTTGTCTTGTCTACATATGCTGACTCTGCTGACATCACGTAGACTGACTCCAGACGTCGTCCTTCCATCATCGGTTGTCCTGAGATTTTGAGATCACGATATACCTTCACATCCCTTGGACCAAACAGAATATGGTGACCTGACGATGTTAATTGTGCCACTGAAAGCAAATTTTTCTTCATGCTTTGGACATGGTAAACATCTTGTAGTGGTACCTGATTATGACTATATCGAGGTGCTACTACCGTCTTACCGATGTGAGTAATCGGTAATCTTGAATTATCAGCTGTCACAACAATGCGATTTCCCTTGTATTCTGACAGGTTCTGCAACTTCTGTTTATCGCCTGTCATGTGATTTGAGCAACCTGAATCGACAATCCAGTCATTCTCATAGTCAATTCGGTCAGCCGTTGTTACTGTGAGAGCTAACTCTTCCTCTTCCATAGCAAAAAATGCTTCAGCGTCCCAATCATCTTCGCTTTTCTCCTTTGTACTAGAAGTAGCAGCATTGCTCTCAGCGGGCCTTTTGTTAAACCAACAATCTTTTGCCATGTGACCTTTCTTGTCACAGTTGTAACAGTTAGCTTCAAATCTTTTATTGTTGCTACGATTCTTTGAAGCTCCCCCTAGACGAGAGCTCCTTTCTCCTTGATGACTTTTTGTCTCGTCACCATACTTTTTAGATCCACCACCGACGTGCTGTTTGAATTTGCCTTTGCTTTTGTTGGTGTAGAGTGCTTCCTCTTCACTTTTCAACGAGACCCCTCCCATTTGCTTGGCCATAGATTCTTGACCAACAAGCAAATTTTCAAACTTTACAAGTGATGGTTGAGTTGGCCATCCTTGTATAGCGGCAACGAAGCTGCGATATTCGGGCCTCAAACCATGGATAATTATTCTTTTTACCCTGGTATCTCCAATAGCAGCTGTAGGATCTAAATCAGAAATTTCACGGCATAACGTTTTTACCTTGTGAAAGTATTGAGCAATCGGTATATCTCGTTGTGCAACTGATAACAATTCATTCTCAAGAAGTTGAAGTCTTGTGTCATTCTTTCTCGAAAAGAGTGCATCTAAAGTATCCCACGCTTCTTTTGGCGTTTCTAGCTTTTGTATGTGTTCCAACATTTCTTCTTCAACTGTGGTCTTAAGAGCAAACATGGCTTTACCCACTTTAATCTTCCATTTGCGCAAGGTTCCTTGAGAATCTTCTTGCTCGGGCTTCGTAACTTCACTACCACCAACGACTTCCCAAAGGTCTTGACCTTGTAGGTAAGACATCATACACGTCTTCCACGTGTTGTAATTTTTGTGATTGAGCTTCTTGATTCCTCCAACTACTTGAAGATCACCCATCGTGTCGGCAAGACTCTAACAATACCGAACAAGCTTGATTTTGAGACACAAACTTGTAGAGTACAAACTCCTCACGACTCAAGAACGCTCAAACCAAAAATAGTACCTGAATAACTATTTCACCGTGAACAGTACCGTATACGTGAATAGTATCGTATACCATATACTTGAATAAATCTCGTATATGTTAAAAATTACTATAAAAGTATATAGTGACACGTGTGAATAGTAACTATGGTAGTAACTCACAACCTAGCTCTGATACCAATTGTTGAGAAAAGCTTAGAGTAGATAACTCTAATTTTACCACTCAAAGAAGAAAGTTTAGATTTTAGGAAAACTCACAAATGCTCACACTTCACTCTAGACTACACTCTTTAGAGAAGAACTCCTTAGGAGAACTTAGAACTTTTATTGCTTATTGAAGCTTACTACTTGATGATTTACAAATGCAAGGGAGGGGGGTATTTATACAATACCAAGACAAACACAAGCCACACAAATATAAAATCTAAATAAATTACAACCATCCATTGTTGTTTAATAACAACCACACATTTAAATCACACAACTACAACCACACATTAAACCACACAATTGCAACCACACATTTTTAGGCTTTTATTTTTCCTTGGGCTGGTATTGGACAATTTAACAACAAAGTGGTCCTGCTTCTGATGCCAGTAATCTTATTGATGACAAGAAGATAATAGTTGTTGGGGTGTTCCCAAAATTCTTTGGAGAAGAGTTTGAGAGCTATATAGCTCTTGCTGAGAAATTGCATTCTGACTATGGATTTGCTAATACGTTGGATGAATCATTAGTCACTGGCCCTGTCGTCAGATTTTTCAAGCCTTTTGATAAACTCTTTGTTGACTTCAAGGAGTTTAATGTGGAAGCTTTAGAGAAGTTTGTTGAAGAATCTAGCATTCCTTTTGTGACTCACTTTAACAGCAACCGCGCGCCAGTCCGATCCGGATGTATCGAATCCACTTCTTTTCTTTTTTTAAAGTATTTTCTTTTTCTATTTCATTTTTTTATTATTTATGATTTGATATTATTTGTTTAGTTTAATTTAATTTTATTGTTAATTTTATTTATTATTTCGGACTAATCCTATTTTTTTAGTTTTGATTTTTGCAGGTATACTTTTAAGATTAATTATTTTTAGGATTTTAGGATTATTATTATTATTTTTATTTTTAGATGTCATGATTTTAGGATTATTTTTAGGATTATTATTATTATTATTATTTTTAAATGTCATGATCTTAGGATTATTATTTTTAGGATTATTTTTCTTATTATTATTAGATTCGTATGATTTAAGATTTTTATTTTTAGATAAGCATGATTATTATTTTATTTTAGTTGGCATGTTTAGGTTATATTTTTTTTTTATTTTAGATGGCATGATTTATGATTTTTCTAATTTTTTTTTTTATATTTTTTAGACATTGCATGAATCAGGATTTTTATTGTTTTTTTATATTTTTTGCACGATTTAGGAATTGGCAAGATTTTGTGATTTTCTTTTGTTAGATTTTTGCATGATTTAAATATAATATTTTTTTTAGTTTACATGATTAGGAAAATAGGTATTTACTTAGGATTGATTAACACCATTTAGATAAGACCAAATTAGGATGATATGTGACTGATGTGATACTATTTTTATAAGCGTTGTGGGGGTGCTCATCCTTCTCCACACGTAACCGAACTCCCGAACCTAAACGTAGATCGAAACCTATTCCTTTTAGGGTACCTTAATCAAGCTTAGGATCACTTTAAGAAAAATAGATTCATAAAGGTGACTAATCACACCTAGTTAGATTGTTAGTGGCGACTCCATGATTTGCGTCTAACTTGTTAAATTTGCATTTGGCACGTTATGACACCGTTCATTTGTAAAGATCTGAACCCTTAATGTAAGGGGACCCAAATAGAGGCCTCCCCAGCTTCATTTATATCATTCAACACTTGAGTATCAGCATTCTTCTCTCATTTTTTTCTGTGTTCTATTTTTCTACTTAGCCCCAATAACTTTTATCTGTGTTCTATTTTTCTATTTAGCCCCAGTAACTTTTAGCTATGAGCATTCTTCTCTCATTTTTTTTTCCTGTGTTTTATTTTTCTACTTAGCCTCAGTAACTTTTATCTGTGTTCTATTTTTCTACTTAATTCCAATATCTACTTAGCCTCAGTAACTTTTAACTGTGAGTTAGCAGTGCCTTTCTTGAGTGTTAACAAGCTGATTTAGGTATCCAAGGAAGCGACTTTTCACATCCAAGGAAGCGACTTTTCACATCCAAGGAAGCGACTTTTCGCCTATGGACGCACGGTTCGCAAACGCTAAAGTTCCGAGTCCGTGACATTTGGTCATGGATGGTAATAATCTCTCACGTTTCTTTCCACTTCTTGTAACCACTGGTTGAATATTTATGTAACTGCTACTGCATTTTTTGCCTTCAAACCGAACTTCTCTCTACTTTAATGTTGATAACTGTTCCTGATGAAGATTGGAACATCTCCACTGACGATGAACTTTTTCCAGCACCAAGGCCTTTTCAGCAAATTTCCAAGATATTAAAGTTCCACCACATCGAAATCTCCCTGATTTTTAGCCTTACCTCAACCGTTGTATTGAGAGTCCTTATACCAAATGTATAACCGCTTATAACTACCATATCAGCCATCATGCTAGATTTTATCTAGTAAAGATAATTGTCATAAAGTACCATCTGACTTGAACTCTCTTGTTTTTGGGTTCAATCCATGTAGTTATGGACTTTTTTTTTTTTTTTTTTTTGGGTTCAGTCCATGTAGTTATGTATTCTTTTTTCTACTTAAGCTTACGATAGCTCAAAGGCATTGAGCCTCTTCACGGTTTGAGTTCAAACTATGATCCATTCTCTTAACTGATCAATTAACAATTAATTAATCAACTTTAAACAAAATTTATTCATTAAATTATCTGAATTGGGTTGGATCTAATCCACATTTTATAACTAATATTGCTTGACTTAATTTATGGATTATTTTAACTCAATAATTATAAATTATTTCTTGTCTCAACAATCAAGAAAACATTTTAGTAAACAATTGCTAAAAATGTTGTATGCTTGGATACATCACATATTAGCGTCCATTTGTCTCAAAAATCTTGGTCCATTTGTCTCATGAATCTTTGAGAGGAGATTCTATTCTCAAAAAGCATCCAAGATGATGTGAACCAAAGGGCACTTAAAGGAAGGAAATTTTAAGGCAGCCGCGAAAGTAGAATCACTCATATGAGAACTTTTTGTACCGCAAAAAGCATTCTTCATTGTTCTCCATTTTTTTCCTCTCTTTTGGTTATATAAGCTAAATAATCATTTTAATGCTATCAATGTATTATGTAAAGTGTTTGACAATGTACAATCGTACGGGGGAATGATATTCAGGGCGCCCATCTTCATATTATATATGATACAATTGGTGAATGCCCCCAAAAAATTTTGCAAGTTCGCCAGCCTTCGGCATTAATTCAAAATCCGAATCTTCAAGATAGAACCATTGTTGGGCTGTCCAACAATGAGCAAGCCATCCATCATGCAGGAACAGGGCTTAGACCGGAAGAGCGTTGCACACCAGCGGCGTAGTCTCGTGCCCACAAGTCATAATGTATGATTTCCTCTAGGGAAGGAGAAACCACTAATTCTTCCTGGTGCTTCTCACAAGTTAGCTCCACCACCTTGAAAATATCCAAATAGCTGATCCTGAAACAGGGAAACTATTTATTAGCTCCAGGTCACCAGGTTCTTACAGCAAGCAAATGAATGGAGAAGTACATGTGCCTGCCAATTTAAGCCTCGTGTCATGATAACAAAAAGCTATGTTACTCCGAATCTTCATTTATCTTGAAGTACACTCATGTCTAACGTATATCCGGACATAAATAAGGAGATATGATCATCCAATGACCCTCCAAATACATGAAAATCTTTATAAAAAAAAATTGATCATACTCGTGTCCGACATTTACACCCGAATCCGAGTAACATACACAAAAAGTTCAACAATCATCACTATATATTGACTTTAACCTAATTCCAGAGACGGGTCATCATCCAGCTTCTTCCCAAAATGCTAGTAGTACTTTTTCCAAAGATGATGAAGCCAAAAATCGTGTTTAGGGGTATGACATAATATATATATATATATATATATAGAGAGAGAGAGAGAGAGAGACAGAGAGAGAGAGAGTGTTTTCAATAGAAATAAAACTTGTATATGAGAAAATTTAAATATAATGATATTAAATTTACAAACAATGTATAAATTTCTTTTAATGAAAAATAAATTCAAAATTCAAATATTATAATTCATATGACACATGTAAAAGATTTAATAAGAATTGAAGTCTCTATGCAAAACAAAAATCTACTCTAACTAAAATAAAAATAAGATTATTCCTTAAAATAAAAAAGGCATACACAGGTTTAGAAAAAGTAAGAAGAGTTAAAATGAACAATTTGTATTAGATATTGTAGTGATTTAACTTTCTTTAATTGTTTTTCCATTATGAGCATAGAATGAAATTTACTAATATAATAATTAATGTCAATGTATCTATTTAATTGATTGATAAGAAAAATATAAAGAATTAATTAATAATGTAGGCAGCTAAACTGAAAGTGTTTAACAAATTTATCATGTCAGAATACAAATTTTACAAAGTGAGTCAAATAAAAAAATTTGGAGGGGCCAAACCCTAATTTATTATATTTTCAAGTGAAAATGCAATGTAGTTTTAAGGATGTTATAAAACTTAGGGGGCCGAGGCTCCTGTCTACCCCCCTCCCCCTTCTAGATTTGACCTTGAATGAAACCAACAAGTCATGCATATATTAAGAAAAACGTTTTCGAGGAATGGTCAGAAGAAATAACAACAAAAAAAATTACATTTAAAAGCGATGGAGAACAAGTGTTGAGGAACTGAGGAAGGGTGTGTGGTTTTAAGTTGGGGATAAGAATGATTCTTGATATCCTTATTTCCAATCATTCATGGTAAAGTTAGGAAAGGGCCAATCAAGAAAACTTTCCGGTGAATCTCAATATGGATTGATTGGGGAATAGAGAACACTTCACAGTTCCATATATGTTTAGATAGAGATATTCATGTTATAAAACAAAATTTGATAAATAACATTATTTCATTTGTTTCACAACTTCTATTATATCCTTTTAAAGGGTAAACATTCAACCATAAATATGGGATATATGGTGGCCAACATCTCAAATATTCACATTAAAGGTATCCCACATTTTTACAACTTCTACGAGGTTAGAAATGAATAGGGGATTGGAAGAAATTTTAGTTTGCTTTTATATTTGTTCTATCTAATTGGTTTAAAATTCCTCACATATAAATTATAGCAAGTAAAAGAGGTTTCAACCATAAAACTCATCAACTATTTTTATCATTAAAAAAAAATCAAATCCACATCAAAGGGGAATGCAGAACCCAGCAGAAAGAAAACTGTAAAGTGAAAGTAACATGTGTGCTAACAAGATAACATCAACAAACAAAATACTTACTTTTCATCGATGAACAGCTCTACAGCTTTCTCATTAGCTGCACTAAGAACTCCTGTCATGGTGCCTCCAGCCCTTCCAGCAGCATAAGCAAGACTCATGGAGGGGTATTTCACATTGTCAGGAGCCTTAAAAGTTAGTGAACCAAGCCTGTATCATCCGTCAACCAATTTAACTCAAGAGAATGTGTATAGTGACAATGCATTTTCAATAAATTTTCCTTTTCGACCAACAAAAAGTTCCAAATGTAATATATTATATCCTGGCACAGGGTTATTATTATTATTGTAAATTGAAGGAAACCCAATCAAATTTTGAAAAATTTAGTAATGAAATACAATTTGAAAGGAGACACGCTAGTTACTTGCAAAGATCAAGGCGAGGCCAAGTTATTTCAGAGCAGTAAATTCTTTCAGGCCATGACATAGTGTAGAGGATTGGCAAGCGCATATCTGGCCATCCCAACTGAGCCAGCACTGATGAATCCTGAAAATAAGTAAATAAAAAAAAAATGAGAAATGAAAATTGAATTCCAATCTGTACTCTCCACATATTCATTCAAGGGCACAACTGCCACACAAACTAAAAAGTGAACAACATGTGACATCTATGGCATTAACAAGCAGTAGCCAACATGATAGAGTTAAGAGCAAAACCTGTGTTTCAACCATTGAATGAATAATAGATTGCGGGTGAATTACTATCTCAATGTTATCATACTCAGCTCCAAAGAGGTAATGGGCTTCAATGACTTCTAGACCCTGTCATACAGAGAAAGCACATAATGCTAGTAATTTAGACCAGGTAACATTTTCAAGAGTAATATACTTTATTAAAAATACGCTGCTTATAATTTTGAATGAGACATTTGATAAAACTAAACCTTATTGAAAAGGGTAGCAGAGTCCACAGTAATCTTCTTCCCCATATTCCAGTTAGGATGTTTCAAAGCATCAGCTACTTTAACTTCTTTCAATTTATCAACAGGCCAATCCCTATGTGAAATGTGAGAAAATTCAATGCAGCTTAATCATCCTAACTTACAATCTTAATCATTCTATGTTGCAATCCGATCCGTAACCAGAGAAGAAAACAATGTTAAGAGAAGAAGTTAAGAAAAGAGAGAGAGAGAGAGAGAGAGAGAGAGAGATTTAGAGAATCACAGAGAGAGTGGAGAGAATATTGAAATTGTCAGTGTGTCCATGCACTCACACCAACAGCACCTATATTACCTTTCGTAACTGAATGCTGACTCAGCAAATGATTAAAACATTTCAACAGAAATTCAAAACAGAAAATTAATGATCTCATCACAAAACGATTACAATTTATGAATAAAACAATAGAATGCTATTTTGGGTTGTAACAACTGCCTCCTTCTCTGGAAGATCCTTGTCCTCAAGGATCAAAACCTAGAAATTTTTGCTGCATTTCATACAGACCTTCCCAAGTAGCATCCTCCGGAAAGCAATTACTCCACTAAATCAAGACTTCTGTAACCCCTCTATTGTTCTTTTTGACCATCCTTCGATCCAGAATAGCAATAGGTTCCTTAGTTATGGTGCCGTTGGAGTCCAATACTGGTAGATGCATTTGAGCAGGGGCATCTCCAATATGCTTTTTCAGTTGTGAAACATGAAAGACAGGGTGGACTTTTGCTCCTTCAGGCAATTTCAGTTTGTAAGCTACAACTCCTATTTTCTCCAGCACTGGATAAGGCCAAAATACCTGGCTGTGAGCTTTATGCAGGACCAGTTCACCAGAGATTTTTGATGATATGGTTGTAGCTTCACGTACACCAAGTTCCCTACTTCGAATTGTCTATCAGACCTGTGTCTGTCAGCCTGCTGCTTCATTCTGTGTTGAGCTCTAGCCAAGTGAAACTTAAGTAACAAGATTGCAGCCTCCCTTGCCTTCAGGCTTCGATCTACAGCATCAACCTTTGAGTCTCCGGACAAGTAAAGCATGTGTGTAGGAGCTGGTTGTCCATACACGATCTCAAAAGGAGTGGTTTTGGTGGCAGTATGATAAGAGGTGTTATACCACCACTCTGCAAGCGAGAGCCACTTACACCAATCCTTGGGTTTTTCCCCACTCATACATCTCAGATAAGTCTCAACACTCCTATTGACAACTTCTATCTGACCATTAGACTGGGGGTGATAGGTTGATGACAGGTGCAATTTGGTTCCCAGCATACGGAAGAGTTCCTTCCAAAATGTACTTATGAAGATACGGTCCCTATCAGAAACTATGCTCTGAGGAGTTCCATGTAACTTATAGATGTTATCAAGGAAAGCTTGAGCTACAGTTAAGGCAAAGAATGGATGGACCAATGCAACGAAATGACCATACTTGCTAAGTCTGTCTACAACCACCATAATAACGTTCTTGCCACAAAAGGTAGGAAGACCCTCAATGAAGTCCATAGAAATGCCTGACAACACTGTCTTAGGAACAGGTAGGGGTTGTAACAGACCAGGATAAGCAGTGGGATCATACTTATTTTGTTGGCACACCACACAAGTCCTAAAGAATTCCCTGACTTCTCGTTTCAACCCCTTCCAGTATACAACTGAAGCAATCCTTTTCATCGTGGCATCCATGCCAGAATGTCCACCAGTTGTTGAACTGTGAAAATAGACCAATAAGTCACCCCTCAATTGCGAGTCCTGACCAACAACTAATTTCCCTTTTCTCCTTAGTTGTTCAAACTGCCAGGAATAGTGAGAGTGATTATTGTTATCACTCTTGAATTGGTGAATGAGATGAACCAATGTAGAATCTGTTAACCATGAATTTGTGATTCTGTCTATGAGATTGTTGCAAAGAACAGAGATAGCACATAGGGAAGCCATAGGCTTTCGAGACAATGCATCGGCTACAGTATTAGTTGAGCCCTTTCGAACACCAATTCATAGTCAAAGCCCATCATTTTAATCACCCACCACTGTTGAGCATGAGTAGTAGCTTTATTGTCCAGCAAGACCTTTAGACTATGATGATCAATTTTAATTTGAAAATGTCTGCCAATCAAATAGGCTGTCCACTTCTTCACAATAGTAAGAATGGCCATCATCTCCTTCTCATAGACTGACAGAGCTTGATTTTTTACAGACAAAGCCTTGCTAAAGTATGCAATGGGTCTTCCTTCTTGACTCAACACAGCCCCAATGCCCACACTGGAGCCATCTGACTCAACTACAAACATCTTGTTGAAGTCAGGGAGTGCCAATACTGGTGCAGTGACCATGGCATGTTTGAGTTTCTGGAATGCTAGCTGAGCTATGGGAGACCATTCAAATGCATTCTTCTTCAGTAATTCTGTGAGGGCCCGTGCTATAGAACCATAGCCTCAAAGAAACCTCCTATAATATCCTATCAAGCCCAGGAAACCTCTCAATTCCTTCACTGACTTGGGGGTGGGCCAAGTGATCATACAGTCAACCTTTTTTGCATCCATTTCTACTCCTTGAGCATGAATGATATGCCCTAAATACTCAATCCTAGTCACAGCAAAATCACACTTGGAGAGTTTGATAACTAATTGGTTGGCAAGTAAAATATCAAATACTTGCTGCAAGTGAGACAGATGCACTGGCCAATTAGGGGAATAGATTAGGATATCATCAAAGAAAACTAGGACAAACCTCCTAAGAGCTGGTTGGAAAATGTTGTTCATCAGGCTTTGGAAAGTCGAGAGAGCATTGGTCATCCCTAAAGGCATTACCAACAACTCATAGTGGCCCTGATGAGTCCTGAATGCTGTCTTGTGAATATCATGTTCTGCCATTCTTATCTGATGATACCCTGATCTAAGGTCCAACTTAGAGAACCAACAAGCACCAGCTAATTCATCAATCAACTCTTCCACTAAAGGTATTTGAAACTTATCTTTAATGGTGAATTTGTTGAGCTAGCAATAGTCAATACATAGCCGCCAAGAGCCATCCTTCTTTTTGACTAGCACCACTGGAGAAGCAAAAGAGCTCGTACTGTTTCTGATTATTCCAGTCGCCTTCATCTCAGAAATCATTCGTTCTATTTGAAAACAAAAATGGTGAGAAAACATTGAAAACAGAAAAGGAGAGAAAACAGGTGAGAAAACAGAAATAGAGCTTTTCTGTATTGAATTATATGAAAAACTGTACATACACAGCACCTATTTATAATATAACTATGAAATAAATTCTCCTAGAATTATCCTAGAATTATGGTCTAGAGTTATGGAACAAATTAAGGACCTAAATTAGTGAAACAGTAAACTGCACTAATTAGGGACAGTAAACTACACTAAATCAGGGATACAGTAGACTACACTAATTAGGGACAGTAAACTACACTAAATCAGGGATTTACATGTAAATCAGGGATTTCAACACTCCCCCTCAAGTTGGATCATATATGTTAATCATTTCCAACTTGTTTATGAAATCATCAAATTTTTGTCTTGTAAGCCCTTTGGTGAAGATATCTGCAGTTTGATCTTGTGTAGGAACATAGGTCATGCAAATGATTCCCTTCTCCACCTTTTCTTTAATGAAATGTCTATCCACTTCCACATGCTTGGTTCGATCATGTTGGACTGGATTGAGAGAGATATTTATTGCTGCTTTGTTATCACAGTAAAGTTTAATGGGAAACTTTACAGTGACTTGTAGTTCTTCTAGGAGTTTCCTTAGCAATAATGCTTCACATATTCCTTGAGCAGCTGCTCTAAACTCAGCTTCAGCACTACTCCGAGCCACTACACTTTGCTTTTTACTTCTCCAAGTTACTAGATTTCCCCATACAAAGGTACAATATCCAAAAGTGGATTTTCTATCTTCAACAGATCCTGCCCAGTCTGCATCTGTAAAGACTTCTACTCCTTTGCTGTCATTCTTCTTGAAGAATAATCCTTTACCAGGTGAACCTTTAAGATATCTAAGTATCTTAAAAACAGCCTCCAAGTGAGCTTCCTTTGGTGAATGCATGTGCTGACTTACTACACTTATTGCAAATGCAATGTCAGGTCTAGTATGAGATAAGTAAATCAACTTGCCAACTAGTCTCTGATATCTGTCTTTGTCAACCAGTTCCCCATAATCATCTGTCCTCTTCCCTGCTTCGATTGGAGTGTCACTTGGTTTGCATCCAAGCATACCAGTTTCTGTTAAGAGGTCGAGGACATATTTTCTTTGAGACACGCTGATTCCTTTCTTTGATCTTGCGACTTCCATTCCCAAGAAATACCTCATCTGCCCCAGATCTTTTACTTCGAATTCTGTGTTGAGAACACTTTTCAACCTTTCCATTTCCACTTCATTATCCCCGGTAAGAATTATATCGTCAACATACACAATCAGAATTGTCTTCTTTCCACCCTCGGCTTGTTTGAAAAACAAAGTATGATCTGATTGTCCCTGTTGATACCCTTGTTTCTTTAGAACTCTGGCAAACCTATCGAACCATGCTCTAGGGGACTGTTTGAGGCCATAAAGTGACTTTTTGAGTTTGCACACTTGGTTGTCTCGATGCCCATTACTGAAACCTGGTGGCATTTCCATATAAACTTCCTCTTCTAATTCACCATTCAAAAAGGCATTTTTTATGTCAAGTTGCTGAAGTGGCCAATCCAAATTAGATGCCAAAGATAAAAGAACTCTAACTGTATTCAGCTTTGCCACGGGAGCAAATGTCTCGGTATAGTCAATGCCATAAGTTTGTGTAAAACCTTTGGCGACAAGACGAGCTTTGTATCTTTCTATTGTTCCATCTGCTTTGTATTTCAGAGTAAAAACCCACTTGCAGCCTACTTCTCTCTTCCCTCTCGGTAACTCCATCACATCCCAAGTTTCATTTTTTCTTAAAGCTTTCATTTCCTCCATTACTGCATTCTTCCATTCAGGAATAGCCAGTGCCTCCTGTATGTTCTTTGGAATTTCTGTACTATTGAGATTAGAGACAAATGCTCGAAAAACAGTAGAAAGATTATTGTGTGACACAAATTTGGAAATAGGATGGAGTGTACATGAACGAGGTTGTTTTCTGAGAGCAATAGGTAAATCAATATCAGAAGTATTACAAATACCTGTGTTTGTTGTTGACTCACTCAAATTGGAGCTATCACCGGGTTAGACTTTCTTGGTGCTTCAGGTGTGAGGTTCTCTTGATGTCTTGATTTTGGCCTTCTTGAATAGACTAGCATCTCCCTATCATTCTGTTCTTCCACATCTCCCCCTGAGTTCAAGTTTCCTTCTGTATATGGCAGATTAGTATGAGGAATAGGTGGAGAAGGAAGAAGTTCAAAGTCCAAAAAACGATCTTCACTAGAAATCTCCCCCTGTAGAGAAGTTTTTTTTGAAGAAAGGAGTGTTTTCAAAGAATGAAACATCAAGACTAACAAAGACCTTTTTTGTGGAAGGATCAAAACACTTGTACCCTTTTTGAGTAGGAGAATAACCAATGAACACACACTTGATAGCTCGAGGATCTAGTTTACTTCTATTAGGGGAGTGAACATGAACAAATGTAGTACATCCAAACACCTTGAGTGGTAAATTAGAGGGTAAACGTGAAGTGGGAAAATTTTTTTAAGGGTATTGAGTGGAGTTTCAAAGGAAAGGACTCGACTAGGCATCCTGTTGATAAGATAGGCAGATGTTAAAATAGCATCTCCCCAGAACATTTTTGGCATATTGTTAGTAAACATCAATGCACGAGCTACTTCAAGCAAGTGTTTATTTTTTCGTTCGGCTACCCCATTTTGCTGTGGAGTGTTGACACACGAACTTTGATGAACTATTCCATTAGTTTTCAGATAATCTCCCAGAATAGAATTAAAGTATTCTGTTCCATTATCCGTACGCAAGATCTGAATGTGAGTTTGAAATTGTGTTTTAACAATGGAGTGGAAATTTTTAAACACATCACGAACATCAGTTTTGTCTTTTAAGAGATAAACCCAACAAACCCGAGTATGATCATCAATAAATGTAACAAACCAATTTGTGTGAGTGCGAGTAGAAATACGAGAGGGTCCCCATAGATCACTGTGAATCATAGTAAATGGTTTTGAAGGTTGGTATTTTGATTTTTGAAATGAAGTACGTTGATGTTTAGCCAATTGGCAGATTTCACACTGAAAAACAAAGTCTTTTTTATTGGAGCAAATAGAAGGAAACAAGTGTTTTAAGTACTGGAAACTAGGATGACCCATTCTAAAATGCCATAACATAATTTCACTTTCCCTAGAACTAGATGCAGAATTACAGTTTGTAGCTTGAAGCTGTCTACTCACATTTGCCTTATCAAAGTAGTAGAGTCCCTCACATTCCTTAGCACTGCCAATCATCTTCCCCGATGATAGGTCCTGAAAAATACAATGAGAGGGAAAAAATTTAGCAAGGCAATTAGAATCTCTTGTCAATTGGCTGATTGATAATAAATTGCAAGAAAGATTTGGGACATGGAGGACAGTTTCTAGAGTTACAGAATCAGTGAGTTTTATAGTTCCTTTTCCAGCAACTGTAGAGAGTGACCCATCTGCAATTTTAACTTTAATGTTGCCAGCACAAGGTGAGTATGTAGAAAAAATGTGATAATTGCTTGTCATATGGTCAGAAGCACCAGAGTCAACAATCCAAGGGTTTTTGGTTAGGGAAATAGTGTTTAAGGCTCTCAAAAAATTACCTCTGTGTGCTAGTGAACCAGAGGACACATGATTGGAAGACTGACCAGCAGTTTGAAGGCTTGAAAACAGTTTATAAAGTTGCTCCATCTGTTCTTGGTTGAACGTATTTTTTGACTGATTATCATTGTTGGTAGCCTCCATCTTTCTCTCGGTCTGATCATCAACAGAGGCTTGATATCCACGGCCTTTGTTCATTTGCCTTGGTTTCCAGTCTGGTGGTTTTCCATGCAACTCCCAGCAAGTATCCTTGGTGTGCCCAGTTTTGTGACAGTGTTCACACCAGGGTTTTTTTTTCTGCTGATTCTGACTTGACCCATTCGGTGCCCTTTTTGACATCAGTGCAACTGTTTCTGGTTCAGTAAAGTTCTTGGGTTTTAGCATCACCTTGCGTCTATTTTCTTCTCGCCTCACTTCTGAGAAGACTTCACGGATGGAAGGTAGAGGTTTCCGACCAAGAATTCTTCCTCTGACCTCATCTAACTCCTGATTGAGTCCAGCCAGAAATTCGAAGACTCTTTCATTCTCTAGCCTTTTTTTGTACCTTACACTATCTCCAGAGCATTCCCAATCTTCTTCATAACTCAGATCAAGTTCCTGCCATAGAGATTTCATCTCAGTGTAGTAATCAGTAACTTCTCTTTCTCCTTGTTTCATTTGCCATAGTTGGGTTTTAATCTCAAATATTTGAGAAGAGTTCTCCACATCAGAGTATGTCTCACGAACGGCATCCCAAACTTCTTTTGCTGATGGAAGAAACATATAGGTTTTTCCGATGGAAGGCTTCATGGAGTTGACCAGCCACGCAGTCACCATCGAGTTCTCTGACTTCCATTTTTGCAGAGAAGCATCAATTGAGGATGGCTTCTTTGTTTCACCGGTGAGATATCCAAGTTTGCCTTTTCCTTCGATCACAAGTTTGATTGATTGAGCCCATTCGAGAAAGTTTTTCCCATTGAGTTTCTCAACCGTGAATTGAAAATTGGAGTTGTCAGACCCATTTGAATTCATGGTGTTCATGACCTCCGTTTCTTCAGTGGTTTCAGTAGATGAAGACTCTATGCTGTCAACAGTGGTTTTCACCATTGATGGCTAAGGTTAGAAAACCCTAAGCTCTGATACCATGAAAACAAAAATGGTGAGAAAACATTGAAAACAGAAAATGAGAGAAAACAGGTGAGAAAACAGAAATAGAGCTTTTCTGTATTGAATTATATGAAAAACTGTACATACACAGCACCTATTTATAATATAACTATGAAATAAATTCTCCTAGAATTATCCTAGAATTATGGTCTAGAGTTATGGAACAAATTAAGGACCTAAATTAGTGAAACAGTAAACTGCACTAATTAGGGACAGTAAACTACACTAAATCAGGGATACAGTAGACTACACTAATTAGGGACAGTAAACTACACTAAATCAGGGATTTACATGTAAATCAGGGATTTCAACACTATTTCTTCTTTCTGGATGGAAGGATACCGGTAAGGACTAAGCTTGAATGTTAAGCTTTCATCCTTCAATGGGATTTGATGGTCATGCAGCCTTGAAGGAGGTAATCCAGATGGAACTTCAAACAACAAAGAGTACTGATGCAACAACTCCTGTAAGGCTTGTGGCAGTTGGTTTACCTTTGTCTGCTCTGTTGATAAAGGTCCAAGGTGGTCAATCCTTACCGCAGTCATTAATATGGTGTAAATACCCTTAGCTGATTTACCCATCTTGGTAGACTGTCTCTTTGAAGCTATTTCTACATTCCCCGTGATCATTCCCTGTAAGACAACATCTCTGCCTGCAACCCTGAACTGCATTGTCAGCTTCTGGAAGTCCCACAAAATGGGTCCTAGGCCTTGGAGCCATTCGATCCCTAGTACCATTTCACAACCCCTGAGAGGCAAAATGAACAAATCAGTGACCTGATGTAGGCCCTGAGTCTCCCAACAAACTACCTTGCAGATGTGATTAACCTGCATTTGCTCCCCATTGGCTACAGCAACCTTAACTCCAAATATAGGTTGTGTACCACATCCTAGTTTTTTAACCACTGACTGATCTAGGAAGTTGTGGGTGCTTCCAGAATTCACCAAAATTAATACCTTCTGGTTTTTTATCCGTCCTGTAATCCTCATTGTTTTGGGACCTTCAGTTCCTATTATAGCATGCAAAGAGATAATAGGCTTCTGACTACCCTTAGGTTCTTCAGAAACAGGGTCATCAATGGACTCCAAACAGTCTACAAATTCCTTAGGAGCACTCCCATTGTCTTCCTCTTCTTCAACCAACATCTGGTATAGTTGGGACCTAATGCACTTGTGATCCATAGAGTATTTGACACCACACCACATACACAATCCCCTTCTCCTTTCATCTCTTTCTTCTCTGGTAGGTGGTTTGGTAGGTTTGGGACTAACTGAATCAGTCCTAGCAGGTTGAGGCTTGTAAGGAAATAAGGGATGTGATTGTCTGGCTGTTTGTGGGTAAGTAATGAGTAGAGTTTCAGGCATTGGTGGTGTTGGCAATAACGATGGCAAGACTGATCTAGGAGGTGGTTGTGTTATCGATTGAGGTGAGGGGCTGTAATGTGTATTTTTGAATGGGATGTAAGGTTTTTTGGGAGGGTTAAAGATGAGTGATTCTGCTTGTTTAGCTAGGTTATAGGCATGAGTTAAGGTTTTTGGGTAAAACATCTGAACAGGCTTTGTAATTTCAGGCTTCAAATTACTCAAAAATATGCTAAGTGCATGCTCATTAGATAACTGCAGTAAATTCAACAGGCTCTCGAATTCCTCATAAAACTCCTCTACTGGATTAACTTGTTTAAAACTAACCAAATCATACATTGGATCAGTAAATTCTGTATCACAGAACCGAGCTCGCATCTCATAAATATATAAATTCCATCGAACATCCACAAGCTTACCTCTGTTTTTCATGAATCTCTGATGCCACTGCAGTGCTCTCCCTTCCAAATGCATCATCACTATCCTGACTTTATCCTGGTCCTGCGTTTGATCAACTTCAAAGAACTGATCCATCTTAAGGAGCCAACCTCGAAACTGTTCACCATTGAATTTGGGACATTCAACCTTAAGAGTATTTTGTTTGGATCCGAGATCCCCCTAACGTCTCATGTGACCCAGACCCTTGATGAATAGTTTTATCATCCTCTGCTCCTCCTAGGGTTGTCTTTGACTTGGATCCTGAAAAATTAACTTCTTCCACATGATCAAATCCAAACATCTTGATGGAGCCTTGCGTTTTCTGCTTCATTTGCTCAAACATGGTCCTCATTTTTTTGCCCAAGTTCTCCAGGCCTACTTGCATCTCAGAACGCAACTCAGATTTTAACTGCTCCTTGGTGATCTCTAGCTTAGCATCAATCCGATCAACTTCCTTCTGTAACTGGCCGACCTCCTTTTGCATTCTAGTGGTTGTGCCCTCTACCATAGCCAGGTCGAAATGCTCTAATACCAATGTTGCAATCCGATCCGTAGCCAGAGAAGAAAAGAATGTTAAGAGAAGAAAGAGAGAGAAAGAGAGAGAAAGAGAGAGAGAGAGATTTAGAGAATCACAGAGAGAGTGGAGAGAATATTGAAATTGTCAGTGTGTCCATGCACTCACACCAACAGCACCTATATTACCTTTCGTAACTGAATGCTGACTCAGCAAATGATTAAAACATTTCAACAGAAATTCAAAACAGAAAATTAATGATCTCATCACAAAACGATTACAATTTATGAATAAAAAGACATAATGCTATTTTGGGTTGTAACATTCTAACATAAATTATGATTCCACACCTGAAAGCTCCACCAGATGCAGTCAAAATAATGCGCCGAAGTGCACCCTCTGGTAATCCCTGAATACACTGAAGAAACAAAAGATTCTATGAGCTTGTTCTGTAATTACAAGGAATGACTTGAGGGATAAAATGACAAGTCAAGCAAGTTGTTGCAACAAGTTATACCAAGAAAAGTGTAAAAATGCCCAACTACCAACAAGAAAACAATAATTGACAAAGAATCTCTGAACAATGAGCACTTTTCAGATATTCTTATTCATTGAGTTATGGTTCATACCTGAAATATGGCAGAATGTTCCGAATCTGCAGGAAGGATTTTTACATTATGCTTGTGAGCAAGAGGAAGGACAAAGGGACCACCAGCAATCAAGGTTTCTTTATTGGCTAAAGCAATATCTTTCCCTGCTTCTATTGCAGCAACTGTAGGCTACAAAAGATAAAGGATGGAGATTTTAGCAAGATAATCAATATAATCTAATAAACAACAAATTTTTTGCTTCTCTTTACATATCCTAATTCTTGACAGTAAACTGTGTAGTTCATAATATCTTCAATATACTTTGTTCAGTGGATGCAAAGGAGGCTATACATAGAGGAAGCAGAAATAGATCTGCATATGATTCTCTGTGGTTTGTGCGAAATGAGAACTATAATCCAATAACAAATTTAAAATTTTGCTAAAATCTAATCTTCTTTCAATTAGCCTAAACTGCATTCAGTTTTTTATATTACATATTACAATAAAACTAGACCAAGAAATCTCACATGCAGCCTTTACAGAAACCTCCAAGGTGTTGCGGATCACAGGGTTGAAAAGGCAAGATGTGGAACATGACCAAACGGAGTAATAAGATAAATGAGTACCTTCAATCCTGCACAGCCTACTATCCCTGTAACTACGCTGACAGCGTCTGGATGGCGAGCAACCTGGAAAAAATTTTAAGCTTAACCATCTAAACAAGAAAATGGCTTTATATAGTCAGATAAAAGAAATAATTAACTAAATCATAGACTACCTCAATAACTCCTTGTTCCCCAGGAATAATTTCAGGCTTTTGCTCCATATCAGCCAAAGCCTCTTTGAGTTCATTTACCAAAGACTCATTTCTAACAGCAACCAGTTGAGGTTTGAATGTCTTCACCTGTAATATGCAGAAACATTATCAGCCCTCAAAGTTTGGACAAAAGCCCATTTCATATTTTAAATCTTTTATCTTGTATAGATGGAATTATTTATGATTTTAATGCTAAGCCTTTTAAGCATCTGCAAAAACCACTTTATATGAGATTATACAGCACAATCACATATGGCTAAAGTGTGAAAACTGAATCGTTACCTGATGAGCAAGAAGGGTCACATTTGAACCAGCAGCAAGCCCCACAATTCTGAATTTATCTGGATTCTCTGCAACTATGTCCAACGTCTACAAAACACCAAATTATGATTCTAAACAGCTTGATCAAGTGCCAATCAAAACATGCAAGCCCAAAATTAGAGCAAAAAGCTACATGGGCACATGGCCAGATAGTTCAATGGTAAAATCCCAAAAAGTTAATTTTAGCATGTAAAAGATTAAAGGTTTTTCTCTTTCCCCCTTTTCACCTGAGTTCCAATGGAACCAGTTGAACCAACAATGGAGATAGGCTTGGGGCCATCCCAAGTCTTGCGTCCAGGCTCTGGAAAAGCTCGTCCTGGCCATGCTGATGGTAGTTGTGGAGCCTGAGCTGAACATTTTACTCTCCTCCCAATTGTACCATAGTCCTTTCTCTTCAAAACAAACCATCCTAGAAATCCACAAAACACCAATCTTTAAAATTATAATCCAAACCCAAGAAACAAAAAGAGAAGCTTTTTCAGGGTTTTAAACAAAAAGAAATAATTTTTCCGGGTTTCCTCAGATACCTAGCATAGAATCAAGCAAGAAAAAAAAAACGAACTTGGAGTAAGCTGAGGCAAAAAAAAGAAAACCTGGAAAAGGCTTGGGGAGGGAATTGGACTTGGACTTGGAGTTGCTGGAATCCAAGAAGGAGATAGACTTAATTTCAGGAGGAGAAACCAAATTCAAAGCCATCAAAACTGTGAAAAGAAACTCCTTTTAACTCAAAAAAAAAAAAAAAAAAAGGAAAATCCCACCAGGCTTTGGAGAAATGAAACGTGTGGTGTCAAAATAAAAACTTTGAGAACTCTTTGAAAACTAAAATATAGAAATTATATAAATGTGTGGTGGGTTTGGGGGGAGAGAGAGAGAGAGAGAGGGATGTGGTCTCTGCTCAGTTCACTGCTGGTGTTTGCTATTACATGGTAAGTTGAGTAAACAGTATAAGTTAGGCAATGGAAAACTGGGTCTGGGACAGTAACATTATTAATGAAGACTTGTCTACTGATAGTAGTTTGGACTTTGGAGCTTGACGGAGAGGATAAGCCTCGTTGCTTTTAGATCAAAAATTGTTTTTCATCGCAAATCTAATGTTAAACAGATAAAAAAATTTAGCTTCTGCTGTTAAAACTATGGTTTGAAAAGTCAAATCAAAAAGTCAAAAAATATAGCTTTTGAATTTTAAAAGCTGGTTTTTTGATAAAATGACTTTATTATCCTCATATCTCTATACTTTATTATTTTAAACATATTTTTTTTTGACATTTTAATTTTCTACAACACTTTTTAACAGCAATACTAAACACTTAAAAAATTTTAAACCACACTTTTTTACCACGCTTTATAAACATACTTTTTTTAAATTAAGCTTTTTTTAACCCAAACTTTTTCCAACATGCTAAACTAAGTCTAAGACCATAAGGGCAATCAGCTTGCATTCGTTGTGGCCTTGTGGGGTAGAGTGGTGTCCTTCTTGTTAGTGATCATTTTAATTTATTTGTTGGGTCAACTTAATTTTACATGCTTATTTGTTCAGGGCAGGGCCATTGCAAAGTGTTCCTACTTCCCACAATGATTTAATGATCCTCGACCAGCCAAACCCCAGGCCCCCCCACCCACTACTTCGTAGAGCACCCTCCAGTTAAATATTTAAATTGAATGCCCTTTATTATCTTTCTTTTTTTATTATTATTATTATCCTTTTTTTGAATTAATCCAAGAAGAGTCACTAGAAATGTTAATGCGTTGGGCTAGACTGGATCAAATTTGATCCAATTTGAAAATTTATTTTATTATTTAAAATATATTAAAATATTAAAAAATTATTTATATTAATATTTATATATTTTTATAATTAAATTTAAATAAAAAATATTAATTAAATAATAAATCAAACAGATGAATCCAAACTAACGAATTCAAATTTGATAAATAACTTAATTAATAAATCTCGACCCAAAAGGTAAATCCAATTAACAATTCAGATATTTCCCTTGAATCTTACTTGGCTCAATTTAGTCAAAAGTTTGATCAAACCCATCTTATTTTCAATATGTGAGTTTTTTTGTTTTAAAATCATTCTTAATATACTCTTAGTATACACCATAAAAAAAAAAAATATGTTCCTATACGACTTCGATATTTAATACAGTAGTTCTGTACACAATTACAATGTAGGTGAAAAAATAAAATAAAAAATTACAATTATCTTAACATCTATGAAAAATGAGATAAGTTGAGGTGTATAGTTATTTAGAAGTAAAATTTACGCTTTTTGAGCTCAAATTTTGTACTTCTCAATGTCAGTTCTGCAGAGTTAAGATAGAGAAAGTAAAAGAAAGTGTTGAGAAATTATGTAAGCTCTGCTGCTATAAGGAAGGAGTTATCGCTCTCCAAATTAAAATGGCTCATCACGTGATTCTCCGATGACACGGGTGTTAAAAAGACAAATTTTATCTGCAATTTTTTTATTATAATTTTACAATTATTCAATTACAACATAAAATTATGTAAGATTTCATCACTTAAAAATATGAGTTTCACATAATATTTTGATGAACCAAATTCAGAATTGTTATTGATTAATTGCATTGCAATAATTATAAATGATATACTCTCATTGAAAAACAGTTGCTATCTTATAACGGATTACACATGCTATCCCTAAAAAAGATTTTAAACATATAAGAGTACGTCGCTTTCACTCCTAGTTGATCGGCACAAAAAAGTTGTTTAAGTTACTGTTTACGTACTTAACTCACTAGGAGAAGAAGGAAAGATTCCCTCCCTACTAGACTTGTCTAAAGGACAAAAAAAATGGACGAGCCACTCTCTCCTACTTCACCTGTAACTCTTGTTTTGATGCTTAAATAGAGGTTTTATCACGTAACACACTAAGCCGAGTCTCAAGTTCCTGTTGTCAATAATAAATATTAGAATTTTACAAGTTCACTACGTGAGTGGAAATTTTTTTAAAAAATAGATTGTATTTTAAAAAAATTAAATGTAAAAGAAAATAGGTACTTTTTAAGTGAGTAGTTTTTTAAAAGGGTTAAATACATATTTAGCAATTGAACTATAACACTTATGTTAGTTTGGTACCTAGAGAATAAAATTGGTTAGTTAGGTATTCGAACTTTCATTCCGTCATGCACATTGGCCCCTTAGACTAACACTGTTAGTTAAAGGCTGACGTGGTAATAAACATCCAATCAGAGCATGACACGTGGCAAAAATGCTACATCATCAGTGCCACATCAGCATAAAGAAAAAAAAAATCAAAATTAAAAAAAATCAAAATTAAAAAATTTTTAAAAAAAAATCAAAATTAAATATTTGAAAATCTCAAATTTTTTAAAAAAGATTCTGGAAATTAAAAAATTAAAAATTAAAAACCAAAAATTAAAAATTAAAAATTAAAAACCAAAAATTAAAAAAAATGAAAATTTATAGATATATTTTTTAAAATCTGTAAAAAATAAAATTTAAAAAAAAAATCTGGAAAAAAAAAGAGAAGAGGAAGAGAAAGGAAAGGAAAAGAAAGGAAAAGAAGAGAAAGGAAAGGAAAGGAAAGGAAAGGTAGAAGGGAAAGGAATAGAGAGAAAGGGGAGGCGGGAGGAGCGGTGGGAAGGCCGGTCGGCCGCCATTCGACCTCGAGCTGGCAAGATCAAGAGAGAGAGAGGGGGCAGCGAGAGGTCGGTCGCAGCCTGGCCTGCCCGAGGCAAATCTGGCACCGTCTGCCATGGGCTGGCCAAGCTGTGGCCGGCCGACGCCTCCCCCTCCCTTCTCTCCCCCGTTCCGTCTCTCTCTCTCTCTCTCTCTTTTAATTTTATTTTTAAATTTTTTAAAAATTTTAAAATTTTTAATTCTACAAAAAACAAAATTTGTAAAATAACAAAATCTCTAAATTTTTTCTTTATGCTGACGTGGCATCGATGATGTGCCCTTTTTGCCACGTGTCATACTTTTCATTGGATGTTTATTGCCACGTCAGCCATTTAACTAACGGTGTTAGTTCAAAGGATGAATGTAAATGACAGAATGAAAGTTCGAGTACCAAACTGACTGGTTTTATTCTCTAGGTACCAAACTAACAAAAGGTGTATAGTTCAGAGGCCAATTGAGTATTTAACCCTTTTAAAAAAAGTTATAGGTTTTTTTAGAAGTAAATAGGTAAAAAATTATTTATATAAAATATTGAAAGACATAATTACCCTTATTTGATTTTTTGATTTGTCATAACGATTTTTCAACAGCCAGACATTTTGGAGACGATTTTGTTTTGAAAACAAAAATACGACGAGTCGCCTTTGTTTGTTAGGTGTGATTGGTCACCTATAAAAATTTTCTTTCTAAAAAAAATAAAATTAATTAATATTTAATAAAAAAATTCAGGTCCACAAAAACGTGAAATCAAGTTGGGTTCGGGAGTATGGTTACGTGTAGGGAATGTATCAATTCCCCCACAATGCTTGTTTGAAAAATGTACCATTTAATCTCGTGTTATCCTCAAAGTTTGATAAAACAATCTTGTATTTTATTTGAAAATAATTTCCCTAAAAGTTTTATAGAATTTTTTAATTTTGGAATAAAATGAGGATTTCCTATGTATGAGTTTTTCCTCGAATTCCGCAACGACTAGGCTGAACTTCAGGATCATCCCTTTCATCCGATTGGCCCCTAGAATATTCCATCAAACAAAATTTAAAGGATATTCCTTCGTAAATGATAGTTATTAGAGACTCTCCAAAAACTAGATAGAGTTTCAATAATTACCTTTACTCGAAGTAGTATTTTTCATTCAGGTTAACAAAAATGAATTTTTCTTAGGGAATGGACTTCCAAATTATAAAATGGAGACTAATAATGAACTAAACAAATTTTCATTAAATGAAAGTTAATTGTTTTTATTAGGTTGGAAGACGTTGAGGATCTTCAATTCCAAGATGCCCATTTTATCTCCCTAACGACTAGGTGAAAATAAAAGAAAAACCTTTTTTTTCTTTGAATTCTCACGTCGTTCTGAAATAAGGTGACATCTTCTTTGTAAGAGTAATTCCGGAATACCTCATACAACTAGGCAGGATCCCAGAACAATTTCTCATAAAGTCGCATCACCCTTTTTACGAAAATCCCTCATATTTTTGAAGTAATAGAATATGACATGAAATTACTAGTAACCTGACGAAATAATTATGATTGTGGAAGACATAAATGGTATAAATATTGCAGGAAAAGTAAAGCATAAATAATCTAAACATATAACAATGAAAATAAATGACAAAAATAGCTCAATCTAAGGATTAAAACAAGTTAGATATACTAAATAAACTGAGTATGAATGGGTAAATAAATAAACACAGCAAAAAAAAAGTTTAAAACTTGACTTTTTTGTGAAGGTATTCTAATACCATCAGGTATTCGGATGATCTTGTAGGAAGCCAAAGCTGGGTGTATGTTTTGAAACAGCATCATACCAAAGAGTTTTTCTTTTCTTTTCTCCATTTCTTAAAAAGTAGTAAGATATTCTAAAAAAAAGGAATTGTATTCAAATATCTTGTGAAACGTATCTGAATACAACTTATTTTTTTCTTAGAAAACTAAAAATGAGGTATTCGAATATACCATGAGGAATATTCAAATGCATCACATTTTAATTTTAAGATTGAAATTTTGCTTTTGTAAAAAAAAAAAAATTGAACATTTTAGAGGAAAAGTAGAGGCATTTGAATACCACTTACTTTATTTTCTTTTTTTCAAATAGGAAGGGGCATTCGATTATACCATGAGGTATATTTGAATGCACCTTGTTTTATTTATTTATATTTTTTTTTTAAAGAAGAAGAATAAAACAAGTTATTTTCAAAATAAAATGAGGGATTCGAATACACCGTGAGGTATATTCAAATGCCTCATACTTCCTTTCCTTAAAATATAAAGGATAGGCATTCGAATACAATAATAGTGTATTCAAATGCCTAAGGTTTATCTTTGGTTTTTTAGGTATTCGAAGGCTTTTATCAAAACTATTTTTCTTTCTTTTAAAAACACAAAGCATGCATTCGAATGCCCGTGGGTGCATTCGAATGCTACAGTGAAAATCATTTTAAATCTATCCGATTAATTCATGCATGTTCGGCCCAAGACCGAACCAATCAGTTTGTTTCAAGATTTTTGTCTTTTCTGTAAAGACATGCAGGTTCGGTTCTGTACCTAACCGAACCGGTTCGTCCCATTTGGTATGACTGTTTTGACCGAACAGGTTCATTCCAAATGGTTTGATTGTTCCGAACAGTCCTCAGCATTTCTATAAATACCGCAGTCCTATGTCTATTTTACTCACTCAAAACATTTTTTCTTCTTCCTCTGGTGCTATTCTGTGTTCTGAGAGAGACTTAGCATTTTCTGGTTCGCTATGTTGCATTTTCGAGTGTGCTCTCGGTTGCAACGTTATTGAGGAAACCTAGGAGACGATTTGCATCCAAACTGTAAGCACCTTTTAGACGGGCAAAATTAATCTTAAGGTCAGAGATTCTACCTTGACTTGATATTTTTTTTCTATTTGATTAAAGTCTGTAACCATTGTTGTAATATTCATTCTGTTTATGTTCTTTAATCTGTTCGTATATGTATATATGTATATATATATATATATATATTTTTTCATTTTTCTAGTTATCGAATGATTATCTGTTTTATATACATATTCTGTTTATAACTTAGTCTATAGCAAATTACAATAGGCATATTCGTCCTAGTAGAATTCGATACTTCTCAAAGAAAATTTAGACATGGATTATGCATGTTCAAGCATACCTCAAAAACATGTATATATAAACGAGGTTACCCATTCTGTCAAACAAAGTAATCACAAAAGCATCTAATTCTCGGTGTGAAAAACATCACACCTTAGACATACCTATCCAAATGTAGTGGCCAATCGTCTATATTTCAACAAGTCATCTAGCATTCATTATAGATATCATATCTCAAACATATCTATCTAAGCATACATACTAGCAAGTAAAGCATCTGATTCCTGGTGTGATTCATATCACACCCCAAACTATATAAGCTTATCATCCACATTTATAAAAAATCCACAAAACGAAAATAAATTATCCAACATACATAATTAAAATAAAGTTCACCAAATATACCACAACTAGCAATCCTGAGGAGGCGAGGTTGGGGGATCGATGCTTGGGATTGGCGGTGGAATGGACACATTGGGATAGGAGCCTGGAGGCTACCAAACCCTCCACTCATGTCGGGGTCACCGGCAAAACAACGGATGTCTGCTTGCATTAATGCTAGAGTATTTTTGACCCAGTCAAATCTTGCATTGAATTGATCAAATCTTGTATTAACTTGATCAAATCTCTCATTATAAGACACTCTAGGCCATCCATCTATTAGAGTACGCCCTATAGCCAATCGGTTTGATTAAAGTTATACTGCAACTATGCATATTAATCACTCATGTAATATGTAATTAAAAGGTTTTCCTTCATCATTAGTAAACAAAAGTAAGAGTTATTAAATACTAATGGATGAAGCCTATGGAACATAAAGGTCTTGCAACGGAATTATAAAAGGTTATAATTATGAGAACCTTATGCATTAAAGCCATGTTCTTAAAATAGTTCATGGTCATTTATATTGTCAAGACAAGGCATTGACAATGCTCAAAGACTGGTACATGTTAAGCCTCCTTACTTGTGAAGTAAGCAATCGATCTCTTAAATTGAAGTATATAGATACTTGGGGATAGCATGTAGGTGTTTGTCATGAGAACAAGTTCACTGAATATGGCCCGCTATGAGAACTCCATTTGGCATCTCACTCAAGTGTCTTTCGAAAAATTTCTCATGTGTCAGTTCAGTAAGTAGTCCTCTGACTTGTGATACCAGGTTATCTTATATGTGAATTGTCATACTTTGATTTCATCTAAATGGGCCCCAATAAGGGATGCCTATGGTAGGGTGGTATTGTGTATGGCATGAAGCATGCGAAGATAAATGAGTAGTCCAAAGAGGATTCACCACTCCAAATGATAATGGAGAGACATATTTCATCCGTTCTTGGCTTAGGTTAACTTGATAAACTCTTTGGCCAGAGCATGTTGCATTTAGGATTTTGAGAACATTCTAGAATTTACTAATGTTAACTGTAGACACCTAATTTTGTCCGGACCCCTAAATCAGGTACATTTTCTTCCTAAATTGATGTTTCAGAATGCTAAAAGGCTTTTCTCATCCTACAGGTGGTACTCCGAGGCTTAGTCTAAGAAAGCAGACAGAAATAGTCAAACTCAAAAAAAGTCAACCTAAAAAAAAGTCAACCCTAAAAAAGTCAACCCCGAAAAACTCAACTACTAAAAAATTCAACCCACTTTCAAAATCAAGATTTGAGGTTATTGAAAAACGGTGAAAGAATTTTGATAATCTGAGGTCTACATTGAAAGATATAGAGTTCAAAAGTTGGGTTACGAGATTTAGTAGAAAAAAACCCTAGTTCGAGAAATTTGGGGAAAAGTGCTTAAACAATCAAATTGGTTGGAATTGAAGGTCTCAAATAAAAGATAAGCACTGACTATGGGTAATGGAGAAGCTACTTGGAAGAAAAACTGATAGAAAAGTCAATTCGGAAGAAAACCGAGAATTAGGGTTTTTGGTGGATTTCGGTAAAATTTGGAAGAATTACAGAAATGGCCCAATCTGGTAGATCTAAAGCCCTTAATTGATGAGAAATGATTAAACAAGGATAGCCCAAGGCTCAGTTTGAAGAAAATTTGAAAATCGGACTTGTTTTGAGCAAAACCAAGTTTCGAAGGCAAAAGGGCAAAATTAGAAAATATGGGAAAAATAGTAAATAAACTCAAAAAATTATGAAAATTTGCAAATCTCATTTTTAACTTATTTGGAAGAGATTGGCGAAAGAAAATCTTGATTCAGAGTTCGTTTGCAAAATGGCTAAATACCGGGTCCATTATGCAGAAATTCAACACGATAAATCCTGGAAAAATAGCAAATGAACTCCAAAAATTCTGAAAATTTGTAAATCGTATTTTTAAATTATTTGGAAGAGATTGGCGAAAGAAAATCTTGATTCGGAGTTCGTTTGCAAAATGGCCAAATCCCGGGTCCCCTATGTAGTAATTCAAGCAGATAAATCCCGAAAAAATAGTAAATGAGCTCCAAAAATTATGAAAACTTCCAGATCACATTTTAAAATTATTTGGAAGAGATTGGTGAAGAAAAATCTGGATTCGGAGCTCGTTTAAAAAATGGTAAAGTTTGGGTGTATAAAAGGGGCAATTTCGGAAATAAGTTCGAAATAAATAGCAAACGGACTCAAAAAATTTGAAAAACTTATAGAATTCAATTTTTTATTATTTCAGAAGTATTGAAAAAATAAAATTCAAATTTAGAGTCCGTTTTCTATTTATTTAGGTTCGGGGGGCAAAAAGGTCATTTCACCAAAGAAACCAAAAAGGGCAAATTTGTAATTGAGGAAAATATGAGAGAAGAAGGAATTGCTGGGGTTTTTTCTTCCCTTGGTCAGAAAACATAGAGGAGAAGAAGGAAACTTGAACAATTTAATTCTCTAGTCACTATCAAGCCACATGCTACCACTAACACCTTGCAAATGGTCCCCGCTTCATCCAATGGCTTAGGTGCCTTGAAGTAAAGTTGAATGCACCATCCAATGGCCAAATTTAAATGCCAAGATGAAATTTTTATTTGTCATAAAAGAACCTTCATCTAATGGCCAAGAATGGAAGAAAAAAGATGAGCACAATTCATCCAAGGGTGAGCATCCATTCGGTTGAGCAAGGGAGTGCATGGGATTATCTCTTTTCATCCAATGGCTTAGGCCATCTACAAGGGCTGAGTACACATGTTGAGGGTTGGATTTAATCTACAAGATGTCATTTTTATGTTGGCCTCATCCAATGACCAAGAATGGAAGAGCACAACTCATCCAAGGGTAGGCACTCAAGAGGGGCAAGCAAGAGAGTGCATGGGATTAGTCCTCTTTTGCATCTAAGGGCTAAGGTTACTACAAGGGCTGAGTACACATCTTAAGGGCTGCTATCAATTGGCAAGATGACATTTTTATGTTGTCATCAAAATATCTTAATCTAAAGGCCAAGAGTGGAGGAGAAAAAGTGCAATTCCCATCCAAGGGCTAGAGGGCCATTCGGCCAAGGCTAAAGGGAGGAGGATGATTTCATTTTTTCAGAGGTTTTTTGGCTGGAAGCAGTAGCTAATTTGGAAAATAAAAAGGTTTTGAAAGAAAGAAAAAAAAAAGTTTTCAATAGAGAGCTTGAAGGTAGTCATCTCTACCAAGCTCTAGCCTAGCTTTCTTCTTGATTTCCATGGTGTTTTCTGGATTTTCTATCTTGTTTTCCTATTACATTTTTCATTGAAATAAAGTTTTTTAATGTTTATTTATGTTTTCATCTCTACTTCTTCATTAAAAGGGTGGAAAACAATTTTTTTGGTTTCATGCTATGGCCGAATATGGCACATTTACTTGCCTTATTGTTTTCTTTTTTTTCTTCCTTGCATGTTGTTCTGAAAAATGATTTTTACAAGGTTTTTTAGAGTATTCTAAGGTTCTGATTTTTTACAAAATATGAAGCAAAAAAGGTTGAAGTGGCTACATGATCTTGGCTAGACCAAGTGACCATGGTTAGGAGAGAGGCTATGCCCATTTTTACCTACCATGAAGCTCACCTTATTTTCTGTTTTACATGGTTTATTTTCTGTTTTATTGAGATGGAAAGGCTTCATGATCTTGGCAAGACCAAGTGATTATGGTTAGGTGAAATGCTATGCCCATTTGATACCAACCATGGAGCTTAACTTTCCTTGTTTTACTTACTACTTTTGCTTGTTATTTGTTTTGTATGTCTATGTTAATCTTTTATATATATGTTCTTTACATTATTTTATATGCCATATTTACTTATATATATATTTCATTTCCATACTTGATATTGTATCCTTGCATATTCGGCCATTGTTATTCATATGCTCATGTTGTGCATTTTTTTTATGTATCATGTCTTACATGTTTGCATTTTCTTGATTTTGTTTCATGACCATTCGGCAAGTTCATTTTTGTATGCCTTGCATTTGCATTTTCCTTTTGCTTCTTAACTTGTTTGCATCTCCATGCCATGAACTTGTACATTTTGATTTTAGAATGCCATGTGTTTATGAAAATGCTATGATAAAATGCCACCATTTTTTTTCATGACCATTCGGCAACTTCACTTTTTGTATGCCTTGCATGTGCATTTTCCTTTTGTGTCTTAACTTGTTTGCATTTCCATGCCATGAGCTTGTGCATTTTGATTTTAGTATGTTATATTCTTATGAAAATGTCATGACATTATGCATCTTAATATGATTTGTCATGTACTTGTGTCATTTACTAAATAGGATTGCATTAGAGTCTCATGTGATTATTTGGCCTCTTCATGCATCCCTTACCTTATCATGCATTTGCATTTTGTTTATGTAACACGCTTTGCATTATCATATCTTGAAATTGTGTATTAGTTGCTGTTTGTTCCAGCATTGACATTAGTTTCATGAGTCATTGTAGGTTTATAGTATTGCTATGCATGTTCATTACATTTTAGGTCTAGGCCATATTGGTATGCCATGCATATTGAGTCTTAAATCACATTAGTATTGTCATGCATTACTATGCTATTTAGGTCTTAGGTCATATTAGCATTTTCATGCATATTCATTACATATTAGGTCCAAGTCACATTTACCTTATCAAGCATTGCATGCTTATTGAGTTAGGATAGCATTTATTGACATGCAAATTCATGCTAGGCATTTAGGTTGTCTTGAATTGTCATGCATTTCCTTTACCATTTAGACCTTTAGACCATGCATTTCATACATTTCATTTGCTGTATGTTCATGCATTCCATGTCATTGCCACTTGATTTGTGACTTAGGCCAATTAATGGCTCAAAGTCATGTTCTCTAGAGCATACTTGTGGAAAATTAAAGAATTGTCAAATTGATTGTTCTACCTTTGTGATTTTTTTTTTTTACTTAGCCAATTTTTGTCCAAGGTTTTTAAATGTTTACCTACTGTCCTTAGGTCTTTAGGATGATTTCCAACAATTTCTACTTTGATTTTTGAATGAATTTATCAAAGGCAAAAAATGTGTTTTGACAAAACAGTTTTTTTCACCCAGTACTCGAACTTCTCTGATTTTTCTGGGCAGTCATCTTTAATCAAAAAATTAAGCCAATGTTTTCTCGTATATTTTTACATGTTCTGAGTCTCCAGTATTTTTTTTACATTTTTTTGAATTTTTAAAAATAGGCTAAAAAATCGTGTGACAAAACTGGACAGTAGAGGCAGATTTGAAATCAAAAATGGAATAATAGTTGAATTTGGCTAAGGCATTTAGAGGGGGTTGGTTAGAAGATTTAGCTACTGTGTTAGGGTAGTTTCTAAGCCTTTTTAAACTTTAAAAATGATTTTATAAATCTCGGGTTAAGGGTGGTTAAGTCTGGGATTTTAAACTTAGGAAATATGAGCCATTTTAAAAGGGTTTGGTAAGGGTTTTAATTTTTCTTCAAATTTTCCTCAAAATTGTTTCCAAACAATCACAAAGTTTTTTTTTAGAAAATCTAATTTGACATATTTTCCTAAGGTAGCCTGATATCTTTTTAGATATACGAATTTCTTTAATGAAAGAAAAAAATACATTTTCATGCGTTGCATTTTCTATGTTCATGCATTTTATTTAAACATGTGATTTTTGCTATGATATTTTCCATGATATTATTATTATTTTAATTCCATTTTATGATCTTATATTTGTTTGCCATATGATTTTTAATGTTTCATGATATCCTATGCTTTTTATTTAGTTATTTTTGTCATATTGTTTAGCATATACTATGTTCATGCATTATTTTTTTTTTTTTCATTTACATGCATATTATATGTTAGCATTATTTTAATTTCATGTCATTTTTTGTCATTTAGATCATATTCCATGTCATTTAGGTTATTTTATTTATAACATGCCATGTCATTTATAATATGCCATATCATTTAATATTGCCATGTCATTTAAATCATTTTATCTCATTTAGAATATACCATGATACTTAGGATTTTTCATTTTACTTAGAATATACTATGTCATTTAAATTATGTCATATCATTTAGGTTGCATTATATTATCTAGACTTTGCCATGTCATGTTCATATTTTTAAATGTTTAGAAAAAGATAATGATTTTCAATAAAAATAAAAATATTCCCGAGTTAAAATAATTCATGAGTTCTCTACCGGGTTTGCTGGAGGGAATATCATCAATTATCATTAATAAATGAATATCTTTCTTTCAAAAAAACGAGAATGATTCGAAGAGTTTTCTAAATGAATAAAAATTTCTATATTTTGCCGATTTTGTCGGAGAATATAGGAAAATTTTGAATTAATAAATTATGGATCATTTTCAATTAAAAATGAAATTATTTTTCTTATAATTGGGAATTAACTTGAAATACTAAATTAAAACCGAATTTTTTTTTACCGAGACTTGAAATAACACACGATTAATAAGGTGCCGTTTTATACGGGCGTTGTGGGTGTGCTAATCCTTCCCCGCACGTAACCGACTCCTAAACCCGCTTCTTTGATTTCTCTTGTTTATAACGCAGACTTGAAATTGGTTTTAAAAATGTTTTAATTAATTTCAAAATGTTTTATAAAACCGATTTTAATAGGTGGCCGATCACACCTACCTAAAAAAGATTGGTGGCGACTCCATGTCTTTTTACGAGACCGTTTCCATACCCTCGATCGTTTATTTTATTTCAATTTCGAGAGGAATTAAGTCGTCTTTTCCTCTGCTTCTGTTTTTCCCATCACTCGAATGGGTCCCCCTCGATACGGGATCACGTATCGACAGCTTGGCGACTCCACTAGGGACATTTTTAGAGAGTTAGGCCTAGAATTAGTCGTGTGTTATCTAAGTCTCGGTTTTGTTGGTTTAATTGGTATTTAATTTTAATTCCCATATTTTTAAAATAATAAAGAGAATTTTAAAAATAATAAAATGTTTTAAATATGTCTGTAATAACCAATTTTCATCCGGGTCGGATCCGAATCCGACCCGGACCAAGTGCGAACCGGGCCTGCTATTCAGCAGGCCCAATCTACAAACCCAAACCCAGAAAAGCCCAATCAGCCAAAACCCAAACCAGGCCCACTAGCCCTAAACCAAACCCTAATCCCCTAGCCGCCTCCCACTGCCACCTAACCCCCCACTTGCCTTGCCAGCCACCCACCAGCCTGACATCCAGAACCAACCCGCCGCCACCGAGCCAGCCCCGAACCGACCTCCCCACCGCCATAACCCCCTATAAAAGGGGAGGTCCGAAACGCCAAAAAAAAGGAGGGGAGGAGACCCCAAATTCGGATCCCCCAGACTCGAAACCACCAAAAATCCAAAGGAGGCCGAAGCCTCGGCCAAGGAGGAGGCCTCAGCCACGAACCACCCCCCCAAACAGACACCAAAATTGACCCTCTTTTTTCCATCGCCGAGACCCCATCACCACCAAAAAACCAAAACCCCGATCGGATTCCCCTCTACCAAACAAAAACTACAACAGAGCAAAAAAAAAAAAACCCAAAAAAACCCAGATCTGGGGTCCGAAACCCAGATCTGGACCCCCCTCCTCTAATCCGAAACCCTGCAAAAGAAAAAAAACAAAAAAAAACCACAAACAACCAAAAAAACCAAAAAAATAACAAAGCCAAAAACCTAGATCTACGGATCTCGGTGGGGATTCGGGCAAAACGGAGCCCGAATCCGAGAAGAGGAGATCCGGGCGGTTCGGGAAAAGGTATTTTTGAGCCCATCGGCCGCCGACGAGCGGCGGCCGGCACCGGAGGACGGTGGCCGGCACGGTGGCCGGCCGCCGGATTCTGGAATCTGGCTGGTCTGGAGGGCTGAGAGAGAGAGAGAGAGAAAGAAGAGAGAGAGAGGAAAGAAAAAAAATGAAAAAAAAAGGTTTGAGGGGGATATATACGGTGCCAAAACGGCACCGTTTTGGTCCCGTGGGTCGAAGTGACCCGCGCGTCGACCCGCGGGTCGACCCGGGGGCCGAGCGGGTCACCCGCTTGTTTTTTTAAAAAAACTTTTTCGGCGTCAAAACGACGCCGTTTTGGACCCAGGGTCCACGCGTGGACCCGGGGTCCGCGCGTCCGACCCGGGTCCCAAAAAAAAAAAAGAAAGGGGCGCCAAAACGACGCCGTTTTGGCGCCTGGAAGCGGGTCAGCAGGACCCGCGCGCGGACCCGCGGGTCGACCGGGGTCCGCGCACCCGACCCGGTCCACCCGCCCAAAAAAAAAAAAACCAAAAAAAAAAAAGATGGATGGGCCAGGCCTGGCCCAGCAGGCCAGGCCAGAACCAGGCCTGGCTCAGCAGGCCTGGTTTTGGGCCAGGAAGAAAAAGAAGAAGAAAAAAAAAAAAAAAAAAGAAAGGAAAAGAAAAGAAAAAAAAAAGAAAAATAATAATAAATAAAATTAAAATTAAAAAAAATAAGTAAAGTTAAAAATAAAAAAAATATAAAAAAATGAAAACAAAACAAAAAAAAACAAAAAAAAATTAAAAATTCACAATTATCAAGTTCGGCATATTTGATTTTTTGTTATTTTTTTATTTTTTCAGGTGGTCGAGTACGAGCAAAGAGTTTTACGAAGATCAAGTCCGACATTTTAATTTTCGGATTCTCGACATTTTTGGTATGATTTTAATTTCTTTATTTATTGCTATTTGTATTTATTTATTTTGTCCGGCATTCGATATATTTTCGTTATTCAGTTTCGGTTTTAAAATTATAAAAATAATTTTTCTAATTAATACATGTCTTTTAAAATTATTTTCGGTAAATAAAATTCTCTAAAAATGGATCTCTTTCTCGGATGGTCAGAGTATCGATTGTTTTTCGAAATGGTCCGAGTAAGAATAATAATCGAAACACTATCGAAAGTATCGGAGTGATTCGAAAATTATTCTTACATAGATAATTTCTTTTATTTCGGAAATAATTATTAAAAGCATTCTAATTTACCTTTCAAAAAAAAAGGATTTTAATAAGTGCGAATAACCGACGACGGAATTCGAAAGATATCACGGTTGTGATCCCTGAGATATCTTGAGGTGAGAAGATCTCGTTAAATACCACCGAGAGTGTCGGGAATATTTAATGAGTATTTTCGATAACAAATTTATGTTCGCTTTCCTTTTTTTAAAGAATAATAACAGTTCAAAAAAAATTCAAAAAAATAATAAACATGTTTTTAAAAAAATAAAATAAAATGAAAATAAGAGAGAATTATTTTTAAATACCGATGTTAAATCCATTAAACCGAGATTTAAGATAACACGTGATCAAGTGGTACCGTTTTCTAAACGGGCGTTGCGGGGGTGCTAATCCTTCCCCGCACGTAACCGACTCCCGAACCCGATTTTGTTTTCTCTCTGGTTCAAAGCGCGGACTTCGAAATTGGTTTTACAAAAATGTTTTAATTAATTTTATAATATTTTTCTAAAATCGGTTTTAATAGGTGGCCAATCACACCTAGCAAAAAAGATTGGTGGCGACTCCATTTTTTTGTGTTTTCATCAAAATCGTCGTAGCGGTCGAAAAAACCGTTCTAAACTCACAAATGGAACAGATTTTATAGACTCAAACAAATTCAACCTTCTTTTAGTTTCCAAATCATGGCGTTTTGACAAACGTCAAGATCAGTTGGGATGTTCAAACTGAAAAATTAATTCTGGAAAGGAAAGCTGTCTCAGTTTTTAAAGTCAACCCTCCAAACGAGAGTTGACAGTTTTGGGATATTTTGGAATTCCCAGATGTTCCTTAACTTCTTCAAAATGACCTCTTTTCTTGTTATGGCCTCGACAATACCATAAGCAGCACCGAAATTCTCCCATTTTACTCTAGACTGCCCATGTCGGGTTTTCACCCTAGAGTCTCTTTCTTTCCATTTTTTCATTTTTTTTTATTTATTAAATGTTTCACCATGCATTCAAGAAATCAAGACTTATCAAAAAGGATTTTTAACCAGAAAGGAGACCGAAGTCTCATGCATTTCTCTAAGAATAGACTCATTAATTTAAATGACCATGCTCGATCGAAATGGTCTTTTCCAGGTACGTAATGTAGGCCGAGGTTCGAGGCATTGAAAGAAAAGATAAATAGGCCCAAACATGTGTTTAAGGTGATCAAATCAAGGATCATTTCATGATGAGGAATCTCTTCGAAACATTTGTCTTTGCTGAGCTTTTCTCTTCATCCGATGATTTTCATTCGTTCATTTCTTCCTTTTCTATTTTTTTGCTCTCATTTTTTCTTTTTATCTCCCTCTTTTTTTTCATTTCTATTTTGATAAGGTGAGCCCGTAGTCATTTGGAAGCTCAAATTTCTCTTTGATTCAAAACATTCTTTTTTTCATTTTTGAACCAAGACTTCACTATCTGTGACCTTTAAAAAAATCTTCCTCGCATTTGCCCCCTAGTGTGGAGGGTGATCCTTGACCGAGGTTGAAATAACGAAAGTATTCATTAGGCTCAAAAGGGGTAGCAAAAGGATATTTTCTATTTTGTGAAAGGATGATGAAAGATAGCCATTTTTCATCTCGAACACAAGCACGTAAATCGAAAAGTTATTCCTTAGAGGAAAAATAATGAAAAGGTTTTTTTTTTTTTTTGAAACCTTCTTGAATTTCATAAATGCATGATGTCACACTCATTTTTCATTTTTCTTTTTTTTTTTTTTTCATTTTTTTAAAAATTAATAATAACTCGTATTTGACACAAAACAATAATAAAACATAACTAAAAATTATATAATTATACGAGTTATCACACCCCCACACTTAGATTGTTGCTAGTCCCTAGCAAAACATAAGAAAAATAAAATAAGAAAATCTAATCTAATCCACTTTCGTAGGAAATCACGGTGGCACTTAGCATGTGACACAAGCCTTTAAACCCCTAGGTGTCCCTAGTGGACGAGTTTAGTCTCGTGAGGGTTTACTAGAACGATACCCACAAACATTGAAAAACTAAAATATAACTACATATACTAAAAATATTTACTCCTAATCTTTTCAATACAAATTAGAGACAATCTTTGAACACGTCTTATAAACTAATCAATAGCTTAAAGAATTTCACAAAAAATCATGCTTGAATGTTTTGAGTTAAGCCAATATTAACATAACATATTTCAATCAAAATAGTGCATATTCAACTTAATCTCAACCTCTCACATGGGATACTCTCATGATTTTCACTCTTTAAAGTAGTGGTAAAGTGTTTACACTCAATCAATCTCATGAAAATAGTTCTACCATATGCTTGCTTGTCCACCTATTCTCCACTAAGAGATCATGCAACTTCATAAATCAAGAGGTCTTTAATCAAGGTTGTAATAGGGCCAAGGGGTTTGTAATGTGGTTGAAGAACAAAAGGATAAAGATATCACAAAGGTTCCAAAGAGTTCATAAAATTTAGAGACATAATAAGATCATACAAAGAAACTTCTCAAAACTCTTTACAAGTACATAGTCACATAGGCTAAATATTCATGTTGAGCCTTTGCTTTATTCTAACCAACTTTATAACATCTTTTTCTTTACTTTAACTAGAAGTTCAAGAGAAGTTTTTTTTTTTTTTTTTTAATATGGGAATGTATTTGACAATGATCCCTTTCTTTTTCTCTTGACTTTTTCTTTTCTTTTCTTCCCCCACACTTATCTTTTGTTTCTAACCCAAATTTTCAACTAAAAATATCCCTTGTTTTTTGCAATATGTCTCAAAATATATAATCCATCTTTAGAACAAGGGTAAGGATATAAGTATATTTAGGCTAGGTGTAAGTTGTGGTTACCAATAAAACAGCATATTTAATGTAGGCTCAAATTGGCTCACTAGTGGGGATGTTCTCTTAGAACATTAATAATGGATGGTTGTTTGGCTCTGGTTATAATCCTAATGCCTCTATCATATTCATGTTGTCACATGCATCAATATAGTCTCAACAAGGTCTAAAGCAAGTTCTAGAGAATCATGTAATCATAAGAGCACTCAAGAAAGAAATTAGATTGATTTGTATAATGCGTCAATCATTATAGGCTAAAAAACTCACAAGGATGATTATACAAGTCAGATTAAGTCTAAACATGCTTCTTTCTCAATCAACATATCATATTAACATTGGCTCATAAAAAGATTGATATCAAGTTCAATTCTCATGAAAATCTTCTCACTAATAAATCTGTTTTAGACTTATGCAATTCATATCTCATCATAGTATTGAAAAGGAACTAAAACACACTAAAAATAATAATAAAAACTCATAAAAAAAATAGTAGACAAAAATAAAAGAAATCCTAAATCATTCCCCCACACTTAATTCTTACATTGTCCTCAATGTAAGTCTATTAACCCAAATGAAAGAATCATGTGTAAGAGAAAAGAACTAATAACATAAGAATAGGAACAACTAAGACTCAAAACAAAACAAACTCATGCAACCTAAATAATCCTAAAATACTAAACAAAAATTAACAAGTAAACATAAAAAGATTAAAATCAAACTGACAAGGTATGTCTCAAGTCTCCCTTACTCAGACCTTGTTCAGAATGAATACTTCTAAATGGCTTAAAACACAATTTTTTTTTTTTTTTTTTTTTTACAAATTAGCATCCCTTACCCCCTACTTATATATGACATTGTCCCCAATGTCAAATTTTAAAGGTAGAATTTAGGAGAGGTTGCTAATCACTTATTATAACTGAGACACAACAAACAAAATGTTAGATAATGTCACAAAGACAAAGTGCAATCCACTCCTTGCTCGTCCATATCTCTTTTTCTTTTTCCAAGCGTTTGCGAAACAACCGTAGCAGATAAATACTCATAAGCTTGGAGCTTTTTGAGTAAATCTTCAATGGTTGTAGCAGAAATTATGGTTCTCCTTGCCTCTGAAAACATGAATCCATTTTCCACAGCATTATCTAAATATGAAAGCAAATTATTAAAATAACCATTAATATTAAGCAAACCAATGGGTTTCTTATTTGTGACCAAAGATGACCAAGAAGCCACGCAAGCTATTTATTCCAATGTGCCCAGACCTCCTGGTAAAGCAATGAATGCATCGGCAGAATGGTACATGATTGTCATCCGTTCAGGGATACTCCAGACTTTTATTTCCTTACCCAAGGTAGGTCCACAAAAATCTGTGAATAGTTTTGGCACGATTCCTAGAACTGGACTTCCTCCGGCGTGTGCTACTGTAGCGACTGCTCCCATTAAACCCGTACTACCGCCTCCATAAATCAACTGGATCTTTTGTTGGGCAAGTATTACTCCAACTCTTATGGCTTCATCAGCGAATATGTTATTTTTCCCTGGATAAGCACCTCCAAAGACAAATTTTTTTAATGCGTTGGGACGAAGTACTTTCCATTTTTTTTCTTTTTCGAGTGCATGAAAGAGAATGGTACATGGTGTAATATATTGAGGACTGAGTAGTGAATCAAACAAGAGTAATAATGTCGCCGAAAGTGTATCTGACCTGTCAGAAGAAAATGTTAACCTAACAAAAGATTTTTGCGTGATTTCAGGAAGAAAATCAAAAAAAGAAGAAAAATCAATCGTAAAAGTCAAGAGTAATAATGTCGCCGAAATTGTATTTGGCATCTTCCTCTATGAGCGATCCTTCAGCAACCCATTTTCCTCGGGTCAGCCTAGTCATCATTTCAATCATCTTTTCTATTTGCTCGCGTGACTTCTCTTGAAATTTTGTTATCTGTTCTCCTGTTTCTTGCTGAGATCTGGCTAACTGTCTATTTTATTCATCCTCCATGGTTCCGGCCTGTCATAGAGGTACGCAGTGATTCTTATACCTCTGATTTGGAAGAGAAAACCTTTCAAAGCTAAACCGATTTCCTTTTTTATTCCTCTCAAGTGTGCTTCATGATGCATGAACTATGAATGCCGTGAATGTAACACAATGCCCATATGATGCATGTAAAGAATAAACAAATTAATGCATGAGTATATACAATGAATGACCATGTATGTCACGAATGCATGACCTTATTGTAATGAATGCAATCAAGATGTCTATATGATGCATGTAAAGAATAAATAAAATGATATACTGGTATATGCAGAGAACGATCATGTGTGTCACTAATGCATTCTACAATGAATGACCATGCATGTTATGATTGCAATATGGTGCTAATTTGATTCGTAAAGAATAAACAATATAATGCATGAATATATACAGAAAACTATTCATGATTTGGACTGAACTTGATCATTCAACAATTTTATTGCACAAACTTTGATCTCCAAATTCAATCCGCAAATTTTTTTTGTTTTTTTGTTTTTTTTTTGAAACATTTTTTTTTTGTAAAAATAAAAATATTATTATTAAAAAAAAAACCAATTTTTATCAAAAACTTTTGTGGTAGTGGGTCTTATTACGGCACAAATGTCCGAGTATTTATTCAACACTATCGGTTTGCAATTCTCATTTAATCAACAACAAATGTTTATGCAATTTATCAAATGAGATTATTACCACCGTGAAATCAAAAATACAACTATAAATGTACATGCTTTATTTACAAATGCATCAATGCATAAAATGTACAAGATGTATGAAAAGAAAGAATTTTCATATTTACAAACTAAAAAAGTTAACGAACATTTGCTCCGACAGTATCGACTTATTTAAGCATCACGATGCCTTCGGAGCGAAAAATGAAACTGAATTGCGGGTAGCACGATGTGCGTTCATCATTACCCGATTTACAGTTCTTGTTCGAAATGTAAACAAATAGCGAAAGATCACCATGTTCCTTCCAAATTTCGAGGATATCCGATCGGAAATTCGATATGGCACTACTCAAGTTCACTACATGAGGTTGAGTTAGGTTCTAAAAGGCTCCAAATTGCTCCTTACTGTCGCCCGTGATGGCTAGTAAGGCATCCCGATTTAAAACGGGTTCAATTTGTTGGAGTATATTTTCCAGGCTTATGCGGAGGTTATTGCCTCACGAAAGCGTAGGTACTTTATTACTCCGAAAGTGTTTCGCTAGCCCATGCGGAGGTTATTACCTCACGAGAGCGTAGGTACTTTACTTTCACCTAAAGAGATAAAGCTTGGGTATAAAGCTTGTGTATGAAATGTATGTGCTCGTGTGTGAGAAGGAACAAGCAAACCTTCGACTATTTGTCTATGACTCTTTATTCTAAACATTCCATGATTTAAAAAAAATAAACGACATAAAAAAAATGAACAAAGAATTAACAAATATCAAAATGTAGCTGCTAGCAAAATAGAAATACAGAAAGAAAGAATATAAAGAGAATTAAAATTAAATATCGATTAAATCCATTAATTCGAGATTTTAAAATAACATATGATCAATTTGTGGCTCGACTCTCAAAGCGTCCCCAGCGGAGTCGCCAAGCTGTCATAACGGTTTTTTTTGACCGCTAGACGATTTTTTACTGACCTTTTTTTCTTTTTTAAAAATAAATAAATGTTCAAAATAAAATAAAAATACTGGGAGTCGCCACCAATCTTTTTTTGTTAGGTGTGGTTGGTCACCTATGAAAACTTATCTTCTTAATAATATCGTAAAATTAATTAAGGTATATTAAAAAGATAATTTTTGGCCTGCGAAACAAAGTTAGGTTCGGGAGTACGGTTACGCGTGGAGAAGGATTAGCACCCCCACGACGCCCGTTTTTAAAAACGGTACCGATTAATTGCGTGTTATCTTTAATCTTGAAAAACTGATTTTAACTTTAATATTTAATAATAATTCCCTTAGTACACTTTATTTAAAAAGGATATTTAAAATGAAAGAGAGATAATGTTTTTTTTTATAATTATTTCTGAAGTAAAAGAAATTACTTTGTAAAAATAATTTCCGAATCACTCCGATATTTTCGATAATGTTTCGATAATTATTTTTACACGAACCGTTTTGAAGAACGATAGATATTTCGACCGTTCGAGAAATGATTCATTTTTTTTTTTTAAAAAGATTTCATTTACCACAGATAATTTTAAAAAGTATGTTTTATTTTGCGGAAAGAAAATAACGATTAATGAAGATATCTTTTTTTATTATTAAAATTAATCTCCAAAATAAACGAAATTATCCATGTAAAAAAAAAACTTCCGAATCACTCCGATATTTTCGATAATGTTTCGGTAACTAATTTTATTCGAATTGTTTTGTGGGATGATTGATACTCCGACCACCCCGAGATATAATTCGATTTCGAAATATTTTATTATTATTTTTTTATTTTTATAAAAATTTGTTTACGGAAAAATTAATAAAAATATCTTTTTATAATTAATTTCGGGATAAAAGAGATTACTTTATGTAAAAATAATTCCCGAACCACTCCGATAATTTCGATAATGTTTCGATAATCATGTTTACACGAACCATTTCAAGGAACAATTGATATTCCGGCCATTTCGAGAAAGAGTTCGTTTTCAGAGAATTCCTTTGCCGAAATTAATTTAAAAGACATATTTCATACGCGAAAAATTTATTTGTTAAGAAACTAGATAAAAAAAATCTTTTTTTTTATTTATTTAGTTATTTAATAATGCATATAAGTAAATAATAACATAAATAAATGTCAATAACAATAAAATCAACAATGAATATAAAAAGAAAGGAAAGGAGAAATAATAATAATAATGGAAAGAAATAAATAGGAAAATAAAATATTAATAAAATAAAAATATATTATAATAATAATAATAATAATAATAACAATAATAATGATAATAACAATAATAACAATAAATACAAATATAGGCATAAAAATATATAAATATATAATAAAATAAAATAAATAAATAAATGATAATAATAATAATAATAAAGTAAATAAAATAATCAATTAAATATAAAATAAAATGGAAATAATAACAATAGTAATAAATTAATAAATATATATATAATAAATACCAATAATAAATAAAGTAAAATAATAATAATAATAATAAATATTTAATATAATAATAAATCAAAAAGATTTCTTTTATTGTGAATAGTATGTTTTTCAAATTTACCCTATTTATTTTATATATAGTAAAAATTGAGATTTGCATATATATATATATATATATATATATATATTCTAATCAATCCTACTTCCTCGTTTCAAATTTTGTCCTTATTTTAATAGAGTTGAAAAAAGTTTTGACTTTAATGTTAAAATTTTAAATAAAAATGATGTTTCATTGATTTTATAATGTGAGAAAGTGAAAAAAAAAAAAGTAAAGAAAAAACATCATCATTCATTCTAAGAAAGTGAGCACTACATACATTGTGATAGTCAACTGCCACCTTTTGATGTCCCACCCAAGCTCCTATTTTCTGTCTCTTTCGTTAATTGCTCTCAAGTTTTTATCCTCATCATTAATTTTTTATTCAGAGTTGTTGGCCGAGAAGCTGTTTCAGCAAAAAAAAAAAAATTTCTTTTCCTTTGAAATTTTCCTGACCCAAGAAGGAACCACCGTGGTCGCCGCCTTCACTGCCGTGCCCACCGTCGTCGCCGCCGCGCCGGAGGTTCTCCGAGTCGAAAAACCACGAAAACACTCTCCTCCTTCTCCTCAATCTAAATCCTAGGCTAGATTTCCCTAAAATCGAAATAAAATTCCTAGATCTAAAAAACAAGATTCTAAATATATATATATTTTTTTGGTATGGTTTCTTTTGGTTTTGATGCTTCGGATCTCTCTTGTTTTTTTTTTTTTGTATTTCGGATCTCTCTGCTTCTAAGGCTTTTTTTTTGTGTGTTTCGGATCTGCTGGTTGATGGGGGTTCCTCCTCGATGGTTTTTTTTTCTCTCTTGGTGTTTCGGACCTCCCCTTTTATAGGGGGTTGTGGCGGTGGGGAGGTCGGTTCAGGGCTGGCTCGGTGGCGGCGGGTTGGTTCGGTGGCGGCGGGTTGGTTCTGGATGTCAGGCTGGTAGGTGGCTGGCAAGGCAAGTGGGGGGTTAGGTGGCAGTGTTTGGGTGGTGGGGCGGTGGAGAGGCGGCTAGAGGCGGCTAGGGTTTCTTAGGGGGAAAGGCTATTGGTTTGGGCCTGGGCTTGGGTTTGGTTGGGCTGGTTTGGGCTGAGTTGGGTTTAGGTTTTTTTTTTTTTTTTGGTTTGGGCTGAGTTGGGTTTGGGCCTATAGGGCCAATAGTAAAATAAAATATATATATATAAATATAATATAATATAATAAAAAAATAAACAATAGAAAAAAAAAAAATAATAAAGAAAAAAAACGGGTCGCTACAGTTGCCCCTCTTTGAACATTGCTGAGAATCAGCAATAGGGCAAAGACGTAAGCGACAACGTCATTCATGATTAGTATAAACTGCTTCTCTAATTTAGAGACTCGAAAATTTTGGAATTTAAAACGATATTCCTTTCACCAGAAGCTCTCTAATTTTGAAAAATGAAAATGCTCCTCTCACCAGAGGCTCTCTAATTTTGAAAAATGAAAATGCTCCTCTCACCAGAGGCTCGGAAACTTGGAGATTTAAAATGCTCTTCTCATCAGAGGCTTTATCACTTGAAAAATAAATTGCTCCTCTCATCAGAGGCTCTATCATTTGAAAAATAAATTGCTCCTCTCATCAGAGGCTCTATCACTTGGAGAATAAGTTGCTCCTCTCATCAGAGGCTCTATCACTTGGAGAATAAGTTGCTCCTCTCATCAGAGGCTCTATCACTTGAAAAAATAAATTGCTCCTTTTAACAGAGGCTCTATTACTTGGAAAATAAATTGCTCCTCTCATCAGAGGCTCTATCACTTGGAGAATAAATTGCTCCTCTCATCAGAGGCTCTATCACTTGAAAAATAAATTGCTCCTCTCATCAGAGGCTCTATCACTTGAAAAATAAATTGCTCCTCTCATCAGAGGCTCTATCACTTGGAAAATAAATTGCTCCTCTCATCAGAGGCTCTATCACTTGGAAAATAAATTGCTCCTCTAATCAGAGGCTCCACAACTTTGAAATTTAAATTGCTCCTCTCATCAGAGGCTCGGCAACTTTGAAATTTAAATTGCTCCTCTCATCAGAGGCTCTACCTCTTGGAAAAATAAATTGCTCCTCTAATCAGAGGCTCCACAACTTTGAAATTTAAATTGCTCCTCTCATCAGAGGCTCCACAACTTTGAAATTTAAATTGCTCCTCTCATCAGAGGCTCGGCAACTTTGAAATTTAAATTTCTCCTCTCATCAAAGGGTCCACAACTTTGAAAGTAAATTGCTCCTCTAATCAGAGGCTCGGCAACTTTGAAAGTAAATTGCACAACTTTGGAAACAAATTGCTCCTCTTATCAGAGGCTCCACAACTTTGAAAATAAATTGCTCCTCTAATCAGAGGCTCGGCAACTTTGAAATTTAAATTGCTCCTCTCATCAGAGGCTCCACAACTTTGAAAATGAATTGCTCCTCTAATCAGAGGCTCGGCAACTTTGAAATTTAAATTGCTCCTCTCATCAGAGGCTCCACAACTTTGAAATTTAAATTGCTCATCTCATCAGAGGTTCGGCAACTTTGAAATTTAAATTGTTTTCCTGTGCCCGGAGGTCTTGAAAATGTAACTCGGAGGTTTTAAAACAGATGCCCGGAGGTCTTCTTTTTTCTAATTTCCTTTTTCTTTTGCTGTGCCCGGAGGTCTTAAAAATGTAACCCGGAGGTTTTAAAACAAATGCCCAGAGGTCTTTTTTTTTTTAATTTTCTATCACTTTGAAAAATAAATTGCTCCTCTAATCAGAGGCTCCACAACTTTGAAATTTAAATTGCTCCTCTCATCAGAGGCTCCACAACTTTGAAATTTAAATTGCTCCTCTCATCAGAGGCTCTATAACTTTGAAATTTAAATTGCTCCTCTCATCAGAGGCTCCACAACTTTGAAATTTAAATTGCTCCTCTCATCAAAGGCTCCACAACTTTGAAATTTAAATTGCTCCTCTCATCAGAGGCTCTACAACTTTGAAATTTAAATTGCTCCTCTCATCAGAGGCTCCACAACTTTGAAAATAAATTGGTCTTGGTGATCATACCTGAAGATCATGGAAGAAAATCTCATTGAATGTTCGAATTCAAATGTCAAAATTTCAAATAGTCAATGTCATGCATGAAATGTGAATGTCATGCGATGTCAATGTGTATGCCCCTGATGATGCATGTGCAAGTACCTTCGGATACTGTACACATTTTACGACACGATCCAGATGCAAAACTTAATAAATATGCGAATGATCATGAATGATGCGAATGCTCCCAATTGTTTTTCTTGATTTCGGTTTAGCTTCTCCAAATCGTTTTTCCTCTCCGAGACAGAGTGTGTCCTAAAATGCTCATGCCTCGTAAGAGATCAACCTTTTTCTTCACTTTGGAACTATCTCTTTGCCCCGATAGTTTTTCAACATTTTATCAACTGGAGTCCGAGTGTTCATTTCTTCTACCTTAATAGTCCCATACCTCTGGGCCAGAAGAACCTTCGTCTTATGCCAACATCGGAAATGGTTTCTTCCAAAAGTATTTTTATTTATCCGTTTTGCTTGCTTTTTTTTTTTTTTGAAAAATGTTTGCTTATTTACTGAAAACTTTTGAGCTGAAAATGTCATCGTCTGATATTGTGATATCCACATCTCTTGAAGATTGATGATCACTGTTAGAAGTTTTTCTGAGCGTCAATTCGGATTTTTCAAATTGAGTTGGAAGGCTTGATACCATAAGATTTTGGTTGATCCAAGGAGACTTCGCAACAGGAAAAATGTATATCCTTTCTAGACTCACAAATGGAACAGATTTTATAGACTCAAACAAATTCAACCTTCTTTTAGTTTCCAAATCATGGCGTTTTGACAAACATCAAGATCAGCTGGGATGTTCAAACTGAAAAATTAATTCTGGAAAGGAAAGCTGTCTCAGTTTTTAAAGTCAACCCTCCAAACGAGAGTTGACAGTTTTGGGATATTTTGGAATTCCCAGATGTTCCTTAACTTCTTCAAAATGACCTCTTTTCTTGTTATGGCCTCGACAATACCATAAGCAGCACCGAAATTCTCCCATTTTACTCTAGACTGCCCATGTCGGGTTTTCACCCTAGAGTCTCCTTCTTTCCATTTTTTCATTTTTTTTTATTTATTAAATGTTTCACCATGCATTCAAGAAATCAAGACTTATCAAAAAGGATTTTTAACCAGAAAGGAGACCGAAGTCTCATGCATTTCTCTAAGAATAGACTCATTAATTTAAATGACCATGCTCGATCGAAATGGTCTTTTCCAGGTACGTAATGTAGGCCGAGGTTCGAGGCATTGAAAGAAAAGATAAATAGGCCCAAACATGTGTTTAAGGTGATCAAATCAAGGATCATTTCATGATGAGGAATCTCTTCGAAACATTTGTCTTTGCTGAGCTTTTCTCTTCATCCGATGATTTTCATTCGTTCATTTCTTCCTTTTCTATTTTTTTGCTCTCATTTTTTCTTTTTATCTCCCTCTTTTTTTTCATTTCTATTTTGATAAGGTGAGCCCGTAGTCATTTGGAAGCTCAAATTTCTATTTGATTCAAAACATTCTTTTTTTCATTTTTGAACCAAGACTTCACTATCTGTGACCTTTAAAAAAATCTTCCTCGCATTTGCCCCCTAGTGTGGAGGGTGATCCTTGACCGGGGTTGAAATAACGAAAGTATTCATTAGGCTCAAAAGGGGTAGCAAAAGGATATTTTCTATTTTGTGAAAGGATGATGAAAGATAGCCATTTTTCATCTCGAACACAAGCACGTAAATCGAAGAGTTATTCCTTAGAGGAAAAATAATGAAAAGGTTTTTTTTTTTTTTTTGAAACCTTCTTGAATTTCATAAATGCATGATGTCACACTCATTTTTCATTTTTCTTTTTTCTTTTTTTCATTTTTTTTTAAAAATTAATAATAACTCGTATTTGACACAAAACAATAATAAAACATAACTAAAAACTATATAATTATACGAGTTATCACACCCCCACACTTAGATTGTTGCTAGTCCCTAGCAAAACATAAGAAAAATAAAATAAGAAAATCTAATCTAATCCACTTTCGTAGGAAATCACGGTGGCACTTAGCATGTGACACAAGCCTTTAAACCCCTAGGTGTCCCTAGTGGACGAGTTTAGTCTCGTGAGGGTTTACTAGAACGATACCCACAAACATTGAAAAACTAAAATATAACTACATATACTAAAAATATTTACTCCTAATCTTTTCAATACAAATTAGAGACAATCTTTGAACAAGTCTTATAAACTAATCAATAGCTTAAAGAATTTCACAAAAAATCATGCTTGAATGTTTTGAGTTAAGCCAATATTAACATAACATATTTCAATCAAAATAGTGCATATTCAACTTAATCTCAACCTCTCACATGGGATACTCTCATGATTTTCACTCTTTAAGTAGTGGTAAAGTGTTTACACTCAATCAATCTCATGAAAATAGTTCTACCATATGCTTGCTTGTCCACCTATTCTCCACTAAGAGATCATGCAACTTCATAAATGAAGAGGTCTTTAATCAAGGTTGTAATAGGGCCAAGGGGTTTGTAATGTGGTTGAAGAACAAAAGGATAAGGATATCACAAAGGTTCCAAAGAGTTCATAAAATTTAGAGACATAATAAGATCATACAAAGAAACTTCTCAAAACTCTTTACAAGTACATAGTCACATAGGCTAAATATTCATGTTGAGCCTTTGCTTTATTCTAACCAACTTTATAACATCTTTTTCTTTACTTTAACTAGAAGTTCAAGAGAAGATTTTTTTTTTTTTTTTTAATATGGGAATGTATTTGACAATGATCCCTTTCTTTTTCTCTTGACTTTTTCTTTTCTTTTCTTCCCCCACACTTATCTTTTGTTTCTAACCCAAATTTTCAACTAAAAATATCCATTGTTTTTTGCAATATGTCTCAAAATATATAATCCATCTTTAGAACAAGGGTAAGGATATAAGTATATTTAGGCTAGGTGTAAGTTGTGGTTACCAATAAAACAGCATATTTAATGTAGGCTCAAATTGGCTCACTAGTGGGGATGTTCTCTTAGAACATTAATAATGGATGGTTGTTTGGCTCTGGTTATAATCCTAATGCCTCTATCATATTCATGTTGTCACATGCATCAATATAGTCTCAACAAGGTCTAAAGCAAGTTCTAGAGAATCATGTAATCATAAGAGCACTCAAGAAAGAAATTAGATTGATTTGTATAATGCGTTAATCATTATAGGCTCAAAAACTCACAAGGATGATTATACAAGTCAGATTAAGTCTAAACATGCTTCTTTCTCAATCAACATATCATATTAACATTGGCTCATAAAAAGATTGATATCAAGTTCAATTCTCATGAAAATCTTCTCACTAATAAATCTGTTTTAGACTTATGCAATTCATATCTCATCATAGTATTGAAAAGGAACTAAAACACACTAAAAATAATAATAAAGACTCATAAAAAAAATAGTAGACAAAAATAAAAGAAATCCTAAATCATTCCCCCCACACTTAATTCTTACATTGTCCTCAATGTAAGTCTATTAACCCAAATGAAAGAATCATGTGTAAGAGAAAAGAACTAATAACATAAGAATAGGAACAACTAAGACTCAAAACAAAACAAACTCATGCAACCTAAATAATCCTAAAATACTAAACAAAAATTAACAAGTAAACATAAAAAGATTAAAATCAAACTGACAAGTTATGTCTCAAGTCTCCCTTACTCAGACCTTGTTCAGAATGAATACTTCTAAATGGCTTAAAACACAATATTTTTTTTTTTTTTTTTACAAACTAGCATCCCTTACCCCCTACTAAAATATGACATTGTCCCCAATGTCAAATTTTAAAGGTAGAATTTAGGAGAGGTTGCTAATCACTTATTATAACTGAGACACAACAAACAAAATGTTAGATAATGTCACAAAGACAAAGTGCAATCCACTCCTTGCTCGTCCATATCTCTTTTTCTTTTTCCAAGCGTTTGCGAAACAACCGTAGCAGATAAATACTCATAAGCTTGGAGCTTTTTGAGTAAATCTTCAATGGTTGTAGCAGAAATTATGGTTCTCCTTGCCTCTGAAAACATGAATCCATTTTCCACAGCATTATCTAAATATGAAAGCAAATTATTAAAATAACCATTAATATTAAGCAAACCAATGGGTTTCTTATTTGTGACCAAAGATGACCAAGAAGCCACGCAAGCTATTTCTTCCAATGTGCCCAGACCTCCTGGTAAAGCAATGAATGCATCGGCAGAATGGTACATGATTGTCATCCGTTAAGGGATACTCCAGACTTGTATTTCCTTACCCAAGGTAGGTCCACAAAAATCTGTGAATAGTTTTGGCACGATTCCTAGAACTGGACTTCCTCCGGCGTGTGCTGCTGTAGCGACTGCTCCCATTAAACCCGTACTACCGCCTCCATAAATCAACTAGATCTTTTGTTGGGCAAGTATTACTCCAACTCTTATGACTTCATCAGCGAATATGTTATTTTTCCCTGGATAAGCACCTCCAAAGACAAATTTTTTTAATGCGTTGGGACGAAGTACTTTCCATTTTTTTTCTTTTTCGAGTGCATGAAAGAGAATGAGTACATGGTGTAATATATAGAGGACTGAGTAGTGAATCAGACAAGAGTAATAATGTCGCCGAAAGTGTATCTGACCTGTCAGAAGAAAATGTTAACCTAACAAAAGATTTTTGCGTGATTTCAGGAAGAAAATCAAAAAAAGAAGAAAAATCAATCGTAAAAGTCAAGAGTAATAATGTCGCCGAAAGTGTATTTGGCATCTTCCTCTATGAGCGATCCTTCAGCAACCCATTTTCCTCGGGTCAGCCTAGTCATCATTTCAATCATCTTTTCTATTTGCTCGCGTGACTTCTCTTGAAATTTTGTTATCTGTTCTCCTATTTCTTGCTGAGATCTGGCTAACTGTCTATTTTATTCATCCTCCATGGTTCCGGCATGTCATAGAGGTACGCAGTGATTCTTATACCTCTGATTTGGAAGAGAAAACCTTTCAAAGCTAAACCGACTTCCTTTTTTATTCCTCTCAAGTGTGCTTCATGATGCATGAACTATGAATGCCGTGAATGTAACATGATGCCCATATGATGCATGTAAAGAATAAACAAATTAATGCATGAGTATATACAATGAATGACCATGTATGTCACGAATGCATGACCTTATTGTAATGAATGCAATCAAGATGTCTATATGATGCATGTAAAGAATAAATAAAATGATATACTGGTATATGCAGAGAACGATCATGTGTGTCACTAATGCATTCTACAATGAATGACCATGCATGTTATGATTGCAATATGGTGCTAATTTGATTCGTAAAGAATAAACAATATAATGCATGAATATATACAGAAAACTATTCATGATTTGGACTGAACTTGATCATTCAACAATTTTATTGCACAAACTTTGATCTCCAAATTCAATCCGCAATTTTTTTTTGTTTTTTTTTTGAAACATTTTTTTTTTGTAAAAATAAAAATATTATTATTAAAAAAAAAAACCAATTTTTATCAAAACCTTTTGTGGTAGTGGGTCTTATTACGGCACAAATGTCCGAGTATTTATTCAACACTATCGGTTTGCAATTCTCATTTAATCAACAACAAATGTTTATGCAATTTATCAAATGAGATTATTACCACCGTGAAATCAAAAATACAACTATAAATGTACATGCTTTATTTACAAATGCATCAATGCATAAAATGTACAAGATGTATGAAAAGAAAGAATTTTCATATTTACAAACTAAAAAAGTTAACGAACATTTGCTCCGACAGTATCGACTTATTTAAGCATCACGATGCCTTCGGAGCGAAAAATGAAACTGAATTGCGGGTAGCACGATGTGCGTTCATCATTACCCGATTTACAGTTCTTGTTCGAAATGTAAACAAATAGCGAAAGATCACCATGTTCCTTCCAAATTTCGAGGATATCCGATCGAAAATTCGATATGGCACTACTCAAGTTCACTACATGAGGTTGAGTTAGGTTCTAAAAGGCTCCAAATTGCTCCTTACTGTCGCCCGTGATGGCTAGTAAGGCATCCCGATTTAAAACGGGTTCAATTTGTTGGAGTATATTTTCCAGGCTTATGCGGAGGTTATTGCCTCACGAAAGCGTAGGTACTTTATTACTCCGAAAGTGTTTCGCTAGCCCATGCGGAGGTTATTACCTCACGAGAGCGTAGGTACTTTACTTTCACCTAAAGAGATAAAGCTTGGGTATAAAGCTTGTGTATGAAATGTATGTGCTCGTGTGTGAGAAGGAACAAGCAAACCTTCGACTATTTGTCTATGACTCTTTATTCTAAACATTCCATGATTTAAAAAAAATAAACGACATAAAAAAAATGAACAAAGAATTAACAAATATCAAAATGTAGCTGCCAGCAAAATAGAAATACAGAAAGAAAGAATATAAAGAGAATTAAAATTAAATATCGATTAAATCCATTAATTCGAGATTTTAAAATAACATATGATCAATTTGTGGCTCGACTCTCAAAGCGTCCCCAGCGGAGTCGCCAAGCTGTCATAACGGTTTTTTTTTACCGCTAGACGATTTTTTACTGACCTTTTTTTCTTTTTTTTAAAAATAAATAAATGTTCAAAATAAAATAAAAATACTGGGAGTCGCCACCGATCTTTTTTTGTTAGGTGTGGTTGGTCACCTATGAAAACTTATCTTCTTAATAATATCCTAAAATTAATTAAGGTATATTAAAAAGATAATTTTTGGTCTGCGAAACAAAGTTAGGTTCGGGAGTACGGTTACGCGTGGAGAAGGATTAGCACCCCCACGACGCCCGTTTTTAAAAACGGTACCGATTAATTGCGTGTTATCTTTAATCTTGAAAAACTGATTTTAACTTTAATATTTAATAATAATTCCCTTAGTACACTTTATTTAAAAAGGATATTTAAAATGAAGGAGAGATAATGTTTTTTTTTATAATTATTTCTGAAGTAAAAGAAATTACTTTGTAAAAATAATTTCCGAATCACTCCGATATTTTCGATAATGTTTCGATAATTATTTTTACACGAACCGCTTTGAAGAACGATAGATATTTCGACCGTTCGAGAAATGATTCGTTTTTTTTTTTAAAAAAAAAACGATTTCATTTACCACAGATAATTTTAAAAAGTATGTTTTATTTTGCGGAAAGAAAATAACGATTAATGAAGATATCTTTTTTTATTATTAAAATTAATCTCCAAAATAAACGAAATTATCTATGTAAAAAAAAAAACTTCCGAATCACTCCGATATTTTCGATAATGTTTCGGTAACTAATTTTATTCGAATTGTTTTGTGGGATGATTGATACTCCGACCACCCCGAGATATAATTCGATTTCGAAATATTTTATTATTATTTTTTTATTTTTATAAAAATTTGTTTACGGAAAAATTAATAAAAATATCTTTTTATAATTAATTTCGGGATAAAAGAGATTACTTTATGTAAAAATAATTCCCGAACCACTCCGATAATTTCGATAATGTTTCGATAATCATGTTTACACGAACCATTTCAAGGAACAATTGATATTCCGACCATTTCGAGAAAGAGTTCGTTTTCAGAGAATTCCTTTGCCGAAATTAATTTAAAAGACATATTTCATACGCGAAAAATTTATTTGTTAAGAAACTAGATAAAAAAATTCTTTTTATTTATTTATTTAGTTATTTAATAATGCATATAAGTAAATAATAACATAAATAAATGTCAATAACAATAAAATCAAAAATGAATATAAAAAGAAAGGAAAGGAGAAATAATAATAATAATGGAAAGAAATAAATAGGAAAATAAAATATTAATAAAATAAAAATATATTATAATAATAATAATAAGAATAATAATGATAATAACAATAATAACAATAAATACAAATATAGGCATAAAAATATATAAATATATAATAAAATAAAATAAATAAATAAATGATAATAATAATAATAATAATAATAAAGTAAATAAAATAATCAATTAAATATAAAATAAAATGGAAATAATAACAATAGTAATAAATTAATAAATATATATATAATAAATACCAATAATAAATAAAGTAAAATAATAATAATAATAATAAATATTTAATATAATAATAAATCAAAAAGATTTCTTTTATTGTGAATAGTATGTTTTTCAAATTTACCCTATTTATTTTATATATAGTAAAAATTGAGATTTGCATCTATATATATATATATATATTCTAATCAATCCTACTTCCTCGTTTCAAATTTTGTCCTTATTTTAATAGAGTTGAAAAAAGTTTTGACTTTAATGTTAAAATTTTAAATAAAAATGATGTTTCATTGATTTTATAATGTGAGAAAGTGAAAAAAAAAGTAAAGAAAAAACATCATCATTCATTCTAAGAAAGTGAGCACTACATACATTGTGATAGTCAACTGCCACCTTTTGATGTCCCACCCAAGCTCCTCTTTTCTGTCTCTTTCGTTAATTGCTCTCAAGTTTTTATCCTCATCATTAATTTTTTATTCAGAGTTGTTGGCCGAGAAGCTGTTTCAGCAAAAAAAAAATTCTTTTCCTTTGAAATTTTCCTGACCCAAGGAGGAACCACCGTGGTCGCCGCCTTCACCGCCGTGCCCACCGTCGTCGCCGCCGCGCCGGAGGTTCTCCGAGTCGAAAAACCACGAAAACACTCTCCTCCTTCTCCTCAATCTAAATCCTAGGCCAGATTTCCCTAAAATCGAAATGAAATTCCTAGATCTAAAAAACAAGATTCTAAATATTTTTTTTTTTTGGGTATGGTTTCTTTTGGTTTTGATGCTTCGGATCTCTCTTGTTTTTTTTTTTGTATTTCGGATCTCTCTGCTTCTAAGGCTTTTTTTTTTGTGTGTTTCGGATCTGCTGGTTGATGGGGGTTCCTCCTCGATGGTTTTTTTTTTCTCTCTTGGTGTTTCGGACCTCCCCTTTTATAGGGGGTTGTGGCGGTGGGGAGGTCGGTTCGGGGCTGGCTCGGTGGCGGCAGGTTGGTTCGGTGGCGGCGGGTTGGTTCTGGATGTCAGGCTGGTAGGTGGCTGGCAAGGCAAGTGGGGGGTTAGGTGGCAGTGTTTGGGTGGTGGGGCGGTGGAGAGGCGGCTAGAGGCGGCTAGGGTTTTTTAGGGGGAAAGGCTATTGGTTTGGGCCTGGGCTTGGGTTTGGTTGGGCTAGGTTTGGGCTGAGTTGGGTTTGGGTTTAGGTTTTTTTTTTTTTTTTTGGTTTGGGCTGAGTTGGGTTTGGGCCTATAGGGCCAATAGTAAAATAAAATATATATATATAAATATAATATAATATAATATAATAAAAAAAATAAACAATAGAAAAAAAATAATAAATAAATAATAAAGAAAAAAACGGGTCGCTACAATGTCCATATTCATATGCATGCATATTATTATTTGTTCTCTGGCTATTTTGTTGCGTATATTTATATGTTTACTTAACTGATGCTTTACATTGTTTGATTTTAGTGGGGTATTTAGAATAAGGGGTGTAGAATAGGTGGTGACAGGTTTGTTTTGTTCCTCCGCACACACTATATTTGCATTTGCATAACATGAACTCTCTACCTGGGTTCCATCCTTTTAAGTGGGAGTAAAGTAACTACGCCTTCATGATGATCCTCCGTATGGGCTAGTGAAACACTTTCGGAGTATAAAGTACCTAATGCCTTCGTGATAATCCTCCGTACGGGCATATAAAAATATACTCTAACGAATTGAACCCGCTTTTATCGGGGTGCCTTACTAGCCTTCACAGGCGACAGTGAGGAACAATTCGGGACCTTAGAACTGATTCACCTTCATATAGTGAACCTAGGCGAAGCCATACCGAATTTCTGTTAGATATTCGAAGTTTAAGAACACATGGAGGAACATTTCCAACCTTTTACCATCTTGCTATATGTTAGATTTTACAAATTGGGTGATGATGAACGAACATCATATCGCTCATAATAAATTTATTACTTTGTCCCAAAGGCGTCGTAATGCCGAAATTCTGTTTAAATTTTTGGGACATTTTTTTTAAAGCATGTTGTTATTTATGTTATATTTGTGAATTCATTTCTTTACTAATCTATTTCTTTCTGTTTTCTTTTCTTTGACATGCATCATAGACATCATCATACACTTGGAGTTTATTGGCCTCGGAATAGTCATCAACCCAAAGGACTTTCATGGAGTGTCAGGTTATTTCAGTGATAGAAGATCATGCAGTAGTCAGGGCACGGTGAAAAAAAGATCAGAGAGAGGATGGTGATTGCCTGAAGAAAGATTATGTGTCAGTATTGCCAGAAAGGGTCAAAGTGGATTCTAGACAGAATAATCTCCGAGGGTTAGCCGACATTTGGAATCAGTGGAATGTATCAGAGAAAGAAGCCTTCACTCAGAAATATGGAGATATAGCACTCTTAATTTCGATTCGGGTCAATAGTGGGTTGATTCAGGCTATGGTACAGTTTCAGAATCCTGCTTATAGATGTTTCACTTTTAACAAGGAGGATATGACCCCACTGATTGAAGAATATTCAGCACTTTTACGTATTGAATGTCCTAATCCTGATGTGGTATATTTGAAGGAAGTGAAACCTTCAGATTTTAAGAAGAAAATGGCTAGGATCACAGGAATGGATACAACATGGGTTGAGAGTCATGTGGATACAAAGCAGAAAAATGGATGCATTCCGTAGTAAACTCTCCGACAGTTGATATTGGGTTGTTCCGACAAAGAAAAAGCTAGGGACATCTTCGCTTTAGCAATCTATGGATTAATCATATTCCCGAAGATATTGGGTCATGTGGATATAGCCGTGTTTGATTTTTTACTATCTCCGGCCATCATAGCTGAAACTATCCGATCTTTGAATTTTTGTAAAAGGACAGGACAAGGGAGAATCAAGGGGTGTGTACAACTCCTTTATATTTGGATTCAAAGTCATTTTTGGAAGATAGAAAAGGTTTCCTTCAAACCGTACATGAAATCTTTAGTTTCGATTAGGGAATTCCTTCAAAATGACTAGCCTGAAGACGGGGATGAAGAGAAATGGGTCAACATGTTTCGGAATCTAAAAGGGGAAATGGTAACTTGGAGAGCTCCATGGATGGTTCCTATGCCGATTATGTATAGATGCGGGGACAACTCAGGAGTCCCACTACTCGAAATTTGGGGGTCTGTGAGTTATGTGCCTTTGTTGGTGCAAAGACAGGTTGAGGACGGATATTCTGGAAAGGTGCGGGCAGTGATTGAAGCATGGAAGAAAACTCACCGGATAAAAGTGGCCAGATATGCTAACATCATCACACCTGATTACCTGGTATGGAGGGAATTAAGGGTTAATGATAGGCTACTGACATCAGATGGGGAAGAGGTCCAGTTCATGAATCCACCACCAAGGGAAATGCCATCAGAGTTAGAAATCGCAAGGGCGAAATTTGAAAAAGAAAAGGCCTAGATGAGTAAGGAGATTGCTCGACTACAAGAAGAGCTTGAGGACATGAAAAATAGGAAATCAGCTTGAGAAAGAGAAAAGGAAAAGATCAAGAGAGAAAGGGACACTGCTAAGGGCGATCTTCGGGAATTACATTTGGAGAACAATAGGTACCGCTTTGAGCTCAAATTTGAGGGGACCCTCAAGATTTTCGGGGAATGGGAGCATGAAGTCAAAAACCTCAAGAAGGAGAATAACTACTGGAAAGAGAGAGAGAGAAGCATAAGGAAGGCCAAGCCAATCAACTGGAGAAGAAAGCTAAGGAAAGCTTACACGGTGATACTTCTGCTGACGCGTTAAGGGGCCATGAACAAGTAGGGGTCAGATTGAAGAGCAGGGCAATCAAAAGAAGACTGTGAAAGAAAGTCCAAGATCCGAGGAAGTCACTATAGGACTAATTTTGTAATAGCACTTTGAAAGGCGAATTACGGACTTATCTTAGGCAGTGATCCTTTTATTTTATCTATGATGTATTTAGTTCCAGGAAATCAATGAAAGACCGTTCGGTTGAAATTATCCCGGGGCCAATACATTCAAATGCATTCATATTTTATATATTTTGTTTGTTCATTTGTACATTTACTCATATTTATAATCATTCATTTTTGAAATCCGTATATGTTCATACACTTAACCACTTATTTATTCTTTTTACTTGTTCATTCATTCATATTCATACATTTAACCACTCATTTATTCATTTCGCTTGTTCATTCATTCTTTCGTATTCATATACGTAGTCATGTACATATCCATTTTATTTGATTCATTCATTCACATTTAGTCATACATTCATTCATTCATTTTTTCTAAAAAATAAAAAAAAGATGTGTCAATAATTTCTAATTCATGGTTTTCAAAACTAAAGGTACAACTGGTCGCACTAAAAAAGAAACGGATTTCCAACACCCTTACAATACTCGATCTCAAGCCAGAGCTATGAAAAACGATCAGCTTGCTAGAATTGAAAGAATAGAAAGAACTCAAAGGGAACTGCAGGAACAGTTAGCTAAATCTCAGGAGGAGTCTCGAGAATAGATGACTAAACTCATGGAAATGATGAGTGCCATGATGAAACAAAAGGGCCGGGAGAGAATTCGATCACCGGGAAAAGGGTGGTAGTTGAAGAGGATCAGCTTGAAAACATACAGCAAAAGGGCCAAGAGTTGCCAATTGGGGCAGCCTTCTATCTTTACATCCAGCCAGCTGCAGAGACACAGAACTATGTTCCCGAAAAAGGTAATGTGGGAGCTGACCTAAATGATGTTAACGTTCTCGACTTTGAAGAACTAGCTGAAAAGGAAAAAGCAAAGATGACTGAGCTGAAGAGGGTCGAAATGGCAGAATCATAGAAAAAATATCAACTGCTGGAGGAGAGGTTGAGGGCCGTTGAAGGGGCGGAGTTATTTGGCAGTCTAGATGCCACAGATAAACCTTCCCCAAAACACTATCCCAAACACTCAGAGAGTCGGGAGCAATGACCAACGTTCACCAAGGAACGATCAAAAACCCCAATTTGATCCGATTCCTACCACCTATGGTGAGCTATATCCTAAACTGTTGCAGGGTCAACTTGTTGCACCCGTATACCTCAAACCTCTGACACCGCCATATCCAAGGTGGTACAATGCAAACACTAACTACACGTACCACGCAAGAATTCAAGGACATTCGGCTAAAGATTGCCTATCCTTTAAAAAGAAAGTCCAAAGACTGATCAACGTCGGAGTTGTGAAGTTTGGGGCAAAGAATGGGCCGAATGTAGCGGGAAACCCATTGCCAGATCATGCGAAGAATCGGGTAAATGCAGTATGGACAGGGGAAGTCAGAAGGGTAAAAAGGGATGCCAGAGAAGTCAATACTCCAATATTGACAGTATGGGTCGATATGGTTAAAGCAGGAATGGTAGGGGATGCAGACAGTTTCAAAATGGTTGCAAAGAGGATGCATAATTGGTGCCCATTCCACAAGTGTGGAGGTCATATCATACAAAACTGCGGGGACTTTCTGGCTAAAGTCCAAAAGATGATGGATTATGGAGAGGCCCAGTTTTACTAGAAAACAGATGATGAAGTAGAGGTTATTGAGAATGCAGCTGGCTACGGGATAGGAAGACCCTTGATCATCTATTATGATGAACCAGAGGAGAAAGTTATGCCAGTCGTTGAGGAAAGTGCGCCTAAGTTAAACATTGATTTGCCTGTTTCTTTTTTGTACAAGGAAAACAAAGCTGCACCATGGAAATACGACTGCAGCATGGTTATGCCTGGGTCTTCGAGTCAGTAGGATATCACAGGTGTGGGGCACTTAACACGAAGTGGAAGGTGTTATGCTCCTGAGGGTGTTGAACAGGGATTAACAGGAAAAGATAGAGGAACGGGCAAAGGGAAGAAAGCAGCTAAACCAATCCATATTGAGATGGATTTGTCAAAAGAAACAGAAAGGGGATCAGCCCCGGTTAACAGAATAAAAGAGTCGGTGAATAAGAAAGAAGCCTGCTAGTTCTTAAAATTCATAAAGCATAGTGAGTATAGCGTGGTTGAGCAACTGCAACGTCAACCAGCTAGAATTTCAATCTTATCCTTGCTTTTGAACTCGGAGCCACACAGAAATGCCCTATTGAGAGTGTTGAATCAGGCATATATGGCTAACAACATATCGGTAGAAAAATTGGACAGGCTGATGGGAAACATCGCGGCGGACAACCATATATATTTCAGTTATGATGAGATACCACCCAATGGTATTGGGTCAACAAAAGCTCTCCATATAACTACCACTTGTAAGGGGCACATATTACCAAGGGTCCTTTTGGATAATGATTCTTCATTAAATGTGATGCCTTTGGCAACCCTGTCCAGATTGCCAGTGGATATTTCTTATATGCTTCAAGCTGCACAGTGGTTAGAGCCTTTGATGGTACCAGGAGAGATATAATAGAAACTATTGAGGTTTCTCTGGAGATAGGCCCATGCACCTATACAGTGAACTTTCAGGTCATAGATATTAATCTGTCCTATAATTGCCTGTTGGGAAGGTCGTGGATACATTCAGCAGGGGCTGTACCTTCATCTCTCCACTAAAAGCTAAAATTTGTGATAGAGGGGCGTTTGGTCACTGTATCAGGAGAAGAGGACGTGATAGCCTCTACATCTACTAAATCTCCTTATGTTGAACCCAATGAAGATGCTGTAGAATGTTCTTTTCGGTCTTTGGAATTCGTAAATGCAGTTTTCATCGCTGAAGGACGAAGAATTCCAAAACCGAGGCTATCCAAGAACACAAGGTTGGGGGTAAGAACTACGGTGGAAAAAGGCTGCAGGGCTGGAAAAGGTCTCAAAAAATATCTTCAGAGAATGGCCCGAGCAATGGAAATAATGGGAAAGAAAGACCGGTTTGGCCTGGGGTATCTTCCGAAGGCCCATGAGAAAAGGAAACAAGTTGAAAGGAACCGACAAAGGAGGATGGCCCGTCTTGCTGGTATGGATATTGAGTGGGAGCCTATGACATTCCCACCTATCCTTCACAGCTTCCGCTCAGCCGGTTCTCTGTTCGGAGAAAAGAATTCTGATGATATGCTCGTAATAATCGAGCAAGCCTTCAAGAGATTCCAGGTGAATAGGGATGAGCAGATGTGTGATATGGAAATCTGCACGACTGGGGAAGAAATAATGGAAATTGAGAATGCTAACTGGATGGTGCGACCTTGTCCACCAGGATATATACTAACCAATTAGAGTGCAACTGAACTACCCATAGTTTTTAGATCTATTCCAACGTAATGCTTTTAAACAAATCTTAAATATCTTTGTCCGAAGATATTAAAAATTTCTTTTGTAATGGGCTTTTGTCTAAAACTTTTCATCCAATAAATAACAAACATGATGCATTTCTTTCATATTTATGTGTCCATATTCTTTCATTCATGCTATTTATTTTGCTTCGATTGTATATATGTTTTCCTATATTGTTTCTTCCCCACCTATTTACAGGTGTACGGATGCAAAATATGAGGACCTTCCTGTCAGTAATTCTGAAATTGATTTTGAGAGGCCCATTTGCACGGGTGATTTTGAGGCCGACAAAGATATTGAGGATTATGGTCTACCTCCAGACTTATTAAGAAAAATAAAACAAGAAGAGAAGAAAGTAATTCCTCATGAGGAGCTATTGGAATTGTTGAATTTGGGAAGTAGTGAGGAGATAAAAGAGGTTAAAATCGGGACTACATTATCGTCATCAATAAAGGGTGAACTCATAGCCTTGCTCCGAGAATATGTAGATGTATTTGCATGGTCATACCAAGACATGCTGGGTTTGGATCCAGACATTGTGGTTCATAAGCTCCCTTTAAGGCCAGAGTGCAAGCCAATTCAGCAAAAGTTGAGAAGAATAAGGCCGAACATGGTGTTATAGGTAAAAGAGGAGGTGAAGAGGCAGTTTGATGCTGGATTCTTAGAGGTGGCAAAATATCCGGAATGGGTGGTAAACATTGTTCCAGTGCCAAAGAAGGATGGCAAGGTGCGTATGTGCGTCGATTATCGAGATTTGAACAAAGCCGATCCCAAAGATAATTTCCCTTTGCCTCACATTGATACTTTGGTGGATAATACGGTGAAGAATTCCTTGTTTTCTTTCATGGATGGATTCTCGGGATATAATCAGATTAAGATGGCACCGGAAGATATGGAGAAAACCATATTTGTTACAACTTAGGGAACATTCTGCTACAAGGTAATGCTGTTTGGGTTGAAGAATGCTGGGGCAACGTATCAGAGAGCCATGGTGACCTTGTTTCATGACATGATGCATAAGGGAATTGAGGTTTATGTTGATGATATGATTGCAAAGTCACAAGGAGAATAGGAGCATATTGCAAATCTTAGGAAACTCTTTGAAAGACTAAGAAAGTTTCAACCCAAGCTAAACCCGGCAAAATGCACTTTTGGAGTCACTTCGGGGAAATTGTTGGGTTTTGTTGTCAGCAAAAGGGGAATTGAGATTGATCCGGATAAAGTGAAGGCCATCTAGAATTTGCCACCTCCGCATACTCAAAAAGAAGTAAGAGGTTTTTTGGGGAGATTGAATCACATTGCTCGATTTATTTCTCAGTTAACAGACAAATGTGATTCAATATTCAAGTTACTTTGAAAACGTGATCCAAGAGAATGGGATGAAGGGTGTCAGATTGCTTTTGAAAAGCTTAAGCATTATCTATCAAACCCACCAGTATTAATGCCACCGGCTCCAAATAAACTGATGATATTGTATCTACCAGTATTTGAGAGGTCCATGGGTTGTGTTTTGGGGCAGCTTGATGAGACTGGAAAGAAAAAACAGGCGGTTTACTACCTCAACAAGAAGTTCACAGATTATGAGTTGAAATATTCATCGGTAGAAAAGCTGTGCTGTGCTTTAGCTTGGACTGCTCGGAGGTTCAGACAATACATGCTGTACCACACAACGTGGTTGATTGCCAAGCTAGATCCAATCAAGTACATGTTAGAAGCGCCTTCTTTGTCAGGGAAGACGACAAGATGGCAGGTTTTGTTGTCAGAATACGACATTGTATACGTAAGTCAGAAGGCTATCAAGGGCAGTGCAATGGCTGAATTTTTAGCAAGTCGGGGAGTGGAAGATTATGAGTCGTTGAACTTTGATTTCCCAGATGAAGATTTGATGTATGTTTCGTAAGCGGATGAGGTTCCTTTGAAGAATAAAGTATGGAAGATGTACTTTGATGGGGCATCTAATGCCAAGGGGCACGAAATCGGTACAGTGCTCATATCCCCAGAAGAAGATTATTATCCCTTCACCGCCAAATTGGATTTTGATTGTACAAACAATACGCTGAGTATGAGGCGTGTACTATGGGCCTTCGTGCAGTGATAGACAGAAAAATCAAAGTTTTGGAAGTTTTCGGAGACTCAGCTTTAGTGATATACCAGTTACGGGGAGAATGGGAAACCTGGGATACAAAGTTAATCAGATACAGAGAACTCATACTGAGTTTATTGGAGGAGTTTGAAGAAGAAGTTTCAATTACTTCCCCCGAGAAGAAAACCGGATGGCGGATGCTCTGGCTACTTTGTCATCAATGTTTAAAGTAAATGAAGGGGCGAAAGTTGTACTGATCAAGATGAGCATATATGAGTCTCCTGCCCACTGTTTGAGTCTCAAAGAAGAAGCAGATGGTCTCCCTTGGTATGACGACATCTTGCAGTACATCAAGAGTCAACAGTATCCAGAACATGCAATAGAAAATGACAAGAGGACTCTGAGAAGACTAGTAATGGGTTTTGTTCTAGATAGGGAAATTCTCTACAAGAAAAGGAAAGATCAAGTCCTACTGAGATGTGTCGGGTCTGCTGAAGCTCGAAGAATCATAGAGGAAGTCCATGAAGGGATATGTGGCACCCATGCTAATGGTCACATGCTTGCTAAGCAGATTATGAGGGCAGGATATTATTGGCTGACGATGGAAGGAGATTGTATCAGTTATTCCCGGAAGTGCCATAAATTCTAGATATATGCAGATAAGATCCATGTACCGCCATCATCATTGCATGTCATGACTGCACCATGGCTGTTTTCAATGTGGGGAATGGATATGATTGGGCCTATTACCCCGCAAGCTTCAAATAGACATCGTTTCATCCTGGTGGCCATAAACTATTTCACAAAGTGGGTGGAAGCTGCTTCTTATACGAAGTAACGAAGTCAGTGGTATGCAAATTTGTTAAGAAGGAAATCATATACCGATTATGGATTGCCAGCAAGAATTATTTCAGATAATGCTCTCAATCTGAATAATAAGATGATGAAAGAGGTATGTACTCAGTTCAAGATCACGCATCACAATTCGGCACCTTATCGTCCGAAGATGAATGGGGCAGTAGAAGCAGTCAACAAAAACATCAAGAAGATTGTCGAGAAGATAACTGATCTGTACAAGGATTGACATGAGATCTTACCTTTTGCTCTTTATGCATATCGCACTTCGGTTCACACATCTACAGGGGCAACGCCGTTTTCTTTGGTATATGGTATGGAAGTAGTGTTACCTATTAAAGTCGAGATTCCTTCACTTCGGGTTTTGATGGAGGTTGGCCTAGAAGAGGCAGAATGGGTTAGAGCTCGTTATGAACAGCTGAATCTCATCGAAGAGAAAAGATTGAAGGCAATTTGTCACAGGCAGTTGTATCAGAAAAGGGTGATTCGAGCCCATAACAAGAAGGTTCGACCCAGACAGTTCCAAGAAGGAGAGTTGGTACTGAGAAAAATTCTCCCCATAGTGAAGCATCCGCGAGGAAAATGGGCTCCAAATTAGGAAGAACCCTATGTGGTAAAAAGAGCTTTTTCTGGGGAGCATTGATTCTAACTCGGATGGACGGGGATGATTTTAGACATCCCGTGAATGCTGATGAACAAAAGAAGTATTATGCTTAAAAAAAAATGTGTGATGCTATGCACATGGGAATTCGAATGATTCCAAGTGTAGAAATGGAAATTCTATATATCTATCTCCCCTGAGAATTGCTTTTCAAAGAGAATATTCCCTTCACTAAGAAAAAAGTATCCCTAGTCACCCCTTTGAGCCTTAGTAATTATTTCTTTCGTTGAACCCTAATCAAGGATCACCCTCTACACTGGAGGGCAAATACGAGAAAAAATGATCAAAATCATGGCAAAAGAGAGCCATTGGAAAATGTGAAATCAAAGAATGGCAAATGAAAGCCAGCAATGAAAAAAAATCCAAAAAGGGGACAAATGTCTCAAGAATGAATTCTCCTCAGGAAATGATCCTTGATCCAATTACCCTTAAACACATTTTGGGCCTATTTTATCCTTTCCTTCTAAACCTGAACCTTAGCCTACATTACGTACTTTAAAAATCCATTTTGATTAAGCATAGGCATTTAATTTGAAAGGTTTTTCTCAGAATTCATCCCATCTTTTGAATTGACATTTTTACCTTGGAAGCATTTAGAATTCTCAGATGCGTGGTAGAATACAAAAAAAAGGGAGAGGTTTAAGCCGAAAACCCGCAAAGGGCGACTTAATACCGAATGGGGGATACCTGAGTTGAAAACCCGTAAAGGGCAGCTCAAGTACTGATTAAGGTTTGAATCAATGCTTCGTGTAAAGAGGAAGAAAGTATTTGAAAATCAGAGAAAAGGGGAACAACTCAGTCTGACGTAACTACGGAAGCCGAGGGATTACCCAAGTAAATTGACCGTTCAAGAGAAATTTCAAATGATTTGAAAAAAGAGGGGTCCAAGATATTCCGCATCCGGGGCATCAACAACCTATAACTTTACATTTGTTTCTTATATCCTTGATATCCACTTTTATCATCTTAAAACATTTTGTTGCAATAAATTTTGTTACCCTTTTGTGACAAATGCTTGTTTCATACATTTTTGAAATTGCATTTTGTTTGTTATTAAATTGAATGATGATTAGTAAATAGAAATTTTATAATAAAAGGGAGTTTAAAAGTATTACTAAGGAATAGATCTAAAATCTTAGAAAAGGTTTGGAAACCACTAATCCCGATGGAAAATTCACAAAGGAAGACAGTGAAAGTGGTGGAGACTTCGTCATGAAGTCAGGAATTTGTGAATTTCAGTGAAGTCAGAAACTGGGACTGTTTGACAAATTATCTTGAGTAAAGGGTTTTTTAAGTGGGGTATCAGTGAACAATTGTAGACTCCATCATGAAGTCGGATAATCTGTGAACCTCAAAGAAACCATGGATTAGAAATCATGACACAATCATTTGACTACATTCATCCTTAGGAAACATATAAGCATTTGCAAAGCATGTCATTCTCATCATTGCATTTTAGCTAACATTGCAGGAATCAAGAAAACTTTGGCTTCCCAAATCGAACTCATTCTACTTCTCAAATGAGTCGAACCCCGAGATCATTGTCGAGGTATTTCCTTTTGTTTTAAATCGAAATTATGTTTTATCAAATGAGTCGAGCCTTGAGACTACCGTCGAGGTATTTCCTTTTGTTTCAAATCGAATTCATTCTGTTTTATCAAATGAGTCGAGCCTTGAGACTGTCGTCAAGGTATTTTAATCATTTTTAACACCATTTTTAAAAACCTTCGGGCACTATCTTTAAAGACCTTCGGGCACCATTTTAAAGGCCTTCGGGCACCATTTTTAAAGACCTTCGGGCACCATTTTAAAAACTTTCAGGCACCATTTTTAAAGACCTTCGGGCACCATTGTTAAAGACCTTCGGGCACCATTTTAAAGACCTTCGGGCACCATTTTTAAAGACCTTCGGGCAACATTTTAAAGACCTTCGGGCACCATTTTTAAAGACCTTCGGGAACAATTTTTAAAGACTTTCGGGCACTATTTTTAAGACCTTCGGGCACCATTTTTAGGACCTTCGGGCATAATTTTGCAAATCACGGGCACCATTTTTAAGACCTTCGGGCACCATTTTTAAAACCTTCGGGTACCATTCTTAAGACCTTATGGCATAATTTTTTATTTTGAAATCGAACCCGTTTCCTTAAGACGGGTCGAGTCTTGATTAGTCAGGGAATTCAATTTAAGGACAAAATCTTCAATTTACAGTTTTTTTAAATAAAAAAAATGAAAAAATGAAAAAATGAAAAAAATGAAAAAATGATGAAAAAGAAGAAAAAAAAAAAAGAAAACCCCTTTCCTTTTCCTTCACATGTGATTTCACTAACCGTACAAAATTAGTATTTGTTTATCTTTGCTTGATTCCTGATTCTCAGCAATAGCCAAAGAGGGGCAGCTGTAGACACCTAATTTTGTCCGGACCCCTAAATCAGGTACTTTTTTTTCCTAAATTGATGTTTCAGAATGCTAAAAGGCTTTTCTCATCCTGCAGGTGGTACTCCGAGGATTAGTCTAAGAAAACAGACAGAAAAAGTCAAACTCAAAAAAAGTTAACCTCGAAAAAAGTCAACACCAAAAAAGTCAACTACTGAAAAAGTCAACCCCACTTTCAAAATAACGATTTGAGGTTCAATTGAAAAACGGTGAAAGAATTTTGATAATTCGAGGTCTACATTGAAAGATATGGAGTTCGGAAGTTGGGTTACGAGATTCAGTAGAAAAGAATCCCTAGTTCGGGAAATTTAGGGAAAAGTGCTTAAACGATCAAATTGGTCGGAATTGAAGGTCTCAAATGAAAGATAAGCACTGACTACGGGTAATGGAGAAGCTACTTGGAAGAAAAACTGATAGAAAAGTCAATTCGGAAGAAAACCGAGAATTAGGGTTTTTGGTGGAATTCGGTGAAATTTGGAAGAATTACAGAAATGGCCCAATTTGGTAGATCTAAAGCCCTCAATTGATGAGAAATGATTAAAAAAGGATATCCCAAGGCTCATTTTGAAGAAAATCTGAAAATCGGACTTGTTTTGAGTAAAACCGGGTTTCGAAGGCAAAACGGCAAAATTAGAAAATATGGGAAAAATAGAAAATGAACTACAAAAATTCTGAAAATTTGCAAATCTCATTTTTAAATTATTTGGAAGAGATTGGCGAAATAAAATCTTGATTCGGAGTTCGTTTGCAAAATGGCCAAATACCGGGTCTACTATACAGAAATTCAACAGGATAAATCCCGAAAAAATAGTAAATGAACTCCAAAAATTTTGAAAATTTGCAAATCGCATTTTTAAATTATTTGGAAGATATTGGCTAGAGAAAATCTTGATTCGGAGTTCGTTTTCAAAATGGCCAAATCTCGGGTCTCATATGTAGTAATTCAAGCAGATAAATCCCGAAAAAATAGTAAATGAGCTCCAAAAATTATGAAAACTTTCAGATCACATTTTTAAATTATTTGGAAGAGATTGGTGAAGGAAAATCTAGATTCGGAGCTCGTTTAAAAAATGGTAAAGTTCGGGTGCATAAAAGGGGCAATTTCAAAAATAAATCCGAAATAAATAGCAAATAGACTCGAAAATTTTTGAAAACTTCCAGAATTCAATTTTTTATTATTTCAAAAGTAATGAAGAAAGAAAATTCAAATTTGGAGTCCGTTTTCTATTTATTTAGGTTCGAAAGGCAAAAAGGTCATTTCACCAAAGAAAGCAAAAAGGGCAAATTTGTAATTTAGGAAAATATGAGAGAAGAAGGAACTGCTGGGATTTTTTCTTCCCTTGGTCAGCCAACATAGAGGAGAAGAAGGAAGCTTGAACAATTTAATTCCCTCGTCAGTATCAAGCTACATGCTACCACTAACACCTTGCAAATGGTCCTCCCTTCATCCAATGGCTTAGGTGCCTTGTAGGAAAGTTGAAGCACTATCCAATGGCCAAATTTAAATTCCAAGATGAAATTTTTTTTGTCATAAAAGAACCCTCATCTAATGGACAAGAATGGAAGAAAAAAGATGAGCACAATTCATCCAAGGGTGAGCATCCATTCGGTTGAGCAAGGGAGTGCATGGGATTATCTCTTTTCATCCAATGGCTTAGGCCATCTACAAGGGCTGAGTACACATATTGAGGGTTGGATTTAATCTACAAGATGTCATTTTTATGTTGGCCTCATCCAATGACCAAGAATGGAAGAGCACAACTCATCCAAGGGTAGGCACTCAAGAGGGCAAGCAAGGGAGTGCATGGGATTAGTCCTCTTTTGCATCTAAGGGCTAAGGTTACTACAAGGGCTGAGTACACATCTTAAGGGCTGCTATCAATTGGCAAGATGACATTTTTATGTTGTCATCAAAATATCTTAATCTAAAGGCCAAGAGTGGAGGAGAAAAAGTGCAATTCCCATCCAAGGGCTAGGGGGCCATTAAACCAAGGCGAAAGGGAGGAGGATGATTTCATTTTTTTAGAGGTTTTTTGGCTGGAAACAATAGCTAATTTGGCAAAGAAAAAGGTTTTGAAAGAAAGAAAAAAAAAGGTTTTCAATAGAGAGCTTGAAGGTAGTCATCTCTACCAAGCTGTAGCCTAGCTTTCTTCTTGATTTCCATGGTGTTTTCTTGATTTTCTATCTTGTTTTCCTACTACATTTTTCATAGAAATAAAGTTTTTAATGTCTACTTATGTTTTCATCTCTTCTTCTTCATTAAAATGGTGGAAAACAATTTTTTTTTTTTTTTTGGTTTCATGCTATGGTTGAATATGGCACATTTACTTGCCTTGTTGTTTTATATTTTTTTTTCTTCCTTTCATGTTGTTGTGAAAAATGATTTTTACAAGGTTTTTTTAGAGTATTCTAAGGTTATGATTTTTTACAAAATATGAAGCAAAAAAGGTTGAAATGGCTACATGATCTTGGCTAGACCAAGTGACCATGGTTAAGAGAGAGGCTATGCCCATTTTTACCTACCATGAAGCTCACCTTATTTTCTGTTTTACATGGTTTATTTTCTGTTTTATTGAGATGGAAAGGCTTCATGATCTTGGCAAGACCAAGTGATTATTGTTAGGTTAGAGGCTATGCCCATTTGATACCAACCATGGAGCTTAACTTTCCTTGTTTTACTTACTAGTTTTGCTTGTTATTTGTTTTGTATGTCTATGTTAATCTTTTATATATATGTTCTTTACATTATTTTCTATGCTATATTTACTTATATATATTTCATTTCCATACTTGATATTGTATCCTTGCATATTCGGCCATTGTTATTCATATGCTCATGTTGTGCATTTTTTTTTATGTATCATGTCTTACATGTTTGCATTTTCTTGATTTTGTTTCATGACCATTCGGCAACTTCATTTTTGTATGCCTTGCATGTGCATTTTCCTTTTGCTTCTTAACTTGTTTGCATATCTATGCCATGAACTTGTACATTTTGATTTTAATATGTCCTGTGTTTATGAAAATGCTATGATAAAATGCCACCATTTTTTTCATGACCATTCAGCAACTTTACTTTTTGTATGCCTTGCATGTGCATTTTCCTTTTGTGTCTTAACTTGTTTGCATTTCCATGCCATGAGCTTGTGCATTTTGATTTTAGTATGTTATATGCTTATGAAAATGTCATGACATTATGCATCTTAATATGATTTGTCATGTACTTGTGTCATTTACTAAATAGGATTGCATTAGAGTCTTATGTGATCATTTGGCCTCTTCATGCATCCCTTACCTTATCATGCATTTGCATTTTGTTTAGGTAACACGTTTTGCATTATCATATCTTGAAATTGTGTATTAGTTGCTGTTTGTTCCAGCATTGACATTAGTTTCATGAGTCATCGTAGGTTCATAGTATTGCTATGCATGTTCATTACATTTTAGGTCTAGGCCATATTGGTATGCCATGCATATTGAGTCTTAAATCACACTAGTATTGTCATGCATTACTATGGTATTTAGGTCTTAGGTCATATTAGCATTTTCATGCATATTCATAACATATTAGGTCCAAGTCACATTTACATTATCAAGCATTGCATGCATATTGAGTTAGGATAGCATTTATTGACATGCAAATTCATGCTAGGCATTTAGGTTGTCTTGAATTGTCATGCATTTCCTTTACCATTTAGACCTTTAGACCATGCATTTCATACATTTCATTTGCTGTATGTTCATGCATTCCATGTCATTGCCACTTGATTTGTGACTTAGGCCAATTAATGGCTCAAAGACATGCTCTCTAGAGCATACTTGTGGAAAATTAAGGAATTGTCAAATTGATTGTTCTACCTTTGTGATTTTTTTTTTACTTATCCAATTTTTGTCCAAGGTTTGTAAAAGTTTAGCTACTGTCCTTAGGTCTTTAGGATGATTTCCAACAATTTCTATTTTGATTTTTGAATGAATTTATCAAAGGCAAAAAATGTGTTTTGACAAAACAGTTTTTTTTCACCCAGTATTCGAAATTCTCTGATTTTTCTGGGCAGTCATCTTTAATCAGAAAATTAAGCCATTTTTTTCTCATGTATTTTTACATGTTCTAAGTCTCCATCATTCTTTTTAGATTTTTTTGAATTTTTAAAAATAGGCTAAAAAATCGTGTGGCAAAACCAAACAGTAGAGGCAGATTTGAAATCAAAAGAGGAATAATAGTTGAATTTGGCTAAGGCATTTAGAGGGGGTTGGTTAGAAGATTTAGCTACTGTCTTAGGGTAGTTTCTAAGCCTTTTTAAACTTTAAAAATGATTTTATAAATCTCGGGTTAAGGGTGGTTAAGTTCGAGATTTTAAACTTAGAAAATTATAGCCATTTTAAAAAAGTTTGGTAAGGGTTTTAATTTTTATTCAAATTTTCCTCAAAATTGTTTTCAAACAATACAAAGTTTTTTTTTTTTTAGAAAATCTAATTTGACATATTTTCCTAAGTTAGCCGGATATCTTTTTAGATATACGGATTTCTTTAATTAAAGGAAAAAAATGCATTTTCATGCATTGCATTTTCTATGTTCATGCATTTTATTTAAATGTGTGATTTTTTCTATGATATTTTTCATGATATTATTATTATTTTAATTCACATTTTATGATCTTATATTTGTTTGCCATATGATTTTTAATGTTTCATGATATCTTATGCTTTTTATTTAGTTATTTTTGTCATATTGTTTAGCATATACTATGTTCATGCATTATTATGTTTATTTTCATTTACATGCATATTATATGTTAGCATTATTTTAATTTCATGTCATTTCTTGTCATTTAGATCATATTCCATGTCATTTAGGTTATTTTATTTATAACATGCCATGTCATTTATAATATGCCATATCATTTAAAATTGTCATGTCATTTAAATCATTTTATCTCATTTAGAATATACCATGATACTTAGGATTTTTCATTTTACTTAGAATATACTATGTCATTTAAATTATGTCATATCATTTAGGTTGCATTATATTATCTAGACTTTGCCATGTCATTTTATTTATGTCATACATATGCATGTTCATATTTTTAACTGTTTAGAAAAAGACAATGCTTTTCAATAAAAATAAAGATATTCCCGAGTTAAAATATTCATGAGTTCTCTACCGGGTTTGCTGGAGGGAATATCATCAATTATCATTAATAAAGGAATATCTTTTTTTCAAAAAAAACGAGAATGATTCGGAGAGTTTTTCAAATGAATAAAAATTTCTATATTTTGTCGATTTTGTCGGGGAATATAGGAAAATTTTGAATTAATAAATTCTGGATCATTTTCAATTAAAAATAGAATTTTTTTTTAAAAAAAAAAAAAATTGGGAATTAACTTGAAATACTAAATTAAAACCGACTTTTTTTTTTTACCAAGACTTGAAATAACACACGATTAATAAGGTACCGTTTTATACGGGCGTTGTGGGGGTGCTAATCCTTCCCCGCACGTAACCGACTCCTGAACCCGCTTCTTTGATTTCTCTGGTTTATAACGCAGACTTGAAATTGATTTTAAAAATGTTTTAATTAATTTTAAAATGTTTTATAAAACCAATTTTAATAGGTGGCCGATCACACCTAGCTAAAAAAGATTGGTGGCGACTCTATGTCTTTTTACGAGGCCGTTTCCATACCCTCGATCATTTATTTTATTTCAATTTCGAGAGAAATTAAGTCGTCTTTTCCTCTGCTTCTGTTTTCCCCCTCACTCGAACGAGTCCCCCGCGATACGGGATCACGTATCGACATTAACCAAAAGATGTAAGAACTAATATGGAAGGATTTCATAAGTAAACAATGCACAATGCTCATGGTCTTTCTGAAATATTTGGTGAAAAGTCCAAATTGTGCTGATAAACTGATCACTAAAAAATTAAGTCAAAATTACAATGACTTTCTAACATTTGGATGGCCATAATGCCTTGCTATTTGTCACTCATGATCTTGAATATAAGTTACTTGATCTTTGTTAAAACTTAAATTGTAATTTATATTTAATTGCTAACATGTTGGAAATCTAATGGGTCACACGTTTTAATCGCATTGTAGGATTAAAATTGAGATTCAATTATGTTAGACTTAATTGAACAAAAGCAAGAGAATAAGGGATTTAATATAAAATTAAAATAAATTAATAATTTTGTCATATTTATTTTATTAAATTAATGTTTTTAAAATAAAATTATACTTAATTTAAGTTCGGATTATTTTGAGTTAATGTTTCGGTTATTTTGGGTTCGGGTCATTTCGGATTTGGATTGTTTCGGGTTTGGATCATTTCGATTTCGGGTTTAGATTGGGCGGGTTCGGGTTATTGACCTTTTATGATCAAATCGAGTTGGATTGAGTTCGAATTCGGATCAATTGGATTGGTTTTTCGAGTTTGAATCAAAATTGACAAGTCTAATCGAGTATAATGATACGACATGGGTGCTTGAACAAAGAACTTACATGGTAGAGCAAGGCGAATCTGGGGCTGGCCCTTAAGTTTTTTAACTTCTTTAGAAATTAATCGCATTTTTACATTAAAACATGATAAAATTAGGTTTGGTCCTTCAAAGTTTTTTTTTTTTTTTATTTTTTTTATTTGGCGCCCCTTTGTAAAATTCATATTTTGACATGATAAATTCGTTAACACTTTTAGTTTAACTCTCATTTATTATTAATTATTTTTTTATTTTTATTTTTAAATAATCAAATAGATACATTGACATTAATTATTATATTAATAGTTTTCATTCTATATTCGTAATAAAAAATAATTAAAAAAAGTTAAATCACTATACTATCTAATACAAATTATGCATTTATATTTTACTTTTTTTTAAAAGTATGTAATATTATGTTTTTTATGTAATAATTATACTCTTATTTTAATTATTTTAGTTAGATTAAGTGTTTGTTTGATAAACTGAAAAAATTAAATGCTGAAGAATTAAGTACTAAATTTTTAGTATTGAATTTATATTGTAAAAATTGTTTAGTATGTTACTAAAAATTAAATACTGAATATAATTTTTTGGATAATAATACTGAAAATAATTATATTATTTGATAACTGTAAATATTGATTTAAATATTATTCATTTCACATTTTAGCTTTAATAATATAACATTTTATATTATTTCTGATAGTTTTGATAAAATTTAAATATCTCATCTTTTGTAACAAAAAAAAAAAATGCATAAGTTCAAATATAAATTTTAAAAAAATAAAATTGACTTAATATATTTTGCATTAAGTGATAAGTTACTAGCTCCCAACCTACTTATCTCTTTTTTTTTTTTTTTTTTTTGATATTTCTCAACCTACTTATCTTATTCAATATTTTTTCTGTTGAATTTTTTTTATTAAATAACATTGAATTATGAGTTATCAAATACATTGAAAAAAATTAAACTATTGAAAATTTTATTTTTCAATGCATTGTAAATTTTCAATGTGTTATCAAATACACCCTAAAATTTTTTTCATTAAAACTTTAATTCTTATTAAATCTTTTACATATACAATATCAATATAAAATATAAAAAAAAAATGTATATACAATCTCGCCCCCTAAACACAATCTCTGGTCATGTGAAAATTGTCTCTCATTCACACAATCAACTAACCATCTAAGTAATAGCCAGCTTTGAAACATTAGGGAAAGGAAAACATTAAAGTTGAAATTTGGTCAAAAACTCTAATTTAACATGGTTTATATTTATAGGTGAATCTGTCCTGATTAACTTAAGATTCTAGAATAATTGATAATTAAGGAATTAAGACATCAAGCTATATAATGTCTTAAAAATTGGAACATATATAATTTATTCCTAAATATTTTTGTTCTTGAATTTGTCTGTTCGGTTGATCCAACTACTCTTTTGTATTTAACGGAATGTATAGAAAAGTACTGTTGGGAACTCGTCCGTCCTTTAATAGTTTTTGGTTGTAAATTCTAGTTTTAGGTAGTTCAGACAACTGATTCGGAATAGATTCGGAATGGATTTCGGATGCTAAAATTTGGCAATTTGTCTATAAGACATCCATAGAAAATAGCAGGTGAAGCATAGTGAAGCACTAAAAATGATTAACCTCTTAAGGCTATGGATGAGTTGGTACTATGGCTGCGAATTTTTTTAATTTGAAACACATATATAATCTATTAAAGAGAAATTATCCCATCAACTGTTAAAAGAGTTTTTAGATTTTAAAATTGGAAACAATAGAGTGACACATATTATTTGGTATATTTTAAAAAATAAAAAAATTAATTTAAAAAGAAAAAGAGGTATGTGGCGGTCTTTTAATCCCACTTAAAGAGTTAAAAAAATTAAACTGTCAGTGTTTTAAAAATGAACTGTTAAAAGAGACATTATCTCATCTATTATCAATAGAGTTTTTAATCAACAATTGGGGTTAACAAAATGACACATATCCTTAAGTATATTTAACAAATAAAAAATTAATTTTAAAAAATAAAACATATAATAATCTTTTAATTCCACTTGTGAAATTTGCCGTTAATTTATAAAAATGAAGTGATCTATTAAATTGGGAGAAAAAATATATTAAAACTATCAACATTTGGATGGTTGGAGTGGCACCAATGTTGAGAGAGTTTTATTATTACACTCTCGATCCGACATAAATTAGTTTTCCATCAACCATAAAAGGGGATGGGGTTAACACACTGGGTTAAGACAAATATATATATAAACTCTTATCTCCTTGGAAGATTTTTTGTTATTTCTAACATTTTCTCTCCCTTTCTGGCTTATACTGCCGGTCACCCTACGTTGCAGGATCCAGTCAATGGCCCCTCTCCAAATTGATTCAACACTTCTACATATAATTAAAGAGGGAATTTTGGTGTATTTGATTTTTTTTTTTGGACAGAAACGTTGGTTTTATACTTTTCCACTTGATTAATTGCATGGCAAGAAAAAAAGAAAATAAAGATGTATATTGGTGACTTTTACTCTTCAAAAACTTAGCACTGGTCAAAGAATGAGATTGAGATCCAACACCAACAATACAAGAAATATTGTTTAAAAATTAAATTTTATGGTATTAATTTTAAAAAGTCGGTGAGCAAAAACGTTAAGTTTAATTATATCAGACAAAATGTTGGAAAAAAATCTGATAATTTTGTACACGATATGATTACATGATATAAAGACGATACGAAAAAAATAACTAAAATACAATACGACATAAAAAAATAACATAAACGCGACATGAATATACATAAACATATCAAAATTTATCAAATTTATATAAATATATAATATTTTAAATACGATTATAATTAAAAAATAACACAAAGATAACTTCTATACACAAATTATCAAATCTACAATTATTTATCGTTTAGACAAACAAATGTGCTGGGTGCAAGAGAGGGAGCATGTTTCACATGCAACGTGTAATAAACAAGGTGAATTGATATACAATTGGGAGGGAGAAACAAAACAATTTGTCTTTATATAATTAAACGGAAATTAAACAGGCTTATTACAATTTTTTCATAATTAAAAAAATAAATAAATCACTAATTATGTGCTTGCTGGATAATTATATTAACCATACTACTTATAACTTTGATTTCATTTGGTTTAACTGACGCTTTTTGACCTTTTTCTTTATTTTTAGAAATAAAAAAGGTGAAAAACATGTTTAAACTTTAAATAGCATAAATATAAAGTTGGCTCTTAAATTAAAATGAATCATTTTGGTATTTATTATTTTATTTGAATTAATTTAACTCTCATGCTATTATTTTTGATCAATTTAAACTCCGTTTGGATTCAAACGGGACCACTGTTCGATGAGGTTGGGACACTTTTTTGCTCCAACCACACCGAAGATGATGTTTGGATATCATGGCATCAGTACGATGAACAGTGTTTCACCGTACTGATGCCATTTTTTTTCAATGGAGCTTCAAGCTCCAGTGGATTAAAATACCCTTTAGTGGGAGGCATTGAAGGGCATTTTTCAATTTTACCCTTGTTTTATAACTTTTAATATAATTAATAAATTAATAAACATGTATTTTATTATTATATGATTGATTAAAAATAAGTAATTATATAAATAATATAAAATTATTATTTTTTTAAAATTGATTTATTTTTAATTATTTATTTTTTTAATTTATTTTTTTACATAAATATAATTTCAATTATTATTATTTAATATAAATATAATTTTAATATATATTTTATGATTTAACATAAATATAATTTTAATATTTTGTAATTATTTTTTTTATATATATACACATTTTAATCTAAAGTCCTTAATTGTTATTTTTTCTTCTCACTAAAATTCACTTCACCGCCACCGTCACTTTTGCATCCAAACACATTTTTCATCACTGATTTTAATCTCGTCGCTACAGTACTTAATCTCGCCGCTACAATAACTAATTTCACCGCCACCGTTGTTTTCAATATCACCGGAACCAATTTCACCGTCTATCTAAATGGAGCCTTAACCCTCAAACTATTATTATAATAAAAACATTAAATTTTGGTCAATTTGGTTTAAATCAACAAAACTGTTTATTACATGCTCGTGTCATGCCAAAGCGTTCTAAAAAAGTAAGGTGTATTAATCCTACATCGGGTAGGAAAATAAATGTCTTTGGTCATATAAACGGGTACACTGCACATCCCACCAGACACGTCTTTTGGGAAGAGAGTAATGGTCCCATGACAAGTGATATCATAGCCAACTCTTGACTGTCCGACTCCACGTCGAGTGCGCCAACGGGTGGGGTAGGTAGGATGAGCCAACCTTGACATCATGCCGAATATCCTAGGGGAAAGGGTAGGTAGGATGAAGAAGCCCGTGACGGAAGAATCACGAGATTAGGTAGAGGGAATGTCATGTCAAAGCACTTTTAAAAAGTAGGAATGGTGCATTAATCCCACATTGAATAGAAAAGTGAAAGTCTTTGAGCATATAGACAGGTGCACTACACATTCCACTAGTCGCGTCTTTTGAATTTTGGGAAGAGAGTAATGATCTTGTAACACTAGCACGTGGTTGATTTTTGTTAAATTCAGACGAAATTGACAAAAATAATAGAATGAGAACCAAATTGATCTAAATAAAAAAATGGGGACCAAAATAGCCCAGGTTGCATAGCTCGAAGCTAAATTTGTATTTATGCCAACTTTAAATACAAAAATAAATAAAATTTTGAAATATCATACACAAAATATATGTAAGTATGAGTTCTACTAGTGTCAACCACATGACGAGCAAAAGCCACCAACACTTCCGTCTTCCATTAATAAATATTTATTTTTCAATTTTTTTTTGTAAAAAAATTATTTTCAATGAAATTTTCGTTGGAAATAAAGTATATCCAATGAAAATTTCATTGAAATAACTTTTTCCATCAATAAATATTTATTTTTAATTTTTTTTACAAAATATATATTTTCAAAAGAATTTCCATCGAAAATATTTATTCCCAACGAAATTTCGCTGGAAATAGGTATTTCCAACGAAAATTTTGTTGAAAGTAGTCTTTTCCATCTTTCATAAATATTTATTTTTAATTTTTTTAAAAAATATATATTTTAATGAAATTTTCAACGAAATTCTGTTGGAAATAGGTATTTTCAACGAAAATTCTGTTGAAAATAGTTTTTTTCATCAATAAATATTTGTTTTTTTAGTTTTTTTTCAAAAAAACATATTTCTAACGAAATTTTCGTCAAAAATACTTATTTCCAACGAAATTTCATCGGAAATAAATATTTTCGAAAAAAATTCCATTGGAAATAGGTATAATAATGGATCATATAGTAATAATGGTAGTGCCACAAATATACTATTAAGGCGTGTGGCTGTGAAGAAGAACGAGTGCATGAGTTCTTGGTTCCAAAAGGATAGATGACTTGATAGAGTTTGTGGGGGTTGGGCAATGTTATTATTATAGACTGAAAACAGAACAATCATATGCAAATTCTCCAGAGAATTATGCTAGAATTAAACATTTTGGTATATCAATGCAAACTAAAAGTTTCCAGCAATTATAGGGCCAGGCCGGTCAATTACTTACTGACATGATGTTTCTTCATCAACTGAATGAGATTCAAAGAAACAACCTTACACATACCTCAAATGCCTGTTAACAGAGTAAACTTTTCTTAACTAGGGTTTTTTTGGCGTTTTGAGCAAAGTAGTTAATGGACTAGATGATACTTTCAAATAATAGCGGTCAATGCATTATTACTGTTAGTCTACATAAAGAACTTGTCATAATGAGAAAGGTCGTCGGGGTATACTGCAGGGATGCTCAGTTTTAAGGCACAATCATTTAGATGTTGACAGAAATAATCTTGGCTGCCTTTCTATCATTTTTAAAAGTATGAATTGGTAAACTTTGAATCAAACTTACCCTGGAAAAGGAATCCCGCTTCAGTTCCCTTCAGTTGTAAATCGCGGCCACGAATTTCATCGCAAATGCAGTTGCGGTGTCGCGGGTTTTACGTAATAGGTCGCGATTGTCGTGGACGTTAATTTGATAGTGTTTCAATGAATGTTATGTAAGTTGTTATATAACGGATAAAATGCTCGACGTAGAGACATCATAATTTCTGTTACGTTGCGGCCGTTACGCTGCGTAACGGCCTCATTTTGAGACTACCGAAAACACCCCCATTCATCTCCACTGCTTTTGCTGACTCTGATATATTTTTGATCCTCTGCAACTCATCGACCTCTGAGGCGGAAGCCTCTGACTGATCCTCAGCCAATTGTTCTTGTTTAGAATTTTCTTTCTGAGCTGATGGTTTTGGCCATCGAATGGCTTCAGCTGCTTCTGGCATTGCCACAGGTGGTGGCCGGGGAGGAACCGATGTACGTTGAACTGGTTGTTCATTGGCTCTCACCCCATAAGGTACAGCCTTAATTTCATCTTCATTTTCAATCTCTGTGATTCTGAGATTTTTCCGTTGCCACCAAGGCGTTGAGCTCTCATCATCAACCAGATAGTTTAACCCATTGTCTTGCACTTTTTGATTCAAGCCTTCAGCACTTCCTTGTGAGCGGAGTACCTGACTGGATCCATTTTGGGCAAATTAAATGCAGGTTGACATTACTTTTTACGAGTCATATTTCTCAGCACAAAAGCACTACCCTTATTTTCAAAGGATTCTAACATTCTAATGACATGAACCCAGTGGCAATTTCAAAACCATCCCAAAGAATAAAGCATGGTGGTCAAGATTCCATTAAGTTTCCTTAGATTGACCCTCCCCACATCTTGAAATGCAGAAACCTGATGCAGAGGGTTTATGGCCCCATATAGGTGTCGTACAAACTCTTCAAATATAATACTTAAATATCCAAATTTTCAAAGATGTTTAATTATCCACATCGAATTGGAAGTTGGAACCCTAGTAGTCTAAGACACACCTTAGTTCTTGGTGCTATGCGAGGATTTGATGTTTGCTGGTTAGGGTTGGGAGGCATATCATTAACTTCCTGCATATGAATCAGAAATGACAGAGTTACTATTGATGCAGTAAGCAAGCCAATATTAACATAGAAATGTGAACTGGATTACTCTGATATTTGAAGGTTTCTCCCCTCTCTGGACCATTGCCATAATCTGCAATAAAATTATAAGTATCAATAGCAAAATGTCTTTAAAACCTAGCCAAAATATAATATTTGTTTTGCAACTGTTAGAAACGGATTGTAAGACCAAGTAAATTAAATATCTCGGTCACAGCTTGATCCAAGTGAATTAAGGATGGCAAGTAAATTAAGCAGTACGGTGGACCATTTATTATAGTACTTCTTTTAAGGATGTTGAGTAGCAAAAGGATCAAGAGAATTACTACCTCCATCTATGACTTCGGATGAGGTGGTTCCGCAGATGCAGTCGGTGAGGAAGATCTCACTGCATAGAAAATCATAATTATATGATACAGAAATTCAAACTGTTTGACAGACTACACAACTAACTTCCAGAATATTAATAACAGGAAAAATTACCTGAGCGCAGATCAGCATCTTCTTAGCCATTCGCATACGATTGCTGTACAGGCATTTTTTATTTAGTAATAACTCATCTTGCACAACTCAAACTGGGATCAGAGAATTTATTTTCCAATACAGATATGAAGCATTCAGAAGTAACATTTAGTTTCAGCATACCTTTGTACTTGGGGCTGTTACTCTATGATCTTCATGATCGACAAATGTTCTGCTGGAGCTATTAGCTTGTCCTAATGGTTAGACAAATAAGAGAATTAGTACTGAACTCAAATAACTCACCAACCACAATTGGGATGTCTTAATGCAGAAAATTAAATTACATTCAGGCTCAGAAAGACAATAATGTCATTTTAATTAATTCCATGAGGTGCGTCTGGGAAGTGGTTAGCAAGCAGTACCATTGAGACTAAATGGCATTTTGGATGTTATCAAATGCCAATCAAAGTCAGTGTAATAATCATTATTGCAATCAAACTCAGCGTATAAATAGCAGCAGCCTCAAGCTGCATGAAACGAAAGATATATTTATATAATACTAGTAAGAGAACCCGCGCTTTGCTGCGGGTGTTGTTAAATAACAAAGAAAGAAAAGATAACATTCTTCTATATTCTTATAACATAAGAACAGAAAACTATAGACGTAACATAATATTTAAAAGACTCAGGTGCATATTTGATAACACTCTAATAAAGAGTTAAAAGGTTAAAGTGTAAAGTACATTAAGAGTTAAATCTTAAAGTTGAAATAGCTAAATCTAATGGGAAGTACATGAAAAAAATAAAAAAATAAAACCTTTTCTTTGAAAGAGTGAGTAATTTGGTTCAAAATCAATCCATATTACATGACTTTCAGCCATATGGATCTAAATCAAACAACCAAATCTATAGACCTAGCAGGCCAACACCATTAATCATCCCAAGGCAACAGCCCTCCATGCACAACATCACCTCTTCTCTGAACAACTAAACCCCTACAATAAGATGATCTTCAAATAGGCATGTTGACAAACATAAGGCAAAAAAATGTCATGTACAGAGTAGAGAGACCACAAAACAACATAGACTACCCCAAACAATATCCTTAAGACAATCCAAAACAATCTCAAATAGAAACAATTAAATAAGAAGTCATGAATGTACTCGGAAATGGAGACATTACAAATCAAGATCAAAGACAAGTCCCTTAGTTGGAAAACCCGTATTCTTTAAATTGTCCATGCAGTAAGATAGGTCTATCCTCCAAAGCTTGCAGAGCCATACAATCTACTAAAAGAATTCATATAACCATAATTTACCATGAATGATTAAAAATGTCGTCAGTAACAATTTAGACAATCATCCCATTGCTTCATTTGTATATGCCAGCATATGTTTAAATTGCTTACCTTATGAAAGCATTGAAACCTTCTCTAGCAACTTCATTTTTAGCTTGAAAACTTCTCTGCTAGCAAGTTTTTGAATTTTCCTCTTCAATTTATCTAGGGAAATATGATTGTATAATATAACTAAAAAGTAAAAGTTTTAGTATCATGGTACTAAATACTGATCAATGAGAGCTTTATATGGAATTTAGCATCGTAAGACTATTATGAATACAATCTAACAACCAACTAAAAATTATATAATATAAGCATTCCCTCAATTAGGAAGAAAATTAAGCTTGGTCTAACTGAATGTCTAAGTCAAAAACGATAATGGAAGCTAACCGAACTCATGATGCATTATGTAAAACAATTAAAATATAACTTTTAATAATATTTGAAATGATGATTAGTGCTTTAACTAAACTGCTTATGCTATCCATTAGCTATCCAAGACTATTGGTAAAGAATTTCACCATTACAAATAACAAACTATGTGACTTTTTAATCTTAAGGTAACATATTAATAGATTTACAAAACAGAGGCCAAGATAATAGAGGATGCAGCAAGTCTAGAAATCGATCTAAGTTCAGAGATAAAGTCAAGTGTTATCATTGTGGAAAACTTGGCCATATCAAGCGAAATTGCCAACACTTGAAGCAAGTGCAGAAGGAAGGGACGAGCAAGGAGAGATCAGATGATAACAACATTGCAGCAGTACGTTCTGATGAAGAAGCAGTTTCATTATTCTGTACAGAATGAGAATGCAACCATATTGGTGATCAATGCATTGAATGGATAGTCGACATCGTCTCAGCATTTCATTGTGTTCCCAAGAAGGAGTTGTTCACAACTTACAAAGCTGAAGACTTTGGCTATACAAAGATGGGAAACAAGAGTGTATCTCCGATTGTAGGAATTAGTGATATTGTTGTACATACCAACATCGGCTGCAAACTTACGTTGAAAGACACAAGACACATTCCATATTTGAGATTGAACATGCTTGCAATTAATGTCCTTGATAGAGAAGGATACGAGAGTCAGTATAAAGATGGATTGTGGAAGCTGCTAAAAGGGTCTTTGATAGTCGCAAAAGGAAAACTATGTTGCACTATATATAAGACTTGGACCAAATTATATATTTACTGTCATAACGATCTCGCGACTACTAAATGACGTTGGAGGACAAAAAGATAATATGGTTTATCGTAAATAATATTAGGTTTTGAAAAAACCTTGAAAAAACGAAAGTCGCCACTAATCTTTTTAGGCTAAGTGTGATCGGTTACCTATTAAAATCGATTTTTGTAAAAAAAAAATTAAAATTAATTAAAATCTTTTGAAAAACCAATTTTGAAGTCTACGCTTTAAACAAGAGAAAAGCAATGGCGGGTCCAGGAGTCGGTTACGTGCAGGGAAGGTATTAGCACCCCCACAACGCCCGTATAAAACGGTACCTTATTAATCATATGTTATCATTAAGTCTTGATAAATGTCGGTTTTAGATTCGATATTTTGAAATAATTCCCTTTTTAAAAATAATTGTATTATTTCAAGAACAATTCGGAATTGATTGCCATAAAATTTTCTATATTTTCCAGCAAACCAGGCAAAACATAGAATTTTTTCTTATTTTAAAATTGTCCGCATCATTCTCCTTTTTCAGAAAAGGGTATTCATTTGTTAATTATAATTGATGATATTCTTTTCGGTAGACCCAGCAGAGAACTCATGAATTATTTTAACTCGGGAATATTGCCTCGTTATTTATTTATTAAAGGGTCATTTTTTGTGCATTAAAACTTATTTAAATAAAACATGAATATGCCAAACAATATTAATATGCAACTATATACAAGAAATGTCATGAACATTAATTATAACATGGCATAAACAAGAAACAAACATGGACACTAATCATCACATGGCATGAATTAACAAAAATTATCAAGGCATTGATTGTTTCATGGCATAAAAATCTAATATGAACATTAACCATGGATAACATGATTTAACAAAAAATTAACATGGCACTGATTATCCAATAATCATGAAAATGAAACTATCACGAATAGCAATCATAAAAAGCATATTAATCATCAAATAATATAATTAAGATCATGCTATAAACAATAGATATTAAATAACATAAACCACAATATGCACACAACCTTAATTTAAAATCTTTTCATGTATGAAATTATGTAAATGACATACGTCCGAACATTTTACTGGACTCCCTGGCAAATCCAGCAAAACTTTGGAAAAATATCATTTCACTTAACACTTACATAATTCTGAATAAAATGAAAATCATACTTAACGGTTTCGTAAACACGTGCATTGGAGAATTTCTTACTCCCCGGCAAACCAGGCAAAGTAAGAAATTATTCTTTTGCCAAATGTTCATGAAATCGAGAAAGCAAGTTTTATGGGAAATAGGGAAATAAAACATTTTTTAAGTATGAAATGTGATGCACTCAAATGAGCATATCTTATATAATTCTCGCACTAAAAAGATCAATTGTTAGGTATAGTAGCTAGCAAGGATCGAATCCACAGAGGTTGGTTTTAATTTATAAGTTGGTTGGTTCAAAACTCTAGTTCTAAGACAAGAAAATAAAATAAAAGAAAAATGGGGGTTTTGAAATAATTAAAAGTAAAGTAAATCAGAATAATAAGAATGCAAGTAAGTAAATAAAAGAAGTCAAATATGAGAAAAGTATGGTTAAGGTTTCATTCTCCACCACTAGACATCATTGAAAATCAATTTCAGATCTATCAATATCAATCAACTATCAAAATTATCAACCGTAGATAACAACCTCCTATTTTACCGCAATCCTTCCTTAGTTCGTCGTTAAATAGGACAAACGCCACTACTTAATCTCTAACTACCAAACAACCTAGGATAAACATCTCTAAATTTAATTTGATAACAGCTTTATGATGAGAAAGATAGGTTGACCTAAGCAATAAAAGCATAAACATGAATTGTTTAAATTAGGTTATATTCCACTTTGCAATTATCGAAAATTTGACCATAATCATTAATCACAAATTGCTACTATTGAATAGGAAATCTAGACAATTACATATCAAGTCTCCTAAACTAGCATTAGATAATTATCAAGATCTATCTAGTTAGCCACCTAAACAAATCAAGGCAACATCATAAACAATTCTTATAGAAGAACATAAGCAATTTTGATAGAAAATCAATAATAGATAGACTCTGAAAATCAGTTACAAAACATGTCTAGGGCTTCGAAATCATCCTTAACCAAAAATAAGTTTAGCCTTGCATAGGCATTGTTAACATAAACATAAGGTTAAAGAGAAAATAAGAAGAAAACTAAAAGAATGGAGAAGAAGAAGAAGAATATTGAATTATTCAGCCTCTTGCTCTATCAAACTCTCTAAGAAAGAAAGAAAATCTGACTACTATAATATGTACAATGTCTGTTGCGACTATCCCCCTTGTCTCTATTTATAGGTAGCAACTAGGGCTTCTCTCCTTGTGATTTGCGGCTAGGGTTTTAATAAAGAAAGGTGATTTGTGGCTAGGGTTTTTTCTACCGTTAGGGTTGTTTAGGGAGATCTTCCAGCATCGATTTGGATGACCATTTCTTATTCGATTTAGGCCCATGAGATATCGTTGGAAAGGTATTCAAGTCATCTTCAAAATTTAAGATAGAAGTTTCTTTAAATAAAGACTTCAAAATCATGTTTTCTTAGCAGCAAGCTCCGAACGTCAAATCTGCCTTCTTGCTTTGCACCAAGAATTTGATCTTTTTGACTTCCAAGTCTTTTTCCTTCTTGTGATTGTGATTTTATAACCTCTTTAACATCCTAATTGACATGTTTTGACTTCATCTCTTCCAAAATACCTACAAAGCATAAAAATCTAGTAAAATGTCAAGGAACTTAAGAATCAAAGCACAAATATAAGGAAATTAAATAGGAAAATGTATGAAATTAAGCACTTATCAAAATGCATGAAAATAGGACCATTATCGGAATATGTTTCTCTCTTGAAGAGAGGGCATCTGAATACTTATAGAGGTATCCTAATACCTTTAAAAGAAACTTAAATTGGACTTAGATAAAAATGGATTTGTGGGCATGAATTTTTGCATGAAGGATATCCGAATATCATAGAGGAGTTATCCTGGTGCCTTGAAGCAAGTTTAGGCTAATTGACTTGAAAAAATGAAAGGTATTCGAATGCCATAGCAAGACATCCTAATACCCTCGGTTTAGTCTTAATGCAACATTTTTAAAACAAAAGAAAACAAAAGATGCAATTTTTTTAGAAGAGGAAAGTCCTTGGTCGAAACCCCTTAGTGCAAAATGCCCAAATTTTGACTCAATTTTGAAGCTCGTTTTAGCTACCCAAAGCTCGTTTTATCAAGCCCTTATTTTTTAAACCTTAAAGAACCAAGAAACAACCTTTAAACAGCCCCCAATGAGGTTCGACCAGCCCCTTTCCTTAGTATCAAAAATCCAATCTTTTACTTGTTTTAAAGCTCGTTTTAACCACCCAAAACTCGTTTATCAAAATTATTTTTTTAAACCTTAAAAAAAACTCAAAAAATTCCCAACTCCCACCCATAGGTTGGTCCAAGGCATGGTTTTATGGGATTAAAACAATTTTTTATTTTGAAAAAAATGCATTTGTCTCATATAGCCCACAATCTCCATATCCAACCTTTAAAACATTAGTTTTTCCAACACTTTGAAAAACAAGATTTTGGCTATGGATCTTTGACTAATCCTAACCAAAATCATGATGGAAATCATTTTAAAACATGTTTTAATGCAAACAAAGTGATTGGCTCAAGGCTAACCTCTTGGATGATTAATCCGGCCTAACCATCACTTGGAAGAAATCCAAGGTCATCAAGCTCATAACCACTTTTCCAAAGAAAAGAAACAATATGTAACATAAAGAATGCTCCAAAATAGACCATATTCAGCAAATATGCACATGAGAATGGAAAAATACAAACAAGAATACATAGATAAGAAAAAAACAAAGGTTGTCTTAAGGTTGGCCTCTTGAATGTTTAATCCGGCCTAACCATCACTTGGAAAAATCCAAGATCATCAAGCTCATAACCTCTTCATTTTCAAAAAGGAAACCAAATAGAAATAATCACATAGCCATAATAGACCACAATACATTAAATATCAAAAGAAAACATGAAGCAAAAACATAGTAAATAAAGAACAGAGTGGCGGCATTTTGAAGGAAAATGAAGAACACTTTGCAAAGCTTTGTAGTTTTTGTAAAAAGAGAAAAGAAGAAGAAAAGAGGCCTTTTGAAAACCTTAAAACCTTTAAGAAAAGAAATGAAACATGAAAAAGAAGAGGAAAAACCTTAAAGAGAAAAAATTTATAAGGGAAGATAGCTAGCTACCTTAGTGAAGCTTTAAAAAAAAAAAACCCAAAAACCCTTCATTTTTCCCCTTCCTTTTCTTTTCTTCCTTAGTGAAATTATAGGGTAGTTGAATGGTTAAGGGGCTGCTGCCTTCCCCTTGTTTTAGTCTTGGCCGAATGGTGCATAGAGGGCAAAGCTCATCCTTTTTTCATTTGCAAATGGTCCCTCTTCCAAGCTCTTATCTTTTTCAAGTGGTCCCCCTTTCTAATGGTCCCCTTTTCCTATTCTTGCTCACCAAATGGCAATGTTATTGGCCAAAGTTTGCCAACTCATATACCTTTTGCTCTCTCTTTCCTAGTCATCCATTTATTCACCAAATTGCAACCTTGCATTTTCCCAAAAAATGGCCTTCATTTCTTTCATTCTACTACACCTTTACCTTGGAATATTTCCATATTTTTCCTCAAACCTTTCATTCATCCCTTATTCATCCCTCCATCATTTCCTAAACTATTTTTCTCTTCAATTACAACCTCAACACTAATCCAAACTTTTAATTTGTGCAATTTAGTCCCTTCATTTTCAATTTCTCTTCAAATTAACTTATATCTTTATTCTCCTTGTAATTGAACTTTTCAATCTCATATCTTTATCAATTCTTCTTCAAATTGAACTTTCAATTTAATCTTTTCTATAATCCTCCTTGAAATTGAACTTTCAATTTGTTCAATTTAGTCCTTCTACCATTTCAATCCTTCAATCTCACCTTTCAATATTCCATTTCTTTCAATTTCCTCTTCCATTGTCTTCCACTCGTTCAAATTATCCTCTTTGACATTTCAATTTTCTCCTACACCTTTAATTTCAACTTTTGACTTTTTTTTTTTTTTTTGATTTAGTCCCTACACCATTTCTCTTTAATCTCATATTTCAATTTTGCTATTCCATTTTCAAATGTAGCTCTCTAATTATCAAGATTGTCACTTTAACATCCAATTTTTCTTTCCAATCTTAATTTTCCAAAGTTGACTTTTTACCCTTTGACTTTTGGTCAACTTTGACTTTTCTCTTGACTTTGATCTTGTCCATTGTGTTGAATCCAAGTGAAGGATATTAGTCAATGAAACCAAGGTAAAGTTAGAAACTCGAATATAAAGGAAAACATATCTTGTTTAAGGGCCCGGACAAAATTAGGTGTCTACACTTACCAAATAAATGCAGTTGAGAACGATGCTTCGGCAAATTTGTGGCATAAAAGGCTGGCACACATGAATGCGAAAGGGTTGCAAACTTTTGCGAGGCAGTACCTCATGTCTTCAGCCAAAGGTATGTCATTAGACTCATGTAATTAATGTTTACTTGGAAAGCATCGTAGAATTTCTTTTCGTAAAACTTCTAGGAGGAAAGAAAATTTATTAGAATTAGTCTACTCTGATGTATGTGGTCCCACAGAAGTAGAATCAATGGGGGTAGCATATATTTTGTTACTTTTATTGATGATGCTTCACAAAAAAACTTGGGTGTATTTGTTAAAAACAAAAGGCCAGTTATAGCAATTTTTCCAAAAATGTCATACTATGGTTGAAAGAATGATGGGATTATCCTTGAAGTGTCTCTACACTGATAATGGTGGAGAATACAATCTAACGACTTTGAAGATTACTGTTCAAAGCATGAGATACGACATGAGAAGACGAAACTTGATACACCGCAACATAATGGTGTAGCTGAAAGGATGATTCGCACCATTATAGAAAAAGTTAGATGCATGTTGAGGATGGTTAAGTTGCCAAAAGCATTCTGGGGTAAGCAGTCAACACAGCTTGTTATCTAATCAACAGATCACCATTATTACCATCGAGATTTGATATTCCAGAAAAGGTATGGACAGGAAAAGACGTTTCATTCTCACACTTGAAAGTCTTTGATTATAAAGCATTTGTACATGTGCCAAAGGAGCAAAGTTCAAAGCTGGACAGCAAAGCTACTTCGTGCATATTTGTTGGCTATGGTGATGAAGAATTTGGTTATAGACTATGGGATCTGGAGAAGAAAAAGGTGATCAGAAGAAGAGATGTGGTTTTTCATGAAGATGAGACCATAGCAGACCTAGAGAAGAAAGAGAAGACTACAAAAGTTTTTGTTGAACATGATGATTCAACTCCGATAAAAACTTCACCAGAAAGAGCCACAAATGTGGAAATGTTCGAGAAACAGAATGTGGGAATTTAGATGAGCCAGCAATAGTGAGTGATGAATCAGATGATATGGAACAGCTAAATGAAGAGGATGCTGAGCAGGGGGAGCAACCTCTTCCATAAGAGATCACAGGATCTTCACTTAAAAGATCAACTAGAGAGCATCGACCATCTACCAGATATCAAAGTTCTGATTATATTTTGATTACTGATGAATGAGAGCCAAAGAGCTTCGAAGAAGTGTAGTCTCACAAAAACAAAAATTGTTGGTTGGAAGCAATGCAAAAAGAAATTAATTCTCTGCAGAAAAATGGCACCTATGATTTGGTTGAGCTTCCAAAAGGAAAGAAACCACTGAAGAACAAGTGGGTGTACAAGCTGAAGAAAGATGGCGACAAGCTTGTCAATTACAAAGCTCGACTGGTGGTTAAAGGCTTCAGCCAGAAAAAAGGAATCGATTTTAATGAGATTTTTGCTCCAATAGTAAAGATGAGTTCCATTCGAGTGGTATTGGGCCTAGCTACTAGTCTCAACCTTGAGATTGATCAGCTTGATGTAAAGACTACATTTTTACATGGTGACCTGTATGAGGAGATTTACATAGAACAACCAGAGGGTTTTGAAGTAAAGGAGAAAGAACACTTGGTGTGCAAACTGAAAAAAAGCCTGTACGTATTGAAGCAGGCTCCGAGACAGTGGAACAAGAAGTTTGATTTGTTTATGGTGAGTCAAAAATATGCAAGGACAACTTCAGATCCTTGTGTTTACATTAAAACTTTCTCAAATGGTAATTTCATTATTCTCTTGTTGTATGTTGATGATATGTTAATTGTTGGACAGGATGCGGTGATGATCACCAAGTTGAAAAAGGAATTATCTAAGTCATTTGATATGAAAGACTTAGGACTAGCTAAACGTATTCTGGGAATGGATATTATTCGGGATAGAAAAGCTGGGAAGTTGTGATTATTACAGGAGAAATATGTTGAACGGGTGCTTGAAAAATTCAACATGAAGCATGCAAAATCAGTTAGCACTCCTATCGCTAACCACTTTAAGCTAATCAAGAAGTCTAGTCCAACAAAGGAATAAGAGATGATGAATATTCCCTACTCCTCTACAGTCGGTTGTTTGATGTATGCTATGGTCTGCACACGACCGGATATTGCCCATGTTGTTGGTGCGGTAAGCAGATATCTTGCTAATCCCTAAAAAACCCCACTGGAAAGTAGTTAAGTGGATCCTCAGATATTTAAGAGGTACTTCTAAAATGTGCTTAAGTTTTGGGAATACGTAGCCAACTCTTGAAGGGTTCGCAGATGCAGATATGGCAGGAGACCTTGATAGTAGAAAATGTACTTCGAGGTATTTATTTACTTTTGCAGGGGGAGCTGTATCATGGTGCTCTAAACTACAAAAATGTGTTGCCTTATCAACCACAGAGGCAGAGTATATTGCTGCAAATGAAGCCAAAAAGGAAATGATCTAGATGAAAAGATTTCTTCAAGAATTAGGGTTGAAGCAAGATGAATACGTGGTTTATTGTGACAACCAGAGTGCTATTGATCTAAGCAAGAATACCATGTACCACAGTCGCACGAAGCATATTGATGTGAGGTATCATTGGATTCGATCAATTATTGAAGACAAACTGATACAACTAAAGAAGATCCACACAGATAGAAACACCGTCGATCTGTTGACCAAGATGGTTCCCAGGGACAAGCTTGAGCTTTGCACCAAGCAAGCCGGGATGGATACTAAGTAAAGAGTCAAATAGTTAATCTCTTTCTAATGGGACTGGAAAGGGAGATTGTTAAAGATTGAGTGGGTCCAGTCCCATTGACTAAAACCCCATTGGTCATGCAATTTCAAACTATGGCAACTGAGCATTTATTTGGCTGATGAATGAGTTTGAAATTGAATGGCCAATGGCCATTCATTTCAAAGCAATTCATTTCAAAGCAATTAATGAAAAACTCTACTCCCTGCAGAGCCGAAAAAGAGGAAAAAAATTTCTTTCTTTCACACAAGCAATGGACAGTGCCATTGCCTATAAAGGCCATTGATGTAAGTGTTTGATGTATTGAGAAGCATTGAGTAGAAAAGAGTAGAAGTAAGAATAAGAAAGAGTTAGTGCTCCATAGAGAGAGCAAAAGTGAAAAATAAGGTATCCAACAATTGGGTTGTTCTTTAGGATATTTATTGAGGTATTTTTTATCGTAGATAATCATAATATTATGTCCAATTTAGGAGAGATTTGAGGGTATATTCTCAAAAAGGTAACTTTGTTATATTATTTCTATTGTTGCGAATCTTAAGCTTTGGTCAAAAAGCTTAAGATATTGTAAAATTGTAATTTGCCTATTTTTCATAGTGGATTCTACTCGGATTTTGCCTCGTGATTTTTTTTTTCCTTATTATAGAGGGTTTTCCACATTAATTTTGGTGTTCTTTATTTTTGTCTATGTAATTTGTTACTTGGCTTAGATTTTATTTTCTCAATGTTATTATTAGCTAACTAAGCTGTCCAGATCTTGTGAGTTTTATCACGTTGTTCCGCTAGTATTTTTTGTCCAAGGCCCAACACATGGGACATAGTCATTGTCTTGAGGTAAGGGGGATGAGGAGTCTTCCAGATGATTGCTCTCACACTCATACTCAGTAAGCCTATGAACTCCAAACTATTATCTATTACAAAAATTTCACCTTGACAATTTTGGACACGACATGATTATACAACATGAACACTACACGAATTAAAACATGATACAAAACACGACACGATATAAATACACAAATATGTCAAAATCTATATAACACGAATTATTAATATGTCAAAATTTATATAAATATATAACACCTTAAACACGATTATGACACAAAAAAATAACACGAAAATAATATGAATACACGAATTATCAATTCTAAACAAAAATTAATAAATGTTTCCTGGACACTTCGTCCATATCTGAATTGTGCAGTGACTTCATAGATGAGTGGGTGAAAATTGGTTGGTCAGAAAGGATAAAGGTCCTGGAAGATGCTAATGACCGGTCGTTTGAAGAACAATTGAAGCTATGCGAAAAGGTAAGCTGCCCCAATTTGTTTTCATTACCAAACATATGGGGTATGTTCATAGCAAACAATTGAACAGAAAATTAATAATTAGTTGTGATGCAAGAATCAGTGAAGAACTCGGTGGAAAACCTACTAACTATATGTGTGAAATGCAGTGACAAATGGAACTATGACATTGAGGGGAGGTTACTATAACTTTGAAATTGAAACTTTTGAGCAATGGAAGATGTGCACCAAACCAATGCCACCGACAATCAGGCCGATGCCTATCTAATATTTGAGGTTTGAGCCACTGATCAGGTCTCATCTAGACTCACAAAATTACTTGTACGAATTAAGCAGAGCAGCTTACTTGTATGTTATTTGGATTCGAGATGAGTGTCGGATATGGATATATGTCCGATATAGGTATACTCAATTTTTAATTTTTTTTTTTAATATATTTGGAGAATCATATCTCCATATTCATATTCGAATATGTGTCGGATACAAATATAAATACTATAAAAAATAAAAAGTCCGGATAATATAAATTTGCTCTGCATAGCCATTAGTCCTCTAACATAGAAGCTATTGTGAGCTTGTTTGCTCTGAAATAATTTGTATTCGAATAATTTCATATGCCATGCAACGCTTCATTTTCTTTCTTTTCACTAGCTTACTTGTCTCTCTCTCTCTCTCTCTCTCTCTCTCTCTCTCTCTCTCTCTCTCTTTTCCAATTTAACGTGGGAGTACAGAAAGTAAAAATGTTGTTGGATAAACCAAAAATATTTGACATTGAAAAATTAAGCATTGAATTTTTTATTTTAAAACATTTAAGCATTGAATTTTTACTATAATAAAAGTAGTTTGATAGTTTAAAGAAAATTAATTACTAAACTTTTTTTTCTTCAGTTTTTTACATAGACCTGGCAATTCGTGTATTCGTATTGTGTTCGTGTATTTTGTCGTGTCATAATTGTGTTTAAGGTATTTTATATTTATATAAATTTTGATACGTTAATAATTCGTATTAAATAGATTTTGAGATATTCATATATTCGTGTCGTATTCGTATTATTTTTTCGCGTCATGTCGTGTTTTTAGTTATTTTTTCTATGTCGTGTTCAGTATTTGCTAGATATAATTTTACATTAGTAAAAGATATAAAAGGAAATGAATTTGAGGCTAATGTAATTAAGTGGAAAAAAAATTCATATATAAGATTGATGGAATACATTAAATAGTTTTTTTATTATTTATATTGTGTTTGGTAGAAGGAAAAGAGAAAGGAAAAACTACTTTCTTTTCGTTTTTTACTTCGTATGATAGGAGAAAAATATGAAAAGAAAAAGAAAATAGGTGGACTAATACCTTTCTTTTCCCTTCAAATATAATCCCTAAATGTGATAGGAAAACGATTACTCCCTTCCAATTAGGATTATTATTTTATATACTAACAGTGAAGTTTTTTAATTCTATAAGTGAGATAAAAAACTGCCAAATTAACAATTTTAGACCCTAACTTTTTTCTTTCTCTCTATTTCCATCGTTCATACAAAACATGAAAAAAATAACTACGTTTTCTCTCCTTATTTTTTTTTTATCTTTCGTCACCTATTTTCCTTTCTACCAAATATATTGTAAATGGTTCAATAATTTTTCATTAAAAATATTCAATTTAATTGGTTTGGCTACAATATTAAAAGGTCCTTATACTTTTTCAAAATTTTCAAATAAGCCCTTATCCTTCAATTGTACTCAAATAAACTCTTAAAGTATTATTTTTATTTAATTAAACTCTTATTTTGTATGAGAACTACTAAAATTCATCAGAAAAATAGAGGTTTAATTAAGCAAAAATAGTACTTTAAAGGCTTAATTAAACAAAAATAATACTTTAAGGATTTGATTAGATAAAAATAAATTTTTAAAGATTTGATTGAGTACAATAAAATAATTAGGACCTATCTAAGAAATTTGAAAACGTACAAAAGAAATTTTAGTATTTTAGCCAACTAATTTCTTAAATGAGTTCTCACACATTGCAACATAATTAAATTATTAAAATTTTTAACTTTTAATGATTTATTAAACACACGAAAAAAAACAAACACACCATTATATAAAAAAAATGAGTAATTAAAAAATGGGATGATGTCATAAATGGTCCTGAAATTTATCAAATTTTCAATGTGGTACCTCTACTTTAAAAATATCTATTTTTGATATATAAAATTTCACTTCGTGTGCTATTGAAATACCTGTCAGTAACACCGTTAAATATCAGGTGACGTGGCTTTTGTATCCAATAAAAACTTGACACGTAGCACCACATAATGATGCCACGTGTATTAACAAAAATATTATTATTTAAATTTAAAAATAAAAATAATATTTTTTGCTTTTTTTTTTCCTTTCTCTCTCTTTTAATTTTAATAAATATTTTTAACAAAAATTAAAAAATTAAAATATTTTATATTTTAATTTTTGTAAAATTTATTAATAAATATTTTTTTTTTATTTTTTTATTTTATTTTATATTTTTGTTTTGTAATTTTTAAAAATAAAATTTTCTTTTTTAAATATTATTTTGAAAAGTTTCAGATATTATAAATTTCTAACAAGTAATTTTAATATATTTTATATTTTAAAAATAACTTTAGTTAAATATTTTAATTTTTAATTTTAAAAATAATTTATATACTTTTATATTTTAAAAATAATTTTTAAATTTTTTAAGAAAAAGAAGATATTAATTTTTAAAAATATAATATTAATTTATATATATTAAAAAAATAGATATTAATTTTTAGAAAATATAATTTTAAATAATTTTTCTTTTTTAAATTTTTTTTGCAAAAATTTTTATATTAATTTATAAAAAATCATATGGTGTCACGTGTTATCACTTGATTGATCAATACTACATCATCATTTATATTTAACAGTGTTAAGTCAAGATATCACATTGATATACGGTTTAATAATACAAATACCATATTAAATATTTTTAAAATACAGGTATCATATTAATAAACTTAATAAATTTCAAAAGTCATTCATTATATTATTCCTTAAAAATTTTGTAATCAAATTTCATGAGACTGCATCCTTGAAATCGACTAATAACAATTAGGTCGAGACAAATTTTGAAAATATCCATAATCATATTAAAAAACAATCGTCCTTTGAAATTTGGATGAAATGCTTGGGGTTGTAGGCTGAGGCCTTGCTTGCCTTTCACGGGATGGCACGATGAGTCACGTTTAGGCCCAATCAGGCCACGGGCCAACCATTTTGCTGACTATCATGGTGCTGTGGCATTGCACTTGCGATGGACGAGAACAGCGGCACTACGGCCCATCAGGACCAATAACCCAATCAAACTGGATTTTCAAAATTTTTACTTTTGCCCCCCTTTTTTTTTTTTAAAGATATTTCAACCTCGAAAAGATGATATACCAATCATTGACTCAAATGCATATAAATATAGGAACAAGAGATATTTCAACCTTGAACAAGAGATCATATTTCACCATTGCATCATTCGCCACTTCTACTGTGCTATCTTTCCATTATTAGGTGGCCAAATTTTTATCAAACCTAAAACAAAAAAATTTATCCAAATCTATTTGGAAACAAAATCAATCCGATTCGAATTAATTAAAAAAAACAAAGATTCGAATTTGGAAAAATTTAAATCCAAAACTATTTGTATCAAAGCCGATCTAAATCCGAAACAATTTGGATCTAAAACAATTTGAATCCAAAGTAAACTAAACTCGCAATAATCTAATTTGAGAATGATTTAATCCGAAACCCATAATATCCAAAATTTTACTTGTAAAACACTTAAATTATGATTAACCAAAAAATCTGAGAGTGACATAACCTGACATTGACCGAATTTGAAACAATTCAAATTAAAAGTGATTCAAATTCAAAACGATCCAAACTTAAAATACTCCAAATCTAAAATTTTAAAATTGCATAATATATTTCAATTTAATTTAAAATTCTTAATAAACATTTTCTCTTCCCATTATTTGTTACACTCAGCAGAATGTTACCATTGAATCAAAAAGACTAAGATAAAATGATTAATTGCCATCCAGGTTCCACCCACATTTGCAAATTCTTCATTTTTTTTTTCTTTTTCTTCATAAATCCACATTTTCTTTTTCATTCAGTGAGATGAACTTTGTCTTCCGTATGAATCTCCCAAGTTTTTTTTTTTTTTTTACAAAAAAAGTTGTAGTTTGGGATAGGAGAAAAAGGTTATAAATATTGATATTCGAATCTCAAACCTATTAGATATCACCTCTTAAAGATGATTAAATGAACCAATTGAATTATATCTTGATTCTAATCTTTTAAGCTTTGATAAAAATAAAGTATGAATTCATGGGCCGTCATATATAGAGGTGGCAAAATGAACCCGAACACGAAAACCCGCCCAAGAAAACCCGAACCCGAACCCGCCCAAACCCGATTTGACCAAAAAGTCAAAAACCCGAACCCGAAAAAGCCCGAACCCGAATGGGCCCGAACCCGAATGGGCCCGAACCCGAATGGACCCAAACCCGAATGAACCCGAACCCGAATGGGCCCGAACCCGAATGAGCCCGAACCCGAATGAGCTCGAACTCGAATGGACCCGAACCCGAGACCGGCCCGAACCCGAACCCGAACCCGAATTTAATACTAAAAATAAAAATTAATCAAATTGCAATTAATTTTTTTTTTTTTTACAAAGCAATAACTTTAATTATTATTTTTATTCTAATTTTTTTAATAATTTAATTAAAATTTAATATATTATATATATGTCATAACGGTTTTTCGTCCGCTAAGACGTTTTTGAAAACACAAATGAAGTCGCCATCAATCTTTTTTGCTAGGTGTGATTGGCCACCTATTAAAATCGGTTTTAGTAAAATATTTTAAAATTAATTAAAACATTTTGTAAAACCAATTTCGAAGTCCGCGCTTTGAACCAGAGAGTAAAACATAATTGGGTTCGGGAGTCGGTTACGTGCGGGGAAGGATTAGCACCCCCGCAACGCCCGTTTAGAAAACGGTACCATTTAATCACGTGTTATCTTAAATCTCGATTTAATGGACTTGACATCGCTATTTAAAAATAATTCTCTTTTTTTTATTTTTTTTATTTAAAAAAAAAAACATGTTTATTATTTTTTGAATTTTTGGAACTGTTATTATTATTATTTTTAAAAACGAAAGTGAACATAAATTTGTTATCGAAAATACTCATTAAATATTTCCAACACTCTTGGTGGTATTTAACGAGATCTTCTCACCTCGAGATATCTTAGGAATCACAACCGTGATATCCTTCGAATTTCGTCGTCGGAAATTTATATCCATTTTTTTTATTTAAATGCGTATGATGCGAATATTTAAATATCGGATGCACACGACTTAGCATATAAGACGTATGATTAAATACCGAACTATAAGATTAAAAATGCAAATCATAATGTTAAAAACACGAGCATGGCGACATATCGAGCGGATAACATTCACTATTTTAAAATAATTCTCTTTTAAAATCGGTTTTAGTAAAACACAAATGAAGTCGCCATCAATCTTTGAAAACACAAATGAAGTCGCCATCAATCTTTTTTGCTAGGTGTGATTGGCCACCTATTAAAATCGGTTTTAGTAAAATATTTTAAAATTAATTAAAACATTTTGTAAAACCAATTTCGAAGTCCGCGCTTTGAACCAGAGAGTAAAACATAATTGGGTTCGGGAGTCGGTTACGTGCGGGGAAGGATTAGCACCCCCGCAACGCCCGTTTAGAAAACGGTACCATTTAATCACGTGTTATCTTAAATCTCGATTTAATGGACTTGACATCGCTATTTAAAAATAATTCTCTTTTTTTTATTTTTTTTATTTAAAAAAAAAAACATGTTTATTATTTTTTGAATTTTTGGAACTGTTATTATTATTATTTTTAAAAACGAAAGTGAACATAAATTTGTTATCGAAAATACTCATTAAATATTTCCAACACTCTTGGTGGTATTTAACGAGATCTTCTCACCTCGAGATATCTTAGGAATCACAACCGTGATATCCTTCGAATTTCGTCGTCGGAAATTTATATCCATTTTTTTTATTTAAATGCGTATGATGCGAATATTTAAATATCGGATGCACACGACTTAGCATATAAGACGTATGATTAAATACCGAACTATAAGATTAAAAATGCAAATCATAATGTTAAAAACACGAGCATGGCGACATATCGAGCGGATAACATTCACTATTTATTCATTTTTATTATTTCCATTTTTTTATGAATTTTTGTATTGAGCTTGTCACTAAATACTCCCACCACTCGTGGTGATATTTAACGAAATTCTCTCACCTCAAGATATCTTAGGAATCACTACCATGACGTCCTTTGAATTCCGTCGTCGGTAATTCACATTTCTTAAAACCTTTTTTCTTTTTGAAAAGTAAATTAAAATGCTTTTAATAATTATTTCAGAAATAAAAGAAATTATCTATGTAAGAATAATTCTCGAATCACTCCGATATTTTCGATAGTATTTCGATTACTATTCTTACTCGAACCATTTCAAAGAACGATTGATGCTTCGACCATCTCGAGAAAGAAATCCGTTTTTGGAGAATTTTATTTACCGAAAATAATTTAAAAGACATGTAATAATTAGAAGATTTATTATTTTATAATTTTTAAATCGAAACTGAACAATAAAAATATGTCGAATGCTGAACAAGAATAAATAAATAAAAATAGTAATATAAATAAAAATAAAAATAAATAAGGAAATTAAAATCATACCTGAAAAATGTCGAGAATCCGAAAATTAGAATGCTGAACTTGATCTTCGTAAAATTCTTTGTTCTTTCTCGACCACCTCAAAAATATCGAAAATCCAAAAAAAATCAAAACGTCAAAATCGATAATCGTGAATCTTTTTTTTCTTTTTGTTTTTTTTTTTTTTCTAATTTTTCCTTTTTTTGTATCATTATTATTATTATTTTTTAATTTTTTTTATTTTACTTAAATTTTTTTCTTATTTATTTTTTTCCCTTTTTTTCTATTATTTTATATTTTCTTTTTTTTCCCTTTTTTTATTTTTTTATTTTAAATTTTTTTCTCTTTTTTTATTATTTTTTTTAAAATTTTTTTCCTTATTTTTATTTTAAGTTTTTCCCTCTTTTTTATTTTTTTTTCTTATTTTTATTCTTTTATTCTTTTTTTTTTCTCTTTTTTTTCCTTCTTTCCTCCCTGGCCCAAAATCAGGCCTGGGCTGCTGGGCCCAGGGCCTGGTCTGGCGTTGGGCCGGGTCCGGTTCTTTTTTTTTTTTTTACCTGAAGCGGGTCGGGTGCGCGAACCTTGGGTCGACCCGCGGGTCGACGCGACCAGCTCCAGGGAGCGGGTCGGGTGCGCGGACCCCGGGTCGACGCGCGGGTCACCGCGACCCACTCCAGGGGTTATAAAACCCTTTTTTTTTCTCATTTCTTTTTTTCTTTCTCTCTCTTCCTCCCTTCTCTCTCTCTTTCCTCCCTCCTCTCTCTAAGTGTTCAACCCCCAAAATCCCAGAAACCACCCCCAACCCAGAAATCGATGCCAGACCACCGCACCGTCCACCGTCCACCGTCGTCGGCCGCCGTTCGTCGGCGGCCGATCACTTCCGAAATTAGCCCAAACTGTTCCTCTTTCTCTCTTCTTTCCCTTTTTAACCTTAGATTCTTCAAAAAATACCCAGAATGACCTAGATCTAGGCCCAAAGCCGCGACTCCTCCTCCCCAAATCTGGCGTTTTCCACAGTCAGGCTGCCACCAAATTGCACCCGGGGCTTCTCCTCCACCCTTCCTTCCTCCTCACTCTCGAAATCTTTCCAAAAACCCACTAAAACAAAAACGAATTTGAAAGGGCATTTTTTTTTGTTTCTGTGGATTTTGTTTTTGATGTTTTTCTTGTGTTTTTGACTGTTGTGTGTGTGTGGTGGTTTTGATTAGGGGATGGCATGGGGTCCGAGAGGGGGGGTCCGATATGGTTTTGGGGTCTGAATCTGGGGGCCTCCTTGGGAAACCGATTTTGGGGGTTTTTATGGTGGGGTTGAGTGTGGGTGGGTGGTTGAGTATTGGGAGAGGGTTGAGTATGGGTGGGTGGTTGAGTGTTGGGAGGGGGTTGGCAGGGGTAGGGGAATGGTGGCGTGTTGCAGGCTGCCATGGTGGCTAGGGTTGCAGGGAGGCTAAGGTTTGCTTGGTTAGGTTAGGGGTTGGATTTGGGCCAGTTGGCCCTGCTGAGTAGTAGGCCTGGTGGCCTAATGGTGGGCTTGGCAGCAGGCCTGGTAGGTCTGCAGATCGGGCCTGGTGAATAGCGGGCCCTGTTTGCAAATGGCCCGGGTCCGATTCGAATCCGACTCGGGCTAAAAACCGTTGCTACAATATATATGTGATGATGAAATAATAATTTTACCAAAAAGTAAATTATATTTTGTACTTATAAGTTATAACTTTAACGTCTCATATCATGATGAATTTACAATCTAAATATTTTAAATTCTTGAAAATTTTAGAGATGTGAAAAAAAATTTGACAATAATTCAATTAATCTATAAGGGTAAAAAAATTGACAATAATTCAATTATTTTGGCCTTTTGGGTTATACTTATACGGTTAGGTTAGGGTGGGTTTAATTGGATTATGGCTTTCATGTGATTTTATTTTAGCGGGTGGGTTTAATGGGGTTTTGGGTTTTATGGCCTTTTGGTTTTGGGTATATTTATTATATATTAATAAATAATCATATTAATTATATATTTATTACGTATAATTTAAATATAAATTATATTTTTTTAGTACTACTTTATAATTTATACTTTATACTGATGAAAAAAATATAAGTACTCGATATATATATATATATATATATATATATATATATATATATATATATATATATATCTTGACTATAAGCATAAATGTTTTGCATTTTATAAGTATATAAACGAATAGATGAAGGCCATGATTTATTTTAAAAGTTTTTTTATTTTATAGTGAATATAAATTATAATGTATTTATATTTTGAAATTCGAGTTTATCAAATCAATTATTTTAAATATCAATATGATTAATTTATAATATATCATATTTTTTATAATAAATTATTTCAAAATTTGATTTTATATAACAAATTAATTTCTTATTCTTTTGGTGCTAACAAATATTAAATTTAAAAAATAAATATAATTAAAAATATCATATAATAGCAAAAGTATAAAAATAATAATAAATTAATAATTTGTTTTTAGATATAAATATTTAAATTACGTAAAAACGATTACATCTAATATAAAATAAAATGATGTAAAACATACCCAAACCCAGACGGAACCCGAACCCGAATGGGCCCGAACCCGAATGAGCCCGAACCCGAATGGGCCCGAACCCGAATGAGCCCGAACCCGAATGAGCCCGAACCCGAATGGACCCGAACCCGAATGAGCCCGAACCCGGATGGACCCGAACCCGAATGAGCCCGAACCCGAATGAACCTGAACCCGAATGAACCCGACCCGAACCCGCCCGAACCCGCCCAATTGCCACCTCTAGTCATATATATGAGTAATCATGGGTGTCATATTTTTTTCCAGCTAAAATGCCATTATATAGCAATCAAGTGCATGGGAAAATGGCAAGCACATGTATGATCTTAATTTGCTTTCCAACATTGAAATGGATGGCAACATCTCCTAAACATGGTTTAATGGAGCGCCGCATCCCTCTACAGGGTTCTAGAGTCGCCCAATGTCCACTCCTTTTGGACCATGCACCTCTCCACTGCTCCATATTTAAGATAGAATGTGACCCCATTATTATATTGCCAATCATCGCAACTATAAGGTCAAATGTTCATATCATTAGATGATCAGTTAACAAACATTAATCTTCATCTAAGGAAAAAAGAGATTATTATTATTATTATTATTATTATTTCATAGTTAACTGTTTTATCAATTAATATGATAATACTTCTTATGCTCATAGCCTCTAAAACTCTTTACCTTTGTCCTCAAATTCATAATCAGGCAATTTGCTAACAACAGCATTATTATTATTTCCTTTTTTTAATACGGTTATGATGTTTGTAGGTTTTGTTTGAGCCTAATCTATTTTCGAATGATATTAAGCATGCATTTTTCTCATATCAATTTAGTGCATTCAAGATTTTACTTTCGAAATATTTTTTACAAAAATCAAACCATGATTGATAAACAAAGAAAACTTCATCATTAACTAAATGGTTAAATACATAATCCATATACTATATCACTTTTCTCAATTTGATACTTAAAAAATTAAAATTCTGAATTAAATACTTATATTATAATTTCATTAAACAAATAACCCTAATAACTAATTTCGTTAAGAAAATAAATGACATAACTTTATCACCCAATAATATACATTTAATAGTTATGCAACAGGTGAAGTCTTTACCATATACCAATATTTGGTTGGTTGAAGTGATTAGTGGCTCCAACCCCCTAGATGAGAACCAAGGTTCGAATCTTGGAAATCTCTAATGTTAGAAGGGCTTTACCATTACACTCCCGGCCCGATAGGGATTAGGTTTTCATCAACCATAAAATGACGATGAAAAGACACATTAAATTTAAAAAAAAAAAAAAAATCTTTACCATCAGAAATTCTTTTAACCTTTTAACAAAGTTAAAAAAGAAATTGTCCGAACAGTAAATTTGTTGACAAAGAAAAATGAAAAACAATTAATGACAAACCCCAATTCACCTAATTACAATGTTTCTCAAACTCAACATACAAAAAAAATCAATCCTCTACAAACCGAAAACATTACTCTTACAATATTTCTTACTAACAATTTAAAAAGACAGAATCGAAAGAAAAGAAAAAAAATCAAGACAACCCAACTCTCTTTCTCCCAAAAGAGGAATGGGAAAAGGATTTGGTTGAGATGAATCGATTCCATGTAGGAGTCGAATATAAATTATAAATAGAAGGTGTTGTTGAGGAACTAAATATTAAAAGATGGAGGTTTTAGACTAAAGGGATTGCTACTTGTGCTTGAAAAAGGATTTGGAAACGTTTGAACAAACGAAGAAGAGTTAAAGGACTTTTCACTGCCAGGTCTTTAACCCCACCTGATATCTTTAAGCCGCTGTTGTGTTGCCTGGTTTGCCAACCTCTGGGTGACTGGGTTTCAAACGTAGTCTCTCCATCACCCTCGATTTTAGACGAGATAGTACAGTTGAGCAACTGGATCTTTTTAGAATGAATTCGGGTAATTACGCTTCGCATTGTGGGATATTTCTTGGATTTTATGATTTTTCAAGTGATTATTTTAAAACCATAGGTGCCAGCATCAGTTCTAAAAGACAATAATTTTGCCAACATGAGTTGGTTCAGTTGGTTGATACTCGTTAATGTCTTGACAAACATTTGAGTTCGAGTTTCATTAACAGTCTCATGAATGATCTATAAGTACCATTATTAATTTTTTTTTTGAGGTTTATAACATGTCATAACTCTAAATTGGGATTAGCCTTCTCTCACCTAAAAAAAATTAAATTTGTTAAAAGATTTAAAAAGATTTTTACCCAAGAAATTCTTAAACAAATAAAAAAAATTTAAGTTTGGTTTAATTAAAAATAACATGGCAAAGACTTTGACATAATTATTAAATGATAGTTGACGATATATTTTTGGTTGATAATAACATTTTATTTATTTTTTTACCAAGTTAGTAATTGAGTTATAGTACAAATATTTGATTGAAAATTTTAATTTTTAAAAAACTAAATTGAGAAAAGTAATATAGTACATGGGTTAATTAGTATTTAACCCATAATTAAACTAATCTTGTGGGTACAATATTATTATTTCTATATACCTAGTTTTTGAACCATAATACTAAAAGTAAGAGGGTGATGAGATGGAGCAAGAAATTAAGCTAAAAAGTTTAAAAATCATTGTGCTATGTTATGATATGTGAAAAGAACTTTTGTTAAACACATGAACATGTGAATGTATAACCTGATATTAAATGGAGAGCTCCTTCATGTAGATAAGAATAAACCCACTGTTCTTTTTGTTTTACTTTTTAGCTTGCTATACCTTTCTCAGTGTGCATGAGTTCGTCTTTGAAAGTGAAACGAAATTCAGTAGGACGAATGTGAGAAGAGAAAGGAAAGGCAACTTTATGTAATTTATTTCAAAAGGAGCAATAATTTTTGTGTGTAGTGGGATGACATTCAAAAGCAAATTTCCAAACAGGAGTTGCCTAATTTGGCTGTATCAGACGACAATGTCAAAGCCCATCCCTTCTGCTTCTTGGCAGAGAGGCCATTGTGTTCATCAAATCTTTTGAAACATGATTTTTGATGGGTGTATGCCCCTTTTTTGTTGTCTTCATGCAATTGGGGATTTTTGTATACTTTTGTAGAAAAAGCAAAGATTCCTCCCTCTGTTTTCAGAGATTTCCAAATCAACATATTTTCTCCATATTTTGTGTCTTTTTTTTTTTTTTTTTTTTATGTCAATGATTTTTATAGATCCTAAAGAGAATGATCAGTCTATTATGTGAAATTTCAGAAGCTCAATGATCATTTCTTGTTCATACGGAGCAACAGCCAACAGGGTACCCTAAGGAAGCAGAAAACAAAGAGAAAAAAACAAGAGGAGGGTAAAAAGTACTGTAAATACAATAATTAAAGCCGATAACGAGCCTGGAAAAGATTGGTGTTTTCTAGTCAACTTGTGATCAGAGGCACTCGACTCAAATGCTGGTATAGCTGCAAGATTCTTGTGATGAATTTTAGGTTTTCCAGTAATTGTCCCTTGACATTCAAAACTGGTCTCTTACAATCATTGTAGCCACATTGACGTACCATTCTTTTCAGTCCATAATGAGGATCGTAAATAAGTAATTTAATAGCTCTGTTTGCAACTCATCCGTAGAGCAGCAGCACATCAATTCCTCGCCTTCATACTCACTACTCACTCGTCTTCTTCACAAAGTAATTAAAACAGTAAAATCTTATGTTACTCGGATTTGAGTGTGAGTGTCGGATACGGGTATATATATCCGACACGGATATATATGTGTCTGATTTTTTATTTTTATTTTTTTATGTATTTGGAGGGTCCTTGAAAGATTATATTCCCATAACCATGTCTAATATATGCGTCAGACACGAACGTCGGATACAAATACTTCAAAAAAAAAAATTGGAGCAACATAGCTAAAATTACTTCTAACTTTGGACATAATTTACATAAGCTTAGTAGGTTATATAGCTAAATTTTGTGATTTACCATTGGAGCTAGGCGGGTGTACCATCTTTAGATCTCATGCAACCCGACCCTGAAATACTTAAATAATAAGTAGAGGTGGCAAAATGAACCAAAACCCGAAAACCCGACCAGGAAAACCCGAACCCGAACCCGCCCAAACCCGATTTGACCAAAAAGTCAAAAACCCGAACCCGAAAAAACCCGAACCCGAATGGATCCGAACCCGAATGGGCCCGAACCCGAATGAGCCCGAACCCGAATGGACCCGAACCCGAGACCGGCCCAACCCGAACCCGAATTTAATAGTAAAAATAAAAATAATCAAATTGCAATTAATGTTTTTTTTTTTACAAAGCAATAACTTTAATTATTAATTTTATTCTAATTTTTTTTAATAATTTAATTAAAATTTAAAATTTAATATATTATATATATATATATGATGATAAAATAATAATTTTATCAAAAAGTAAATTATATTTTGTACTTATAAGTTATAACTTTAACGTCTTATATCATGATGAATTTACAATCTAAATATTTTAAATTCTTGAAAATTTTAGAGATGTGAAAAAAAAATTGACAATAATTCAATTATTTTGGCCTTTTGGGTTATACTTATACGGTTAGGTTAGGGTGGGTTTAATTGGATTATGACTTTCATGGGATTTTATTTTAGCGGGTGGGTTTAATGGGGTTTTGGGTTTTATAGCCTTTTGGTTTTGAGTATATTTATTATATATTAATAAATAATCATATTAATTATATATTTATTACGTATAATTTAAATATAAATTATATTTTTTTAGTACTACTTTATAATTTATACTTTATACTGATGAAAAAAATATAAGTACTCGATATATATATATATATATATATATATATATATATATATATATATATATCTTGACTATAAGCATAAATTTTTTGTATTTTATAAGTATATAAACGAATAGATGAAGGCCAGAATTTATTTTTAAAAGTTTTTTATTTTATAGTGAATATAAATTATAATGTATTTATATTTTGAAATTCGAGTTCATCAAATTAATTATTTTAAATATCAATATGATTAATTTATAATATATCATATTTTTTATAATAAATTATTCCAAAATTTGATTTTATATAACAAATTAATTTCTTATTCTTTTGGTGCTAACAAATATTAATTTTAAAAAATAAATATAATTAAAAATATCATATAATAGCAAAAGTATAAAAATAAAAATAATAATAAAATAATAATTTGTTTTTAGATATAAATATTTAAATTACGTAAAAATGATTACATCTAATATAAAATAAAATGATGTAAAACATATCCGAACCCAGACCGAACCCGAACCCGAATGGGCCCGAACCCGAATGGGCCCGAACCCGAATGAGCCCGAACCCGAATGAGCCCGAACCCGAATAAACCCGAACCCGAATGAACCCGAACCCGCCCGAATTAATAAGTATTACAATCAGGAGTACTTCTCTTACCCAGCCTTAATTAACCTCGGCTATTTATTTTGCGATAAGGTCATAAGATGTATCAATAAAATTAATGAAAATCACTCAAAATAATTTATACTGTACCGATAAACATATTATTTTTATTTTGATATTGATATATTTTAATATCGAGTATTTGCGTGTTCCGATTTATCATTTTGGATATATATGAAATATATATATACGGCACATTTCGAAGTTCTCTGATAATATATATTATATACATACAAATGTACCTTCATTTCATAGATTTATATATTTACATGTAAATATAAAATTTTAAAATTATAAATTTTTAATATTCAAAATTTTTAAATATCAAATAAATACATAAATATTAAAATATTAAAAATATATAATAAATTATTATTAATCAAGTTTAATAACTTAATTTAATGAATATATTTTATTTTTGAATAAAATTATGAAATTATGAGAGAAAAATATTAAGAATTGATTAAAATAATCAAATAAGTAAAAGATTTAAAAAATCAAAAATCAAAATTTTATATCAATCATTATGAGTCAATATAAACCGATATAGACATATACAAATCAATATGAATCGATATAAAAACTGAAACAATATAATTTGATACCATATCAATTTCTTTCAAAATTGATATATACTAACTCATATCATCGATATCGATACGATACGATACTAATAAAATTGATACCATCTCTATATCTCACCCTACCCTGTAATCTCGGCTACTTATTTTGAGCTAAGATCATAATAATGGCTAGCCATGGCTTAAATCTTGGCATTGTTAGGATTGCTAGCCATAGCTCTGCCTTTGCCGAATCTATGACTAATGCCTTGAATTTTGATAGGAGACAATCTTAACGGATAAATTTTAGGATGGAAACGATGATGATGTGTCCCATCAACCATCATTAGCCTTCCTCCTTTTTCTTTATTATCAGATTTAATTCTATTTCTTTCTTTCCACTTCTTTTCTTGCCTTCTTTCCGATCTACACGATGTCACACCGAATCCGAGGCCAAATAGAGGTAGCATTGTGCCAAGTTTCAGGACAATAGACAAGTAATCATCCTCTCCCTCTTCAGGCGAGCTGCCATCAAGTGCATCGATACACCTCCCTTGCTACTTTCTCACTGTTGTATTTCTTTCATCTCCTGTCTCCCCTGCTCTTACTCTAAAATATATATATATATATATATATATTTTTGTCTTCTTGTTTCTGGGTCACTAATTCACACACTTTATGGGGTATTGGTTTGCCGACCAATATCACTCTCTTTCTTTTATTTGTTTTTGCAATTAATTTGAGGATTGGGTTTAGGAAATTATGAGTTTTGATGGATGGGTGGTTTTGAATTAGATGGAAAGGGAGGGAGGGGGGGGGGGGGGGATTTTTATTTATGTTTTCATGAAAGGGAGGGGAATTTTTGTAACAAAAAGCAAGAGCCCAAACTTTGCATTTCTCATTGCTTATCCATTATGGTCATGAAATTAAAATCTTTTGGGATAATATTAGATGGGGGCTGAGTGGCTTAACAAGAAAGAAATTAGAGAAATAAAAATCAGTTTCTAGTAAGGAGATTATGATATTACAAAAGGGAAAAATGATATTACAAGCCATGCCAAACAAATTCAAGAGACTCGTCTAGTAACTCCATCAGAGTAGGTGTACGCAAATTTAGCTCGTTATGGAAAAACCAAGAAGAGCTTTCATAGTCATCACCCATGGTAATAAGCCCTTGTGCTCCCTTAAAATCATCAGCACTTTGAGATTCAATATCTCTAGTCATCACGTTTTGGCTGGCACCTGCAATATCATCAGGCAGTGTAGACTTTGGATCCGGTGATGTACTGCAATTCTGCCTTAATTCTCCGGACAAAATTTGTGAAGAAGCGCTAATTTTATTTTTTCCCTTTTTGATCCCGAGCTTCTTGCTCAAATGAGTGTTCCAATGATTTTTCACTTGATTATCTGTTCTTCCGGGAACCCGACCAGCTATCAAGGACCACCTTAAGATAAAATTTATGAACTTCAGTATACCGCTGAGCATGCACTAAATGACAATGTAAGCATTTTTCGGGAGGAAATTAAGAGGAAAAAGAAGGATGTATGAACCTGTTGCCAAGGAGATTATGAAGGCGAATGATAAGGTCATTCTCTTCCTCGGAGAAATCGCCACGCTTAACACCAGGAGTAAGGTAATTTATCCACCTCAATCTACAGCTTTTGCCACACCTTTTCAAGCCTGCACCAGAGAGAGAAGAAAGATGAAGATTTAGCCCGTAAGTTTCTAGCAAAACCAACAACATGTCAACAACAACCAACCACGCCAACTTAGCTTGGTAATTTGCTAACCTGTAACTTTTGGTATCCGATTCCATTTCCCTTTCCCATGCATCCTTATGTAATCCATCAGGATCCTGTCCTCCTCCACTGTCCACAGCCCTTTTTTATATTCGCTCTTTTCTTCCATCGTCGTTGCAGTTAAAAAGGTAGCCCTTCCTAATTGCTATCAAAGAAAGAGAAGAAGGAAATTTCAGAGAGAGGGAACGGAGTGTGGAAGCTATGCACTTGGATATTTGGGAAGTTCAATTAGCAGTAGCCGGCTTATATAGTTGTAAGTTGTGTAACAGTTTGATTGTGAGGGAATTAAATAGGAAGATTTTTGTGTGGAGGCCTGCCAAGTCCTAAGTCCTAATTAGAGGTGGCAAAATGAACCCGAACCCGAAAACCCGCTCAGGAAAATCCGAACCCGAACCCGCCCAAACTCGATTTAACCAAAAAGTCAAAAACCCGAACCCGAAAAAGCCCGAACCCGAATGGGCCCGAACCCGAATGGACCCGAACCCGAGACCGGCCCGAACCCGAACCCGAATTTAATACTAAAAATAAAAATAAACAAATTGCAATTATTTTTTTTTTACAAAGCAATAACTTTAATTATTAATTTTATTCTAATTTTTTTTAATAATTTAATTAAAATTTAAAATTTAATATATTATATATATATATATGATGAAATAATAATTTTATAAAAAAGTAAATTATATTTTGTACTTATAAGTTATAACTTTAACGTCTCATATCATGATGAATTTACAATCTAAATATTTTAAATTCTTGAAAATTTTAAAGATGTGAAAAAAAATTTGACAATAATTCAATTAATCTATAAGGGTAAAAAAATTGACAATAATTCAATTATTTTGGCATTTTGGGTTATACTTAGACCTGCTCACGGGCCGGGCCTGGGCAGGATATTTTGTGTTCCGGGCCGGCCCGGACCGGAACAGTAATTTTTATTATAATATTATTTTATTTAATTTTAATTATAAAAAAATAAAAAAAATAAAAAAATTATTTTTTTATTTCAATGAACAGTGTTTCGGGCCTAAACGGGCGGGCCGGGCCGACCCAGGGCCAGGCCTGGGCAGAGAAAATAAAAAAAAACTGGGCCGCGGCCCGGCCCGGCCCATAAGCAGCTCTAGTTATACTTATGCGGTTAGGTTAGGGTGGGTTTAATTGGATTATGGCTTTCATGTGATTTTATTTTAGCGGGTGGATTTAATGGGGTTTTGGGTTTTATGGCCTTTTGGTTTTGGGTATATTTATTATATATTAATAAATAATCATATTAATTATATATTTATTACGTATAATTTAAATATAAATTATATTTTTTAGTACTACTTTATAATTTATACTTTATACTGATGAAAAAAATATAAGTACTCGATATATATATATATATATATATATATATATATATATATCTTGACTATAAGCATAAATTTTTTGCATTTTATAAGTATATAAACGAATAGATGAAGGCCAGGATTTATTTTTAAAAGTTTTTTATTTTATAGTGAATATAAATTATAATGTATTTATATATTGAAATTCGAGCTCATCAAATCAATTATTTTAAATATCAATATATTAATTTATAATATATCATATTTTTTATAATAAATTATTTCAAAATTTGATTTTATATAACAAATTAATTTCTTATTCTTTTGGTGCTAACAAATATTAATTTTAAAAAATAAATATAATTAAAAATATCATATAATAGCAAAAGTATAAAAATAAAAATAATAATAATAATAAATTAATAATTTGTTTTTAGATATAAATATTTAAATTACGTAAAAATGATTACATCTAATATAAAATAAAATAATGTAAAACATACCCGTACCCAGATCGAACCCGAACCCAGACCGAACCCGAACCCGAATGAGCCCGAACCCGAATGAGCCCGAACCCGAATGGGCCCGAACCCGAATGGGCCCGAACCCGAATGAGCCCGAACCCGAATGAGCCCGAACCCAAATGGACCCGAACCCGAATGAGCCCGAACCCGAATGGACCCGAACCCGAATGAGTCCGAACCCGAATGAGCCCGAACCCGAATAAACCCGAACCCGAATGAACCCGACCCGAACCCGCCCAATTGCCACCTCTAGTCCTAATCAATGATTGTGGTTGGCTTTGTCTGCCGACAACATATGCATAGTAACAAAGAAGGTTTGGGCCCATTCTTCAAATAGGGCCTCACATTCTCCATCACAGACAAAGTGACACAATTTAAGGACAATTTATTCTGTCAAAAATAATTTTCAAAAAATAATTTTCGTATTTTTTATATTTATTTTGTGAAAAATAAATTTCAGATCAACGAAGAATTAACCTATTTTTTAAAATTTTTCTTTACGTTTTAGAAAAGCATAAAACATTTTAGGAAATTAACGCAAAATAAAAAAAATCGATCCCCTAAATATAGAGATATTTTCTCTTCTTGAAGCAAAACAAAAAATGATTGATCCATTATATATAGGATTTATCCTTTCTGGGAGTAAAGAAGAAAAAAAATCAAACATTAAGTGTATGAATCAATTATTTTTATATTAATGCAAATTAAAAAAAAAAAAAGAAATAACGAAAAAAATTTACACATCTTTTCCCTTTTTTTAATCTTTATTTTTCCCAACCATAAACGAGCATATGCTACAATAATTAATGTATTCTCTTTTAATATATATATATATTATATGAAGAGGGATCTACTTACACTATTATTAAATTAATTTAGTTTTATATGTTTTCGTAAACTTTTACACGATTTATATTTGTTTAATTCGATCGTTGTATTTTATGCTCTATTAATGTAGATTGTACACGTCAAATTTCGAGTAAATTAAAAATATTTAACTATTTGTCCGATATAAAAAAATTTCAACCGTTAAATATATATAAAAAAGATGGTATTCTTGATCAATTTGATATAAATATCGGATCGGTTCTAAACTTTAAGTGCATGACGAATGCGATTATATTACTAAATCCAACGATCAATATTTATATATACTAGTATTTGTTATCACATGTGTTCGCATATGAATACTCGTTGATTCAGGATTGTTTAACTTAGGCTTATATATAAAATTGGCCCATGTATTCTACCTCTTTTCCCATTTTCGTACTAAAGAATTTTTGACCATAATCAAGTACCTATATTATAATTTTTTATCCCAATCGGGTCCAAATCGGGTACCTAATTGGTGTATGAAATTATATTATAGGTACCTAATTATGATAAAAAATTCTTTAAGTACCAAAATAAGAAAATAGATATAGTACAGGGAGCACTTTTATATATAAGCTTAAAACTTATGAGTCATACTATGAACCTTTGGAAAAGGTTATTGAGCATCATTTACGACAACATGCTAAGATTGTGGAAAGTCAGTTAGGTTTCATGCTAGGACAATCCACCGTGAAAGCGATTCATCTCTTGCAACAACTTATTGAGAAGTTTAGAGTGTCGAGACGGGATTTACACATGATTTTTATTGATTCAGAGAAAACTTATGATAGAGTAACTAAAGATGTTCTTTGATGGGCATTTAACAAGAAGTTTGTTTCTCTCAAATATGTTAGTATAATACGATATATGTATATTGGAGAAGTTACGAACGTAAGAATTTGTGGTGGATGGATGAGTTTATGATTACAATAGAGGTGCACCAATGATCGATTTTAAGTCATTTTCTCTTTGACATGGTAATGGATGAGATACGAAAGGCATTCACAATAAAATACATTGGTGTATGCTATTTGCAGATGATATTGTATTGGTTGACGAGACTAAAGAAGGGATTAATACCAAATTAGAGTTGTGGAGACAAACACTAGAAACTTGAGGGTTTAGATTGAGCAGATCGAATGCAGAGTATATAAACTGTACGTTTAGTAAAACAAGAAGAAATTATCAACACGTGATTAAACTCGATGGTCAAGTGATACCAGTAGCGAAGTGCTTTAAATACCTAAGGTCAATAATTTAGAAAGACGGGGAGATGGATAGAGATAATAATCATAGGATCAAGGTCGTGTGTCCTAAGTGAATGAGTGCGACATAAGTTTTGTTTGTTCTCAATATATTGAGTTTGAAAGGGAAGTTCTATAAGATGTCTGTCAAACATATTTTGCTATGGTATGGAGTGTTGGGTTAACAAGAGACAAAAAAAATGAACGTTGTTAAGATGCGAATGTTAAGATGGATGTGTGATAAGACTAGGAAGGACATAATTATAAAAGAAGATATTCCTCACTAAGTTGGGATAGCTCCTATAAAGGATAAATTAAAAGAAAACCGTTTACGGTGGTTTAACTACATAGGACGCATATTGCGGGATGCACCTATTACAAGAATGGAGCAAATTAACTAGCACATGGTAAAAGGTTGAATAAAAAACTAAAAAAGACATGGGTGGAAGTGATAAATTATATGAAATTATTAGAATTTGAAGAGAGGATAATGGTCGATAGGAATGATTGGAGGGCAAGTATTCGTGTACGTGACCCGACATAAATTTTTTTATATATTGATTCTTATAGCCAACCTCAAATATATTAAGATTAAGACTTGTTGATTGGTTTTGGTTTGGTTTGTGGTTTTTGACTTTCTATTTCCTAAAAAAAAAAAAAGGGGGGGGGGGGGGGAAGTAGAATAAAAGCTTGTGTTTACCCAAGAAAGTCAGGTTTCTTCATATAAAACAAGCAGGATAGTTTCTTTTGCAGGCGCTGAAATAGAAACAGATGATGCAGATTGCAGACTCCATACTCTTTTGTAAGCTTCTGAGTACGTCTATGAGAAAATCTGTCGCCTAGCTAGTATTATATATACTTGTGGGTTCTTTTTCTAAGCCAACTTAAAAAAAAAAATCAAGGTTGCTAAGTTCATTGGAAACATTACAGACATGGAAATGTAATTATAAAATATTTAATGGTTTTCATTTTTCAATTCTACAGTATTTAATATTGAGTAAAAACATACTGAGCATTTTGAGGGGCTGGATTAATTGTTTTAGAGAGATTACATTGTTTTGGGAGAAAAACAGAAAGGACTTTAGAGCAGCAGATTCCTCATTTCTTTACTTTTTGTTTGCTTGTGATGATTTTGCCAAAATTTACTTCCAGTTTTTTACAGTCCAATAATTGTTTACATTCACTGCTTTCCTCGCCTTTTCAATAGAGCAATATGGCTGGCATATGTGAGCTGACATTCAAACACTGTCGCAACTTAAAAAATAACAAATCTTATCGTAAGATTTTATTATTCATTAAGCGTGATATTAAAAAAACCGAAGAAAAATCGATTTAATTTCTCTTGAAAAAATGAAAGTTTTGAAAATAACATTGAAAAAGACATGGAGTCGTCATCAATCTCTTTTAGCTAGGTGTGATTGGCTACCTATTAAAATCGATTTTATAAAACATTTTAAAATTAATTAAAATATTTTTAAAATCAATTTCAAGTCTGCGTTTTAAACCAGAGAAATCAAAGAAACGGGTTCGGGACTCGGTTATGTGTGGGGAAGGATTAGCACCCCCACAACGCCCGTATAAAACGGTACCTCATTAATCGTGTGTTATCTCAAGTCTCGGTAAAAAGTCGATTTTTAATTTGATATTTCAAGTTAATTCCCAATTTAAAGAAAAAATAATTCCATTTTTAATTGAAAATGATCCGAAATTTATTAATTCAAAATTTTCCTACATTCCCAACAAATATGACAAAATATAAAAAATTTTATTAGTTTGAAAAACTTTCCAAATCACTCTTATTTTAAAGAAAATATTCCATTATTAGTGATAATTGATGATATCCTCCCCAGCAAACCCGACAGAGAACTCATGAATTATTTTAACTCGGGAATATCTTTATTTTATTGAAAATCATTACCTTTTTCAAAATATTTTAAAAAATAAGAATATGAATATGTGTGACATAAATAAAATGACATAGCAAAGTCTAGATAATATAGTGCAACCTAAATGGTATGATATAACTTAAATGTCTTAACATATTGTAAATGAAATGAAATATCCTAAGTCAATATGATATATTCCAAATGAAATAAAATGACCTAGGTAACATGATATATTCTATATGAAATGTAATCTCCTAAGTCATATGATATATTCTAAATGAAATGAAATATCCTAAGTAACATAATATATTTTATATGAAATGAAATATCCTAAGTCACATGATATATTCTAAATGGAATAAAATGATTTAAATGACATAGCAAATATAAATGATTGGCATATAATCTAAATGATATGAAATGACATGAAATTAAAATAATGCTAACATATAATATGCATGAAAATAAAAATAAAAATAATAATGCATGAATATAGTATATGCTAAATAATATGACAAAAATAACTAAATAAAAAGCATAGGATATCATGAAATATTCAAAACCATATAACAATTAATATAATATCAAAAATTTAAATCAAAGATAATAACACCATCATGAAAATTAAACATAGCAAAAATCACATATTATTTAGTATGCATGAATATGAAAAATGCAATGCATGAGAATGTATTTTTTCCTTTAATTAAGAAAATGCGTATATCTAAAAAGATATCCGGCTACCTTAGGAAAATATATCAAATTAAATATTCTAAAACCAAAATACTTTGTGATTGTTTGAAAACAATTTTGAAAAGCTTAGATTAAAAATTAAAACTTAGCTAAACCCTTTTTAAAATGGCTCTAATTTTCTAAGTTTAAAATCCCGGACTTGGCCACCCTTAACCCGAGATTTTAAAAAAAAATCAATTTTAGAGTTTAAAATGGCTTAGAAACTATCCTAAAACAGTAGCTAAACTTCCTAATTAGCCCCCTCTAAGTAATTTAACCAAAACAGAAAAATGATTTTCCTTTAAATTCAAATCTGACTCCACTGTCCAGTTTTAAAACACGATTTTTTACCCTATTTTTAAAAATTCAAAAAAACCTAAAACAATTACTGGAGACTCAAGACATGTAAAACTACTCGGAAAAAAATCGGCTTAATTTTATGATTAAAGATGACTGCCCAAAAAAATCGGGAAAGTACGAGTACTGGGTGAAAAAACTGTTTTGCCAAAACACATTTTTTTGCTTTTGATAAAATCATTTTAAAAATCAAAGTAAAAATGTTAAAGACTCTCCTAAGGGCTCACAAACAGTAGCTAACACTTTTGAAAAGTTAGGAAAAAATTGGCTAAGTAAAAAAAATCACAAAGGTAGAATAATTAATTTGGCAACTCTTTAATTTTCCACAAGTATGCTCAAGAGAGCATGACTTTGAACCATTAATTGGCCTAAGTCATAAGAATCTTAAGCCATTATGTTGACACTCTCCCTCTTCATGCATTGGTCCATGTAGCTTATTTGCAAAGGCTTGATAAAAAAAATAACTAGCTTCCTCTTCATTGTTGGCCTTTTGATTGAAAATCAGAAAATATTTGCCCATCCTTGGGCCTTGGCCAGCTGACCCCTCTTCTTCTAGCCCATGCTTCATTTTTTTAAAAGGCAAGAAAAGCCATTTTCGGTTTCTTGGGTAAAATAACCTTTTTGCCCCCCGAACATAAATAAATAGCAAACGGACTCCAAATTCAAATTTTATTTTTTCAATACTTTCAAAATAATAAAAAACTGAATTCTGGAGGTTTTCAAATTTTTTCGAGCCCATTTGCTATTTATTTGGATTTTTTCTTCCAAAATTGCCCTTTTGTGCTCCTAAACTTTACCATTTTTTAAACGATCTCCAAATCCGTATTTTTCTTCACCAGTCTCTTCAAAATAATTTAAAAGTATGATCTCGAAGTTTTCATAATTTTTGGAACTCATTTGGTGTTTTTTCGGGATTTATCTGCTTGAATTACTACATATTGGGCCCGGGATTTGGCCATTTTGCAAACAAACTCCGAATCCAGATTTTCTTTTTCCAATCTCATCCAAATACATTAAAAATGATATTTTCAAATTTTTAGAATTTTTGGAGTTCATTTGCTATTTTTTCGGGATTTATCTTCTTGAATTTCTGCATTAGGGACCTGGGATTTGGCCATATTGCAAACGAACTCCGAATCAAAATTTTATTTCTCAAATCTCTTCAAAATGATTTAAGAATGAGATCTGCAATTTTTCAGAATTTTTGGAGTTCATTTGCTATTTTTCCCAAATTTTCCAATTTTGCCCTTTTGCCTCCGAAACCCGGTTTTGCTCAAAACAAGTACGATTTTCAAATTTTCTTCAAACTGGGCCTTGGGCTATCCTTGTTTAATCAGTTCTCATCAATTAGGGGCTTTAGTCTTACCGAATCAGGCTATTTCTGTAATTCTTCCAAATTTCACCGAAATCCACCAAAAACCCTAATTCTCGATTTTCTTCTGGATTGACTTTTCTTTTAGTTTTTCTTCCAAGTAGCTTCTTCATTACCCGTAGTCAGTGCTTATCTTTCATTTGGAACATTCAATTTTGACCAATTTTATCGTTTAAGCACTTTTCCCCAAATTTCCCAAACTAGGATTTTCTTTCTACTGAATCTTCGTAACCCAACTTCCGAACTCCATATCTTTCAATGTAGACCTCGGATTATCAAAATTCTTTCGCCATTTTTTATTTGAACTTCAAATCTTGATTTTGAAAGTGAGTTGACTTTTTCAGTAGTTGAATTTTTAGGGTTGACTTTTTTAAGTTTGACTTTTTATGCTCGCCTTCTTAGACTAAGCTTTGGAGTATCACTTGCAAGATGAAAAAATCTTTTTTACATTCTGAAACATCAATTTAGGAAGAAAACATAGCTATTTTAATGGTCCATAAAAAATTAGGTGTCTACAGCTGCCACTCTTTGGCTATTGCTGAGAATCAGAAATCAAGCAAAGATAAACAAACACTAATTTTGTCCAATTAGTGAAATCACATGTGAAGAGAAGGGAAAGGGGGTTTCGTTTTTCATTTTTCCATTTTTTTTTTGAAAAAAGCTGTAAATAGATGATATTGTCCTTAATTTGAGTTCCCTGACTAATCAAGGCTCGACCCGTCTTAAGGAAACGAGTTTGATTTGCAAAATGAAAATTGTTCCCGGAGGTCTTATCTATAATTTAAAGAAAAATTATGCCCAGAGGTCTTAAAAATAGTGCCAGGAGGCCTTATCTGTGATTTGAAAAAAATACGCTGTATGCGACTTTAAAAATGATGCTCGGAGGTCTTAAGAATGGTGCTCAGAGACCTTACCCGTAATTTGGAAAAAATGCGCTGTATGCGACTTTAAAAATGATGTCAGGAGGTTTTAAAAGAATGGTGCCCGGAGGCCTTACTCGTAATTTAGAAAAAATGCGCTATATGCGACTTTAAAAATGATGCCTGAAGGTCTTAAGAATGGTGCCCGGAGGCCTTACCCGTGATTTGAAAAAAAAAAATACGCTGTATGCGACTTTAAAAATAATGCCCGGAGGTCTTAAGAATGGTGCCCGAAGGCCTTATCCGTAATTTGAAAAAAAATAGGCTGTATGCGACTTTAAAAATGATGCCCGGAGGTCTTAAGATTGGTGCTCAGAGGCCTTACCCGTAATTTGAAAAAAATACGCTGTATGCGACTTTAAAAATGATGTCCGGAGGTCTTAAGAATAGTGCCCGGAGGCCTTACCCGTGATTTGAAAAAAATGTGTTGTATGGGACTTTAAAAATAATGCCCGGAGGTTTTAAGAATGGTGCCCGGAGGCCTTACCCGTAATGTGGAAAAAATATTTCTTTTTGGCACTGTATGCGACTTTAAAAATGATGTCCAGAGGTCTTATCTATGATTTGGAAAATTGATGCCCGGATGTCTTTAAAAAATGGTGCCCGGAGGTCTTAAAAACGATCTTTGAAGAATTGTTGAAAATTGACTTGAAGATTTTGAGAAGTTGCGAATGCTTTTTGATGCTAGTGCAAATGATTAACAGGATACACATACATCATATTGCAAATGTAAATGTTTTGAATTGATGCAAATGTTTCTTGATATAGATGCAGATGTTGGATAAAATGCAGATGCTTCGTGGTGTATATGCAAATGGCTTAGATTGATGCAAATGCTTATTGATGCAGATGCAGATATTGGATAAGATGCAGATGCTTCTAAATGATGCAAATTCAAATGATCCTCAAATAACGCAATTACTTCTTAGAAAGATGCAAAGGTCAATAATGTGCAAATGCTTCTTTATGATGCAAATGCGAAAATTGGTGTTAACGCAACTACTTCATGGAATGATGCAGATGCAAAGATTGGCATTATGCAAATACTTCTAAATAATGCAAATGCAAGGATTTGACAACGTGCAGAATGCTTCTACATGATGCAAATGCAAAGATCGATAATGATGCAAACGCTTCATGAAAAGATGCAAATGCCCCTGGTCATTTTTCTAGACTTTGGCTTAGCCTTTCCAATTCATTTCTCCTTTTCAAATCAGAGTATATCTTCAATTCATTTTTCAATCTTTGGCTATTCTCTTTGCCCCAACAGTTTTCGAACACTTATTGGCAGAAGTCTGCTTGCCGAGTTCTATTTCTTCTTCTCATATTTGGAAATCAAGATAAACCCTAGTAGTTCCATACCTTTGGGTTAGAAAAACCCTTATCTCATGTCAACATCAAAAATGGGTATTTTAAAAAATATATATCTTTATTTGTTTTCTCATTTTGAAAACTTATGAGCAAAAAAATATTAACCCCACAGTGTGTGATGTACAAATCTTTTGAAGACTGTTAATCTGGGTTTTTCAATTTGAATTGGAAATGCTTGGTGTAACAAGATTTTGTTTGATCAAAGGAAATTTCATAACAAAAATGTCTATCCCTTCTAGGCTCACAAATGGAACAGGTTTTATAAATCATGAATTCATTGAAAACCAACCAAATTCAACATTCTTTTAGTTTTGATATCAAGGCTTTTTGACAAGCGTCAATATTAGCTGGTATGTTTAAACTGGAAAGTTGATTTTGGAGAAAAAGAGTTTCATTTTTTGAAATCAATCATCCTAATGAGAGTTGACACTTTGGGAAGTTCAAGAATTCCTAGATGTTCCTCGATGACCACTTCTTTAAGATGATTTTCTCTTTTGTGATATCGGGACTATCATAGATGGCATCGAAAATTCTCATTTTACTTTAGACCGCTCATTTTTGGGTTTTCACCCTAGAGTCCCATTCTTTCCATTTTTCCTTCTCTTTCTTTTTCATTGTTTTACCATGCACTTGAGAATTCTAAATTCTTCCTTAGTAAAATGATAATTCGATGAGATGGGATAAAATTCGAGGAAAAACCCTTCAAATTAAATATTCATGCTTGATCAAAATGGACTTTTAAAGCACGTAATGTATGCCATGGTTCGGGGTTCAAAAAGAAAGGATAAATAAGCCCAAAATATGTGTTTGAGGATAATCAGATCAAGGATCATTTCTTGAGGAGGATTTCCTTTAAAGTATTTGTCCATTTTGGACTTTTCTTTCCTTTTAACTTTTGCTCTTTTTCTTCTTTGCTTTTGGCTTTCATTTGCCATACTTTTTCACACTTTTTTTTCCTTCTTGGCTTCCATTTCGCCATCTTTTCCTTTTCCTTTTGACAGAGTGAGCCCATATTCATTCCTATATCAACGTTCACAATGGTATAAATCATGTTTTACAAAATTTGAGCAGTGGTTAAAACTGTCATTACAAGCACTTTATTCTTCCTAGCATCCTAAGGCTATAAGAGCCGGCTACTGAAAAAGTGAAATCCTACTACATCATATCAGACTGAAGTCTTTCTACATCATTGCCATAAATCTCCTATTCCTAATTACGCTTTCCCAGCCCTCTATCAATCTTAGTCGTTGGATCGATCCACTTGATCTCTATAAGAGATTGCACTTTCTTTTTGAAGGCTATATAGTCTTTAATGCTATGGCCAGCAATTCCACATTGATAATCACATCTTGCATTTGGATTATACCACTTTGGATATGGTGGTAACAGGAGTTTCAGCGGGATACAGGCAACCATGTGATTTTGGATCAGTATAGGGAGAAGCTCCTGGTAGCTGATTGGAATGGGATCATATTGCTCTTGAGTCTTGTTTTTGAGTTGTTTCTTAGTCACATATGGCCTAAGAGTTGGGGCACTTGGTGGTGGCACTAAGGTTCGAACCGAAGTGTTTACATAAAGAGGTGGCAGAACAGCATGGTAAGGGCATGGATTTGGACACAGGACCCTTGGAGGTTGTACATAGTTCGAGGTTCCTATCCCGGATGCTTGATAAGGTGATTGATGAGGGAAATAGTATGAACTGGCAGTTGGTGGTGATGGAGTGGGATTCAGGAATCCCGTAGTGGTCATCAATAGAGGATTGGACCATAGTAGGGTGAGGATACTGGTTTGGGCCTAGGACCAATTGCAGGGACTGTTTTGGATCTGAAGTTTCTATCCTTGGTATCAGGCTCTCAGGTTTAATCATTTTCACAATTTTGTCCACAATTTCATCAAGGTTGCAACCTTTGTGGCATTGACAAGCGCAGGATCCAGCAAGGATTGTATGTTCTGGACCTAATGGTTTTGGTTGATCCGAAAGCGATATAGAGCCCTGAGAAATTTCCCCTTTACTCTTACCCATATCTTCAACCATTTTCATAAATTTGACAAGTTGTTCCTTCAATTCTCGGAGTTCATGTCCAAACTCCTCTTGATTGCGTTCCAAAGCACCCAATCGTTCTTCGGATTCATTCCTCATATCTCGATCCCCTTTCATGCAAATGAAATTGACATTATTACCATGAGCTCAAGAATGAATGTACATGCTTTATTTCTATATGCATGAATATAATGATGATTAATGCATGAGCATATACAAAGAACTTATGATGACTATGTATGCCATGGATGCAATCTAATACCAAACATGATGCATTTAAAGAATGAATAAATTGATGCACATGTATATACAAATAATGACTATGCATGTCATAAACGTATTCTACAATGAATGACCATGCATGCTATGGCTGTAACATGATGTCAAAATGATATATGCAAAGAAAAATGAATTAACACAAAGGTATATACAAAGAAATCAATGACTACACAAAATTGGTGGGACCAAATTTTCATTATTCAAAAATCTCATTTTGCAAGATTTTCCTCTAAATTTAATCTATGATTTTTTGAAACATGTTTTCTTTATGAAAAACCAATCATATTATTTTCAAAAGAATTTCGGGGTAGTGGATCTTACTATAGTATAATGTCCAAATGTTCATTCAACACTACCGATCTACAATTGTTATTCAACCAATGAATGTTTATGAGATCATCAAAAGAGATTACCAACTGTTTATGGCAAAGAATGAATTCAAGAATACAACCATAATTGTACATGCTCTATTCACACATGCATGAAATGTGTAAAATGCAAAAATGTTTGAAAAAGAATGTTTATATTTTCCATTTCAAAAAGTTAGTGAACACTAGCCCCAATAGTATCTGCTTATTTAGGCATCACGATGCCTTCGAGGCGGAGTATCACATTTATTAAGGGCGATGTACGTACATCATTTTTCGATCTACAATACTTATTCAGAGTGTAAAATAGGTAATAAAAGGTTTAGAAATGTCCCTTCATGTTTTCCTATCTCCGGTATATCTAACGAAAATCTGGCATGGCTTTGCCTAGGTTCACTATATGAGGGTGAATCGGTTCTAAAGGCCCCGAATTGCTCCTCACTGTCGCCGGTGAAGGATAGTAAGGCACCCCGATAAAAGCGGGTTCAATTCGTTAGAGTCCATTTCCCTAGCCCATGCAGATTGTTAATCACGAAGGCTTAGGTAATATAGTACTCCGGAAGTGTTTCACTAGCCCATGCAGATTGTTAATCACGAAGGCTTAGTTACTTTGCTCCCACCTAAAAGGACGAAACCCGGGTATAGGGCTCATGATATGCAAATGCACGTGTGGTGTGGAGGAACAACAAACCTTTCACCACCTATTCTACAAACCTTATTCTAAATGCTCTAGCAATTTATTAAAAGAATATTCAAGAAAAGTGTAACGCATTAACCAACAAGTAATTATAATATACAACCTTAAATAACTAGAGAACAATAATAAAATGCATGCACATGAGTATGGACATATTTAAAAATATTTTATTATTTTTAAAATTCTCCTTATTAAAAAAATATGGAAATTAAAATTAAATACCAATTAAACCAACAAAACCGAGACTTTGATAACACACGACTAATTCTAGGCCTGACTCTCTAAGGTTTCCCAGTGGAGTCGCCAAGCTGTCGCAACCTAAAAAATAACTAGTCTCATCGCAACATTTTATTATTCATTAAGCATGACATTAAAAAAACTGAGGAAAAGTCGATTTAATTTCTCTTGAAAAAGTGAATGTTTTGAAAATGACCTTGAAAAAGACATGGAGTCGCCACCAGTCTTTTTTAGCTAGGTGTGATCTGCCACCTATTAAAATCGGTTTTATAAAACATTTTAAAATTAATTAAAACATTTTTAAAACCAATTTCAAGTCTGCGTTTTAAACGAGAGAAATCAAAGAAACGGGTTCGAGACTCAGTTACGTGTGGGGAAGGATTAGCACCCCCACAACGCCTGTATAAAACGGTACCTTATAATCGTGTGTTATCTCAAGTCTCGGTAAAAAGTCGATTTTTAATTTGATATTTCAAGTTAATTCCCAATTTAAAGAAAAAATAATTCCATTTTTAATTGAAAATGATCCGAAATTTATTAATTCAAAATTTTCCTATATTCCCCAACAAACGTGGCAAAATATAGAAATTTTTATTAGTTTGAAAAACTTTCCAAATCACTCTTATTTTAAAGAAGATATTCCGTTATTAATGATAATTGATGATATCCTCCCCAGCAAACCCGACAGAGAACTCATGAATTATTTTAACTCGGGAATATCTTTATTTTATTGAAAATCATTACATTTTTCAAAATATTTTTAAAAATAAGAATATGAATATGTGTGACATAAATAAAATGACATAGCAAAGTCTAGATAATATAGTGCAACCTAAATGATATGATATAATTTAAATGTCTTAGCATATTCTAAATGAAATGAAATATCCTAAGTCAATATGATATATTCTAAATGAAATAAAATGACCTATGTAACATGATATACTCTATATGAAATGTAATATCCTAAGTCATATTATATATTCTAAATGAAATGAAATATCCTAAGTAACATAATATATTCTATATGAAATGAAATATCCTAAGTCACATGATATATTCTAAATGGAATAAATGATTTAAATGACATGGCAAATATAAATGATATGGCATATAATCTAAATGATATGAAATGACATGAAATTAAAATAATGCTAACATATAATATGCATGGAAATAAAAATAATAATAATAATAATAATGCATGAATATAGTATATGCTAAATAATATGACAAAAATAACTAAATAAAAAGCATAGGATATCATGAACTATTCAAAACCATATAACAATTAATATAATATCAAAAATTTAAATCAAAGATAATAACACCATCATGAAAATTAAACATAGCAAAAATCACATATTATATAGTATGCATGAATATGAAAAATGCAATGCATGAGAATGTATTTTTTCCTTTAATTAAGAAAATGCGTATATCTAAAAAGATATCCGGCTACCTTAGAAAAATATATCAAATTAAATATTCTAAAACCAAAATAATTTTTGATTGTTTGAAAACAATTTTGAAAAGCTTAGATTAAAAATTAAAACTTAGCTAAACCCTTTTTAAAATGGCTCTAATTTCCTAAGTTTAAAATCTCGGACTTGACCACTTTAACCCGAGATTTAAAAAAAAATCATTTTTAGAGTTTAAAAAGGCTTAGAAATTATCCTAAAACAGTAGCTAAACTTTCTAATCAGCCCCCTCTAAGTAATTTAATCAAAACAGAAAAATGATTTTCCTTTAAATTCAAATCTGACTCCACTATCCAGTTTTAAAGCACGATTTTTTACCCTATTTGTAAAAATTCAAAAAAATATTTATAAAAAAAAAAAACTGGAGACTTAGGACATGTAAAACTACTCGAAAAAAATGTGGTTAATTTTTTGATTAAAGATGACTGCCCAAAAAAATCGGAAAAGTACGAGTACTGGATGAAAAAACTGTTTTGCCAAAACACACATTTTTGCCTTTGATAAAATCATTTAAAAATCAAAGTAAAAATGTTAAAAACTCTCCTAAGGACTCACAAACAGTAGCTAACACTTTTGAAAAGTTAAGCAAAAATTGGCTAAGTAAAAAAAATCACAAAGGTAGAGTAATCAATTTGACAACTCTTTAATTTTCCACAAGTATGCTCAAGTGAGCATGACTTTGAGCCATGGATTGGCCTAAGTCATAAATCATGTGGCAATGACATGAAACGCATGAAAATACAGCAAATATGATGCATGAAAGCATGATTTAAAACCTAATGACATGAAAAATGCATGGCATCAATAAAATGATCTAGACCTAAATGAACTTGCATGGCATTTAATGCAACCTAGGTCAAAAATGCATGAATATGCATGGCAAAGCAAACCAATCCTAAACCTAAAGAATGCATGGCAATAACACAAACATATAGCATGCTTAAATAAAATACACAACCAAATATCATAAAAATGCAAACCTATCAACTAGCATGATGAAAATGCGCATGCAAAGCATCAAATAGAGGGGTGGCCGAATGGCCTCATGCTTTAAAATGAACATGGCATTTTCACAAACACATGATATACTAACATGCATAGCTAAAGAATAACACTCAAATCATGCAAACATAAAGTAAAGGCATGAAAACCAATAGGCATTTTCACAAACACATGGATTACAAAATGTAAAACATAAACAAAGTTAAACATTTTGAAAATAGAAAATCAAAATTGCAAGACAAGTAAAATAAACATGATAACAAGATAATAGACTAAAAGATGGAAATAAGCAAGCAACCAAATTAAAACAAGCTTCATGTTTATGTATTAGAAGAATATTTAAAGCATCAAAACTTGTTAAACATCATTAGAATCATGAAATAAAAATGCAAACAGCAACTATACTAAAACCATAGGCCATTTGGCCACTTAGAGAAAAGTAGAAAAAAATTGATTTTTCATAGTTTTTCAAGAAAGCATGCAGGAAGAACTTGAAAAGAAAGCTTAAAAACACTTATTGTAAAACCAAAATCAAAAGAAACTCACCAAATATCCAATGAAAACAGCAAATTAAGAATGGAAAATCAAAGAAAGTGCAAGAGTATGGTGCTTAAAGCAACCTCTAGAAGCTATATTGCAAGCTTTTTCTCTTCTAACTTTCTTTTCTTTTCTAAACTTTTCTGTTTGCCTTTCAATAATGGAGAGAAAAATCAGCCAAAACAAGAGAGAATAGAGAGTGAATAGCTGAAAAATGAAAGAGAGAGACTCCTTTCTTGTAGTGGCCGAATGGCCCCCTCTTGCTAGGATGTTGTCATCTTTTCTTCAACCAATTTTCATCCAAAGGCTATTGATCCAAGATGTTTAAAAAATAAAATTATCCCCCTTAGATTAGGCCATCAACTATCCACAATTACAGCTGTTCAAGAATCTTAAGCCATTATGTTGACACTCTTCCTCTTCATGCATTGGTCCACGTGGCTTATTTGCAAAGGCTTGATAAAAAAATAACTATCTTCCTCTTCATTGTTGGCCTTTTGATTGAAAATCAAAAAATATTTGCCCATTCTTGGGCCTTGGCCAGCTGACCCTCTTCTTCTAGCCCATGCTTCATAATTTTAAAAGGCAAGAAAAGCCCTTTTTGGTTTCTTGGATAAAATAACCTTTTTGCCCCCCCGAACATAAATAAATAGCAAACAGACTCCAAATTCAAATTTTCTTTCTTCAATACTTTCAAAATAATAAAAAATTGAATTTGGAGGTTTTCAAAATTTTCCGAGCCCATTTGCTATTTATTTGGATTTGTTTTCCAAAATTGCCCTTTTGTGCTCCCAAACTTTACCATTTTTTAAGCGAGCTCCAAATCCATATTTTTCTTCACCAACCTCTTCCAAATAATTTAAAAGTATGATCTGGAAGTTTTCATAACTTTTGGAACTCATTTGGTATTTTTTCGCGATTTATCTGCTTGAATTACTACATAGTGGGCCCGGGATTTGGCCATTTTGCAAACGAACTCTGAATCCGGATTTTCATTCTCCAATCTCTTCCAGATAATTTAAAAATGAGATTTTCAAATTTTCAGAATTTTTGGAGTTCATTTGCTATTTTTTCGGGATTTATCTTCTTGAATTTTTGCATAAGGGACCCGGGATTTGGCCATTTTGCAAATGAACTCCGAATCAAGATTTTATTTTGCCAATCTCTTCGAAATTATTTAATAATGAGATCTGCAATTTTTCAGAATTTTTGGAGTTCATTTGCTATTTTTCCCAAATTTTTCAATTTTGCCCTTTTGCCTCCAAAACCCGATTTTGCTCAAAACAAGTCCGATTTTCAGATTTTCTTCAAACTGAGCCTTGGGATATCCTTGTTTAATCAGTTCTCATCAATTAGGGGCTTTAGTCTTACCGAATCGGGCCATTTCTGTAATTCTTCCAAATTTCACCGAAATCAACCAAAAACCCTAATTCTCGTTTTTCTTTCGGATTGACTTTTCTTTCAGTTTTTCTTCCAAGTAGCTTCTGCATTACCCGTGGTCAGTGCTTATCTTTTATTTGGAACCTTCAATTTCGACCAATTTGATCGTTTAAGCACTTTTCCCTAAATTTCTCGAACTAGGGTTTTCTTTCTACTGAATCTCCGTAACCCAACTTCCGACCTCCATATCTTTCAGTGTAGACCTCGGATAATCAAAATTCTTTCGCCATTTTTAAATTGAACTTCAAATCTTGATTTTGAAAGTGGGTTGACTTTTTCAATAGACTTTTCGGGGTTGACTTTTTCAAGTTTGACTTTTTATGCTCGCCTTCTTAGACTAAGTCTCGGAGTACCACCTGCAGGATGAAAAAAAATCTTTTTACATTCTGAAACATCAATTTAGGAAGAAAACATACCTGTTTTAGTGGTCCGGACAAAATTAGGTGTCTACAAACACGGTATGATTATATGATATGGAAAAAATAATTAAAATACGATATGAAATACGACCAAAAAAGAAAAAAACGCGGACACAATATAAATATACAAATGTGTCAAAATCTATATAACACAAATTGCTAACATGTTAAAATTTATATTAATATAAAACACCTTAAATACGATTATGACACGAAAAAAATATACGAATACGATATGGATACACGAATTGCCAAATCTACATGTGAGGATTATTGCTTTGAAGTAACGGCGACTTCTACATCTTATATAAATATATAAACGTAAAAATTTTTGATAAAAAAATAATTATTTTACGTGGACAATCTAACTTTTTTACATGTAAACTATTATCTTAGATAAATGTCACATGTCCTATAATTAATAAATTTTATTTGATTTGTTGTATATTTAATTTAAAAATAATTTATTCTGACTAAATTAATTATATTTAATTTTAATTAAACATCAATTTTTTTTTTTTACCTTTTACAAATAAGTTACAATGGAAAATTTTAAATTTGGTATTAGAAGACTAAATTAATTATAATTAATTATTTTCATTCATACATACTACGCATTCAATAGAAATTTAAGCAAATTATATATTTCAAGATTGTCATTCTAAAAAAAATTAGAAACATTTTGTATAAAAAATTCAAAATTTAAATTTAATGTCAATCAATGGAGAATATTTTTCAATATCTTCTAACATTATTAGCATGTACACATTAATTTGGTAACACAGTTTACTCCCGTTATATATTGTGCCAAAACAAGAAAAGCTTCACTATTATAAATAAGTATCTTGATAGTGCTAGAGTTTAGACTACCACCTCTCCAGGTTCGTTCATCGATTTGGTATTGAGGTAGATCTGTCAATTGGACAGGTCGGGTTTGTTTCGGGTCAAGTTAATTCAGATCTTAAAATTTTCAGGTTATTTTCGGGTTGGAAGCAATTTCGGATTTGGATCACTTCAGATTCAGGTCAATCGGGTTCAGATCAATCAGGTTCGACACTCGGGTTATTCAGATTTGGGTTATTCGAGTTTGGATCAATCGGGTTTGACACTCGGGTTATTTAGGTTGAGATCATTTGGATTCAATATATTAATTTTAGAATCAAACCATATCAAATTTATACAAATTTGATCGAGTCAGATTTAATTAGAATTTTATTGAAATATAGAAAATAAATAATAAATAATATTTAAAATAAATATATAAATTTTATTTTTTAATAAAAATAAATATTTATTTGATCCAATTTTGGATTTGAGCATTATCGGGTGATTCTTCGAATTCGAGTATCCGTTTTACTTAAACGGGTATTATCATATACGTGAAACTGTTATCTCAATCCATTTACATATTTGTAAATGTATAATTATAACGTAATGTGTCATAACATACAAATTCAAAGATTCGATTGCTAAACAAAAAATGAAGTCACCACCAATTTTTTTACTAGCTGTTAGTGGCCACCTAAATGAATCTACCTTTTATTTTCAAGAAATTTTAAGCTTGACAAAAACTCTTTTTTTAAAAAAAAAGAAAAAAAGTTCTAGTCTACATTCCCATAACTAAGTCCATGAGTACGGTTACGTTTGGGGAATGATTAGCAACTCCACAACGTCTATTCCAAAGGGATGGTACCAGATAAATCTTATGTTATCCTAAAGTTAGTTTTAAGTAAATGTTTTTATTTATTCTTTATTTGAATTTATTATTTATAAAATAATGGAAATTTTTTAAAGTTTTTTTCCATCATTCGGGTTAGATTCAAAAGAAATTTTCGCACTTTGAGAGTATTCAAGAAAAACCATTCATTCTCATGAAAAAGCTACATAATAAGAATTATTTAAATTTTATTGCAGTGTTAAAATATTGAAAAATATTTTTAGGTTTCTTTCCACGATTCGTATTAGATTCCTAAAATAATTTATCACCTCGGGAGCATTCAAGAGAACTAATCTTCTCCTTGAAAGAATTCCGATCGTCAAATTTTTATGTTTTATAGGAAGATTATAAATTTAAATTATTTATTCAGTTTAATTTTTTAATTTTTCACTTTTTTAATTTATGAAATTATGCAAATATTAATACAAAGAAAATTACGCTTATAATTATTCAATTCTATTAAATCACATTTTTTTTTATTGTTACCAATTAAAAATAATTAAAACATGTACCTAATCTAAAAATTGAAATATAAACATGCACCCAATAAAAATAAAATAAATCAAAAGAGACTAAAAGAATTATACCGCACAAGTTCAAAGCAAGTCTGTTTGGGCCAAATTTGATTGCCAAGGCAGATCCGATTCTTTCCTTTAATTTCCTTTGATTTTTCTTACCCCAAGATTTGCAAAAAAAAGCTGATTTGAATTCCTACAAAGATTATCAAAGATTTTCACACGTTTTTCTTTATTTTTGTTGATTTTTTTATTTTTTTGGTTTATTTTGAGAATATTCAGGAAAATAAGAAAAAAAAAAGGAGAATAATAAAAGGAAATGGATATGGGTCGACCTAACTTTAGGTTTCAAGGTCTAATCCAAAAATCTTAACCCAAGGATCCAATATTTAATTCAAATTTCAAAAGTATTTTTAAGGTCAAATAAATTTAAAGGTCCAAAATATGGACTTCAAATCAATTTAATAAAAAGAAATTTAACTTTTAATTTATGAAACCAATTTTATTGTCGAGTTTGAATTAAACAGTATTTGATTCAAAAGAAAAAATTATCGAAAGAAATTAATTTGACAATCAAATACAATTTAATTCATATTAAAAGATATTTTTAAAAACCCGAGACAAAATTGAGTGTCTACATAATGTACAAATCATTATAATAACATACACATATCAATGACCTATTTTATATACTTTTAGAAAATCACATGATAAAACTTAAGAGTTATATATTAAATTAAAAATAACACATTTGCCCTAAAATAACATGTATAAGTATAACGATAAGAGATTATATAATTTGATCTAAATTACATGATAAGATATTATTATAACGTAACATACAAATCATTATTATAAAATACACATATCATTATTAACAACCTATTTTATGTTTTTATTCTAAATTACATAAGAATATATTTTACTTTAAAAAAAATAATACTTTTATTTTAAATAATATGTATAACGCAAGGATATTATAAGATTAACATAATTATATTCATGACAATTAAAATATATAATTTATTTTAAAATCTTATTATAAGATTAACATAATTGATATAACATTTTATTAATTCATTTAAGATATTATTATGTATTTAAAAGATTATTTTAACATGTAACCAGAGTTTATTTCTATTTTTTTGTATTCCGAGTCCTCAAATTTATCAGTGCAAGATTAACATGTTAGTGTAATTGTCTTAACGATCTCGCTACCGCTAGATGATCGTTAAAAAAATAAGTGTGGAAAAAAAAGACGACTTAATTCATTTTAAATAAAATCGAAGGTTTGAAAACAACCTCGGAAAAGAAATAGAGTCGTCACCAATATTTTTTGGCTAGGTGTGATCGGTCACCTATTAAAACCGGTTTTTGTAAAACATTTTAAAATTAATTAAAACATTTTTTAAAACCAGTTTCGAAGTCTGCACTTTAAACCAGAGAGAAATTAAAAGCGAGTTCGGGAGTCGGTTACATGCGGGAAAGGATTAGCACCCACAATACCCATATAAAATGGTACCTTATTAATCATTTGTTATCTCGAGTCATGGTGAAAGTTAGTTTTATATTTGATATTTAAAAATAATTATCTTTAAAAAAAAAACAATCATATTATTTGAAAGTGATCCGTAATTTATTAATGCAAAAAAAATTTCCATGTTTCTCGGCAGACCCAGCAAAACAGAGAAACTTTTATTTATTTTGGAATTCTTCGAATCACCCTCATTTAAAAAAAAAGAAGATATTTCGTTATTAATGATAATTGATGATATCCTCCCCTATAGACCCAGCAGAGAGCTCATGAATTATTTTAACTTGAGAATAACCTTATTTTGTTAAAAATTTCTTAATTTTTATGCATTGAAAACAATATAAAAAAATGACCATGAATATACAAATTATGACTAAGGTACAAATATAAATTAAACAACATGCATAATTGTCATGGCATGGTAAATATTTTATTATGACATGGCAAAAGAATTAATGACATGGCATACACGGCATGACAACTTTATTACAACATCATAAAGAATTAATAATATGGCATACATAACACAACAAATAATGCATGACATGGCATATATGATGTGGCAAATAACTCATGGCAAGGGAATTTATGACATGGCATACATGACATGGCAAGAATTTCATGGCATGACATACATAGCATGGTGAGTAATTCATGACATGGCATATATGACATGACATGGCATATATGACATGGCATATGATTCATGACATGGCAAATATTTCATGACGTGGCCTACATAACATGGCATACATGACATAAGCACCAATCATAAAAATGACATCATCATAGAATATTCACAATCATATCATGATCAAAATGGCAACATGAATATTTGATCATAAAATGACATCATCATGGAATATTCATAAACATAGAATTTGCATGATTAAGATGGCAAATGTAGATATCATGGAATATGTAAGATCATAGAATGTGCACACATCATTATTTTGAAATTGATTTTCATGGATTTTTCATATGAGGAATCACATAAACGGCATATGTCGAAAAATATTACCGTACTTCCCGGCAAAGCTTGGAAAATAATTCTTTCATATGACATTTACATAATTTCGAGTAAAACGAAAACCATACCTTTCGATTCCATAAACACGTGCGTTGAATAATTTCCTAACCTCCCCAGCAAACCTGGCAAAGATTAAGAACTAATTCTTGATAAATGTCTAGGAAACCGAAAAATACGTTTTTACACTAAATTAAATAAATTAAAAATTAAAAATGTGCAATGCATGAAAACATAATGTGTTTCTCTCTTGAAGGAGGATATCAGAACCTCTAAAAAGATGTCAGACTACCTTTGAAAGAAACCTAAGTTGGATATTAAAATGAGAGATTTCAGGCATGGATTTTGGCTCGGATTAGGGGGCATTCGAATGCCCTTGTTTTACATTCGAGTATCTTCAAATGAAATTTAAATACAAACTTTTGAAAACCAAGAATGATTCAAAAAGATGCAAATTTTTTTGAATTAAAATCAAGGTGGTCGAATTGCCCTAGTGAAAATTTTAATTTTTCGACTGACTTTTTGAAACCCGGATTAGTTACCCATGACCGATTTTTACAAAACCAATTTTTTACCTTTGAAATAACATGAAAAACATCCCAAAATAGTAGCTCAATGATTTCGGCCAACCATTCCCCTTTGGTAAAAAAATGAGACTTTTGCTAACTTTAAAAATAGTTTTAGCCACCCAAAAACCAATTTCACAAAGCTATCTTTTTAGACCTTTGTAAAAAATTCAAAAAAGAAAATCTAGAAAAATCAGTTTAGACTCAGCAAATGATGAACTCAGTGAGGTAAAAATGGTTTCTCATTTTGAAAAAAAAAAATCTTAGACTAAAGTTGCTTTAAAACAGCATATGTAACTAAAAATCAGTTTTATCGAAAACTATATTTTAACCCTTGAAAAAAAATTCTGGAAAAATTACCATGGACTCATCTAAGGATGTATTTAAAGTGGTTAAATCATTTTTTTATTTTGACAAAATATGCATGGTGAAAACATTGCCCAAAATCAGCATACTCAACTTGTAAAACATTGTTTTCTTCCAACTAGTTTGAAAAGTAGACTTTAGCTATGGACCATTAGTGGATCCTAACCAAAAATCAAGTTGAAAATAAGTTGAAAAAACATTTTTACATCAAGCAAGCATATGAATATGATTAAATATAAACTAGAAACATAAACAAAGAAAGAAAAATAAAGGTTGGCTCAATGGTTGGTTCTTTGGACATAGCCGTACCTAACCAAAATCACTTGGTAAAACCAAGATCCTCAAGCACATCAAACCTTTTTATTTTTTTTTTTGAAAGAAATCAAAGGGAAAATATCTATCCTACCACAATAGTAGATCCCACATCCAACATGCAAGAAAAGAAAATGAAGCAACCAACAAGCACAAAGAAGTTCACCATTTTCGGCCAAGGAAGAAATGTAGGAGAACTTTTATAAACTTTGCCATTTTGTGGAAAATAAAAGAAAGCCTTTTCAAAATCTCTTTAAAAACCATTGATTTTTGTAGAAAAGAAGATGAACTTGACATATATAAAAGAAAATATAGACATATAAATGAAAAGAAAACCATAAACAAAAAGAAGAAGGAAAACTACCTTGCAAAGCTTCCAAAATCCTCTTAGACTTCCACCCTTTTTTCTCCCTTTTCCCTCTCCTTTCCTTTTCTTCTTAGAGTATTTTTAGCTACTGCCCCCTCTTCAAAAATGTAGTGAATGTCCATATAAAAAAATGAAGAGAGTCCCCTTGTTAAAGAGCCTTGGTCGAATAGAGCATATTGGTGTAGAGTGCTCATCTTTTTTGCTCTAGTCATGCCTTGTGCATGCTCTCCAACATCCTTTTCACATGGCTATTTCTTGTCCCTCTTCCTCATGGCCATCACCTAAAATTAAGGGTCTACAACCTCTCATTGGCTCTAAATGCCACCTCAATTATTCTTGTCCTCTATCTCTACAACCTTTCTTAAGCCACTTGTCATGATCTTATAGCTTAACAACAAAATATCTTTCTAGTTGGCATTTTTATTCCACTTGGCCTCATCCTATGGCTCCCATATGGTCTTCACATGGCCTTCACATGGCCTTGGACAATGGCCTTCCATCCTTACAATTAAAATGTCTCTTATTAGCCAAAAATGCCACATAGGTAAGTAGAGGAGAATCATGTCCTTTCTTTAAAAATATCAACTTTATCTTCCATCTTGACCATTGGATCAAATCTCTCAGCCCCCCTCACTCTCTTTGCCCGAAAATGACCTGGAATATTCCTCCTTTTTTTCATTTGCGAATTAGTCCATTCTTAGTTTTTCGATAAAATTGCATTTTGGCCCCTAAACTTGATCTATTTACAAATGAGCCCCAATTTCACATTTTTTTCCTCAGGTTCATCTTATCCAACATTAAACTCAATTCTGAAAGTTTTCATAATTTTTTGGATTATTCTTCGAAATTGCATTTTGGCTTCCCCGAACTTTGCCTATTTTCATTTCGGCCCCAATTTTGGATTTTTCTTTTCCAAACCATCCTATCAAATATTAAACTCAGTTCTGGAAGTTTTCATAATTTTCTGAGCTTGTTTTCAATTTTTCTTGGATTTTTCTCTAAAATTACGGATTAGTCCCCTAAATTTAGCCTATTTGCATTTCAGTCTCAATTTCAGGTTTTTTCTTCTCATTCCCTTATTTTCATCCTAAAACTTAATTCTGGAAAGTTTCACAATTTTTCGAGTTCGGATTCTATTTTTTCCCAAATTTTCTAAAATTGCACTTTAGCCCCTGAAACCTTGATTTTACTTGAAACTGCCCATTTTTCGAATTTTCTTTTTCCATCGCCTTTTTCATATATTGAATTGGAGTTGGACCAATTTTTCTAAATTTTTACATCCGAATTCCTTTCCAATTTTATTTTCCCTTTTTCCTCCAAATTGGGAATTTTCTCTTTATTCTCTTTTTATTTTTATTTTTTATTTTTTTTTCAATTGACTTTTCCTTTGAAACCACTTCAAATTAGACCTTTGGATATCTTTATTTATTGATTGTTCTTCAATATGGGACTTCAATTTTACCTAATTTGGTAATCTCCAGAGTTTTCCCCAAATTTGTATTTTTCTATTTATTCACTTAATCTTTATTTTTCAAATTATTTTTCAAGTTGACTTCTCCTTTGATTTCACTTTAAATTGGATCTTTGGATACCTTTATTTATTGATCTTATTCCACTTTGAACCTTCAATTTTGTCAAATTTGATCATTTATATACTTTTTCCCCAAATTTGCAATTTTTTTTTTGGGATAAGCAGGAGTCCCTACTACTGGTCTGGTCTGTACAAATTGCATAAGCAGTAACAAACTAAACTCTATACAATTTCACCTATACCCCATGTGTCTATTAGTGTGTTATTTATAGTGCTACTTCTATTTACTCTTACGCCTCCGAACCTGTTCCTGACATGGCCAACGATTTGGTTGTATAGCATCTGTATTGGTTTCCCTTGTGCACCATGGATTCTGCAATTTCTTTCTTGCCAAATGTGGTAAATGTATGCATTCCATGCAACCCTCAATATGGTAGTCAACAATGCTTTCCCCTTAAGCTTCACACCAACATAACTCATCTTGCCAAGATCCTACAGGCCTACTAATATTGCATGCTGCAAGTACTTTCTCCCACACCTGTCTTGAATAATCACAACTGAAAAACAAATGGTCCCTTGATTCCTTTTCCCCAGTGTAGAGAACACAATCAGTTGCCGTAATGCACCAGGTGCACATTCTCTTTTTCGTGGGTAGCCTATCAAGAATAGCTAGCCTGGAAATGAAAGAATGCCTGGCAATAAGAAGATTACACCACACCAGTCTATGCCAATCAACATTCTCTTGCTTATGCTTCATTTCCTCCCAAACCTGAGATGTTTTATAGTCTGGAAATCGCCACACCCAACTATCTCCTTGTTGCACCATGAACTTAAGAACTAGAACTCTCATTTTTAGTAGCTTCTTCAGGTTCCAGCTAAATCTCTGCAAAGGAATCAATTGCATTATACAATTACCCTTCAAGATGTACTCTTCAATCAAGCCACCCACAAAGAGCCTGCTTGAGTAAGCACCAACCATAAGCATCTCATGACACAAGCTGTATTCCATGACGACAAGTCCTTGAGTCCCAATCCACCCTCTGACTTGGGATGACAAACAGCCTGCCAACTAACTCTAGCACCTTTAGCATTTCCTTCCCCTCATTTCCATAAAAATGCACCACATAGCTGCATAAGTTTCTTAACCACCCTAGCTGGCAGTATAAAGTTCCTGCACCAAAAATTCTGGATGGTGAAGATGACAGACTGCACTAGCTGGAGTCTACCAGCGTACGACAGGTGTTTTGCACTCTATCCCCTAACTCTCTGCGTTATTTTTTCAATTAGAGGAAAGCAATCCTTATCACTAAGCTTCTTGGTGATTAATGGCACTCCAAGGTACCTAACTGGCAGGGAATTATTTTTGAAGCCCGTTTTGGCTACTATGGCTTGTAGCTCTTCCTTTTTGATTCCTGTGCTGAACAATTCACTTTTGGCACAATTTAATTGAAGTCCAGAAAACTGGTAAAAGACTTCAAGGAGCTTGATGATGGTCTCAATAGAGTCAAGCTTCCCCTTGGTGAAGATTAGTAAGTCATTAGCAAAGCTCAAATGTGTGAGCCTAATCTTCTTGCACTTAGGATGAAATGGTATAATCCCATGGGCAGCTGCAGAGTTTAGAAGAGCTGATAATACATTCATGGCCAATACAAACAGATAAGGGGAGATGGGATCCCCTTGTCTCACCCCTTTAGCACTAGTGAAGTAACCTGCCAAGCCTCCATTGATTGCCACAGAATATTTTGGTGTAGTTAAACAACAACTGATCTAGTTAATGAAGCATGGAGGGAATTCCAAGACTGAGAGTAACTAGATGATGAACTTCTAGTCTAGGGAGTCAAACGCTTTCCTTAAGTCCACTTTGATTGCACATCTAGCAGATAAGGTACTCTTATGATACCCATTTACAATCTCCTGTGCAACCAGCACATTGTCAACTAGATTCCTGCCTTCAACAAATGCAATTTGGTTTTTAGAGATAATATATGGTAGACACCCTTTTAGTCTGTTTGCCAGTATTTTTGTGATGCATTTGTAGATTGTGGTGCAACACGAAATGGGTATGAATTCAGTCATACACCTCAGGTTAGGGACTTTTGGTACCAAGGTGATGATTGAAGAGTTGAAACCTACTAAAAAGTTCACTTGTCTTGAAAAAGTGCAACACAGCCTCCATCACATCTTCTCCTACAATCCTCCAGGTACACTTGAAAAAAATGTGTTGTGTACCCATCTGGGCCAGGTGCTTTATTGCTGTGGAGTGAAAATATTGTGGATTTAACTTCTTCTCTAGTAATTGGTGCTACCATCCTATCCTTTTGCTCTTGAGAAATAGAAGTTTGTGGCAAGTCTTTGAGTAGCTCTTCAGTGCATCCAGTAACATTTGAATCAGATGCTCCTAGAAGCTGCTTATAGAAGTTAACAGCTTCAGTTGCAATCTGGCTATAAGTGTACAGCTTCTTTCACCAGAACCTGCTCCGTGTTTTTGTCTCCTTCTTTCACCCACTGAACTTCTGTTTATAGAACTTTTCTTCATCACCTATACGGTCACTTTCCCCAAAATTTGCAAAATTTCATACTTTTCCCAAAATGACAATTTTCGATTTTTCACTTTTGCCCAATTTTTCTTCAAATCTTTGTGAAATTGGACCTTGAAGTGCTTCTATTTATTGATCATCCTTCAATTTGAGGTTTCAATTTCATCCAATTTGATCGTTTACGTACTTTTTCCTAAATTTGGAAATTCCATGCTTTTCTCCTATAATGAAATTTGCAATTTGCTTTTCCACCTTCGAATTTTCCTTTTATCTTCAATTGGGGACCTCTAATTATCAAGATTTCTTCACCATTGTTCAATCCACCTTCGAATCTTGACTTCCCAAAAAGTTTAGTGGTTGACTTTTTAGAGTTGACTTTTTTGAAGTTGACCTTTTCCATGTTGACTTGTCGTGTTGACCTTCGAATCAAAGTCTTAGAGACCCAACTGTGGAATTTAGAGGAGATTCTCTGCATTCCGAGAAGTTGAAGGAGAACTTATCTTATTTGGGGGGCCCGGACAAAATTAGGTGTCTACAGCGTAATATTTTTTGTTTGTTTAAGAATTATTGCTACTGATCTTCAGAAAAAAAAAAATATATTTGAGCATGAGTCATTTGGAATGAACATCCATTGATAAACTCTATTTTAATACCTCTTCAAGTTCATATAAAGATTTGTTCTTACTCCTAAGCATTGATCAAAGTATCAAAAATGGTTGAAAATAATCTTTTTAACATATTTGCCTTTCTTTATAAAAAAAAAAAAACCTAAAGAACAGTAACAATTCAAAAGATCCAACTAATTAGATGGTAAAAGAATTGTCATAACAGTATAATCATAGATCTTATGTTGTACTTGTACATGTATAGTCACTGCATTGTTTTACATACAAAGAAGATAACAAAAATATTGAATCAATTTATATCGAGTAAATGCTAATTGCATACTTTATCATACTCCAAAATGATAATTACAAGTTATAAATTAAAATAAATCAATAATTTATGTTATATTTATTATTTTTATAAAATTAATATTTTTTAAATAAAATTATATATACTTAATTTAAGTTCAGATCATTTCGGTTTTGAGTGATTTCGAGTTTGGGTCAATTCGAGTTTGGATCATTTCGGGTTTGGGACAATTCGAGTTTGGGTTGGTTGGGTTCTGGTTGTTGACTTTTTCTGATCAAATCAGATTAGGTCGAATTTGGATTTGGGGTGGGTTGATCAAGTTTTTCGAGGATTCATATATGAATTCACAAGTCTATATTAAGATAAATCTATGTCCATTCAATTTGTCTTTTTAATTTTCTTTTTTTCAAATTTTATTTATATTTTTCGTAGTTTTTAACTACTTTTTGTATCACGATTTGTTTTGCAGGGCATATGAAGTGAAACCTAAGGAATGGTGTGTTACAATATGGCTTCCAACATAAACGCCTAAATCATGTAAATTGAAGATTATTAAATTTCTATCTCTATTTATTTGATTTTTTCATCAAAGCCTATTGTTTATTTGACAAACATAAAAGTAAAAATATTAAAATTAATTTTGTTATCTAGCTCCAAACCAAATCCAATGTTATTATATAATAAGACAATGTAGCAAAATTAATCCTTAATAGTAATCTATTCTATTAAGGGATTGAATTTTAATAACAAGATTACATTTTATATTTGATTTGTTTTAAATAATCCAATCTCTCCATCATACAAAAAGATTTGTGCTACTAATTTTAAATACGACTTTCCAAATGTACCTATGTTTTTCGTATTAAAAAATAAAATCTTTCCAACATTTTAAGTTTCTGACCATTATTCACTTCTACACTTTTATTCATAATTTAATAGTATATATATATATATATATATATATATATATATGAGGAGGGATCTACTTACACTAGTGTAAAATTAGATTAGTTTTACACACTTCCGTAACTTTTTATACGATTTATATTTTAACAAACCGACCGTTGGATTTAACAATATATTTGTACTTGTCGTGCACGTAAAGTTTCGAATCGATCTGATATCTCTATCATATCGATCGAGAATATCGTATTTTTCAATATATATTTAACGGTTAAAAGTTTTTTACCTCTAACAAATAGTTAGACATTTTTAATTTACTCGAAATTCGACGTGCATGATCTACATGAATAGAACATAAAATACGACGGTCAGATTAAACAAATATAAATCATATAAAAAGTTACGGATGTGTGTAAAACTAATTTAATTTTACACTAGTGTAAGTGGATACCTCCTCATATATATATATATATATATATATATATAATCCTATGTTAGTACATGTTCTTCAAGCAATTTTGAGGCAATATTGAGAATGAAATTTGGTTATTCATTTTTCATGATTTCTTCTTTTGCTTGAGGACTAGTAAATTTTAAGTTTGGGGTGTTTAATAGGTTAAATTTTATACATTATATATACCTCTCTATCTATAGATTTAAGTCTCCTATGTTACTTTACATTGTGATTTTAATTGATCTTGTGTAGTTTTATCATATGTGGCAGGGAAGGATTAGAAAGATGAAGGCAAGAAGAGTTCGATAGCTTGTGTATCAACCGTGCATGCGTAATCTTGTTTTTCATGTGCATGAGGGTTACGTGAAGCATGGGAAGTGTGTTGGTTTGGTTGTATACATAAATCCCAAAGAGTGTGGAGATTATGAGAGACTTTTGGTTGGATGAGAACCAGACAAATAAATAATAAAGAAAAAAAAAAAAGGGAGAAACCAAGTGAATTATGAAGGAATCTCATCTGTGCATGTAAAGAGGAGATCAGTTAGAATTTTACATGAACTCTAAAGAAGAGAATGTGTTGCTGGCTGCAGGAGACGGAGAGATGAAGTTTCTCGGAGTAATCCAAAAACGTGATCAGCCGTGGCTATAGGAGAGAGCAGCAGAATAAAAAAGCTCAAGAGAGAGCAGAAATAGAGAGCTATGATGAAAAGGACTTATATTTGATGTACTATTATTGTATAAGTCTATACACTAATAGTACATCCTATTATTGCACCTGTTAAAAGTTAAGTTGTAGGATTTGGGTTAGAGTTAATTAGGGTTAGGGGTTACTAGTTAGGGTTAGGGGTTAGTTTTTTAATGAAGTGTCATTGTAAAATTCACTGTCAGTGTATAAACCTATACATTAATAGTGCATCAAATACAAACTCATGATGAAAATTCTTATTTCCTAAAAAAAAAGTATCATATGTTGGCATGACTATTACTACCATAGTAGTAGAGTTGTCCATGTGTGAGGTCGGTTTAGGTTTTGATTAGTTCAAACTGGATATTAATGAATTTTATAATTGTTCAGATTCGGTTCAATTCAAAATATGAGTAAAATTTTATGTTCAAGTTCAGCTTGTATATGCAAAACATTATATAGATCCATATACGTCTGATCAAATTTTTATACAATAAATGCATTGAGATAGATTGAACCTAGACAAAAAAATGTTGTGCCCAAAGCCCGACTCATTTTTAAAATGAAGTTCATTTTTTTTGTTCAAATTCATTCAAACTAATATTCTATTTAATTTTTTTCAAATATCAAACGAATCTTTAAATTTGAACTTAAACGAATAATTCAAATTATGAACAGGTCTACATGGTAGTAACAAAAAGTGCAACAATGTGACACAACAGCTTAATTTGCAATATAAAAGAAGTATATGTACGACTATATCGTTTCACCTTCCGTATTTGTTTTGTTTAGTTTTGAATTTCTACAATATCATTGGATTGGCTGTTGACCCAAAGTTGAAAACATGATAAGAATTCAGGATCATGTGACAGGAATATATATAAGAAAGGGCCAAAAGGCCGAGATCAGAAAGGCAGACGCCATATATTAATAAGTGAATAGAACAAATTTATTGGTAGAAAACATTTTACCAAAGTCCATTCCCACCCTTAAACCAAGAAACAAAAAAGAAAATATGTATATTTTTATCCTACGAATGCAATGGAAATATGGAATGGATCCTTCACTTCACATGAAAGCAGATAAGTTTCTGCACCAACATAAAACCCGTGACTCATCATCCCTTTCAGAATTCAGCTCACAGCTCTAAAAACAACTTATTGACTTGGAATTTTGAACTTAAACCCTCCTAAAACAGAAATTATTCCGTACCATCCAGGAATTGTTTCGTCCACTTTCAAGAAAACAAAAAGAAAAAAAATGAAATAATGGAGAAAGACGTACTACATTTCATTTAGGCGAATGAAATCAAAGTTCCTTTAATTAAATAAGCGTGACATGACAGGAAATGGGCTGAGTTGTTTTAGGTGGCAAATAGATGGGTTTGAATCGGGCTATTTTCAGATTCGGATTATTTCGAGTTCATTTTCATTTCAAATTCGAACTATGTCGGATTCGGATATTTTCTGATTCGGATAATTTTAAATTCGAGTTTTTTCGGATTCAAATAATTTCGAGTTTGGACCATTTTGAATATGAGCTTTTTCGAGTTCGGGATATTTCGGATTCGGATCAGTTCGAGTTCGGGCGGGTCTAGACGGATTTGAACAGTTTTGGAAATTTTTAACCTATAAACATTTTTTATTTTCGAATGTAATAATTAATTTCAATTTTTACATAGTGACAAAAATACTAAAATTAAAATTTTTAAAATTAATAAATATTTATATAAATAAAAATTATATAACAATTTTATTTATAAATTGAGTATCAATATTTTGTACTTGAATATTTTCCATTTATTTTAGTCCAAACGTTCAAATAAAAGTTAAATATATAAGTTCGATATATCTACTTATAGTATGAATAAAAAAAAATTGTATATTTTGATACTTCTTATTATTTTGCAATGGTTATTTACTTATATTTTTAAAATTTTTATGATATTTAGTATTTAATATAGATATAATTAATGTTTATATAAGATTTTTTATTTTATAAGTGAGCTAAATTAAATATAAAGTAATATTATAAAGGTAAAAGTGAAAAATTATTGGGCTGTATGTAAAAAAATAGCATTAGAAGAAAACAAATTATAAATAAAGCTTGCCTAAACATTTATATAAGTGTTTAAAATTAGTAGACAATCCCCTCCCTATCTCACCAACTTTTTGCAGATGATTCATTGTTTTTCTTGGAAGCTAATCTTTCAAATTGCAGATGGTTAAGTGGAATAATAAAAGAGTATTGCAGAGCCTCACGACAAGAACTCAATCCGAAGAAGTCACCAGCTGTTTTCAGCCCAAATATAACAAGTCAATAAAGAAAGGAAATTGCAGAGATAATGGGAGTGATAAAAGCCTCAAACCTAGGAAAGTATATGGGTATTCCCTCTTATTGGGGCAACACAAACGAGAAGACCATGAAGTTTATTGCTGAAAGGGTAAGAGCCAAATTGAAATGTTGGAAACAGCAGATTCTGTCAAGTGGACGGAATGAAATTCTAATTAAAGTTGTTGCTAGTTGTAGACACCTAATTTTGTCTGGGTTCCCAAAACAAGGTATGTTCCTCCTTTAACTTCCTGGAATCCCAAAAATCTCCCATAATTCCATAATTTGGTTTCTAACACTTTGAATCATAGGTCAACATTCAAAACTCAATCCCAAAAAATCAACACCAAAAAGTCAAAAAAACCAAAAGGTCAACTTTTGGGAAAAATCAAGATTTGAAGGAGAATTGACTAATGATGAAGCAATCTTGATAATTGGAGAGCCACAATTGAAAATGGAAAGAAGATTTGAAGGTGAAAAAACAAATTGAAATTTTAATTTCGGAGAAAAGTATTTGAAATTCCAATTTTGGGGAAAATTAGGTAAATGATCAAATTAGACAAAATTGAAGTTTCAACTTGAAAAAGTAATCAATAAATGGAGGTATTCAAAGGTCCAATTCGGAGAAGAATAAAAGGAAGAGCCAAGTTGAAGACAAGTTGGAAAATCCAGGGACTAAATTGAATAAAAAATGGAAAGTTTCAATTTTGGGGAAAAATATGTAAATGATCAAATTGATCGAAATTGAAAGTTCCATTTGAAGAATAATCAATAAAGAAACTGATTCAAAAAGTCCAATTTGAAGGAGAATGAAAGGAGAAATCTATTGGAAGAGAAATTGGAAAATTAATTAAATAAGTTAAAAATTCCAATTCTTGGGAAAATTATGGAAATGATCAAATTGGGAAGAAATTCGGTTATAAAAATTGAGCAAAATGGAATCAAATCCAATTAAACATGGGGCAAAAGGGATGGAAAAAGAAAATTCAGAAAATTGGCCCAATTCGAGCAAATACGAGGTTTCGAGGACTAAACTGTAATTTTGAAAAAATTAGAGAAAAATGAAATTTGAGCTCAAAAAATTGTGAAGCTTTCCAGAATTAAGTTTTAGGGTGGAAAGAAGGAAAGGATAGAGAAAAAATTAAAATTGGGGTCAAAATGCAAATAGGCTAAATTCGGGGACTAAACTGCAATTTTGAAAACAATCCGGGAAAAATGGAATCTGAGCTCGAAAAATTTCAAAACTTTCCAGAATTAAGTTTTAGAATGAAAAGAAGGGAAAAAAGAGAGGAAAAAACCCAAAATTGGGGCCGAAATGCAAATAGTCTAAATTCGAGGGGTTAAAATGCAATTTTGGAAAATTTCAGAAAAAATGGGATTTGAGCTCGAAAAGTGGAAACACTTTCCAGAATTGAGTTTAATATTGAATATGATGAATTGGAAGAGAAAAACCCGAAATTGGGGCCAAAATTCAAATAGGCTAAATTCGGGGCTAAAATGCAAATATACCCAAATCCAAGAAGGGACCAAGTAGCAAAAAAAAAGAGAGGAAGACACTAGAACATCCGCGGATATTTTTTGGATAGGAGAGAGAGGGAGAAGGAAAAAGTTGATCTAATGGCTAAGATGCAAAGAGGTGGATAGCTTTCAAAAACAAAGGACATTAGTCATCTTTGAGTACCTTAGGTGGCATTTTTGGCCAAGGGTATTTTAAATGTAAGGATGAAAGCTCCTTGGCTAAGGCCATGTGAAGAAGCCAAGTGGATAAAAAAGATGACACTAGGAAGATATTTTTGGCTAAGCTAGATGATCAAGCTAAGTGGCTAAAAAAGAAATGATGAGAAAGGGGACAAGAATATATGACATGGCATTTTGGGCCAATAGAAATGATAATTGGTCCCAATTTTAGGAGAGATAGCCATGTGGAAAGGGGGACCATGGGGTGCATGACGAAAGAATGACTAAATGGAAAATGGGGAGAGCATGAGCTCCCTCCATAGGCTATTCGGCCAAAGCAATATTAGAGGCAACGGGCCTTCATTTTTTAGACATTCCCACTCATTTTGAAGAGCTTAAGGCAGTTGTAAAAATCACCTAAGGAGAAAATGAAAGGAAGAGAGAAAAGGAGGAAAAAGGAGGATTTTGAGAGTTCTTGGTGGAAGCTTTACTAGGTAGCTTCTTTTTCTCTTCTTGTTTTTAGTTTTCTTCTTTCATTTCACGTTCTTTTCTTCTTATTTTATACATGATCTTCATTTTCTTTTCTTCTAAATGAAAAGATTTCAAAAAGGTTTTCAATAAAATCTTCTCTCTTCTCTTCTCCTTCTTACAAAACTACAAGGTTGGCAAAGCTTCTTCTCCATATTTTTCTTCTCTTGGTCGAACCTATGTTCTTTTATTGTGCTTGTATTTTGCTCATGTTTCTTGCTTGTCATTGTGATGTGGGATGTGCTATTGTGGTAGGGTAGATTTTTCACTTTTATTTTCTTAAAAAATGAAAGATTTTGAACTTGTTGATCTTGGTTTTTACCAAGTGATAGTTTAAGCAGGATTTAGCATCCAAGAGGCCAAACTTTGAGCCAACCTTATTTTCATGTTTATTTACATTTTCTTGCTTATATATTGTTATTTCCATATATATATATATATATCTTGCTAGTTGTGTGATTTATATTGCTTATTTCTCTTGGAAAAAATGATCTTGAGTTTGATGATCTTAGTTTTCACCAAGTGATGGCTATGGCCAGATTTACATCTAAGGGGCTAGCCTTAAGCCAATCATTTTGCTTGCTATAAAAGCATGTTTTCAACTCATTTCTAGCATGGTTTTGGTTAGGATCAACCAATGGTCCATAGCCAAAGTCTATTTTTCAAACTAGTTGGAAAAAACAATGTTTTACAAGTTGGCTATGCTGATTTTGGGCAATATTTTTACCATGCATTTTTTGTCAAAATAAAAAAAATTTCTACCTTATTTAGTTTATCATTTGCTGAACCTAAACTGATTTTTTCAACTTTTTTTGAATTTTTTATAAGGGTAAAAAAATAACTTTGTAAAATCGATTTTTTAGAGTCAAAACAAGCTTTTAAACTAGTAAAGGTCTCGTTTTTTTTTCTTTTTTTCACCAAAGGGGAAGGGCTGGCCAAAATCTATAGCTACTATTTGAAGGTTATTTCCATGGTGTTTCATGGCTAAAAAAAATGGTTTTAAGAAAATCGGATCATGCATAGGTAATCCAAGCTTTCAAAATCGAGCAAAAACTAGGATTTCTACACTAGGGGATTCGGCCACTTTGGCCATCTTGATGTTTTCCTTCAAAAATTGCATTATGTTTAACTTATTTTGGCTTTCAAAATGCTTGCATTCAAGGCTCACTTAGAGGCATTAGGATGCCAATTAATGGCATTCGAATATCCCTTAAACCGAGCAAGAGTTTATGCCTGAAATCTTTCGATTTTTAAATCCAATTTAAGTTTCTTTCAAAGGTAGTCGGACATCTTTTTAGATGTTCGAATATCCTCTCTTCAAGAGAGAAACACATTACGTTTTCATGCATTTCATATTTTAAAAATATGTTTATTTATCTAGCATAAAAACATGCTTTTTCGGTTTCATAAGCATTTGGCAAGAATTATTTCTTAATCTCCGCCGGATTGTCGGGGAGGTTGAAAAATTATTCAACACACGTGTTTATGAAATCATAAAGTACGGTTTTTATTTTTACTCAAAATTATATAAATGTCATATGAAAAAATTATTTTCCAAGCTTTGCCAGGTTTGTTGGGAAGTGCAGTAATATTTTTTCAGACATATGACGTTGATGTAATTTCACAAAGAAAATCCATGGAAAAGAATTTTAAAAGAATGATGTGTGCATATTCTATGTTCATGCATATTCCATGATGAGGTCATTGATAACTCTAGGAAATATAGTTATTTTGCTACCTTTTATGCATTTAAATCGGCTAAGTCTTTGAGACTTTTATTAGGATTTGATTAGTTTTAAATGTTTTTATATTTATTTTATTTATCCATTTTATGTTTAAAATAGTTATTTAGTTATTATTTATGTGTTTTTATAGGTCCAAGGTGATTTGGAGTTTCGAGGTGCAAAACGATGAAAAACGGTGCAAAGCAATAAGTAGGCAGATTCGACTTCCGGAGCTTCTTTCAAGAAAAACTTGATTTTAAAAAACTTCATTTGATAAAACTCCCTTCTTTACTTTTTAATCTGACTTCCATACCTTTCCAACGGTCTAAGACTTGTCAAAATCGAACAAGGTTTGCCCAATCAAAACAGCTAACGAAGTACAAGAAAATGGCAAAACCAACCCAGTACAGATCGGAGGAATTGGCATCATAGGTCAGTAGCACTGGCGCCGGGTGTGAACAGTAAACACGTAAATAAATTTAAAAGCCTAATACTTACCTATTTGCTTGTGCAAGAAGTTTCGGACTCCAGAAGGCTTTGGACACTTTAAATAGGATTATTTTAAGTCAGAATAAAGGGGGATTTTGAGTTCTAAATGTCGCAACCTAAAAAAATAACAAGGTCTTATCACAAGACTTTATTATTTATTAAGCGTGAAATTAAAAAAATCGAGAAAAATTCGACTTAATTCCTCTTTAAAAATGAAGGTTTTGAAAATGACCTTAAAAAAAACATGGAGTCGCCACCAATCTTTTTTAGCTAGGTGTGATCGGCCACCTACTAAAATCAGTTTTATAAAATATTTTAAAATTAATTAGAACATTTTTAAAACCAATTTCAAGTCTACGTTCTAAACCAGTGAAAATCGAAGAATCTAGTTCGGGACTTGGTTACGTGCGGAGAAGGATTAGCACCCCCACAACGCCCGTATAAAACGGTACCTTATTAATCATGTGTTATCTCAAGTCTCGGTAAAAAGTAGGTTTTTAATTTAGTATTTCAAGTTAATTCCCAATTTAAAGAAAAATAATTACATTTTTAATTGAAAATGATCCGAAATTTATTAATTCAAAATTTTCCTATATTCTCCGACAAAATCGGCAAAATATATAAATTTTTATTTATTTAGAAAATCTTCGGAATCATTCTCGTTTTTTGAAAGAAAGATATTCCTTTGTTAATGATAATTGATGATATTTTCTCCAGCAAACCTGATAGAGAACTCATGAATTATTTTAACTTGAGAATATCTTTATTTTATTTAAAATCATTATCTTTTTTTTTTTAAAAAAACATTTAAAAAAAAAAGAATATGAACAAGTGTGACATAAATATAAAGGCATAGCAAAGTCTAGATAATATAATGCAACCTAAATGATATGACATAATTCAAATGGCATAGCATATTCTAAATGAAATGAAATGATTCTAAATGAAAGGAGATATCCTAAATGAAATGAAATGTACTAAATGACATAATATATTCTATATGAAAGGAAATAACCTAAGTAACATGGTATATTCTAAATAATATAATCTAAATGACATGGAATATAATCTAAGTGGCATGAAATGAAACATAAAAAAAATGCTATCATGAAATATGCATGAAAATAAAATAAAAATGCATGAATATAATATATGCTAAATATGTGACAAGAATAAATGACTAAATAAAAAGCATATGATAACATGAAATATTCAAGACCGTATAACAAACAATAATCATAATAAAAAGTGAATCAAAATAATAATAATACTATAGAAAAGTATCATAGCAAAAATCACATATTAAATAAAGTGCATGAACATGGAGAATGCAATGCATGAAAATGTATTTTTTCCTTTAACTAAGGAAATCCGTATATCTAAAATGATATCCGGTTACCTTAGGAAAATATGTCAAATTAAATTTTCTAAAAAAAAAAACTTTGTGATTGTTTGAAAACAATTTTGAAGAAAAACTTGAATGAAGATTAAAACCCTAACCAAACCCTTTAAAAATGGCTCTAATTTCCTAAGTTTAAAATCTCGGATTTGACCACCCTTAACCTGAGATTTACAAAATCCTTTTTAAAGTTTAAAAAGACTTAGAAACTATCCTAAAACAGTAGTTAAAGCTTCTAACCAACCCCCTTTAAATGCCTTAGCCAAATTCAACAATTGTTTTTCTTTTGAATTCAAATCTACCTCTACTGTCTGATTTTGACACACGATTTTTTAGCCTATTTTTAAAAATTCAAAAAAATCTAAAATACATACTAGAGACTCAGAACATGTAAAACTACATGAGAAAAAATTGGCTTAATTGTTTGATTAAAGACGACTGCCTAGAAAAATCGAGAAAGTACGAGTACTGGGTGAAAAACTATTTTTCCAAAACACAAATTTTTTGCCTTTGATAAAACCATTTAAAAATCAAAGTAAAATTGTTGGAGACTCTCCTAAGGATCTACAAACAGTAGCTAAAACTTTAAAAAAACTTGGACAAAAATTGGCTAAGTAAAAAAAATACAAAGGTAGAATGATAAATTTGATAACCCTTTAATTTTCCACAAGTATGCTCAAGTGAGCATGACTTTGAGCCATTGATTGGCCTAAGTCATAAATCAAGTGGCAATGACATGGAATGCATGAACATACAGCAAATGAAATTTATGAAATGCATGGTCTAAAGCCTAAATGATAAAGGAAATGCATGACAATTCAAAATAACCTAAAAGCCTAGCATGAGTTTACATGGCAATAAATGCTATCCTAACTTAATATGCATGCAATGCTTGATAATGCAAATATGACTTAGAACTAATATGTTATGAATATGCATGAAAATGCTAATGTGACCTAATACCTAAGTAGCATAGCAATGCATGGCAATACCAATATGATTTAAGACCTAATATGCATGGCAATACCAATATGGCCTAGACCTAAAATGTAATGAGAATGCATAGAAACACTATAAACATACAATGACCAATAAACCTAATACTAATGCTTGAACAAACAACAACTAATACACAATTTCATGGCATAATCCTAGCTAGCATGGTACCTAAACAAAATGCAAATGCACACACAAGGCAAGGAATGCATGAAGAGGCCGAATGGTCACATGGTACTCTAATGCAATCCTATCTAGTAAATAACAGAATACATGACAAATCATATCAAAATACATAATGTCATGACATTTTCACAAGCATATGACTTACTAAAATCAAAATACACAAGCTCATGACATGGAAATGCAAACAAGTCAAGAAGCAAGATGAAAATGCACATGCAAAGCAAGCAAAAAAGGAGTAGTCGAATGGTCATATGACCAAATAAAATGCAAACATGTTTATAATGCAAGACATGATACATGAAAAAATGCACAATATGATCAATATGAACACAAAGGCCGAACCTACAAGGAAAAATCATTAAGCATGAAAAAGAAATATAAAAGCAAATATAGCATAGAAAGTAATGTAAAGAACATGAAAAAAAATAAGCATAGACATACAAAGAAAATAACAAGAAAAGCTAGTTAACAAAACAAGGAAATTTAAGCTCCATGGCTGGTACAAAATGGGCATAGCCTCTCCCCAAATCATAATCACTTGATCTAGTCAAGATCATGAAGCCTCTCCATTTCTTTTCCTTCATTTTTTTTGTAAAAAATCAGAACCTTAAATACTTATATAAACCTTCAAAAATCATATTTTTCATAAGAACATGCAAAGAAAAAAAAAGAAAACCAAGGCAAACAAGCATACCATTCGGCCATAGCAAAAATCTTTACGAAAAATTTGTAAAGATTTATTTTCAACCATTTTGATGAAGAAGAAGAGATGAAAGCTTAAGTAAACATTTAAAACTTTGATTTATATGAAAAATGTAGTAGGAAAACAAATGGAAAATCAAGAAATCAACATAGAAAACAAGAAGAAAACTATGCTACCTTCAAGCTTTTTTCAAAAACCTTTTCTTCCTTTCTTTCAAAAACATTTTTTTTCTCTTTTCTAAATTAGCTACTGACCTTGCTCTTCAAATGACTTAGCCTATTTGGAAAAATCAAACATTCTTTCTCCTCCTTCCTCTTGGCCGGTTGGCATGCCCACCATTGGATGATTTTTGCATTTTTTCTCCTCTAATCTTGGCCCTTAGATTAAGATATTTTCATGACAACATAAAAATGTCATCTTGCCAATTGATAGCAGCCCTTAAGATGTGTACTCAGCCCTTGTAATAACCTCAAGCCTTAGATGAAAAAGAGGACCAATCCCATGCACTCTCTTGCTTGGCCCTTTGAGTGCCTACCCTTGGATGAGTTGTGCTCTTCTATTCTTGGCCATTGGATGAGGATTATTTCATGACAACATAAAAATGTCATCTTGGAATTTAATCCCAGCCCTTTACATGTGTACTCAGCCCTTGTACATGACCTAAGCCATTGGATGAAAAGGAACAATCCCATGCACTTCCTTGCTTGGCTGAATAGATGTCCACCTTTGGATGAGTTGTGCTCTTCCATTCTTGGCCATTAGATGAGGGTTCTTTCATGACAAATAAAAATGTCATCTTGGCATTTAATCTTGGCCATTGAATGGTGTATTCAACTTTTCTACAAGGCACCTAAGCCATTGGATGAAGGGGGGACCATTTGCAAGGTACTAGTGGTAGCATGTGAGCTTGATAGTGACTAAGGAATTAAATTGATCAAGCTTCCTTCTTCTCCTCTATGTTGGCTGATCAAAAGAGGTAAAATCCCAGCAATTCCTTCTTCTTTCATATTTTTCTTAATTACAAATTTGCCCTTTTTCGATTTCTTCGGTATAATGACCTTTTTGATCCCCGAACCTAAATAAATAGCAAACGGACTACAAATTCAAAATTTATTTTTTAAATACTTTTGAAATAATAAAAATTGAATTCTGGAAGTTTTCAAATTTTTTCGAGTCCATTTGCTATTTATTTGGATTTTTTCTTCCGAAATTGCCCTTTTGTGCACCTGAACTTTCACCAATTTTAAACGAGCTCCAAATCCATATTTTTCTTCACCAATCTCTTCCAAATAATTTAAAAGTGTGATTTGGAAGTTTTCATAATTTTTGGGGCTCATTTTCTATTTTTTCGAGATTTATCCTTTTGAATTTCTACATAGTGGGCCCGGGATTTGGTCATTTTGCAAACGAACTCCGAATCAAGATTTTATTTCGTAAATCTCTCCAAAATGATTTAATAATGAGATCTGCAAATTTTCAGAATTTTTGGAGCTCATTTGGTATTTTTCCCAAATTTTCCAGTTTTGCCATTTTGCCTCTAAAGCTCGATTTTGGACAAAACAAGTCCGATTTCCAGATTTTCTTTTTCTGTGCCTTTTTAATATACTAAATCGGAGTTGGTCCGAAAATGCCCAATTTTTACAATCAAATTCCCTTCCGTTTTGATTTTCCCTCTTTTCAGTATCGATATTTTCCTCGTTTTTTCGTTTTTTCTCCAATCGTCGCTATCCTTGTTTACTCACTCTTCATCAATTAGGGGCTTTAGTCATTACCGAATTGGGCCATTTCTACAATTTTCCCCAATTTCACCAAAATCCACTAAAAACCCTAATTCTTGGTTTTCTTTCGAGTTGACTTTTCCTTCGGTTTTTCTTCCAAGTAGCCTCTCCATTACCCGTAGTCAGTGCTTATCTTCCATTTGGAACCTCCTATTTTGGAAAATTTGATCGTTTAAGCACTTTTCCCCAAATTCTTCGAATTAGGGTTTCCTTTCTACTGAAATTTCGTAATCCAACTTCTGAATCCATATCTTTCAATGTAGACCTCGGATTATCAAAATTCTTTCACCATTCTTCAATTGAACTTCGAATCTTGATTTTGAAAGTGAGTTGAATTTTTTGGGGTTGACTTTTTCAAGTTTGACTTTTTATGCTCGACTTCTTAGACTAAGTCCCGGAATACCATCTGCAGGATGAGAAAAACTTTTTTGCATTTTGTAACAACAATTTAGGAAGAAAACATACCTGATTTAGTGGTCCGGACAAAATTAGGTGTCTACAGCTGCCCCTCTTTGGCTATTATTGAGAATTAGGAATTAGGCAAAGATAAACAAACACTAATTTTGTTTGGTTAGTGAAATCACATGTGAAGAAAAAGGAAAGGGGTTTACATTCATTTCCATTTTTCATTATCATTTTTTTTTTGAAAAAGCTGTAAATTGAAGATTTTGTCCTTAAATTGAATTCCTTAATAATCAAGGCTCGACCCGTCTTAAGAAAACGGGTTCGATTTTAAAACAAAATATTTGACTCACTTAAAAAGTAAAACGAGTTTTAAAACAAAAGGAAATACCTCGACGATGGTCTCAGGTAGAGGTGGTCATGGGCCGGGCCGCGGCTCGGTTTTTTTTTTTCTTCCTCTGCCCAGGCCCGGCCCTGGGTAGCCCAAGCCCGCCCGTTTAGGCCCGAAACACTGTTCATTGGAATAAAAAAATAATTTTTTTTATTTTTTTTATAATTAAAATTAAATAGAATAATATTATTATAATAAAAATCACTGTTCCGGGCCGGCCCGGAACATAAAATATCCTGCCCAGGCCCGACCCGTATTGGGCCGGGCCTACCGGGCCGGGCGGGCTGCCCGGCCCGTGAGCAGGTCTAGTCTCAGGGTTCGACTCATTTGATAAAATAGAATGAATTCGATTTAAAACAAAAGGAAATACCTCGACGATGGTCTCGGGGCTCGATTCATTTGATAAAACAGCATGAATTCGATCTAAAATAAAAGGAAATACCACCGACGATGATCTCGGGGCTCAACTCATTTGATAAAACAGAATGAATTCGATTTAAAACAAAAGAAAATACCTCAACGATGGTCTCGGGGCTCGACTCATTTGATAAAACAGAATGAATTCGATTTAAAACATAAGGAAATACCTCGACGATGGTCTTGGGGCTCGACTTATTTGATAGAATAGAATGAATTCGATTTGGGGAAGCCAAAGTTTTCCTGATTCCTGCAGTGTTAGCTAAATGCAATGATGAGAATGACATGCTTTGCAAATGTTTGTATGTTTCCTAAGGATGAAAGCAATCAAATGATTGTGTCATGATTTCTAATCCATGGTTTCTTTGAGGTTCACAAATTATCTAATTTCATGACGGAGTCTTCAATTGTTCACTGATGCCCCACTTAAGGAACCCTTTACTCAAGATAAATTGTCAAACAGTCCCAGTTTCTGACTTCGCTGAAATTCACAAATTTCTGACTTCATGGCGGAGTCTCCAACACATTCACTGTTTTCCTTTACTTGGTGAATTTTCCATCAGGATTAGTGGTTTCCAAACCTTTTCTAAGATTTAGCTCTATTCCTTAGTAATAATTTTAAAATCCCTTTATTTAAAGATTTTTATGTTTACTAATCATCATTCAATTTTATAACAATAAGATGCAATCTCTAAAATATATGAAAGAAAATATGAGACAAGCAATTGTCATAAAGAGGATAAAAAGAATTTATTGCAACAAATGTTTTAAAATGGTAAAAGTGAATATCAAGGATAAATGTAAAGTTATAGGTTGTAGATGCCCCGGACGCGGAATATCTTGGACCCCTCCTATTTCAAACCATCTGAAATTTCTTTTGAATGAACAATTTACTTGGGTAATCCCTTGACTTCGGTAGTTACGTCAGACTGAGTTGTGCACCTTTTCTCTGATTTTCAAATACTTTCTCCCCCTTTACACGAAGCATTGATTCAATCCTTAATCAGTACTTGAGCCGCCCTTTGCGGGTTTTCAACTCAAGTGTCCTCCATTCGGTATTAAGTCTCCCTTCGCGAGTTTTTGGCTTAGACCTATCCTTTTATATATATATATATATATTTTTTTTGTATTCTACCACGCATCTGAGAATTCTAAATTCTTCCAAGGTAAAAATGTCAATTCAAAAGATGGGATAAATTCTGAGAACAGCCTTTCAAATTAAATATCCATGCTTGATCAAAATGGACTTTTAAAGCACATAATGTAGGCCAAGGTTTAGGTTTAGAAGGAAAGGATAAAATAGGCCCAAAATATGTTTAAGGGTGATTGGATCAAGGATCATTTCCTAAGGAGAATTCATTCTTGAAACATTTGTCCCTTTTTTTTCGATTGCTGGCTTTCATTTGCCATTCTTTGATTTCACATTTTCCAATGGCTCTATTTTTTGCCATGATTTTTGATTATTTTTCCTCGTATTTGCCCTCCAATGTAGAGGATGATCGTTGATCAGGGTTCAAAGAAAGAAATAATTCCTAAGGCTCAAAGGGGTGACTAGGGATAATTTCTTCTTAGTGAAGGGGATATGAAAGATAGCCATTTATCATACCAAGCATGAACATTCTCTTTGACAAGCAATTCTCAGGGGGGATAGATATATAGAATTTCCATTTTTACACTTGGAATCATTTGAATCCCCATATGCATAGCATCTTTCAAGCATAATACTTCTTCAGTTCATCAGCATTCACGGGATGTCTAAAATCATCCCTGTCCATCCGAGTTAGAATCAATGCTCATCTAGAAAAAGCTCTTTTTATCACATAGGGTTCTTCCCAATTTGGAGCCCATTTTCCTCAAGGATCCTTCACTGTAGGGAGAATTTTTCTCAGTACCAACTCTCATTCTCGGAACTGTCTGGGTCGAACCTTCTTGTTATGGGCCCGAATCATTATTTTCTAATACAAATGCCCGTGACAAATTGCCTTCAATCTTTTCTCCTCGATGAGATTCAGCTGTTCATAATGAGCTCTAACCCATTCTGCCTCTTCTAGGCCAACCTCCATCAAAACACGAAGTGGAGGAATCTCAACTTCAATAGGTAACACTGCTTCCATACCATATACCAAAGAAAACGGGGTTGCCCTTGTAGATGTACGAACCGAAGTGCGATATGCATGAAGAGAAAAAGGCAAGATCTCATGCCAATCCTTGTACACATCAGTCATCTTCTTGATAATCTTCTTGATGTTTTTGTTGGCTGCTTCTACTGCCCCATACATCTTGAATTGAGTACACACTTCTCTCATCATTTTATTATTCATATTGAGAGCATTATCGGAAATAATTCTTGTTGGCAATCCATATCGGCATATGATTTCCTTCTTAACAAATCTGCATACCACCGACTTTGTTACATTTTCACGTAGGAAGCAGCTTCTACCCACTTTGTGAAATAATCTATGGCCACCAGGATGAAGCGATGTCTATTTGAAGCTTTCGGGGTAATAGGCCCAATCATATCCATTCCCCATATTGAAAATGGCCATGGTGCGATCATGACATGCAATAGCGATGGCGGCACATGAATCTTATCTGCATAGATTTGGCATTTATGACACTTCTGGGAATAACTGATGCAATCTCCTTCCATCGTCAACCAATAATATCCTGCCCTCATAATCTTCTTAGCAAGCATGTGACCGTTAGCATGGGTGCGACATATCCGTTCATGGACTTCCTCTATGATTCTCCGAGCTTCGGCAGATCCGACACATCTTAATAGGACTTGATCTTTCCCTTTCTTATAGAGAATCTTGCCGTCTAGAACAAAACCCATTCCTAGCCTTCTCAGAGTTCTCTTGTCATTTTCTGTTGCCTGTTCTGGATACTGTTTACTCTTGATGTACTGCAAGATGTCGTTATACCAAGGGAGACCATCTGCTTCTTCTTCGATACTCAAGCAGTGGGCAGGAGATTCATATATGCTTATCTTGATCGGCACAACTTCAGCCCCTTCATTCACTTTAAACATTGATGACAAAGTATCCAGAGCATCTGCCATTCGGTTTTTTTCTCGAGGGAAGTAATTGAAAGTCACTTCTTCAAACTCCTCCAATAAACTCAGTATGAGTTCTCGGTATCGGATTAATTTTGTATCTTAGGTTTCCCATTCTCCGCGTAACTAGTATATCACTAGGGCTGAGTCTCCGAAAACCTCCAGTTTTTTTATCTTTCTATCTACGACAGCCCAAAGGCCCATTGTACATGCCTCATATTGTACAGTATTGTTTGTACAATCAAAATTCAATCTGGCAGTGAAAGGGCAATAATCTTCTTCTGGGGATATGAGGATTGCACCAATTCCGTGCCCCATGGCATTGGATGCCCCATCAAAGTACATCTTCCATATTTTCTCCTTTTTGGATGGGATCTCATCTCCTTGTGAGACGTACATCAAGTCTTCATCCAGGAAATCAAAGTTTAGAGGCTCATAATCTTTCACTGCCCGACTTGCTAAGAACTCGGCTACTGCACTGCCTTTAATAACCTTCTGACTTACATATACAATGTCGTACTCTGACAACAAAACTTGCCATCTTGCTGTCCTCCCTGATAAAGAAGGTGCTTCCAACATGTACTTGATTGGATCTTATTTGGCAATCAACCACGTCGTGTGGTACAACATGTATAATCTGTAAACTTCTTACTGAGGTAGTAAACAGCCTTTTCTTTCTTTTCAGTCTCATCAAGCTGCCCCAAAACACAACCCATGGATCTCTCAAATACTGATAAATACAGTATCATTGGTTTATCTGGAACAGGTGGCATTAATACTGGTGGATTTGATAGATAATGCTTAACCTTTTCAAAAGCAATCTGACACCCTTCATCCCACTCTCTTGGATCACGTTTTCTAAGTAGCTTAAATATTGGATCACATTTGTCGGTTAAATGAGAAATAAACCTAGCAATGTAATTCAATCTCCCCAGAAAACCTCTTACTTCTTTTTGAGTACGAGGTGGTGGCAAATTCTGGATGGCTTTTTCTTTATCCGGATCAATCTCAATTCCCCTTTTGCTAACAACAAAACACAACAATTTCTCCGAAGTGACTCCAAAAGTGCATTTTGCCGGGTTTAGCTTGAGTTGGAACTTTCTTAGTCTTTCAAAGAGTTTCCTAAGATTCACAATATGCTCTTCTTCTCCTTGTGACTTTGCAATCATATCATCAACATAGACCTCAATTCCCTTATGCATCATATCATGAAACAAGGTCACCATGGCTCTCTGATATGTTTCCCCAGCATTCTTCAATCCAAACGGATTACCTTGTAGTAGAATGTTCCCCACATTGTAACAAATATGGTTTTATCCATATCTTTCGGTGCCATCTTAATCTGATTATATCCCGAGAATCCGTCCATGAAAGAAAACAAGGAACTATTTGTCGTATTATCCACCAAAGTATCAATGTGAGGCAAAGAGAAATTATCTTTGGGACTGGCCTTGTTCAAATCTCAGTAATCGATGCACATACGCACCTTGCCATCCTTGTTTGGTACAGGAACAATGTTTTCCACCCATTCCGGATATTTTCCCACCTCTAAGAATCCAGCATCAAACTGTCTCTTCACCTCCTCTTTTACCTTTAACAGCATGTCCAGTCTCATTGTTCTCAATTTTTGCTGAATTGGCTTGCACTCTAGCCTTAAAGGGAGCTTATGTACCACAATATCTGGATCCAAACCTGGCATGTCTTGGTATGACCATGCAAATACATCTATATATTCCTGGAGCAAGTGAAACACCCTGTCCGGATAATCTACCTAAAATCCAGCAGAGTTTCCTTTCTATCTCAACTATAACCCTCCAGCAAATAACACTCAATTCATATCCTCAACCAGCAATATTTCTCAATACTATTATCACATATATCCATGCATATTCAAAAATGATCCATGATCAATTTATGCTCAAGTCAAAACATATTGATCTACTGACTCATATCTTCAAATATATATAATATATCCAGAAGTAAATCTATCTCAATAAGGTTTTCTAGATAAAAACATCAAGAAATCAAATCTTCTAGAAATTTACATATGATGCCCACCACGTCAATATACTCTTGAAGCGGAGAGTAGAGGAAGGCAGTTATCCCGACACCTAACTGTGACCTGAAAATGAGAAATAAGAAGAGGTGAGATATATGAATATCTCAATGAGTAGACAACATTTAAAGCATGTGAAAACTATAATGGTAACCTGTAAAGCATAATTGACATTTTCAAAATAAATAATAGTAAAACCATAATGAGTAATTTAAAGATGTAGCGAAGTTTTCAAATGTATAACAATATTATAATATTAAATCAATGTATAAAATCTGTAAAGTAAATCAGGTTACGTATAGTTGGGCTCCAACTTACTGTCATGCAAAAGAATATATCCACGAAATAAACCAGGCAATATCTATGTAGGCATACTAGTAGCCGGCCCCAAAGGCCAATACCACCATAGGACACCCCAAAGGCATATGTGTTGCTATGATGTGCCCCCAAAAGGCTAATATAAAGGGATAGGGACTCTGGAGGTGGCTCCCACCACAAAGGCGTAGCACGCAGCTCCCATACCCCAGTCTAATATCACAGAATTAGGACTCTAGAGGTGGCTCCCGCCACAAAGGCGTAGCACGTAGCTCCCATATTCCGATCAAGGGTATAATATCATACATTAAGTCAGGTGGAGCCAAAACCATGTACGTCAAATTCTATGCATAATCATATTTCATAAATCAACCAACTTACTCGATTTAATATTTGTTGAAATAAATGTACTTTAATAACAAATCAATTCATATGATTATATATCGTATATACGTTTAATACGTAAAATAAATATCATGCTAAAAAAAATTATAATTATAATTAAAGAAATTTCAAATAACTATAGTTGTCATCTACTCACAATCCTTGAGATGATCTCACTGTACACCTCGATCTGAAACTTCGGGATCCACAGGTGACTTCGGATCTACGTGGCCTAGAGATTAACGATAATTAGTATCTATACATGCTCAAAGCATTATACAATTATGAATGCAACTTAAGTCTCATTAATCTACCCCATAGTCAATACTAATTTCTCATACTCAAAACAACATATCCTTAATTTTTAATATCATTTCCATAATCATTTTCTCCATAATTCAACTCCATATTCATGTCCTTATCAAATTCCTTTCTAGTACTCCATGCCTTAGAGATTTTCATAATCCATAACCATCATTTAGTACTATATTTCTCTTAAGCAATAAATTCCTTACTATCAAGCTAGATTAGAAAATCATAACTTGAGTTTGGTAAGGAATTTTGAAGTGATTCCAATTGTTTTATTTCAATAAATAAGTATAATCTATGAAGAAAATAACTAAATTAGACAGTTAGAACAAAATCTTGATCAAATTTGATAAATCCCGAAACTATGCAGAAACAGGGGTCAACACAGAACAGCCAACTTCAACGGAATTTTCTTTTTAACCGCTTATTGGTTTTGGGTGATTCAAAAACCCAAATTCTCCTATTGAAGTCTAGTTTCTAGGAAAAATATCAAAAAAATACAAACCCAGAAAATCCGAACAACAAGCATGCTCAACTTTCCCTGTTTTGCTTTTTCTTCCCATTTTCTTGTTCATGCTTTCAAATCCTTTTAATTCTTACCAAAGGTGAGTAAAACGCATACTTAATAGATGGATTTCAGACCTTAACATGTTTATGGAGCTAAGATCTTAGCATGCTCAAGTAGAATATCTAAAGAAAAGGAAGAATTTATCAAGAAACTAACCTTGGATGTGATTGTTGTTGAGATTTTAGTGGAATACTTGAAGAGAAATGTTGGAGGAGATGAAGAGAATTTGAGAGAATGAGAGGGGAGGGTGGCCAGCTAGCTCATAAAGAAATGAAGAAAATTTTCTAGAAATTTCAAGATAATAAGATGACTAAAAGATATTTTTCAACTTTTGGTATACTTGCCCATTGGTCCCTCAACTTTTTATAATAACCATTAAGCCCCTAAACTTTTTTTTTTGTTCAATTTGATCCTTTATTCTTTTAATTCCTTCACTTATAACTTCTTACCAATTTCCAAGTTTGTCCTTAAAATTTTTTGGATTTAACTTTACATGATTGTACGTAACCTCGGTTGTTACAACTTACCCCCCTTAGAAAAATTTCGTCCTTGAAATTTGCCTACCAACTTGATTGAACAAGTGAGGATATTGAGTCCGCATATCTTCATCCCTTTCCCATGTAGCTTCTTCATATGAATGATTCCTCCAAATAACTTTCACTAATGGAATAGTCTTAGTCCTTAGAACTTTGTCTTTTCTATCCAAAATCTCAACCGGTTGCTCTTCATAAGTTAAATTTTCCTCAATTTCCATAGGCAAGTCCTTCAATATATGTGAAGAATCGAAAATGTACTTTCAGAGCATAGAAACATGGAACACATTATGAATTCGTGATAATTCTTCCGGTAAGGACAATCTATAAGCAACTGGGCCAATCCGTTCAATGATCTCATAAGGCCCTATTTATCGAGGACCCAACTTTCTTCATCTTCCAAACCGGATTACTCCCTTCTAAGGAGTCACTTTCAAAAACACCATATCACCAACTTCAAACTCTAAATATTTTCTCCAATTATCTGCATAGCTCTTTTGTCGATCTTAAGCTATTTTTATCTTTTCCCAGATTACCTTAACTTTGTCTGCAGTCATCATAACAATTTCTGGACCTAGCAATTTCCTTTCATCTGTATCATCTCAACACACCGGAGTTCTGCACTTCCTTCCATACAAAGCTTCAAACAGAGCCATGTCGATGCTGGACTGATAACTATTGTTATATGCAAACTCTGCTAGAGGCAAGTGTTCATCCCAGTTCCTTTGAGTTCCATAATACAAGATCTGAGCATATCTTCCAGAATTTGAATTGTCCGTTCAGATTGTCCATCCGTCTGGGGATGAAAGCGGTACTAAACTTGAGTTTAGTGCCCATAGCATTCTGCAAACTTGGTCAAAATCGAGATGTGAATCGGGGGTCTCGATCAGATACAATCGATACTGGGGCACCATGTAACCTAACAATTTCGTTCACATAAAGTTTAGCCAGTCTTTCCATGGAAAAAGTCTTCTTGACTGGCAAAAAGTGAGCTGATTTTGTTAAACGATCAACAATCACCCAAATGCTATCATAACCAGACTGCATTATTGGCAATCCCGAAACAAAATCCATAGCAGTATCTTCCACTTCCATTGAGGAATAGGTAGGGGGTTCAATTTCCCTAAATGTTTTTGATGCTCGGCTTTAATTTGTTGGCATACCAAGCATCTAGAAACAAACTCAGCTATGTCCCGTTTCATACCTTGCCAGCAATAATGTTCTCTTAAGGTTCGATACATCTTCACACTACCGGGATATAACGCGTATGGTGCATTATGAGCTTCCTCCAAAATCACCTTCCGGAGTTCTTCATCCTGAGACACGCAAAGCCTATTTTTCATTATCAGTACATCATCATCCTTTATTTGAAAGTCAATCCTCACATCGTCCCTTACTTTTTGCTTTAACTTTACCAGCATAGGGTCATTATTCTGTGCTTCAAGTATCCAATCAATATGAATCAGTTTAACCTTCAAGTGGGCTGTTAGGAGATCATTCTCATCAATCATCAATTCTAAAGGTAAAGACTTAAACTCATTTTGTAAGGGTTTCTGAATCGCTCGAATATGAGCAAGAGAACTAGAAGACTTTCGACTAAGAGCATCGGCCACTACATTGGCCTTTCCTGGGTGGTAGTCAATTACACAGTCATAATCTTTTATCAATTCCAAACATATCTTTTGCATCAAATTTAGTTCCTTCTGATCTATCAGATATTTCAGACTCTTATGATCAGTGTAGATTGTACATTTTTCTCCAAATAAATAATGCCTCCAAATTTTTAGTGCAAATACCACTGCCGCCAACTCTAAATCGTGAACGAGATAGTTCTGCTCATGCTGTTTCAGTTTTCGAGAAGCATAAGCTATCACCTTCTCATGTTGCATCAAAACGCAACCCAAACCTAGCCTTGAGGCATCACTGTATACCACAAAGCTTCCAATCCCTGATGGTAGTGTAAGAACTGGTGTTGTTGTCAATCTATGCTTGAGCTCTTGGAAAGCTTGCTCACATTCGTCAGTCCACTCAAACTTAGCATGCTTCCTTGTTAGTTTTGACAAAGAAGAGGCAATCATGGAAAATCCTTCCATGAATCTTCGATAGTACCCTGCCAATCCGAGAAAGCTTCTAACTTCTGTGACATGCGTGAGTCTTTCCCAAGCAACTACAGCTTCTATCTTTTATGGATCCAAAAAAATCCCTTCCTTAGATACTACGTGATCAAGGAATGCTACTTTGTCCAGCCAGAATTCACACTTGGAAAATTTAGCATAAAGTTGCTTTTCACGCATAGTCTGTAGCACCGTTCTCAAATGGTTTACATGATTATCCTTATTTTTGGAATAAACTAGGATGTCATCGATGAACACAATAACAAACTTATCTAAGTAGGGTCGAAACACCCTATTCATCAAATCCATAAAGACTGCAGGTGCATTAGTTAGCCCAAAAGGCATAACTAAAAATTCATAATGACATTATCGAGTTCTGAAAGGAGTCTTTGGAATATCAGATTCTTTGATCTTCAATTGATGATAACCCGACCTTAGGTCTATTTTGGAGAACACACTTGCATCTTACAACTGATCAAACAAGTCATCAATCCTTGGCAAAGGATACTTATTCTTAATGGTGACCTTGTTCAGTTGCCGGTAGTCGATACACAATCGTAAAGATCCATCATTTTTCTTTACAATAAAACCGGTTCTCCCCACGGTGAAGTACTAGGCTGAATGAAACCTCAGTCAACTAGGTCTTGTAATTGCACTTTCAATTTCTTTAGCTCCGAAGGTGCCATTCTATAGGGTGCCTGAGAAATAGGAGCACTGCCAGGGATTAAGTCGATAGTAAACTCCAATTCCCTGTTAGGAGGTAAACCGACCAATTCTTCAGGAAAGATCTCAGGAAACCCTTTGACCACAGGTATAGTTTCCAACTTTGCCTCATGTATGTCCTTGTTAATCACATAAGCAAGGTAAGCAGAATACCCTTTCTGCAAGTATCTATTGGCTGCCATCTTGGAGATAAGGCAAGAAGGTAAAACTTTTCTTTCTCCTTGAAAGGTAAACTCCAAGTCTCTCGACTTCTTAAAAGTCACAGTTTTGGAAAAGCAATCAATCACTGCATTGTGTTTAGACAACAAATCCATTTCCAAAATCACATCAAAATCATACATTCCTAATGGAAACAAATTAACTGGTAATTCATGCTCCTGAACCATAACGGTACAATCCGGATAAACCACATCAATTTTCAAAGTTTCTCCCACTGGGGTACTAACAACCATATAGATTTCTAACCTCCTAGACTCTCTACTCAAATGCATGACATATGAATTAGCAACAAAAGAATGAGTTGCACTTGGATCTATTAAGATCCTAGCATTTGCCTTAGAAATTGGGAGAGTACCTGTAACCACTTCAAGAGTAGCCTGAGCCTGTTGTTGGGTCATAGCATAAATTATGGCTACAATTCGAGGTCTACCAGGCTATCCACTCTGTCGAGGGCTAGTAGATGAACCAACTTGAGATTGTGCCACAATTCTATCTCTAACTGTTGTAGGCTGAGGTGCAGCAGTAGGTTGGGTCCTTTCCCTTTGACCCACTGATAACTGACTAGTAACTCGTTCTCCAGCTTGGGACAATCCCGTTTCATGTGTCCTGATTCTTTGCAGTAAAAACACACACCCTGTAGTCTCCAACATTCACCAGGATGATTCCTCCCACAATGGGGACACCGAGAATAAGTCAATGTACGAGGTCCTCATAACCTCCCAGGCAGCGATCTAGTCTGCTGTTGAGGTCCGATGATAAATCTTCTAGAAGAACCACTAAAAAGTTTTCTGTTTAATCCCTCTTTAAATCTTGAGGGTTTGTAACCACTGACACTGCTCTCTAGATAACTTTTCTTAGGCTTCACGTCCTAACTGGAGGACTGCCCTTTTCTTTTTCTGAACTTCTCTTCTCTATCTTTCATTTTTTTCAAATTCTGTTTAGCTTTGATTGCCATGTTGACCCATTTATTAAAGTCATCCGTATCCAGGGTCGTCAACCTATCTCGAATAGTAACATGTAGCCCATCTTGGAATTTCTTGCATCTGTCAGCATCGTTGGCTACTACTGATGGAGCAAATTCTGATAGTTCGCTAAATTTTTGCTCATACTCTGCTACTGACATACTACCCTCTTCTAAATTATAAACTCAGACCATTTCTTTTCCCGCAAGGCCCAAGAATAGTAATTTTTCTTCAAACTCTCTTCGAAAGTTTGCCCAGGTTATGGCAGGACGTCCAACATACCTTTGCACTATAGTTTTCCACCATGTGTGTGCATGATCCTCTAAAAAGTGCACTGCACATGGTAACCTCATAGGCTCGGGAATCTGAAGAGTAATGGAAGTAGTCTCAATTTTTTGTAGCCATGACCAGGCTAAATCTGATTCCAAAGATCCCGTGAAAATCTTGCAACCCATATTCTTCAGATCTTTACAGTAATCAACTATCTCCTTTTTAGTAGGGGCAGCCAAAACGGGAATTACTCTTGCCAAGGCCGCAACTGCCTCAGCTAAATTAAGACCAGCTGCTGAGGATGCAGCAACAGAAGATGAACCAGCAGCTGAAGCTTGTTCTTTGATTTGCTCATCGATATTCTCATTTCTATTCCTATCCCTATTTTGGGGTAGGGGATTGATTCTAGGCCTTCCTCTTCGACATGGTGGCATCGTGTCTGATTTCCTACACAAGTGACAATATTTTAATACTTCAACAAACAGTTTCTAAGTCTACAGGACCTATAACCTTGCTCTGATACCAAATTGAAACACCCTGTCCGGATAATCTATATAAAATCCGGCAGAGTTTCCTTTCTATCTCAACTATAACCCTCCTGCAAATAACACTCAATTCATATCCTCAACCAGCAATATTTCTCAATACTATTATATATTCATGCATATTCAAAAACTATCCATGATCGATTTATGCTCAAGTCAAAACATATTTATCTATTGTCTCATATCTTCAGATATATATAATATATCCAGAAGTAAACCTATCTCAGTAAGGTTTACTAGATAAAACATCAAGAGATCAAATCTTCTAAAAATTTAGATATGATGCCCACCACGTCAATATACTCTTGAAGCGGAGAGTAGAGGAAAGCAGTAATCCCGACATCTAACTGTGTCCTGATAATGAGAAATAAGAAGAGGTGAGATATATGAATATCTCAATGAGTAGACAACATTTAAAGCATGTGAAAACTATAATGGTAACCTGTAAAGCATAATTAACATTTTCAAAATAAATAATAGTAAAACCATAATGAGTAATTCAAAGATGTAGCGAAGTTTTCAAATGTATAACAATATTATAATATTAAATCAATGTATAAAATCTGTAAAGTAAATCAGGTTACGTATAGTTGCGTTCCAACTTGCTGTCATGCATAAGAATACATCCATGAAATAACCAAGCAATATCCATGTAGGCATACTAGTAGCCGGCCCCAAAGGCCAATACCACCATAGGATGCCCCAAAGGCATATGTGTCGCTATGATGTGCCCCCAAAAGGCTAATATAAAGGGATAGGGACTCTGGAGGTGGCTCCCACCACAAAGGCGTAGCGCGCAGCTCCCATACCCCAGTCTAATATCACAGAATTGGGATTCTGGAGGTGGCTCCAGCCACAAAGGCGTAGCACGCAGCTCCCGTATTCCGATCAAGGGTATAATCTCATACATTAAGTCAGGTGGAGCCAAAACCATGTACGTCAAATTCTATGTATAATCATATTTCATAAATCAACCAACTTACTCGATATAATATTTGTTGAAATAAATGTACTTTAATAACAATTCAATTCATATGATTATATATCGTATATACCTTTAATACGTTAAATAAATATCATGCTAAAATATATTATAATTATAAATACAGAAATTTCAAATAACTATAGTTGTCGTCTACTCATAATCCTTGAGATGATCTCACTGTACACCTCGATCTGAAACTTCGGGATCCACAGGTGACGTCGGATCTACGTGGCCTAGAGATTAACGATAATTAGTATCTATACATGCTCAAAGCATTACACAATTATGAATGCAACTTAAGTCCCATTAATCTACCCCATAGTCAATACTAATTTCTCATACTCAAAACAACATATCCTTAATTTTTAATATCATTTCCATAATCATTTTCTCCATAATTCAACTCCATATTCATGTCCTTATCAAATTCCTTTCTAGTACTCCATGCCTTAGAGATTTTCATAATCCATAACCATCATTTAGTACTATATTCCTCTTAAGCAATAAATTCTTTACTATCAAGCTAGATTAGAAAATCATAACTTGAGTTTGTTAAGGAATTTTGAAGTGATTCCAATTGTTTTATTTCAATAAATAAGTCTAATTTATGAAGAAAATAACTAACTTAGACAATTAGAACAAAATCTTGATCAAATTTGATAAATCCCGAAACTATGCCGAAACAGGGGTCAACACAGAATAGCCAACTTCACCGAATTTTATCCTTTTAACCGCTTATCGGTTTTGGGTGATTCAAAAACAAAAATTCTCATATTGAGGTATAGTTTCTAGGAAAAATATCAAAAAAATACAAACCCATCTGTGACAAACCCAGAAAACCCGAACAACAAGCATGCTCAACTTCCCCTGTTTTGCTTTTTCTTCCCATTTTCTTGTTCATGCTTTCAAATCCTTTTAATTCTTACCAAAAGTGAGTAAAACTCATACTTAATAGATGGATTTCAGACCTTAACATGTTTATGGAGCTAAGATCTTAGCATGCTCAAGTAGAATATCTAAAGAAAAGGAAGAATTTATCAAGAAACTAACCTTGGATGTGATTGTTGTTGAGATTTTAGTGGAATACTTGAAGAGAAATGTTGGAGGAGATGAAGAGAATTTGAGAGAATGAGAGGAGAGGGTGGCCGGCTAGCTCATAAAGAAATGAAAAAAAATTTCTAGAAATTTCAAGATAATAAGATGACTAAAATATATTTTTCAACTTTTGGTATAATTGCCCATTGGTCCCTCAACTTTTTATAATAACCATTAAGCCCCTAAACTTTTTTTTGTTCAATTTGATCCTTTCTTCTTTTAATTCCTTCACTTATAACTTCTTACCAATTTCCAAGTTTGTCCTTAAAATTTTCGAGATTTAACTTTACATTATTGTACGTAACCTCGGTTGTTACAGCAAGGCTATCAATTCACCCTTTATTGATGACGACAATGTAGTCCCAATTTTAACCTTTTTTATCTCCTCACTACTTCCCAAATTTAACAATTCCAATAGCTCCTCATGAGGAAGTACTTGTTTCTCTTCTTGTTCTATTTTTCTTAATAAGTCCGAAGGTAGACCATAATCCTCAATATCTTTATCGGCCTCAAAATTACCCGTGCAAATGGGTCTCTCAAAATCAATTTCAGAATTACTGACAGGAAGGTCATCATATTCCGTATCCGTACACCTGTAAATAGGTGGGTAAGAAACAATATAGGAAAATATATATACAGTGAAAGAAAAACAAATAACATAAATCAAAGAATATGGAGACATCAAATATGAGGATAATGCATCGTGCTTGTCATTTATTGAATGAAAACTTTTAGACAAAAGCCCATTTCAAAAGAAATTCTTAATATCTTCGGGCAAAGGTATTTAAGATTTGTTTAAAAGCATTACATTGGAATAGACTTAAAGACTATGGGCAGCTCAGTCGCACTCCAATTGGTCAGTCTATATCCTGGTGGACAAGGTCGCACCATCCAGTTAGCATTCTCACTTTCAATTCTTTCCTCCTTGGTCATGTAGATCTCTATATCCTGTATCTGCTCATCCCTATTCACCTGGAATCTCTCGAAGGCTTGCTCAATCATTATAAGTACATCATCTGAATTCTTTTCTCCAAACAAAAAATCGGTCGAGCAAAAGCTGTGAAGGATTGGTAGGAATGTCATAGGCTCCCACTCAATATCCATACCCGTGAGACGGGCCATCCTCCTTTGCCGGTTTTTTTCAACTTGTTTTCTCTTCTCATGGGCCTTCGAAAGATATCCTAAGCCAAACCGGTCATTCTTTCCCACAATTTCAATTGCCCGGGCCATCCCTGAAGATACTTTTCGAGATCTTTACCAGCCCGGCAACCCTTTCCTACGGTAGTCCTCACTCCCAATCTTGTATTCTTGGACCATTTCGGTTTTGGAATTTTTTTGTTCCTCAGCTACGAATATTGCATTCACAAACTCCAAGGATCAGAAAGAGCATTCCACAGCCTCCTCATTTGTCTCAATGTAAGGGGAACCAGTAGATGCAAAGGCTATGATGTCCTTTTGTCCCGATACAGTGACTAAACGTCCCTCCATAACAAATTTCAACTTTTGGTGGAGAGATGAGGGTACAGCCTCTGCTGAATGTATCCAAGGTCTTTCTAACAAGCAATTGTAGGATGGGGTAATATCCATGACATGGAAATTAACCTTATTGGTGCAAGGACCTATCTTCATCGGGACCTCGATAGTTCCCATTAACTCTCGTTTAGTTCCATCAAAAGCTCTAACCACCGTGCAACTTGGCAGCATATAAGAAATATCAACAGGCAACTTGGATAAGGTTGCCAAGAGTAGCACATTTAATGAAGAACCGTAATCCAAAAGGACCCTCGATAATATATGCCCTTTGCAGGTGGTTGTTATGTGAAGAGCTTTGGTTGATCCGATACCATTGGGTGGTATGTCATCATAATTGAAATAGATATGATCGTCTGCTGCAATATTTCCCACCAACCTATCTAGTTTTTCCACCGATATGTTGTTGGCAACATATGCCTAATTCAAAACTCTCAACAAGGCATTTCGGTGTGGCTCTGAATTCAGTAGCAAAGATAGGATTGAAATTCCTACTGGCTGACGCTACAGTTGCTCAACCACACTATACTCACTATACTTTATGAACTTTAAAAACTCACAAGCTTTCTTTTCATTCACCGACTCTTTTATCTTATTAACCGGGGCTGACCCCCTCTCTACTTCTTTTGACGAATCCATCTCAATAAGGATTGGTTCAGCTGCCTTCTTCCCTTTATCCATTCCTCTATCCTTCCTCGTTGATCCCCGTTCAACAACCTCAGGGGCATAACATCTTCCACTTCGTGTTAAGTGCCCTACACCTGTGATATCTTGCTGACTAGAAGACCTTGGCCTAACCATGCTGCAGTCATACTTCCATGGTGCAGCTGTGTTTTCCTTTTATGAGAAGGAAGAAGGCAAATCTATGATTAACTTAGGCACAATTTCCTCAATAATCGGCATAACTTTCTCTTATGGTTCATCGTAATAGATAATCAAAGGTCTTCCTATTCTATAGCCAGCTGTATTCTCAATAACCTCTAGTTCCTCCTCTATTTCTTCATAAAACTGGGCCTGCCCCTCATCCATCATCTTTTGGACTTTAGCCAGAAAGTCCCCGCAGTCATGTATGCTATGACCTCTAAATTTATGGAACAGGCACCAATTCTGCACCCTCTTTGGAACCATTTTTAAACTGTCTACATCCCCCACCATTCATGCCCTAACCATCTCGACCCATACTGTTAACATTGGAGTCTTGACTTCATCGACATTTCTTTTTACCCTTCTGACATCCCCTGTCCATACTGCATTTACCTGATTCTCAGCATGATCGGGCAATGGATTTCCTGCTACATTCGGCCCATTCCTTGTCCCGAATACACAACCACAGTGTTGATTAGGCTTTGGACTTTCTTTTTAAAGGCCAGGCTATCTTTAGTCGAATGTCCTTGAATTTATGCGTGATACGTGAAGTTGGTATTTGCATTGTACCACCTTGGATATGGCGGTGTCAGAGGTTTGAGGTATACGGGTGCAACAAGTTGACCCAGCAACAGTTTGGGATATAGCTCACCATAAGTGGTAGGAATCGGATCAAATTGGGGTTTTTTATCATTCCTTGGTGAACGTTGGTCATTGCATCCAACTCCTTGAGTGTCTGGGACAGTGTTTTCGGGAAGCGCTGTAGACACCTAATTTTGTCCGGACCACAAAATAAGGTATGTTTTCTTCCTAAATTGATGATTCAGAATGCAAAAAGGCTTTTCTCACTCTGCAGGTGGTACTCTGAGACTTATTCTAAGAAAGCGGACAAAAAAGTCAAACTCAAAAAAGTCAACCTCGAAAAAGTCAATCCGAGAAAAGTAAACCCCAAAAATGTCAACTACTAAAAAAGTCAACCCACTTTCAAAATCAATATTTGAATTTCAATTGAAAGATGGTGAAAGAATTTTGATAATTTGAGGTCTACATTGAATGATATAGAGGTCGGAAGTTCGGCTACGGAATCTCAATAAAAAGAAAACCCTAGTTCGAGAAATTTGGGGAAAAGTGCTTGAACGATCAAATTGGTCGAAATTGAAGGTCCCAAATGAAAGATAAGCACTGACTGCGGGTAATGGAGAAGCTACTTGAAAGAAAAACCGAAAGAAAAGTCAATTCGGAAGAAAACCAAGAATTAGGGTTTTTGGTGGATTTTGGTAAAATTTGGAAGAATTACAGAAATAGCCCGATTCGGTAAAACTAAAGCCCCTAATTGATGAGGAATGGTTAAACAAGAATAGCCCAAGGCTCAGTTTGAAGAAAATCTGAAAATCGAACTTGTTTTGAGCAAAACCGGGCTTCGGAGGCAAAAGGGCAAAATTGGAAAATTTGGGAAAAATAGCAAATAAACTCCAAAAATTCTGAAAATTTGAAGATCTCATTCTTAAATCATTTCGAAGAGATTGGAAAAATAAAATCTTGATTCGTAGTTCGTTTGCAAAATGGCCAAATCCCGGGTCTATTGTGTAGAAATTCAAAAGGATAAATCCCAAAAAAAATTAGTAAATAAGCTCCAAAAATTTTGAAAATTTGCAGATCTCATTCTTAAATTATTTGGAAGAGATTGGTGAAAGAAAATCTTGATTCAGAGTTCGTGTGCAAAATGGCCAAATCCGGGTCCACTATGTAGAAATTCAAAATGATAAATCCTGGAAAAATAGTAAATGAGCTCCAAAAATTTTGAAAATTTACAGATCTTATTCTTAAATTATTTGGAAGAGATTGGAAAAATAAAATCTTGATTCGGAGTTCATTTGCAAAATGGCCAAATCTTGGGTCCACTATGTAGTAATTCAAGCAAATAAATCCCAAAAAAATAGCAAATGAGTTCCAAAAATTATGAAAACTTCCAGATTACACTTTTGAATTATTTGGAATAGATTGGTGAAGAAAAATCTGGATTTGGAGCTCGTTTAAAATTGGTGAAAGTTTGGGTGCACAAAAGGGCAATTTTGGAAGAAAAAATCCAAATAAATAGCAAATGTACTCGAAATTTTTTGAAAACTTCCAGAATTCAATTTTTTATTATTTAAGAAGTACTAAAAAAATAAAATTTGAATTTGGAGTCCGTTTTCTAATTATTTAGGTTCGGGGGTCAAAAAGGTTATTTTATCGAAGAGACCGAAAAAGGCAAATTTGTAATTAAGAAAAATATGAAAGAAGAAGGAATTGTTGGGATTTTACCTCCTTTGATCAGCCAGCATAGTGGAGAAGAAGGAAGCTTGATCAATTTAATTCCTTGGTCACTATCAAGCTCTCATGCTACCACTAGTACCTTGCAAATGGTCCCCCTTCATCCAATGGCTTAAGTGCCTTGTAGAAAATTTGAATACACCATTCAATGGCTGAGATTAAATGCCAAGATGATATTTTTATTTGTCATGAAAGAACCCTCATCTAATGGCCAAGAATGGAAGAACACAACTCATCCAAAGATGGACATCCATTTGGCCAAGCAAAGAAGTGCATGGGATTGTTCCTTTTCATCCAATGGTTTAAGCAATGTACAAAGGCTGAGTACACATGTTAAGGGCTGGGATTAAATGCCAAGATGACATTTTTAAGTTGTCATGAAAGAATCCTCATCCAATGCCCAAGAATAAAAAAGCACAACTCATCCAAGGGTAGGCACTCAAAGGGCCAAGCAAAGGAGTGCATGGGGTTGGTCCTCTTTTTCATCTAAGGGCTGAGGTTATTACAAGGGCTGAGTACACATCTTAAGGGCTGCTACCAATTAGCAAGATGACATTTTTATGTCTTCATGAAAATATCTTAATCAAAGGGCCAAGATTGGAGGAGAAAAAGTGCAAAAAACCATCCAATGGTGGGCATGCCATTCGGTCAAGAGGAAGGAGGAAAGGGAATTTTTTATTTTTTCCCATATAGGCTGATCATTTAGGAGTGAAAGTCAGTAGCTAATTTAGAAAAGAAAAGGTTTTTGAAAGAGAAAAGAAAAGCTTTTGTTAAGGTAGCTATTCTACCATTGCTACTACATTTTTTTTCTTCTTCTTCCTTATGCTCTATTTCTTGTTTTCCATGTGATTTCCTATTATTTTTTTTACATCTTTCTTGTTATTCTTGCTTTTCAAAAAATAAATAAAACAATGGTTAGGCTTCATGATCTTGATGAAAATCAAGTGATAATGGTTAGGATGGGCTTTGTCCAATATACCAACCATGGAGCTCATCCCCATATTTTTTTTACCTTAGTTATTTTTTTTTATGATTTTGAGATTGAAAAGGCTTCATGAACTTGATTAAAATCAAGAGATAATGGTTAGGGGGCTTTGTCCAATGTACCAACCATGGAGCTCATCTCTTTGTTATTTATTTGCTTACTTTAACTTGCTTATTTTTATTATTGTTTATCTTTATGTATATTTATATTCTTGCTAACCATCTTGTTCTTTTGACTCATGTCATATTTTTGCATCTTGGCGCTATTGTCATATAGTTTAGGCCATTTCAATTTTTCATATCATCTTCCATAGCATTTAGTTAGGTCATTTTACATGACATTTCTCACAACACTTTGGTTCCTAAGCCATTAGGCCATGTGCATTTTCACTAAGCTTTAGGTCATTTTTCTAGGCCATTATATTTGCTATATCATTTAGACATCTAGGTCATTTTACATGTCATTTAGCTTTAGGCCATTTTTATTATTCCATGTCATTTAAGCATTAGGCCATTTTCATATGCCATGTTATTTTTCCATGACATTTAGACATTAGGCCATTTTCATATTCCATGACATTTCACATGTCATTTAGACATTAGGCCATTTTCATATGCCATGTCATTTCACATGTCATTTAGCTTTATGTCAATTTTTATTCCATGTCATTTTACATGTCATTTAAGCATTAGTCTATTTTCATATGCTATGTTGTTTTTCCATGACATTTAGACATTAGGCAATTTTCATATGCCATGTCATTTCCTATGTCATTTAGGCACTAGGCCATTTTCATATGCCATATTATTTTTCCATGTCATTTAGAGACTAGGTCATGCATATTAAGTTAGGATAGCATTTATTGTCATGCAAACTCATGCTAGGCATTTAGGTTATTTATGCCATGCATTTTCCATATCACTAGCCTTTAAACCATGCATTTCATGCATTCACTTTGTTGCATTTTCATGCATTCCATGTCATGCCACATGATTTATGACTTAGGCCAATCAATGGCTCAAAGTCATGCTCACTTGAGCATACTTGTGGAAAATTAAAGGGTTGTCAAATTGATTATTCTACCTTTGTGATTTTTGTACTTAGCCAACTTTTGTCCAAGGTTTTTAAATTTTTTATCTACTTTTGTAGGTCTTTAGGATGATCTCCAACAATTTTACTTTGATTTTTAAATGATTTTATCAAAGGCAAAAAAATGTGTTTTGGCAAAACAGTTTTTTCACCCAGTACTCGTACTTTCCCGATTTTTCTGGGCAGTCATCTTTAATCAGAAAATTAAGCCAATTTGTTTTCGTGTAGTTTCACATGTTCTGAGTCTCCATTATGTTTTTTATATTTTTTTGAATTTTAAAAAATAGGCTCAAAAATTGTGTGTCAAAACCGGACAGTAGAGGTAGATTTGAATTCAAAAGAAAAACAATGGTTGAATTTGGCTAAGGCATTTAGAAGGGGTTGGTTAGAAGCTTTAGCTACTATCTTAGGATAGTTTCTAAGCCTTTTAAAACTTTAAAAATGATTTTATAAATCTCGGGTTAAGGGTGGTCAAGTCCGGGATTTTAAACTTAGGAAATTAGAGCCATTTTAAAAGGGTTTGGTAGGGGTTTTAATCTTCATTCAATTTTTTTTTTTCAAACAATCACAAAGTATTTTGATTTTAGAAAATTTAATTTGACATATTTTCCTAAGGTAGCCGGATATCTTTTTAGATATACAAATTTCTTTAATTAAAGGAAAAAATACATTTTCATGCATTGCATTTTCCATGTCCATGCATACTATATAATATGTGATTTTTGATAATTTCTATGATATTATTATTATTTTGATTTACATTTTATGATGTTATATTGTTTGCCATATGGTTTTGAATATTTCATGCTATCCTATATTTTTTATTTAGTCATTTATTTTTGTCACATTATTTAGCATATACTTTGTTCATGCATTTTTATTTTATTTTCATGCATATTTTATGATAGCATTTTTTTATGTTTCATGTCTTTTCATGTCACTTAGATTATATTCTATGTCATTTAGATTATATTATTTAGAATATGCCATGTCATTCAAAATATGCCATATCATTTACATTTGCCATGTCATTTAAATCATTTTATTCCATTTAGAATATACCATGTTACTTAGGTTATTTCCTTTCATATAGAATATATTATGTCATTTAGGACATTTCATTTCATTTAGAATATTAGGTTATTTAAATCATTTCATTTCATCTCATTTAGAATATGCTATGCCTTTTGAATTATGTCATATCATTTAGGTTGCATTATATTATCTAGATTTTGCTATGTCATTTTATTTATGTCACACATGTTCATATTCATTTTTATTTTAAATGTTTTTTTTTTTTTAAAAATAATGATTTTCAATAAAAAAAAATAAAGATATTCCCGAGTTAAAATAATTCATGAGTTCTCTATCGGGTTTGCTGGAGGGAATATCATCAATTATCATTAATAAAGAAATATCTTTCTTTCAAAAAACGAGAATGATTCGGAAGATTTTCCAAATAAAAAAAAAATCTATATTTTGCCGATTTTGTCGGGGAATATAAGAAAATTTTGAATTAATAAATTTCGGATCATTTTCAAATAAAAATGGAATTATTTTTCTTTAAATTGGGAATTAACTTGAAATACTAAATTGAAAACCAACTTTTTACCGAGACTTGAGATAACACATGATTAATAAGGTACCGTTTTATACGGGCGTTGTGGGTGTGCAAACCCTTCCCCGCACGTAACTGAGTCCCGAACTGATTCGTCGATTTTCTCTGGTTTATAACGCAGACTTGAAATTGGTTTTAAAAAATATTTTAATTAATTTTAAAATGTTTTATAAACCGATTTTAATAGGTGGCCGATCACACCTAGCCAAAAAAGATTGGTGGCGACTCCATATCTTTTTCGAGGTTGTTTTCAAACCCTCATTTTATTTTCAAGAGGAATTAAGTCGTCACTTCCTTTATTATCTCAATGTCACACTTAATGAGTAATAAAGTCTCACGACGAGACTTGTTATTTTTTAGGTTGCGACAAGGGTTATCTGTGGGGATATACCAGTTGGAAACGACTATTGTGGCATATTGGTATAAGGGAATGGATTTTGGGTAAGGTGGTTCACATTGGGGTAGTAAGGATTATACCCCGGGTAAGGTGTATAGGGTGTAGGAGGTTCATAAGATGTAGTAGGAGTATAGGGCCTTGGTGGTGTATATGGTGTGGGAGGTGTATATGGATATTGGTTGATACTAACTGCGTGGTTCTCCTCTTTCTTCCTAGCAGGGAATACCTTTTTCGGAGTAGCAGACTCACCCCTTTCCATTTTCTCATTCTTAATGGCAGACTCTATCATCTCCCCGCGGATTCGAATCTTTGACTTTTAAGTCAATCAGGATTGGATCGGAGTTGATCTCGTATCGATTCGAACGGGTTATCAGGTTCGAGCGTGCTTTGTGAACTCTAGTTGTTGTCACTACAAACAATTTGCCATATACCGACGCTTACCTATAGTGACGGTATCAATCCGTTGGTAAAAAGGATCTATAACGACGGATTTTGGTTACCGTCAGAATATACATAACCTATACCGACGCTCGAATTAACTGTCGCTATAGACATACATATACCGACGGATAATGAAAAACCATTGGTATAGGTGTAATTTTTACCGGCGGTGTTTTCTTTTCGTCTGTATATTTTCCATATGACCTGCTTTTTTTTTTTGGCGGTGAATTTCATTTTTTTTCTTTATTATTTTATTTTATTTTTAATTTATTGAACCTATAGCAACGGATCATTTATTTCGCCCGTCGATATAGGACCGAATGATATTTAGGGTTTTGTTTCTTTCCTTTTGGTCAGTTCTCTCTTTCCAGTTTATGTTCTCTTTCTCTGTCTTCAATTTGCTAATTATTCTGCTAAACCTTTACCAATTTCGTCTGTGAAATCCTCATTCTCCTTGCAGTTTTGTTATATATTTGAATTAGGGTCACAAACGCCAAAAACCCCTCCGACATCCTTCACTTTGCTTCCATCCCTGCTTCAGCTTCAAATCAACATCAACATTTCTGACTTCCGACTGTTCATTACCAGTAAACTCTTACTCTCCATCAACACTTCTATTTACCAATTTGATGGAGACTCAATTAAGAGTTGTAAACCCAAGTGCAGGTTATGTTCAAGTAATAAATTCTCGGGTGTCCGAGGTCGAACCACAGGGAAGCGTACTAGTAAGTATAAGTTTATAAATATATATGAAAAAGAAAATAAACAAGATATTAGGGAATCAATAACAAAGAAAGTAAACAAGATATTAGAGAACAAAATAAACAAAATAACATAAAAGCAATTAAACAAGATATAAAAAAACAATAAGAAAGGATGTTGAGGTTAGAGAATCCACTCTTGGTGTTACGCTAAGATTAATCTTGTTTTATTACACAATTGAAATCCACACATAAAGGAGGTTCCAATCGGAAGGTTTAGCAATTCAGTCCAAATTGTCCAACGTCCATAGCATATGATATTATGTTCATTTGGTGTCCTCAAAACTCATAAAAAGAGTCCAAGCATTCCTTATGCCAAGGTATATGTCTACAACAAATCAAGGTTATGAAACCAAGCATTTACTGTGCCATTTTCATTGTCAATAATGAATCAAGATCTCTACTTTGCAAGTATGATTTTAAACCAAAAGAAAATATTATCTATACTAGTGTTTATAAATGATGATTCATTTTAGCTCATGTTTAAGAGACTAACCTTAGCATTTACCAAGAGCTTCACCTCATCACCTCAACAATATGATTAGCAACACATACTAAAAATGAAAAGAAATGTAAGAAGCATAAGTAAATAAAGAAAAAAAAAAACTAGAGAAAGGAAAGAAAAAGAAAAAGAAAACTTAGAGAATTTTATTACAATGGCTAATATCCTACCAATGTATAATGTATCCCAATACTCATCCAAGGCCTTCTATTTATACACATTTTGGAGGGCTAAATTACAAGAGACAAGCTTTACAAATTTCAAAGGTAGGTATAATAGGTGGGTGCATTTTTCTAACAATTTTCGTCATATTGTATGACAATTCTGATCAGCCAGCTTGATGGTCGATTTTGTCAATGTTGGCGGCTCGATCTGATAAAATTGTCTTCTAGAAAAATATACCCCTATCAGTTACGGATCCATAGCCGTTGGAATCAGCACATTTGCTGATGTGGATAAGAAGATATGGGCAAAATACGAAAACAGGTCAGCACAGACGTCATTGCACATTAGCCAACTTGATGGTCGATTTCACTAGGGAAAACGACTCCGTTTCAAGAAGTGTAAAACATGAAAAAGATAGATATGCCTCTTAGCTTTGCACGGCTACAAATTTCAGCCTTATTGCTTCAGTGAAACTCGAGATATAGCTGATATGGTAAACGGTGTCGGAACTGGAACTGAACTGGATTTGCCCTTAATTCTAGTAATCTGAAATCACTCAAAGAAACTTGTGAAAAACACCAAATTACATAAAAATATAAAAGATCATAAACACAAGTAGACTAAGCAATAATAACTCGTATTTGACACAAAACAATAATAAAACATAACTAAAAACTATATAATTATACGAGTTATCACACCCCCACACTTAGATTGTTGCTAGTCCCTAGCAACGACTCAATAAAAATAAAATAAGAAAATCTAATCTAATCCATTTTCGTTGGAAATCACGGTGACACTTAGCATGTGACACAAGCTGATGGAGACTCAATTAAGAGTTGTAAACCCAAGTGCAGGTTATGTTCAAGTAATAAATTCTCGGGTGTCCGAGGTCGAACCACAGGGAAGCGTATTAGTAAGTATAAGTTTATAAATATATAAGAAAAAGAAAGTAAACAAGATATTAGGGAATCAACAACAAAATAAGATAAACAAGATATTAGAGAACAAAATAAACAAAATAACATAAAAGAAATTAAACAAGATATAAACAAAACAATAAGAAAAGATGTTGAGGTTAGAGAATCCACTCTTGGTGTTATGCTAAGATTAATCTTGTTTTATTACACAATTAAATTCACACATAAGGGAGATTCCAATCGGAAGGTTTAGCAATTCAGTCCAAATTGTCCAACGTCAATAGCATATGATATTATGTTCATTTGGTGTCCTCAAAACTCACAAAAAGAGTCCAAGCATTCCTTATGCCAAGGTATATGTCTACAACAAATCAAGGTTATGAAACCAAGCATTTACTGTGCCATTTTCATTGTCAATAATGAATCAAGATCCCTACTTTGCAAGTATGATTTTCAACCAAAAGAAAATATTATCTATACTAGTGTTTATAAATGATGATTCATTTTAGCTCATGTTTAAGAGACTAACCTTAGCATTTACCAAGAGCTTCACCTCATCACCTCAACAATATGATTAGCAACACATACTAAAAATGAAAAGAAATGTAAGAAGCATAAGTAAATAAAGAAAAAGAAAACTAGAGAAAGGAAAGAAGAAAACTTAGAGAATTTTTTTACAATGGCTAATATCCTACCAATGTATATTCTATCCCAATACTCATCCAAGGCCCTCTATTTATACACATTTTGAAGGGCTAAATGACAAGAGACAAGCTTTACAAATTTCAAAGGTAGGTATAATAGGTGGGTGCATTTTTCTAACAATTTTCGTCATATTGTATGACAATTCTGATCAGCCAGCTTGATGGTCGATTTTGTCAATGTTGGAGGCTCGATCTGATAAAATTGTCTTCTAGAAAAATATACCCCTATCAGTTACGGATCCATAGCCGTTGGAATCAGCTCATTTGCTGATGTGGATAAGAAGATATGGGCAAAATACGAAAACAGGTCAGCACAGACGTCATTGCACATCAGCCAACTTGATGGTAGATTTCACTAGGGAAAACGACTCCGTTTCAAGAAGTGTAAAACATGAAAAAGATAGATATGCCTCTTAGCTTTGCACGGCTACAAATTTCAGCCTTATTTCTTCAGTGAAACTCGAGATATAGCTGATATGGTAAACGGTGTCGGAACTGGAACTGAACTGGATTTGCCCTTAATTCTAGTAATCTGAAATCACTCAAAGAAACTTGTGAAAAACACCAAATTACATAAAAATATAAAAGATCATAAACACAATTAGACTAAACAATAATAACTCGTATTTGACACAAAACAATAATAAAACATAACTAAAAACTATAAAATTATACGAGTTATCACACCCCCACACTTAGATTGTTGCCAGTCCCTAGCAACGACTCAATAAAAATAAAATAAGAAAATCTAATCTAATCCATTTTCGTAGGAAATCACGGTGGCACTTAGCATGTGACACAAGCCTTTAAACCCCTAGGTGTCCCTAGTGGGCGAGTTTAGTCTCGTGAGGGTTTACTAGGACGATACCCACAAACATTGAAGACATAAGAAAAACTAAAAATAATAATTATAACTAATCCTTCCAATATAAATTAGAGATAATCATTGGACAAGTCTTAAAAAATAATCAATAGCTTAAAGAAATTCACAAAAAATCTTGCTTGAATGTAAATAAATGAGTTAAGCCAATATTAACATAACATATTTCAATCAAAATAGTGCATATTCAAACTTAATCTCAACTTCTCACATGGGATACTCTCTTGATTTTCACTCTTTAAAGTAGTGGTAAAGTGTTTACACTCAATCAATCTCATGAAAACACTTCTACCATATGCTTGCTTGTCCATTTATTCTCCACTATTTAGATCATACAACTTCATAAATCAAGAGGTCTTTATTCAAGGTTGTAATGGGGCCAAAGGGTTATAATGTGGTTAAAGAACAAAAGGATAAAGATATCACAAAGGTTCCAAAGAGTTCATAGATTTTAGAGACATAATAAGATCATACAAATAAAACTTCTCAAAACTCTTATAAAGCACATAATAACATAGGCTAAATATTCATGTTGAGCCTTTGCATCATTCTAACCAACTTTGTAACATCTTTTTCTAGAAGTTCAAGAGAAGATTTTTTTTTTTTTTAATATGGGAATGTATTTGACAATGATCCCTTTCTTTTTCTCTTGACTTTTTCTTTTCTTTTCTTCCCCCACACTTATCTTTTGTTTCTTACCCAAATTTTCAACTAAAAATATCCCTTGTTTTTTTGCAATATGTCTCAAAATATAAAATCCATCTTTAGAACAAGGGTAAGGATATAAGTATATTTAGGCTAGGTGTAAGTTGTGGTTACCAATAAAACAGCATATTTAATGTAGGCTCAAATTGGCTCACTAGTGGGGATGTTCTCGTAGAACATTAATAATGGATAGCTGTTTGGCTCTGGTTATAATCCTAATGCCTCTATCATATTCATTTTGTCACATGTATCAATATAGTCTCAAACGGTTTAAAGCAAGTTCTAGAGAATCATGTAATCATAAGAGCACTCAAGAAAGAAATTAGATTGATTTGTATAATGCATCAATCATTATAGGCTCAAAAACTCACAAGGATGATTATACAAGTCAGATTAAGTCTAAACATGCTTCTTTCTCAATCAACATATCATATTAACATTGGCTCATAAAAAGGTTGATATCAAGCTCAATTCTCATGAAAATCTTCTCACTAATAAATCCGTTTTAGACTTATGCAATTCATATCTCATTATAGTATTGAAAGTAACTAAAACACACTAAAAACACACTAAGTCTAAACATGCTTTTTTTTTTTGAAGAAGAAGAAGAAGATTAAATCAAACTGACAAGGTATGTCTCAAGTCTCCCTTACTCAGACCTTGTTCAGAATGAATACTTCTAAATGTCTTAAAACACAACAATTTTTTTTTTTTTAAATTAGCAAAATATGTCCCTTACCCCCTACTAAAATATGACATTGTCCCCAATGTCAAATTTTAAAGGTAGAATTTAGGAGATATTACCTGCAGAGGTTGCTAACCACTTATTATAACTGAGACACAACAAGCAAAATGTTAGATAATGTCACAAAGACAAAGTGCAATCCACTCCTTGCTCGTCCATATCTCTTTTTCTTTTTCCGAGCGTTTGCGAAACAACCGTAGCAGATAAACACTCATAAGCTTGGAGCTTTTTGAGTAAATCTTCAATGGTTGTAGCAGAAATTATGGTTCTCCTTGCCTCTGAAAACATGAATCCATTATCCACAGCATTATCTAAATATGAAAGCAAATTACTAAAATAACCATTAATATTAAGCAAACCAATGGGTTTCTTATTTGTGACCAAAGATGACCAAGAAGCCACGCAAGCTATTTCTTCCAATGTACCTAGACCTCCTGGTAAAGCAATGAATGCATCGGCAGAATGGTACATGATTGTCATCCGTTCAGGGATACTCCAGACTTGTATTTCCTTACCCACGGTAGGTCCACAAAAATCTGTGAATAGTTTTGGCACGATTCCTAGAACTGGACTTCCTCCGGCGTGTGCTGCTGTAGCGACTGCTCCCATTAAACCCGTACTACCGCCTCCATAAATCAACTGGATCTTTTGTTGGGCAAGTATTACTCCAACTCTTATGGCTTCATCAGCGAATATGTTATTTTTCCCTGGATAAGCACCTCCAAAGACACAAATTTTTTTAATGCGTTGGGACGAAGTACTTTCCATTTTTTTTTTCGAGTGCCTGAAAGAGAATGAGTACATGGTGTAATATATAGAGGACTGAGTAGTGAATCAGACAAGAGTAATAATGTCGCCGAAAGTGTATCTGACCTGTCAGAAGAAAATGTTAACCTAACAAAAGATTTTTGCGTGATTTCAGGAAGAAAATCAAAAAGAGAAGAAAAATCAACCGCAAAAGTCAAGAGTATTAATGTCGCCGAAAGTGTATTTGGCATCTTCCTCTGGTTTTACGTCCAGAAACGGCTTAAACGCCTTCTATGAGTCGAGGATATGCTTCCCATCCAGTTTTCTTACAAGCTGGCAAACAGGGTCTTTTAACATCAGATTCCCAAGATGTTGCCATTCCCTTTGGAATTGCGGCCATAAATCAAGAATTTCTCTTTGTACGTCTCCACTAGGATGCGTCTCAAGAGAAAGTTGGATATTACCCAAATTCTTCTTACTCAGTCCATCCTTAATGAATTCAATTTTATCATCTCGATTAGAGGACGGAATCCCAATAGAACGACATTTACCGTTACACGTCCATCGTGCACATGGTAGGAGTTGTATTAGAAAGATTACCTGAAAAAGTTTCACAATAAAATCTAACTAAACGACGAGATCTAAAATCACGTCGCCAAACAAGCATAAAACAAAGTTAATATACAGATTAGGCGGTATAACCAGCCAATAAAAATAAAACAAAGTTAACATACAATATAAATATAAATATATAGAAAATTAGGCGGTATAACCAGCCAAAATAAATCAAAGTTAATATACAAATTAGGCGGTATAACCAGCCAATAAAAATAAATATACTTATAAACTTATATACTTAGTATTGCCTCCCCGGCAACGGCGCCAAAAACTTGATGGAGACTCAATTAAGAGTTGTAAACCCAAGTGCAGGTTATGTTCAAGTAATAAATTCTCGGGTGTCCGAGGTCGAACCACAGGGAAGCGTATTAGTAAGTATAAGTTTATAAATATATAAGAAAAAGAAAGTAAACAAGATATTAGGGAATCAACAACAAAATAAGATAAACAAGATATTAGAGAACAAAATAAACAAAATAACATAAAAGAAATTAAACAAGATATAAACAAAACAATAAGAAAAGATGTTGAGGTTAGAGAATCCACTCTTGGTGTTATGCTAAGATTAATCTTGTTTTATTACACAATTGAAATTCACACATAAGGGAGATTCCAATCGGAAGGTTTAGCAATTCAGTCCAAATTGTCCAACGTCAATAGCATATGATATTATGTTCATTTGGTGTCCTCAAAACTCACAAAAAGAGTCCAAGCATTCCTTATGCCAAGGTATATGTCTACAACAAATCAAGGTTATGAAACCAAGCATTTACTGTGCCATTTTCATTGTCAATAATGAATCAAGATCCCTACTTTGCAAGTATGATTTTCAACCAAAAGAAAATATTATCTATACTAGTGTTTATAAATGATGATTCATTTTAGCTCATGTTTAAGAGACTAACCTTAGCATTTACCAAGAGCTTCACCTCATCACCTCAACAATATGATTAGCAACACATACTAAAAATGAAAAGAAATGTAAGAAGCATAAGTAAATAAAGAAAAAGAAAACTAGAGAAAGGAAAGAAGAAAACTTAGAGAAATTTTTTACAATGGCTAATATCCTACCAATGTATATTCTATCCCAATACTCATCCAAGGCCCTCTATTTATACACATTTTGAAGGGCTAAATGACAAGAGACAAGCTTTACAAATTTCAAAGGTAGGTATAATAGGTGGGTGCATTTTTCTAACAATTTTCGTCATATTGTATGACAATTCTGATCAGCCAGCTTGATGGTCGATTTTGTCAATGTTGGAGGCTCGATCTGATAAAATTGTCTTCTAGAAAAATATACCCCTATCAGTTACGGATCCATAGCCGTTGGAATCAGCTCATTTGCTGATGTGGATAAGAAGATATGGGCAAAATACGAAAACAGGTCAGCACAGACGTCATTGCACATCAGCCAACTTGATGGTAGATTTCACTAGGGAAAACGACTCCGTTTCAAGAAGTGTAAAACATGAAAAAGATAGATATGCCTCTTAGCTTTGCACGGCTACAAATTTCAGCCTTATTGCTTCAGTGAAACTCGAGATATAGCTGATATGGTAAACGGTGTCGGAACTGGAACTGAACTGGATTTGCCCTTAATTCTAGTAATCTGAAATCACTCAAAGAAACTTGTGAAAAACACCAAATTACATAAAAATATAAAAGATCATAAACACAATTAGACTAAACAATAATAACTCGTATTTGACACAAAACAATAATAAAACATAACTAAAAACTATAAAATTATACGAGTTATCACAAGCCTTTAAACCCCTAGGTGTCCCTAGTGGACTAGTTTAGTCTCGTGAGGGTTTGCTAGAACGATACCCACAAACATTGAAAAACTAAAATATAAGTAAACTACATACACTAAAAATATTTACTCCTAATCCTTTCAATATAAATTAGAGACAATCTTTGAACAAGTCTTATAAACTAATCAATAGCTCAAAGAATTTCACAAAAATTCATGCTTGAATGTAAATAAATGAGTTAAGCCAATATTAACATAACATATTTCAATCAAAATAGTGCATATTCAACTTAATCTCAACTTCTCACTATACTCTCATGATTTTCACTCTTTAAAGTAGTGGTAAAGTGTTTACACTCAATCAATCTCATGAAAACAGTTCTACCATATGTTTGCTTGTCCACCTATTCTCCACTATTTAGATCATACAACTTCATAAATCAAGAGGTCTTTTTTCAAGATTGTAATGGGGCCAAAGGGTTATAATGTGGTTAAAGAACAAAAGGATAAAGATATCACAAAGGTTCCAAAGAGTTCATAGAGTTTAGAGACATAATAAGATCATACGAATAAAACTTCTCAAAACTCTTATAAAGCACATAATAACATAGGCTAAATATTCATGTTGAGCCTTTGCTTCATTCTAACCAACTTTGTAACATCTTTTTCTTTACTTTAACTAGAAGTTCAAGAGAAGTTTTTTTTTTTTTTAATATGGGAATGTATTTAACAATGATCCCTTTCTTTTTCTCTTGACTTTTTCTTTTCTTTTCTTCCCCCACACTTATCTTTTGTTTCTAACCCAAATTTTCAACTAAAAATATCCCTTGTTTTTTGTAATATGTCTCAAAATATATAATCCATCTTTAGAACAAGGGTAAGGATATAAGTATATTTAGGCTAGGTGTAAGTTGTGGTTACCAATAAAACAGCATATTTAATGTAGGCTCAAATTGGCTCACTAGTGGGGATGTTCTCTTAGAACATTAATAATGGATGGCTGTTTGGCTCTGGTTATAATCCTAATGCCTCTATCATATTCATGTTGTCACATGTATCAATATAGTCTCAAACGGTTTAAAGCAAGTTCTAGAGAATCATGTAATCATAAGAGCACTCAAGAAAGAAATTAGATTGATTTGTATAATGCATTAATCATTATAGGCTCAAAAACTCACAAGGATGATTATACAAGTCAGATTAAGTCTAAACATGCTTCTTTCTCAATCAACATATCATATTAACATTGGCTCATAAAAAGGTTGACATCAAGCTCAATTCTCATGAAAATCTTCTCACTAATAAATCTGTTTTAGACTTATGCAATTCATATCTCATCATTGTATTAAAAAGGAACTAGAACACATTAAAAAAATAATAATAATAATAAAGACTCATAAAAAAAAATAGTAGACAAAAATAAAAGAAATCCTAAATCGTTCCCCCCACACTTAATTCTTACATTGTCCTCAATGTAAGTCTATTAACCCAAATGAAAGAATCATGTATAAGAGAAAAGAACTAATAACATAAGAATAGGAATAACTAAGACTCAAAACAAAACAAACTCATGCAACCTAATTAATCCTAAAATACTAAACAAAAATTAACAAGTAAACATAAAAAGATTAAAATCAAACTGACAAGGTATGTCTCAAGTCTCCCTTACTCAGACCTTGTTCAGAATGAATACTTCTAAATTGCTTAAAACACAACAAACTTTTTTTTTTTTGAAAGAAGAAATCAAACTGACAAGGTATGTCTCAAGTCTCCCTTACTAAGACCTTGTTCAGAATGAATACTTCTAAATGGCTTAAAACACATCAAATTTTTTTTTTGTTTTTTTTAAAATTAGCAAAATATGTCCCTTACCCCCTACTAAAGGTAGAATTTAGGAGATATTACCTGCAGAGGTTGCTAACCACTTATTATAACTGAGACACAACAAACAAAATGTTAGATAATGTCACAAAGACAGAGTGCAATCCACTCCTTGCTCGTCCATATCTCTTTTTCTTTTTCCGAGCGTTTGCGAAACACCCGTAGCAGATAAATACTCATAAGCTTGGAGCTTTTTGAGTAAATCTTCAATGGTTGTAGCAGAAATTATGGTTCTCCTTGCCTCTGAAAACATGAATCCATTATCCACAGCATTATCTAAATATGAACGCAAATTACTAAAATAACCATTAATATTAAGCAAACCAATGGGTTTCTTATTTGTGACCAAAGATGACCAAGAAGCCACGCAAGCTATTTCTTCCAATGTACCCAGACCTCCTGGTAAAGCAATGAATGCATCGGCAGAATGGTACATGATTGTCATCCGTTCAGGGATACTCCAGACTTGTATTTCCTTACCCACGGTAGGTCCACAAAAACCTGTGAATAGTTTTGGCACGATTCCTAGAACTGGACTTCCTCCGGCGTGTGCTGCTGTAGCGACTGCTCCCATTAAACCCAAACTACCGCCTCCATAAATCAACTGGATCTTTTGTTGGGCAAGTATTACTCCAACTCTTATGGCTTCATCAGCGAATATTTTATTTTTCCCTGGATAAGCACCTCCAAAGACACAAAGTTTTTCAATGCGCTGGGACAAAGTACTTTCCATTTTTTTTTGAGTGCCTAAAAGAGAATGAGTACATGGTGTAATATATAGAGGACTGAGTAGTGAATCAGACAAGAGTAATAATGTCGCCGAAAGTGTATTTGACCTGTCAGAAGAAAATGTTAACCTAACAAAAGATTTTTGCGTGATTTCAGGAAGAAAATCAAAAAGAGAAGAAAAATCAACCGTAAAAGACCAATGCAAAAAAAAAACGAGAATAATTACACAAATCTAACAACACGTAAATTAAACCGAAATAAAGTTATTGCAAATCAAACCAAAAGCTGAGAAGTCATTTTTTGTAGTTGTGATTGTGGCTCACATCTTTCTCTGGTTTTACGTCCAGAAACGGCTTAAACGCCTTCTATGAGTCGAGGATATGCTTCCCATCCAGTTTTCTTACAAGCTGGCAAACAGGGTCTTTTAACATCAGATTCCCAAGATGTTGTCATTCCCTTTGGAATTGCGGCCATAAATCAAGAATTTCTCTTTGTACGTCAACACTAGGATGCGTCTCAAGAGAAAGTTGGATATTACCCAAATTCTCCTTACTCAGTCCATCCTTAATGAATTCAATTTTATCATCTCGATTAGAGGACGGAATCCCAATAGAACGACATTTACCGTTACACGTCCATCGTGCACATTTGTGGCAATTTGAACTCATGCGCTTTGCTCGTCGCTTCTTTGCAAAAGTGCTTCTACCTGTACCTGGTAAATGCAAAACAGGAAGATATTCATCTTCACCTACCTTGGCTTCAATTATCCAACGTATGTTTTCAGGAATCCCTTTGTGCATAAGCATTCTTAATATTTCAAATCGAACTTGGTAAAGCTTCAGTAAAATATTCCGAGGAAAAGGAGGAAATCGTTTCTGCAATCTTGTGAGAATATCATCCATCTTGAAAAAAAATGAAAAAGAAATTGAAAGAGAAATTTATATACAATATCAGTTTTGTGGGTAGCTGATGGAACCGACTTAAATAATCACGGAGTACCGTTATCCGCCATTTAACCGGGGTTAAAAAAATGTATTTTTTTTTTGAAGATTAGTAAAATTTATATTTACATCTAGTTATTTTCAAAACAAGGATCAGAAAGAAAAACAACCTCTTCTTGAGTAACATGATTTTCCAAAAAGAGTTTGAGTCTTTGTCCATTTACCTTGAATACGTTACCATTTTGAGGATTCTCAATATCAACTGCTCCATAATGATACACATGCTTAACCACAAATGGGCCAGTCCATCTTGATCTCAACTTACCAGGAAATATGTGAAGTCTAGAATTATAAAGTAGAACTTTTTGCCCAACATCAAATGTTTTTCTTGAAATTAACTTGTCATGAAAGGCTTTAGTTCTTTCTTTATGAATTTTAGAATTCTCATATGCATCATTTCTGAGTTCCTCAAGTTTTTGTTTCCAACAATGCTTAACCTGAAAAGAATTTAACAAAGAATCAGTGTGTGAAATTTCTGAAGCATTATCAAACTCACATTCAATTAAATAAGCTTCTAAAGGATCATGGAATGTGGTAGTGGTGAGATGTTCATGAACAAGTTCTTCAATGAAATCCACTTCATGTACTTCTGAATCATCACCAGGTTGCTTGCAAGTGTTGAACACATTTAATTCTAAAGTCATATTTCCAAAAGAAATGTTCAACATACCATTCCTGCAATTTATCAGAGCATTAGAAGTTGCAAGAAATGGACGGCCTAATATAACAGGAATTTGAACATTTGGATTTGAAACAGGATGTGTGTCTAAAACAATAAAATCAACAGGGAAGTAAAAATTATCAATTTGAACCAAAACATCTTCAACTATCCCTCGAGGAATTTTTACAGAACGATCAGCTAGTTGAAGTGTAACAGGTGTTTCCTTGAGTTCACCTAAACCTAACTGTTGATAAACAGAAAAAGGCAAAAGATTAATACTAGCACCAAGATCAAGCAATGCACGTTCTATTCTAGTGTTTCCAATGATGCATGAGATTGTTGGACATCCAGGATCTTTGAATTTTGGTGGAGTAAGGTGCTGAATGACTGAGCTCACACTTTCCGTCAGAAATGCTTTCTTTTGTACATTATGTTTCCTTTTAACTGTGCACATGTCCTTCAAAAATTTAGCATAAGATGGAACTTGTTTGATTGCATCCAATAAAGGAATGTTAATCTTAACTTGTTTGAAAAGTTCATAAATTTTTGCATTTTGATTCAAATTCTTTATTGTTTGGAACCTTTGAGGAAAAGGAGCAGGATGCATACCTTTTTCTTTGTCCAAATTTTCAAGAAGTTCAGACTTACCATCATCCTTACCATTACTTTTCGGAGGGGAAGGAGGATCTTGGTCTTTTGATGGAATGTTTTTGTCAATTGCCTTTCCACTTCGAAGAGTTGTGATAGAACTGGCATTTTCCTGTTGAGTTTCATTGGAGCAAGAAACAAGACATTGAGTAGAAGGGTTAGGCTGAGGTTGAGCAGGAAACTTACCTTTTTCTTGAGTGCGTAATGAAGCTGTCAATGTGGACAAGGTGTTTTTGATCTCATTGATGTCCTGTGAAGTTTGGTTATTCACATTTGCTTGTGTTTGCATGAATGCTTGCAATGTCTCTTCCAAGGTTTGTACACGTGAAGGTTGATAGGAAAAAGTGTTGCCCGGTTTTTGAGATTGTGGTACCTGAACATGATTATTATTCCGCCAACTGAAGTTGGGATGATTTCTCCATTCAGGGTTATACGTTTCAGAGTAAGGAGAAGGAAAAGGCTTTTTAAATGTGTTTATGGAATTTACTTGATCATGCAACGCTTCTTTAAGAATGGGAATGTTTGGACATTCAGAAGTGGGGTGTCCCATGATTTCACAAATTCCACAACTTTCTTCATTTTTAACCGTTTTGACTTCTTTTACTTCTCTAAGTTCCATGGCTTCAATCTTTCTAGCCAAATTAGCTACTTTAGCTTTTATCTCATCTTCTTGACTAAAATGATATTTACCTCTGTTAGAAAAAAGATTAGATCTATTGGAACTTTCAGAGGAATTATCTGTGTGCCAGGCTTGAGAGTTATCTGCCAAATGGTCTAGGTAGTCAAAGGCTTCTTCAGGTTCTTTTTCTAGAAACTCACCGTTACACATTGTTTCAACAAATTGTTTAGTTTCGGGAGTTAAACTTTCATAAAAGAAACTAATAAGACGCCATTTTTCAAAACCATGATATGGACAAGAACTTAACAAATCTTTAAAACGCTCCCAGCACTGAAAAAATGCTTCATTTTGATTTTGATTGAAATTTTGAATCTGTCTTTTCAAAGCAGTAGTTTTATGTGCTGGGAAAAATTTCTTTAGAAACTCAGTTTGTAATTCTTGCCATGTGCCAATTGACCTTGGTTTTAAATTATGAAGCCAAATTTTTGCTTTATCTTTTAAAGAAAAAGGAAATAATTTTAGCTTGACAATTTCATTTGTACATTGTTGGTCATTAAAGGTGACACATACATCTTCGAAGTCTTTTAGAAACGAGTAAGCACTTTCCGATTCTAACCCATGGAAATTTGGAAGCAAAGCTATCATACCTGGTTTAAAACGAATGTTGTTTGCATTGAGAGGAAAAATAAAACAAGAGGGTGATGAGCTTCGAGTTGGTTGCAAGTAGTCACGCATGGTGCGTACTTGTCTGTTCTCATCTTCAGCATGAACACTTTCATTGTCAGCCATGGTAGGAGTTGTATTAAAAAGATTACCTGAAAAAGTTTCACAATAAAATCTAACTAAACGACGAGATCTAAAATCACGTCGCCAAACAAGCATAAAACAAAGTTAATATACAGATTAGGCGGTATAACCAGCCAATAAAAATAAAACAAAGTTAATATACAATATAAATATAAATATATAGAAAATTAGGCGGTATAACCAGCCAATAAAAATAAATATACTTATAAACTTATACACTTAGTATTGCCTCCCCGGCAACGGCGTCATAAACTTGATGGAGACTCAATTAAGAGTTGTAAACCCAAGTGCAGGTTATGTTCAAGTAATAAATTCTCGGGTGTCCGAGGTCGAACCACAGGGAAGCGTACTAGTAAGTATAAGTTTATAAATATATATGAAAAAGAAAATAAACAAGATATTAGGGAATCAATAACAAAGAAAGTAAACAAGATATTAGAGAACAAAATAAACAAAATAACATAAAAGCAATTAAACAAGATATAAAAAAAACAATAAGAAAGGATGTTGAGGTTAGAGAATCCACTCTTGGTGTTACGCTAAGATTAATCTTGTTTTATTACACAATTGAAATCCACACATAAAGGAGGTTCCAATCGGAAGGTTTAGCAATTCAGTCCAAATTGTCCAACGTCCATAGCATATGATATTATGTTCATTTGGTGTCCTCAAAACTCATAAAAAGAGTCCAAGCATTCCTTATGCCAAGGTATATGTCTACAACAAATCAAGGTTATGAAACCAAGCATTTACTGTGCCATTTTCATTGTCAATAATGAATCAAGATCTCTACTTTGCAAGTATGATTTTAAACCAAAAGAAAATATTATCTATACTAGTGTTTATAAATGATGATTCATTTTAGCTCATGTTTAAGAGACTAACCTTAGCATTTACCAAGAGCTTCACCTCATCACCTCAACAATATGATTAGCAACACATACTAAAAATGAAAAGAAATGTAAGAAGCATAAGTAAATAAAGAAAAAAAAACTAGAGAAAGGAAAGAAAAAGAAAAAGAAAACTTAGAGAATTTTATTACAATGGCTAATATCCTACCAATGTATAATGTATCCCAATACTCATCCAAGGCCCTCTATTTATACACATTTTGGAGGGCTAAATGACAAGAGACAAGCTTTACAAATTTCAAAGGTAGGTATAATAGGTGGGTGCATTTTTCTAACAATTTTCGTCATATTGTATGACAATTCTGATCAGCCAGCTTGATGGTCGATTTTGTCAATGTTGGAGGCTCGATCTGATAAAATTGTCTTCTAGAAAAATATACCCCTATCAGTTACGGATCCATAGCCGTTGGAATCAGCTCATTTTCTGATGTGGATAAGAAGATATGGGCAAAATACGAAAACAGGTCAGCACAGACGTCATTGCACATCAGCCAACTTGATGGTCGATTTCACTAGGGAAAACGACTCCGTTTCAAGAAGTGTAAAACATGAAAAAGATAGATATGCCTCTTATCTTTGCACGGCTACAAATTTCAGCCTTATTGCTTCAGTGAAACTCGAGATATAGCTGATATGGTAAACGGTGTCGGAACTGGAACTGAACTGGATTTGCCCTTAATTCTAGTAATCTGAAATCACTCAAAGAAACTTGTGAAAAACACCAAATTACATAAAAATATAAAAGATCATAAACACAAGTAGACTAAGCAATAATAACTCGTATTTGACACAAAACAATAATAAAACATAACTAAAAACTATATAATTATACGAGTTATCACAATTCCTTTTGGTTTGGGAACAACATGTTTAATCTTACACGAGCTTATTCCCATTTACCTATATTCACTTCCTGAAACCAAATCCTTTTGGTTTGGCCATTTCAACCGATAGCCTTTTAAATTCTTCCTGAATCGGCTCGACACTAACAGCATTTTTCCACCTTGTCTTTCTTAAGGCTTCCTCTGCTCGAATATCCCTCTGTTCTTGCTATGTTTTGGCACGTATCATGGCATTGAGATCATCTTCAAAACCTTGTGTCCGATTCTCCTGCTCTTTCTTTAATTCTTGGACTTGACTTTCAAGTTCATTAATGGCAATTAAAGATTCTGAGTATTCTTCTAACTGCTGCTTGATTTTATCCTCTAGTCTTTGCACTTGAGATTCTAGTTCATTTTGTGTCTTCATTGATTCTTATTGCTGATTTTGCTTTAACTGGGAAGAGATATTGTCATACTATACTATTCGATTTGTTATTGTCAAAAGATAGCTTGTTTATGATTATACATGAAATTTCAATAATTAATTAGTGAATATGAAAGAAAAAAAATGTTATATGGAAAGGAAACTGAAGCTTCTTGAGAAAGTGTATAATGAAATTATGGATTCTAGCACTTATCAGTTAGCTGTTTATTACAAGGATTGGCTCACAAAGGGGGTTGAAGCTCCTTCTTTCCCTTCCATCCATATTCCGTCTGTATCAGTTGGAAACATTCAGCAGGAGGAGTTACCTACTCATTCTCCAGATCTAGCTAGTCCAACTGGTTCTTTCTCACCTCAGTCAATGGTGAGTAAAAAGTTATATGATGCTGTATTTGGACGATACAAACCGGGACTAGAGGAAAATGATGATAACGTGGAGTCACATAACTATGGTACATGTAGGAGAAGCTCTAATGGTTCTACTATTGATGTTAAACAAACATTAACATGCTTTTCTGAGGCGGTTAAACATCCAAAAGCCCTCAGGATGATGCCTCCTTTCTTGTAAGTAACTTCTAACATACATACACCCTCATTTTTTTTTTTTTTTTTTGCATATTCATGGGCAGGGATAAGAAAGAGCCATGGCCCCTTTCTACTTTCTTTGTCAAGTTGCTTGTTTAAAATTCAATTTTTCTCCTTTTAACAAAGGTCCATCACTACATGGTCATTTTTTTTCCAAATAGATATACCTTTACTTTTCATAACTATCCCTAACCACATTATATTATGTTGCTTGTTGTATTTGCCATCTTTGCATTATTGATATAGCAACAGGTCACAACGATAAAAATTGAAATGTCAGACAATTATTTTACTATGAAAAAATAAAGTTCAGGAAGAAGAAAATGCTTTAATCTTCCTATTTCGAAAGAATATGAGCAACTTCTAGTAGCTTGCTTGTGTCAAAAAGAATAAAGTTAATGATGAAAGCACTTTCACTTATTAGATTAGTATTAGCCGCCTATCCCAGAATAAAATGAGATAAAATAGAAAGAACGCAAAGCGCTAGCGCTATAGGATCGGTTTTTTTGGAGGGGATAAGCTCGCTTCTTCACAAGCTTATCCCCGCCCCGACCAGCAGCTGCTGGGTCTCCCCATCTCTCCTAAACTTCCCCCGGTCTTCGGCCCGAGCTGTATGAGGCAGAAACTCGTCCCACGTACGGTTCGGAGGCAGAGCCCCACCCCAGCAGTAATGGTGCGGTGCCCATTTACTGTTAGTTCTAGCTTTATCCATTAGATAGATATATCATTTAGGCCAGTGCTACATGCACTCATCTAATACACTCATTTCACACACTCCTTATTTTAAGGATTTAAGTGATAAATACTAATTTTTTAAGGATTATAATAGAATCTGAAAACTTATATACTATGTGAGTGTGTGAAATGAGTGTATATAGCCTTTTCCTATCATTTATAGTTTGCATCATGCCATTTACTGTTATTGCTGATTTATCTATTACAAATTGCTTTGTATTTTGAGAATTATTAATAATTAATTTCATTGCCCTTGAAATTTAGTATGTAAGAATCTTTTATCACCTTTCACTAATACCACTATAGCTTTAGATTTTCTTGATAGGAAATGAGTAGCATCTATGATTAATTGATATAAAATGTTCTAGTATTGGAGACAATGACTATTTCACGTGATGATACTCTTTTATATTTATTTCAATACTTTGCATTTTTTCCAAGTTGACTGCTGATTTGATCATTTGGGAAACTAAGCTTCACCATTTAAATGTTGCTTGGCCTTATAAGTACACTCTTTTCTTCTTCTTCTTTTGTTTTTATTTTTAATAAATAAAGTTTTTGAAGAATCTAAAGAGTATCTAATATGGTTCCTATACCAGTGATGCTCCAAGATGATTCCTAGAGATGCACAAACATAGACAATTAAAGCTTATTCTGCATGCAAACTTATTTAGCTGCTTGAGGCTTTCCTTTTAATAGAAGCATATTGTTCAGAAAATAACTTATTAACTATCATCACAGAGAAATGTTATTAAGCAACCATTTTGCGGATTTAACTATGCTGCAGGAAGATGGCGTCTCCTCAACAACTGAGGAAGAGTTTAGGCTGCCATGACTAATTATGTTGCAGGAAAAAGATATCCATTTTACCAATAACAGCTCTAAAGCTGATAAAACATGGCAAACAACTGCACGAGATTCTGATATGCTACATGCACCTGTTCTTTTAACTGCCAATGATGTCATGCTAAAGAGGCTAGCAAAATCTGCATTTGAGCTGCAACAAACTGAGAGAACAGATGATCGTACTCTCTCTAGCCTTCCAAATCCTAGGGAAGAGCCAATCCACAATTCTCTTGAAAATGTATGAATTGATCAAATTCTTCTTCTTTTATACATTCTTGTTCCCTTTTTATCTATATTATGCTGTGTTGTTATTTTTAATAAGTTCTTTTGATTTTATTTTTTCTGGAGCAGCCAACTAAAGTCAGGCTTTCCTTCGAAGGTATGTTGAAGGAAAAATGTTATGAATGCTTGTGTTTTATATTCAAGATTTTGAATTGAGTGCTCATATTGGTCTTGTCCCAGTGCAGAGTTGCATGAAAGTTACAGATGTTTTGATGAAGAATCCTTATTCTCAAGCATAACCAAGGACTTTCTTTGCCTTCTGACAGATTTGGACTGCTTATTTCACTTTATGTATTTGGATTGCTTATTTATTTTGTGTTTGGACTGTTAATTTTCAATTTTAAGATTGTATTATGACTTTAGTTTGCGACTTTTATTTAGTTTGTGAAAGTTATATAATTAAGACAATTTATTTATAAATTTTATTTTTAATATTATTAAATATTTTGTACTTTCTTATAATGGTTTTTTTTTTATATGAAATATCTTGGATTAAATTATAAATATATCAATATTAATAATTGAAAATATGATAAAATTTTATTTATACCGACGCTCTGATCTCTATACTGACAGTTCATATAACAACAAAAAATGTATAGTATGCTGACGGAGTAAACCGTCAGTAAATTTACGACAAACTGTCGCTATAAGTTAATTGTATATTTTACATTTTAATCTATACCGACGGGCGCAAAAAAAAAAAAAAAAAAAACCGTCGGTATATGTATATCTATGGTATCTATACCGACGGATACAAAAGCCGTCGGTATAGATATGGTATCTATACCTACTGATACAAAAGCCGTCGGTATAGATGCGATATCTATATCGACGGATACAAAAGCCGTTGCTATAGATACGGTATCTATACCTACGGATACAAAAGCTGTAGGTATAGATGCGGTATCTATACCGACGAATACAAAATCCGTCGGTATAGGTAAAAGCAAAAGGGGCTACCCCAACATAGACTATACCGACGGTAGTAACATTAGTGACGCCTAAAACCGTCGGTATAGGTTATACATCCTATTCCGACGGTCACCTTTTCCGTCGGTATAGGTCTATATCGACGAGGGTTTTACCGTCGCTTAATTTTTTGTCGGAATAGTCATTTTGACCGTAGGTATAGGGTTTTAGGACTTTTAGCGACGGATTTTGGAGTTTTACCAACACGTTTTGGACTGTCACTATATGGCAATTTGTTTGTAGTGTGTACTGAGGTAAAGATCAAGGTGGACTGGAGAACTGTGACTGTCTCCAGGTTTAGATTGTTCATTGAGCATTGACAGAGAATGGGGCTTAAGCTTAGACTTAGGGGTGTTCAAACGATTAATTCGATTAATAACCGAACCGAATTACCATTAACTGAATTAAGCGAATTTGTTTTTTCATTAACCGTTAACCGAACCGAAATGTTAAAATGGTGAATTAACCTAACAGAAATTATTTCAGTTAATTCGGTCGGTTTTCGAATTAACCGAAATAAAAATCTAATTTATTTTGCAACCTATTTTAATACATGATTTTATATCCAAATAATCTATCCAACCAAACAAAATTCAAAAGCAAAGCATAATAAAACTATTATAAAATCCAAATATCAAACATACTAAACAACTAAACATACTAAACAACTAAAAAAGCATGATAAAGCATAAAAAAACATTACATAAGTCTCAAAACAAATAATATTTCGGTTAATTGGTGTAATTCGGTTATTTTCGCTTAAACGAACCGAATTAACCGATAACCGAAATATTTCAAAAGCATCAACCGATAACCGAACCGAATTTTGTTCGGTTAACCGATTAACTGAACCGAAAAAAAATTTAGTCGATTAATTCGGTTAAAACCGAATAGTGAACACCCCTACTTAGACTTGAGACCTATTATTTTGACTTGCCGTAACTCGTAAGCTATGTCTAGTTCAAGACTTCGAGTGTGATGATGAGTTGATGAGAATAAAAACCAGACAAGAACCAGATAAATACCACTGAATTGATAAAAAAATGATGGAATTTCATTTAAGCAAGCAAAGCACATCCTAAGGAGTAAGTATCAGTTACATTATTTAACTATAAATATTTACGTGCAAATCTAATCTACAGTGGTTGTTCAAGGTAAAAAAAGTAACAAGACAAAGATAATCAAGGATTGTCTAAGCGTCGGTTTTTGTTTTGCTCGCTTAACTACCGGGTTTATCCAGATCGCTTAAGCCTCGCGTCTTGTTCTGGTCACCTAAACTTTAAGTTTTGTTTGGGTCGTCTAATTCACCGGGTCATTTTTCGATTGCCTAAGCTTCGATTTCTTTTTTTTTCCTTCTCTTTTTTGGTGGCCTAAGCATTGATTTTATTCTGGTTGCCTAGGCGTCGAATTTTATATTAACAGAGTTGCCTGATTTGAGATTCTATTCTCACTTTTTTTTTTGGGGGGGGGGGGGAACTAGAGGATTTGAATTTTATGCTATTTATTATAATTTTCAACAAGTTGTCCCTCATAGTTCATGTAAAAATGTTTTTTTGCGTAAAGTGTGATCGATTTTGTCTGCGATTTAACATGAAACATGTGAGTAAAAGTTCGGTGGTTTTTTCCAGTCATCAATAAGACCATTTACTCTTGGAAATGATAATTGCAAGTAATTGAATCAACAGTACTATTGATTAATAATGCATGAACTGTTAGGAAATTGAATATAAGGTTGTTAGCAAGTTTAAGTTTCAATATTGTATAAACATATAAGTAGAATTAAAAAAAAATACCAAAACAGATTATTCTTTATTCAGCAGAATCGAATTACAATATACGAACATTACAAAGAACATATACTTACTGATTTTATTGACCTTAAAACGATTTTTTGCCTGTCTCTTAGGTGCTTACAGAATAATACAACTCGTCTCCCAGGTCTCTTCAATCACGATGCAATTGGCATCACTATCAATGGCAAGACAGCGAACAAAAAATTGCAAGTCTCTCTCACAACACAAAACAACAGAATACCGAGAGAAAGAAGAGAAAATTAAGTATATTAAACATACACTGCTCTCGGTTATTTATAAGAAATTCGACGACTGTTTGGACAGACATATCAGTTGGAAAAGAACTGTTCAGTCAACAGACAAAACTGTTGAAAAAAAAAGGGTTCGGTTTTGGTCCAAACCGGTATGTGTTAATCCATTTCGAACCGGTATGTCTTAATCAGACAGGTTTATCTACGATCTAAAAAATTAATTACTTTCCAAGCCCAAGCCCGACCTGGCACGCGTGGTCCAACCCAAGTTTATGTAGGTCCTCTCCCTCCATAAAAACTTGGATGCCCATTGGGGCCCAACCCCACATTGAACCTAAACCTATATAAACACAAGCATAAGCTTTTGTGTTTCCAATGTGGGATTCCAAACCAAACTAAAAATCAACCATCTTCTTCCTCTTCAAGTGGGTGCTTTGGAGATCAATTTCTCATTCAATATTGATATCAATTATGTACTTTAATTAAATACCGTGTATCTACTTATAACAACCTACGTATTCATATACATATTTCATATTTATACACAAAATTAATCAATTGATATCCAACAATCCCCCACTTGAATGAAAAACTCGGAATATGAGAGAGAATAACTTTGAAGTGTTATTACTTCAGGATAGGTAGCTTTTGATTTTGAACCTTCCATAGTGACAACTATCGGATTTACTCGGCTAAGTAGTGAACATGATGTCTGAAACTATTCAGCTTTCATGTAAATCAAGACAATAGGTATCACACAATTCCTTTTCGAACATTTTTTGTTCTCACAGTTGTGTTCATTTTGGCCCTGAACACGTCTTGGTTTTTATGAGTACTCTAGAGAATTTAGCCTTATCAATTCTCATAGAAATGGCCACGTCATACTCATTTAGTGATTTTTTATCAAGATTATCCTGCAATACCCCACTTGATTTTATCTAGCTATAAGAATCATTAAAAGCATAGCTTATCTTAACTCCTTTGCAGGCAGCACTAATTCACCCCAGGAATGGATAAGAGTGTTTAACTTTTTTAGTACTCACACTAAGTTAACATAATTCGGTTGTCCCTTTGAACCTAAATCTTGAGATCTCCAGTCAATTAGGTCGGGTTGCCATTATGTAAATTTTCTTAATTTATAGGCATAATTTCCATTCCCCTCAATGATTTATATACTTGCTCTCTTGGTAAACCTTTCGTAAGCGGATCCGCAATATTATCCTTTGATTGTACATAATCAATTGAGATAATCGCATTTGAGAGCAATTGTCTTACGGTATTGTGTCTTCGATAAATGTGTCGAGATTTACTGTTATACAAACTACATTGTACCCTACCAATTGCAAATCGGCTATCGCAATATATACAAATTGCAGGCACAGGTTTCAACCAACATGGAATATCTTCTAAGAAATTTTGAAGCCTTTCTGCTTCTTCTCCAGCTTTGTCTAAAGCTATAATTCAAATTCCATAGTGGATCTGTCTATACACGTTTGTTTAGAATATTTCCAAGACACTGCAATACCTCCAATAGTAAAGATAAATCCGCTAGTGGATTTTGAATCTTTAGTATCGGATATCCAATTTGCATCACTATACCCTTCAAGCACAGCTGGATATCTTGTATAGTGCAGTCCATAATTTGAGGTGTATCTCAAATATCTGAGTACCCTTACAATAGCCTTTCAGTGATCCTTTCCATCATTACTTGTAAATCTACTCAGTTTGCTAACTGAGTATGCTACGTTTGGTCTTGTGCAGTTCATGAGATACATGAAACTATCAATTATCCGCGAATATTCTACTTGAGATATCGCGTCACTAGTATTTTTCCTTAGATGTAAATTAACATCTACGGTCTTTTGGCTATATTGGTATCATTCTTATTGAATTTCTCAAGAATCTTATTCACATAATGATCTTGAGTTATTACCATGCCATTTTGTGTTTTAGAAATTTTAATTCCTAAAATCACATCTGCTACACCCATATCTTTCATATCAAATTTACTGGTCAACCAAGCTTTGGTAGTTTTAACGATCTCATCATTACTGCCTAAGATCAACATATCGTCTACATATAAACAAACAATGACATATCCCTTATTTGTACTTTTACGTATACGCATTTATAGCATTCATTAATGCGAAAACCATTTGACAACATTGTATTGTCAAATTTTTGATGCCATTGTTTAGGTGCTTGTTTTAAACCATGTAACGATTTAACAAGCTTACACACCTTCCTTTCTTGTCCCGGAACTTTAAACCCTTCAGGTTGTTTCATATAGATTTCTTCATCTAAATCTCCATTCAGGAAAGTTGTCTTAACATCTATTTGGTGTATTCCGAGATTGTTAAGAGCTGCTATAGCTATTAACGTTCGAATGGATGTTATTCTCGTAACTGGTGAGTACGTATCAAAATAGTCGAGCCCTTCCTTTTGTTTTAATCCTTTTATTACAAGCCGAGCTTTATGTTTATCACTAGATCCATATGCCTTCATCTTTCTCCTAAATATCCATTTGGATCTGAAAAGCTTATGCCCGTGAGGACGGTTCACCAGTTCCCGTATATGATTTTGCATGATGGATTCTATTTCATTGTCAACGGCCTCTTTCCAGAATGGTGCTTCTGGAGATGACATTGCCTCGTTAAAAGTTTGAGGTTTATTTTCAAATAAATAGGTTAGAAAATCTATACCATAATTAGTTGGTACTTTAGCCCGTTTGCTTCTTCTGGGTTCCTCTTGTTCCTCTTCATCCATATGTGGATCACTACTCGAGGACTCATGAGTTCTCTTAGTAGTCTTATTTTCTTGTGTTTTCTTGTACGAAAATACATCTTCAAAGAACGAAGCTTTCCTTGATTCAATTATCGTATTGATTTTGAATATCAGGATGTCCGACTTGTACACAAGAAAATGATAAGCTCCACTATTGTTTGCATATCCAATGAATACGCAATCAACATTTTTAAATCCTATTTTGACCTTTTTAGATGGAGGAACCGCTACCTTAGCAAAACACCCCCACACTCTCATGTACTTGTAGGATGGTCTTCAACCTTTCCATAATTCATACGGTATCTTGTCTGATTTCTTATGGGGTATTTTATTCAATATATAATTAGCTGTTAAAACAGCATCCCACCACAAGCTTTGAGGTAACCCTGAACTTATCAACAAAGCCCTTATCATTTCTTTCAAAGCTCGATTCTTGCGTTCCGTAATACCATTTTGTTGAGCTGAATAAGGAGTAGTGGTTTGATGGATGATACCATATTCTGAACATAATTCATTAAACAGTGAATCATATTCACCACCCCTATCATTCCTTATTATCTTAATTTTCTTGCTTAGTTGATTTTCGACCTCATTTTAAAGAGCTTAAAAGCTTCCAAGGCCTCGCCTTTGCTTCTTAGCAAATAGACATAACAATATCTTGTGCAAATATCAATAAAAGTAATGAAATACTTTTTACCGCCTCTAGTTTGCACAGATTTTAAGTCACAAATATCAGTTTGAATTAAATCTAGAGGCTCACTACTTCTTTCTATCGAATAGAAGAAGTCTTAGCCAACTTGGATTCCACACAAATTTCATATTTATAATTTTTATCAATGTCAGTTTTCGGAAGCAAATCCAAATTACTGGTCTTTTGCAAGGTCTTATAATTCACATTACCTAATCTACCATGACATAAGTTAGAGAACACAATCAAATAAACAAAAGAACTAGTTTTATTATTAATCATGTTCTTTGGCCCAACAGCCATTACATTGAGCTTAAAAAGCCCATCACATAAATATCCTCTACCCACAAACATGCCACTTTTAGTAAGTACTAATTTATCTGACTCTAATACCAACCTAAATCCGTTCTTGCTCAACAGAGAGCTGGACACCAAATTCTTGCAAATTTCAGGAGCATAAATCACATTGTTCAAAGTTAGTTCTTTCCCGGATCTCATCTTGAACACCACATTCCCATGGCCTCATACCTTGCAGACCGTAGAGTTCCCCATAAACAGTCGCTCATCATTAACAGCTTCTTTATACTCAGTGAAACTCTTCCTATCAGAAAAAACATGACAAGTGGCACTGGTATCAACCCACCAAATCTTAGGGTTTTCAACCATGTTCACTTCCGACACTACAACAGCAAGCTCAATCTCATTGTCATCAATTAAGTTGGCTTGAGCTTTCTTCTTCTTGTTTTGACGGCAGTCCTTCGCTCGATGTCCTGGCTTGCTATACACAAAACAAGTTCCCTTGAACTTCTTTAAATTCGCTCCCTTATTAACTTGTGAAGAACTAGAACCAACATGTTTTCTTTTGTTGGTCTTGTAAATGTTCCACAACGTTTGCCTTGGCTTCCATAGTCTGAACTTTAGCCCTCTTTTCTGAACCATGGTTATCTTCCTCAATTCTTAACTAGATAATCAAGTCCTTTAAATTCATTCCCTTTCTCTTATGCTTTAGATAGTTCTTGAAATCCTTCCACGAAAGTGGCAATTTTTCTATCAAAGTTGCCGCCTCAAATGACTCACTAAGAATCATACCTTCAATAGTAATTTCATGGAGGATCAACTGATACTCTTAGACTTTACTGATCACGACCATTTTGAATTCCAGAAACCTATTAACCACAAACTTCTTCGCTCCGGCATCCTCAGTTCTGTACTTTCTTTTTAAGGACTCCCACAGCTCTCTCGCTGTTTTGATAGTGCTATACACGTTGTATAATGTGTTGTCCAATCCGTTGAGGGTATAATTCTTGCATAGAAAATCATAATCTTTCATGCTTCCATTAAGGCTACAGCCGTAGGATCAGTCTCTTTCTCATTGAGAACCTGAGCCTCCTCCCGTAAGAACCGGGCTAGGTTTAGGGTGGTCAAATAAAACAACATTTTTTGCTGCCAACGTTTGAAGTCTAGACCATTAAACTTCTCGGGCCTCTCACCATGTGTAACATGTGCTGGCAATGGAGCTACGACGCACTAACATTACCTGTAGAACGTTCTGCCATCTGTTATTCAAAAATAACAGGATCAACTTTAGTACATTTTTTTTTAGCAAAATTGCACAATTAAAATAGAGCAATGTAAGAACTTAATATATATATATATATATATATATATGTGTGTGTGTGTGTTGTTTGCAGTATACCGATTATACCATTACTGAAAAATAATAAAACATATATAAATAAACAGTATATAAATATATAAAAGAAATTGCAGAAAAAGAATTTCAATAAATATATAAAAGAACTTACACAAAATAAACTGACTTGAACATACAAATAACAGATTATACAGAACCGAATATACGAACACTTACAGGAATTGATTTGAAAAAATCAATAACGAGTCAAGGTTGGACCTCTGACTTTAAGACGAATTTTGCCTGCCTCTAAGGTGCTTGCAGATGTATGCAAATCGTCTCCCAGGCCTCCTCGATAAACGTTTCTCTAGAGGGTACACTCGAAGCAACTCAGCGAACCAAGAAAATGTTAGACTCTCTCTCAACATAGAAAAGGAAAGCCGAAGGAAGATAAGAATTTAGTATTCTGAATTAGTGAATAAAACAGACACTGGTTGTCTGTATTTATAGATGCCCAGATGACTGTTCGGAATAGTCAAGACAATTGAACGAACCGGTTCATCCAACAGGCAGCAGACAGCCCTGTTGGAACAGACACGAACTAGTTCAGTTTAAACCGAACAGTCAAGACTGTTTCAACCAACCAGTTTATCCAAAAAATAGCAAACAGTCCTGTTGGAACAGACATGAACCGGTTCGGTTCAAATCCGAACAGACACAAAATTATTCGGGCAAATAAAGCTGGTTAGATGGTTAGGTTGGGCAGCAAAAAAAAAGATACTAACCCAAGCCCGATCTGATCTAACCCGACCCGACCCAGCCCAGCCCGGCTCAGCTAGGCTGCGGCGGCGCGCATGTGTGGTCCAACTTAAGTTGTGTAGGTCCTCACCCACCACAAAACTTGGGTGCCCCTTGGGGCCTAACCCACATGAAACACTAGCTTATAAATACTATAAGCTAAAGAAATTCTTAGTTCCATGTGGGATTTAATAACAACACACTTTCAACCAACTTCTTTCTCTTCAAGTGGGTGTTTAATGAGACTAATTTTTCATTCAATTTTGATATCAATTGTGTATGAAAATATACACTGTGTATGTAGTTACGACAACCTACATATTGGAATACGTATTTCGTATATATACACCCAAAAAATACATTAATATCCAACAATCCCCCCACATGAATGGAAATTGTCTTAATAAACCGACAAACTGACTCGGAATTTGAGATAGAGTAACTTTGAAAAATAATTGTATCAAGATAGGTAGCTGTTGGCTTTGAACCTTCCATAGTGATAACTATCGGATTTACTCGGCTAACTAGTGAAAATGATGTCTTGAACTATTCAGCCTTTCGTGTAAACCAAGACAATAGGTATCACGCAATTCCTCTTCGAACATCTTCAGTTCTCACAGTTGTGCCCATTTTGGCCCTGAACACTTTCTGGTTTCTATGAGTACTCTAGAGAATTTAGCATGATCAATTCTCATAGAAGTGGCCACGTTTCTTACTCATAATAGGTTATTGCTTATTAAGAGTATCCTGCAATACCCCACTTGATTTTTATCAAGTTATAAGAATCATTAAAAGAATAGCTTATCCTAACTCCTTTGCAGGCAGCACTATCTCATCATAGGAATGGATTAGAGTGTTAAACTCTTTTAGTGCTCGTACTAAGTTAACATAACTCAGTTGTCCCATTGAACCTAGATCTTGGGATCTCCAGTCAACTAGGTTAGGTTGCCATTATGTAACTTTAATTTATAGGCTTAAGACCTATTCCCCTCGATGAGTTATTTACTTGCTCTCTTGTTAAACCTTTCGTTAGCGGATTCGCAATATTATCCTTTGATTTTACATAATCAATAGAGATAATTCCATTTGATAGCAACTGCCTACCGTATTGTGTCTTCGACGAATGTGTCGAGATTTACCGTTATACAAACAACTTTGTGACTTACCAATTGCAGATTGGCTATCACAATGTATACAAATTGCAGGCACAGGTTTCGGCCAAACATGGAAACTTTTTTAAGAAATTCTGAAGCCATTCTGCTTCTTCTCCAGCTTTATCTAAAGCTATAAACTCATATTCCATAGTGGATCTGGGAATACATGTTTGTTTAGAAGATTTCCATGACACTGCAGCTCCTCCAATAGTAAAGATAAATCCGCTAGTGGATTTCGAATCTTTTGTATCTGATATCCAGTTTGCATCAGTGTACCTTTCAACTATAGCTGGATATCTTGTATAGTGCAGTCCATAACTTGAGGTGTATCTCAAATATCTGAGTACGCTCACAATGGCCTTCCAGTGATCCATTGCAGGATTACTAGTGAATCTACTCAGTTTGCTAACTGAGTAAGCTATGTCTGGTCTTGTGCAGTTCATGAGATACATAAGACTACAAATTATCCGCGAATATTCAATTTGAGATATTGCGGCACCAGTATTTTTCGTTAGATGTAAATTAACAGCTACGGGTGTTTTGGATATATAGGTATCATTCTTATTGAACATTTCAAGAATATTATTTACATAATGATCTTGAGATATTACCATGCCATCTTTTGTTTTAGAAATTTTAATTCCTAAAACCACATCAGCGACACCCATATCTTTCATATCAAACTTGCTGGTCAACCATGCTTTGGTAGCTTTAATGATCTCATAGTTACTGCCTAAGATCAACATATCGTCTACGTATAGACAAACAATGACACATCCTTTATACGTATTCTTTACGTATACGCATTTATCGCATTTATTAATACGAAAACCATTTGACAACATTGTATTGTCAAATTTTTGATGCCATTGTTTAGGAACATGTTTTAAACCATATAATGATTTAACAAGCTTACACACCTTCCTTTCCTGTCCTGAAACTTTGAACCCTTCGGGTTCTTCGTGTAAATCTCCATTTAGGAAAGCTATCTTAACATTCATTTGGTGTATTTCGAGATTGTTAAGAGCTGCAATAGCTATTAACATTCGAATGGATCAAGCCCTTCCTTTTGCTTGTATCCTTTTATTACAAGCCGGGCTTTATATTTATCAATCGATCCATTTGCCTTCATTTTCCTCTTAAATATCCATTTGGATCCTAACGGCTTATGCCCGTGAGGAAGATCCACCAGTTCCCATGTATGATTTTGCATGACGGATTCAATTTCATTGTTAACGGCCTCTTTCCAGAATTGTGTTTCTAGAGATGACATAGCCTCCTTAAAAGTTTGAGGTTCATTTTCTAATAAATATGTTTAGAAAAATACGAACCATAAGTAGTTGGTACTTTAGCCCGTTTGCTTCTTCTAGGTTCCTCTTGTTCCTCTTCATCCATATGTGGATCACTACTTGAGGACTTATGAGTTCTCTTAGTAGCATTATTTTCTTGTCTTTCCTTGTAAGGAAGAACATCTTTAAAGAACAAAACATTCCTTGATTCAATTATCGTATTAATATGAATATTGGGAATGTCCGACTTGAACACAGGAAAATGATAAGCAGCACTATTGTTTGCATATTCGATGAATACGCAAGTAACAGTTTTAGATCCTATTTTGACCTTCTTAGGTGGAGGAACAGCTACCTTTGCAAAACACCCCCTACTTTCATGTATTAGTAGGATGGTCTTCAACCCTTCCATAACTCATATGGTGTCTTGTCTAACTTCTTTTGAGGTATTTTGTTTAAAATATAATTAGCTGATAAAATAGCTTCCCCCCACAAGTTCTGAGGTAACCTTGAACTTATCAACAAAGCGTTCATCATTTCTTTCAACGTTCGGTTTACGTTCGACAATACCATTTTGTGAGGTGAATAAGGAGCAGTGGTTTGATGGATGATACCATTATCCGAATAGAATTCATTAAACAATGAATCATATTCACCACCTCTATCACTTTTTACTATCTTAATTTTCTTGTTTAGTTGATTTTTGACCTCATTCTTAAAGAGCTTAAAAGCTTCCAAGACCTCTTCTTCGCTTCTTAGCAAATAGACGTAACAATATCTTGTGCAATCATCAATAAAAGTAATAAATACTTTTTCACTACTTCTTTCTATTGAATAGAAAGGAGTCTTAGCTAATTTGGATTCCACACAAATTTCACATTTGTGATTTTTGTCAATGACAAAATTTGGAAGCAACTCCAAATTGCTGATTCTTTTCAAGATCTTATAATTTACATGACCTAATCTACCATGCCATAATTTAGAGGACTCAACCAAGTAAACAGAAGAATTATTCTTATTAATAATTTTTTTCTTTTGTACAATAGTCATTACATTGAGCTTAAAAAGCCCATCACATAAATATCCCCTTCCTACAAATATCCCACTTTTAGTGAGTACAAATTTACCAGACTCGAATACGAGCCTAAACCCATTCTTGCTCAACAGAGAGCCGAAAACCAAATTCTTTTGGATTTCAGGAGCATGAACAACATTATTCAAAGTAAGTTCCTTCCGGAGGTCATCTTGAGTACCACATTTCCATGGCCTCGTAACTTGCAAGCCATAGATTTTTCCATAAATAGTTGCTCATCAACAACAGCTTCTTTGTACTCGGTGAAACTCTTCCTTTCAGAACAAACATGACAAGTGGCCCCGGTATCAACCCACCACGTCTTAGGGTTCTCCACCAAATTCACTTGTGATACAACAGCAGGCGAGCTCAATCTCATAATCATCAACCAGGTTGGCTTGAGCTTTCTTTTTCTTATTCTGTCGGCAGTCCTTTGCATAATGTCCGGGTTTGTTGCAATTGAAACAAGTTCCCGTGAACTTCTTAAAATCCGTTCCCTTCTTAGCTTGGGAAGAACTTGAACCAACGTATTTTCTCTTGTTGGTCTTTTTCGAATGTTCAACAACATTTGCTTTGGCTTCCATGATCTGAACCTTAACCCTCTTCTCTGAACCATGGTTATCCTCCTCGATCCTTAACCGAACGATCAAGTTTTCTAAAGTCTTGAAATCTTTCCAAAAATGAGGGAGTTTCTCTATCAAAGCCGTCATTTCAAATGATTCACTAAGAGTCATTCCTTCGACAAAAATCTCATGGAGGATCAACTGAAACTCTTGGACTTGACTTATTATGGTTTCCGAGTCCACCATTTTGAAATCCAAAAATCGGCCAACCCCAAATTTCTTCGTGTCGGCATCCTCGGTTCTGTATTTTCTTTCTAAGGACTCGAACAGCTCTCTAGCTATCTTGATCGGACTATACATGTTGTATAACGCGTTGTCCAAACCATTGAGGATGTAGTTCTTGCATAGGAAGTCATAATGCTTCCATGCTTCCACCAAAGCTACAACCGTAGTATCGGTCTCTCCCTCGTTCAAAGTCGAGGCCTCCTCTCGTAAGAACTTGGCTAGGTTGAGGGTGGTCAAATAAAACAGCATCTTTTGATGCCATCGTTTGAAGTCCTGACCATTGAACTTCTCGGGTCTCTCACCATGTGTGACATGTAGAGGTTGTGGCGCTACAGGCGCACTAACAGTACTGGTAGATGTTTCGGCCATCTATTATTTAAAAAATAACATGATCAACTTTTAATTCAAAAAATATTGCAGAATAGCAATACTGATAATATTCACAATATAAACTCGTATTACAAATAAATATAAATATATATTCACAATATATTTATATAAATATATCATACGGTATCAAACTATCTACCGTAATAAAACTATATTATAACAAATATGTTATACTATTATAATAAAACAATAGTTCATAAAAACAATAACAATGAAACAGTATATATATATATATATATATATATAAGTTATAACACTAAAACAATATATATAACTTTAAAGGCAGTAACGATTTAGTAAACTATATATATGAAGTCAGTATGTATAACAATGCTCGACAAACAGTAATTCTAAAACCGATATAGAAAAGAACACAAAATTCGTCTTAAGAATGTTGTTTGCACTATACCGATTATACCATTACCGAAAAATAATAAAACATATATAAATAAACAGTATATAAATATATAAAAGAAATTACAAAAAAAGAATTTCAATAAATATATAAAAGAACTTACATGAAATAAACTGACTCGAACATACAAATAACAGATTATACAAAATTGAATATACGAACACTTACAGGAATTAATTTGAAAAAATCAATATCGAGTCAAGGTTGGACTTCTGACCTTAAGACAAATTTTGCCTGCCTCTAAGGTGCTTGCAGATGTATGCAAATCGTCTCCCATGCCTCCTCGATAAACGTTGCTCTAGAGGGAACACTCGAAGCAACTCAGCGAACCAAAAAAATGTTAGACTCTCTCTCAACACAGAAAAGGAAAACCACAGGAAGAGAAGAATTTAGTATTTTAATTAGTGAATAAAACAGACATTGGTTGTCTGTATTTATAGATGCCTAGAGGACTGTTCGGAATAGTTAAGACAGTTGAACGAACAGATTCATCCAACAGACAGCCCTGTTGGAACAGACACGAAGCGATTCGGTTCAAACCGAATAGTCAAGACTATTTGAACGAACCAGTTCATCCAACAGGTAGCAGACAGCCATGTTGGAATAGACATGAACCGGTTCGGTTCAAACTCAAACAGACACAAAATTATTCGGACAAATAAAGCTAGTGGGATGGTTTGGTTGGGGGGCAAAAAGAAAGATACTGACCCAAGCCCGGTCCGACCCTGCCCAGCTCGGCTCGACGGCTCACGTGTGTGGTCCAGCCCAAGTTGTGTAGGTCCTCACCCACCACAGAACTTAGGTTCCCCTTGGGGCCCAACCCAACATGGAACACTAGCTTATAAATACTATAAGCTAAAGTCATTCTTAGTTCCATGTGTGATTGAATAACAACCACACCTTCAACCAACTTCTTCCTCTTCAAGTGGGTGTTTAATGAGACTAATTTCTCATTCAATTTTGATATCAATTGTGTAAGAAAATATACACCGTGTATATAGTTACGACAACCTACTTATTGAAATACGTATTTCGTATATATACACTCAAAAAATACATTGATATCCAACAATAAATGCAATTACAAATATAACTATCTATATATATATATATATATATGCAGTCTAAGTTATATTTATATATTGTCAATAACAGTAATGAAACAAAGGCAAAAATCGTCTTAAGATTGTTAGAAAATTGAATATAAGATTGTTAGCAAGTTTAAGTTTCAATACTATATAGACATATAAGTAGAATTAAAAACACTATCAGAATAGATTACTCTTTACTCAGGAGAACCGAATTACAATATACGAACATTACAAAGAACATATACTTACTGATTTTATTTGAACACAGAAAATCAAGATTGAGTCAAGGTAGAACCTCTGACCTTAAGATGATTTTTTGCCTGTCTCTTAGGTGCTTATAGAATAATGCAACTCGTCTCCTAGGTCTCCTCAATCACGGTGCAATTGACAGCACTATCAATGGCAACACAGGGAACCAAAAAATTGCAAGTCTCTCTCACAACACAGAATAGCGGAATATCGAGAGAAAGAAGAGAAATTTAAGTATATTAAATAGACACTGCTCTAGTTATTTATAGGAAATCCGACGACTGTTCGGACAGACATATCAGTTGGAAAAGAACCGTTCGATCAACAGACAAAACTATTGAAAAAGAAACGGTTCGATTTTGGTCCGAATTGGTATGTCTTAATCAGACAGGTTTATCTAGTTGGGCTGGGCTGTAAAAAATTAATTATTTTTCAAGTTCAAGCCTAAGCCCAAGCCCGACCCGCGCATGTGGTCCAACCCAAGTTTATGTAGGTCATCTTCCTCCACAAAAACTTGGGTGTCCCTTGGGACCCCACATTGAACCTAAGCCTATATAAACACAAGCATAAGTTTTTGTGTTTCCTATGTGGGTTTCCAAACCAAACTAAACATCAACCATCTTCTTCCTCTTCAAGTGGGTGCTTTTGAGATCAATTTCTCATTCAATATTGATATCAATTGTGTACTTTAATTATATACCGTGTATCTTCATACGACAACATATGTATTCATATATATATTTATATTTCATATTTATACACATAATTAATCAATTGATATCCAACATGAACAAGTAGTAGCTATTCATGTATAACTATCGTTTTAATAATTAATTTATATTTAATTAGTGCAAGTGAGCGTATGAGCGTACTTTATTGTAGCATATATAATCATGAAATGTATATGTTTGATGTGTGTAGGCATGTTTCCTATGCTCATAAATGACAACTCTTTTGAATTGAATTTATCGTGTAAGGTGGACTCATACATGTGAACAATTCATTTTATTTACGTGAAAGAGTAAGATTCAAGAGATTTAGTTCAATAAAACTCATGATCCCTGTAGATACCTAATTTTGTTCGGACCCCTAAATCAAATACGTTTTCTTCCTAAATTGATGTTTCAGAAGCTAAAAGGCTTTTCTCATCCTGCAGGTGGTACTCCGAGACCTAGTCTAAGAAAGCGGACAGAAAAAGTCAAACTCAAAAAAAAAAAAAATCAACCCCGAAAAAGTCAATCCCAAAAAAGTCAACCCCGAAAAAGTCAACTATTGAAAAAGTCAACCCACTTTCAAAATCAAGATTTGAGGTTCAATTGAAAAACGGTGAAAGAATTTTGATAATCCGAGGTCTACATTGAAAGATATGGAGGTCGAAAGTTGGGTTATGGAATTTCAATAGAAAGGAGACCCTAGTTCGGAAAATTTGGGGAAAAGTGCTTAAATGATCAAATTGGTCAGAATTGAAGGTCTCAAATAAAAGATAAGCACTGACTACGGATAATGGAGAAGCTACTTGGAAGAAAAACTGATACAAAAGTCAATTCGGAAGAAAATCGAGAATTAAGGTTTTTTGATGGATTTCGGCTAAATTTGAAAGAATTACGAAAATGGCCCGATTCGGTAGAGATAAAGCCCTTAATTGATGTGAAATGATTCAACAAGGATAGCCCAAGGCTCGGTTTGAAGAAAATCTGAAAATTGGACTGGTTTTGAGCAAAACCGGGGTTTAGAGGCAAAAGGGCAAAATTGGAAAATATGGGAAAAATAGCAAATGAACTCCAAAAATTCTGAAAATTTGAAAATATCATTCTTAAATCATTTCGAAGAGATTAGTGAAAGAAAATCTTGATTCAGATTTCGTTTACAAAATGACCAAATACCGGACCCACAATGCAGAAATTCAACAGGATAAATCCCGGAAAAATAGCAAATGAACTCCAAAATTTATGAAAATTTTCAAATCTCATTTTTAAATTATTTGGAAGATATTGGAGAAAGAAAATCTTGATTCGGAGTTCGTTTGCAAAATGGCCAAATCCCGGGTCCCCTATGTAGTAATTCAAGCAAATAAATCCCGAAAAAATAGCAAATAAGCTCCAAAAATTATAAAAACTTTCAGATCTCATTTTTTAAATATTTGGAAATGATTGGTGAAGAAAAATCTGGAATCAGAGCTCGTTTAAAAAATGTTAAAGTTCGGGTGCATAAAAGGGGCAATTTCGAAAACAAATCCGAAATAAATAGCAAATGAACTCGAAAAATTTTGAAAACTTCCAGATTTCAATTTTTTATCATTTCGGAAGTATTGAAAAAAGAAAATCTGAATTTTGAGTCCGTTTTCTATTTATTTAGGTTCGGGGGGCAAAAAGGTCATTTCACAAAGGAAACCAAAAAGGGCAAATTTGTAATTGAGGAAAATATGAAAGAATAAGTAATTGCTGGGATTTTTCTTCCCTTGGTTAGCCAGCATAGAGGAGAAGAAGGAAGCTTAAACAATTTAATTCCTTAGTCACTATCAAGCCACATGCTACCACTAACACCTTGCAAATGGTCCCCCCTTCATCCAATGGCTTAGGTGCCTTGTAGGAAAGTTGAATACACCATCCAATGGCCAAGTTTAAACGCCAAGATGACATTTTTATTTTTCATGAAATAACCCTTATCTAATGGCCAAGAATGGAAGAAAAAAGATAAGCACAATTCATTCAATGGTGAGCATCCATTCGGTTAAGCAAGGGAGTGCATGGGATTATCTCTTTTCATCCAATGACTTAGGCCATCTACAAGGGCTGAGTACACATGTTGAGGGCCGGATTTAATCTACAAGATGCCATTTTTATGTTTTCCTCATCCAATGACCAAGAATGGAAGAGCACAACTCATCCAAGGGTAAGCACTCAAGGGGGCAAGCAAATGAGTGCATGGGATTGGTCCTCTTTTGCATCCAAGGGCTAAGGTTACTACAAGGGTGGAGTACACATCTTAAGGGCTGCTATAAATTGGCAAGATGACATTTTTATGTTGTCATCAAAATATCTTAATCTAAAGGCCAAGATTGGAGGAGAAAAAAGTGCAATTCCCATCCAAGGGTGAGAGGGCATTCGGCCAAGGCTAAAGAGGGGGGGTTGGTTTCATTTTTTCATACGTTTTTTGGCTAGAAACAGTAGCTAATTTGGAAAAGAAAAAGGTTTTAAAAGAAACAAAAAAAAAAGGTTTTCAATAGAGAGCTTGAAGGTCATCTCTACCAAGTTCTAGCATAGCTTTCTTCTTGTTTTCCATGGTGTTTTCTTGATTTTCTATCTTGTTTTCCTACTACATTTTTCATAGAAATAAATTTTTTTAATGTTTACTTATGTTTTCATCTCTTCTTCTTCATTAAAATGGTGGAAAACAATTTTTTTTACATGGTTTCATGCTATGGCCGAATATGGCATGTTTACTTGCCTTGGTTTTCTTTTTTTTCTTCCTTGCATGTTGTTGTGAAAAATGATTTTTATAAGGTTTTTAAGAGTATTGTAAGGTTCTGATTTTTTACAAAAGATGAAGCAAAAAGGTTGAAATGGCTACATGATCTTGGCTAGACCAAGTGACCATGGTTAGAGAGAGGCTATGCCATTTTTACCTACCATGAAGCTCACCTTAATTTTGCTGTTTAGTATGGTTTATTTTCTAATTTTTTGGAATGAAAAGGCTTCATGATCTTGGCAAGACCAAGTGATTATGGTTAGGTGAGAGGCTATGCCCATTTTATACCAACCATGGAGCTTAACTTTCCTTGTTTTATTTACTAGTTTTGCTTGTTATTTGTTTTGCATGTCTATGTTAAATTTTTTATATGTTCTTTACATTTTTTTCCATGCTATATTTACTTATATATTTCTATTCCATGCTTAATAACTTTCCCTTGCATATTCGGCCATTGTGTTCTTATGCTCATGTTGTACATTTTTTTTCATGTATCTTGTCCTATATTATAAACATGATTGCATTTTTTTATTTTGTTACATGGCCATTCGGCTACTCCATATTGATATGCCTTGCATGTGCATTTTCACCTTGCTTCTTGACTTGTTTGCATCTCCATGCCATGAGCTTGTGCATTTTGATTCTAGTATGTCATATGCTTATGAAAATGTCATGACATTATGCATCTTAATATGATTTGTCATGTACTTGTGTCATTTACTAGATAGGATTGCATTAGAGCATCATGTAGCTACATTTGGCCTCTTCATGCATCCCTTACCTTATCATGCATTTGCATTTTGTTTAGGTAACATGCTTTGCATTATCATATCTTGAAATTGTGTATTAGTTGTTGTTTGTTCCAGCATTGACATTAGTTTCATTGGTCATTGTATGTTCATAGTATTGCTATGCATGTTCATTACATTTTAGGTCTAGACCATATTGGTAGTGCCATGCATATTGAGTCTTAAATCACATTGGTATTGTCATGCATTTTAGGTCTTAGGTTACATTAGCATTTTCATGCATATTCATAACATATTAGGTCCAAGTTATATTTGCATTTTCAAGCATTGCATGCATATTGAGTTAGGATAGCATTTATTGCCATGCAAACTCATGATAGGCATTTAGGTTGTCTTGAATTGTCATGCATTTCCTTTACCATTTAGACCTTTAGACCATGCATTTCATACATTTCATTTGCAGTATGTTCATGCATTTCATGCCATTGCCACATGATTTATGACTTAGGTCAATCAATGGCTCAAAGTCATGCTCTCTTGAGCATACTTGTGAAAAATTAAAGAGTTGTCAAATAGATTATTCTACCTTTGTGATTTTTTTACTTAGCAAATTTTTATCCAAGGTTTTTAAATGTTTTAGCTACTGTCCTTAGGTCTTTAGGATGACCTCCAACAATTTCTACTTTGATTTTTGAATGAATTTATCAAAGGCAAAAAATGTGTTTTGACAAAACAATTTTTTCACCTAGTACTCGAACTTCTCCGAATTTTCTGGGCAGTCATCTTTAATCAAAAAATTAAGCCAATTTTTTCCCATGTAGTTTTACATGTTCTGAGTTCCCAGTATTGTTTTTAGATTTTTTTTAAATTTTTAAAAATAGGCAAAAAAAATCGTGTGATAAAATCGGACAGTAGAGGTAGATTTGAAATCAAAAGAGAAATAATGGTTGAATTTGGCTAAGGCATTTAGAGGGGGTTGGATAGAAGCTTTAGCTACTGTCTTAGGGTAGTTTCTAAGCCTTTTTAAACTTTAAAAGTGATTTTATAAATCTCGGGTTAAGGGTGGTTAAGTCCGGGATTTTAAACTTAGGAAATTAGAGCCATTTCAAAAGGGTTTGGTAAGGGTTTTAATTTTTATTCAAGTTTTTCCTCAAAATTGTTTTCAAACAATCACAAAGTTTTGTTTTTTTTAGAAAATCTAATTTGACATATTTTCCTAAGATAGCTGGATATCTTTATAGATATACGGATTTCTTTATTTAGAGGAAAAAATATATTTTCATGCATTGCATTTTCCATGATCATGCATTTTATTTAAATGTGTGCTTTTTGCTATGATATTTTCCATGGTATTATTATTATTTTGATTCACATTTTATGATCTTATATTGTTTGCCATATGATTTTGAATATTTCATGATATCCCATTTTTTTAATCATTTATTTTTGTCACATTATTTAGCAGATACTATGTTCATACATTTATATTTTATTTTCATGCATATTTTATGATAGCATTATTTTATGTTTCATGTCATTTTTTTTTTTGTTATTTAGATCATATTCCATGTCATTTAGGTTATTTTAATTATAATATGCCATGTCATTTAAAATATGCCATATCATTTAAAATTGCCATGTCATTTAAATCATTTTATCTCATTTAGAATATACCATGATACTTAGGATTTTTTATTTCACCTAGAATATACGATGCCATTTAAATTATGTCATATCATTTAGGTTGTATTATATTATCTAGACTTTGTCATGTCATTTTATTTATGTCACACATGTTCATGTTCATATTTTTTAAATGTTTTGAAAAAGATAATGATTTTCAATAAAAATAAAGATATTCCCGAGTTAAAATAATTCATGAGTTCTCTACCGGGTTTGCTGGAGGGAATATCATCAATTATCATTAATAAAGGAATATCTTTCTTTAAAAAAAAAAAAAAAAAAACAAGAATGATTCGAAAAATTTTCCAAATGAATACAAATTTTTATATTTTGTCGATTTTGTCGGAGAATATAAGAAAATTTTGAATTAATAAAATTTTCGATCATTTTTAATTAAAAATGCAATTATTTTTCTTAAAATTGGGAATTAAGTTGAAATACTAAATTAAAAACCAACTTTTTATCGAGACTTGAGATAACACATGATTAATAAGGTACCGTTTTATACGGGCGTTGTGGGGGTGCTAATCTTTCACCGCACGTAACCGACTCCTGAACCTGCTTCTTTGATTTCTCTGGTTTATAAAGCAGACTTGAAATTATTTTTAAAAATGTTTTAATTAAATTTAAAATGTTTTAGAAAATCGATTTTAATAAGTGACCGATCACACCTAGCAAAAAAAGATTGGTGACGACTCTATGTCTTTTTACGAGGCCATTTTCATACCCTCGACTTTTTATTTCAACATAGAGGAATTAAGTCGTCTTTTCCTTTGCTTCTGTTTTCCCCCTCACTCGAACGGATTTCCCTCGATCGGGATCACGTATCGAGAATCCCTTTCATGTATAGGTTTTTACCATATTTCTTTATCACCATCTCATTTTTATTCCTCAAGGAAATATATGTAAGATTGCATGAAAATGTGATAATATATATGTTTGTTGATGATTCTCGGTGCAGAGGACTGCTATCTCGCAGTGTATAGGGACTCGGCGAGTAGAGACGCTAACCTGTTGCCCACGGGTTCTCATCGCGTAAGGGTGCTATCTCGCCGAGTGCAGGGTCTTAATGAAAGTAATCAGTACCGTATAGGTGGATATATCGTTTTTTTTGTACTTGTACATATTGATATTGGTGTGATTCGACGTACCGTTTCGGATTTACCGATATTTTTTAAATATTTTTTCCTATATATATTTATAAAGCTCATTTTCAAATTTTCTAATAAAATATATATTATATACATATACAAATATATCTCAATTACATACATATATATGTTTATATACAAATATAAATTTTTAAAATTATAAATATTTAATATATAAAATTTTTAATCATAAATAAATAAAATAAATATTAAAAATTATTATTAATTAGATTCAATAGCCTAATTTAATAAATATTTTTTGAATGAAATTATGAAAAAGTAAAAATTATTATGACTAAAAAGTATTAAGAATTGATTAAAAAAGTCAAGTGAATTTTTTTTTAAAAAAATCAAATTAAAAACTTGTACCAACGGATACGGATCGGTACATACTAATACAGACCGATATAAATTAATACGATCGATATAAACTAATACAAAATTTAAAATGATACGATATTGATACTATTTTATTTTTTTTTAAATCGATACGTATTAGTACGATCGGTATCAGTACCGACTACCATTGTCTCAACGCTAAAGGGGCGTTATCCCGCTAGCTACGGGGTCTCGACACGTAAGTGCACTATCGACTGGGTATGGGGTGTCGCCTCATAGGGTTAAATAAGGAAACGAGTTTGAAAAATCGTACAAGTTTAAGCAAAATCATTACATAAAATCAAGGATGGATGAAATTGACTATAGATATTTAATTTTGTTATGATCAATTTTTAAATTTTAAATTCAAAATACCCCAAATCGATTCGGGTTTAATGTTCTAGTGATCTTTAGTGTTGCAATTTTGGAATTTTCAAGTACGTTAAATTAATTATCTTCTTAGGCTTTAATTGTCAAAACAAAATTGTACAAAAAAAATTTCCAACTTTGTTTTAAATTAAATTCGGGTTGACGGAAATTCTTTTATTTAATCCTGGATCTTAATATTTTGTTACTTTTTTATTTCCTAAAATGAAAGGTTTTGACTAAAATTAAAAGAAAAAAAAAATGTTATGAAACTGGAAAGGAAATATGGTAACTTAAACTTTACCCCCTCCTTTATTCTTAAGTTTTAATCTTAACCTTCAATTTAGTTGATTGAATAGACTAAACAAATGAGATTTAAAATAGAAAAATGTAAATAGAGTATCTAGGAAAATATATTGGAGCCCTTGAATCAATGATCCAAGGGTCCATGATTTAGTTGAGGAAAGGGATATAAATAAACGGAAATTAGGTTAATTAGAGGAGGTCTTTTCATTTTGGGAGAAATGTTTGCTTAGAAAGAACGGTAGGGAAAGGAGGAGAGAAAAAAAAAAAAAAAAAAAAGGGAAAAAATGGGGGTTTTGTGATTTTTTGTCTAAGGTGGTTACCGTTTCCTTTCTACCTTCTTACATGTTTATTGAGCTTGCTTTGAGTCATTTCCTATGCTAGCGTCTTGAGTCTTCATCGGCCTTTTATGCAAAATGTTTTCAAATGTTAAAGGAAGCTATAAGTCTGATGATTCACAATATAGGGTTGTGATGATGAGTAAGATCAGTTTAAATATCATGGCTGCTCTTGGACTAGTTTTTTTTCCCTCTGTTTTTAGACTAAAATGATTTCAAAACCTCTCTTCGTGGATATTGGTTAGGATTAAATCTATTGGTCCTCGTCCAAGAATAGTTTTCTTCACTGCTAGATAAAATAAAAATATTTAGACAATCTAAAACAAAGAAAATGGGTGATATAATAAGGTTTCCAAAGTAGCACAGGATGAAAAAAACTCTGCTCATCCTCTATTTTCAAAATAAATGGATTTTCAATGTGTTTTGATTTATGTTTTTCTTGAATAAAAATGCGAGTAGGTTTTTTTTAAACTAATTAGGGTTCGATTTTACTTGATTTTGGCCAATAAATGGATTTCAAATGGTTCCAAAATGAGTTTTCTAAGTATTTGTTTTGTGGCATTTAAGTGGGTATTCAGATACCCTTTTTCATGGTATCCGAATATCCTATTTTGCCTACATTGTACACTAGGACATTTGAATGTCCAACCTCGGGCATTTGGATGCCCCTTTGCTTTTTTATTCAAAGTTGGTCTTTCAAAAAGATATTTGGATTCCCTTCCTCATGACACCAAAATACCCCCATTTTACATAGTTTTTAAACTTGGACATTCGAATACCTTTGGTCATGGTATTCGAATGCCCCTTTGAATTTTCATCCAAAATTGAATGCCCATAAGGGGCATTCCACTCTTGCCATAGTATCCGGATGCCCGATAATTATTTCATTTTGTTGCTATTTTCTCTAAGGCCTCTGAATATCCCTTATGGTATTCGGATACCCTAGGTCAGAGGGAGAAAATATTAATCATATTTGACCCGATTTACTTTATTCGTATATTTATTTGTTTTACCTATTTATTTATTATTTGTTAATTAATTTACTTGTTTATCTTGCCTTTATTTATCTAAATTATTTGTAATTTACTTATTTGCACTTAGTTATTTTTATTGCAATTTACTTTATTGCACTTATTTACTTTTCTTACAATTTTCTTTATTTATTTAAATTACTTGAAATTTTTTATAGTGCACTTATTTACTTTCCTTAGAATTTTTTATTTATTTAAATTATTTGTAATTTATTTTATTATATTTATTTACATTTATAGCAATTTTCTTTATTTATTTGAATTGCTTGCAATTTACTTAATTGCATTTATTTAATTTATTTGCAATTGTCTTTATTTATTTAAATAATTTACAATTTACTTTATTTCAATTATTTATTTTTATTGCGATTCTATTTATTTAAATTACTTGCAATTTATTTTATTGCATTTATTTATTTTTCTTGCAATTTAGAAGATTAAAAATTAGATTTTTAAAAGAGGTGATGACTTTGTGAAAAATGGTTCAGAGACCCTGCCTAGACATTGGAGGAATCTCGATGTCATTTTTCATGAAGAATATATTGCTTTTGGGTTGATGTGAGAAATTTCTAAAACGAAATAATTCTTTTCTAATTTCCGTCTTGATGTTGGGAAACTTAAGGGAACATCTTGGAATTAAGAAGGCGTTTGGTATGATGAAAAGTGATCAATTTTCATGGAATTTAATTGTTGAAAATGTGATTCTCATGTTTGTTATGCTAAAAAAGACTCATTTTCCTGAGAATGTAACTTGCCCTTAGGAGTTACTTTCCAACAAGTATTGGAATATGATTCCCATGAGGAGAGGTGAAAAAATAACTTTCTCATGTAGTTGAAAAGTTAAAAAAATGTTAAGACAAAATTGCACTTCTTCCTATTTGGTTTAAAATTACCAATTGAAATATTATTTTTAAATATTTAGTACAAATATTTGTTAATAATAAATATTATTGAAATATTTAAATAATATTTAATTTGCATCCATTCTTTTAATTTTTCAACTATATGAAAATAGCTTCGAAAATTTAATATTAACAAACATTTTTTTTATCCTAAAAGTAACTCAAATTATCAATTGATATATTATTTTTAAATATTTAGTACAAATGTTTGTTAATAATAAGTATCATTGAAATATTTAAATAATATTTAATTTGCATCCAGTCTTTTAACTTTCCAACAAGATGAGAGTAAATTCGAAAATTTATTATTAACAAATATTTTTTTATCATAAAAGTAACTCAAATTATCAATTAAAATATTTTTTCTAAATATTTAGTACAAATGTTTGTTAATAATAAATATCATTGAAATATTTAAATAATATTTAATTTGTATCTAGCCTTTTAACTTTTTAACTACATGAAAGTAACTTCGAAAATTTATTATTAACAAATATTTTTTATCATAAAAGTAACTCAAATTATTAATTAAAATATTATTTTTAAATATTTAGTACAAATATTTATTAATAATAAAGATCATTAAAATATTTAAATAATATTTAATTTGTATTCAGCCTTTTAATTTTTCAATTATATGAGAGTAATTTCAAAATTTTATCATTAACAAATATTTTTTTAATTCTAAATTTTTTTTTATTATTATTCATGATTGTTTTGATCGATTGGTTTCTAAATGATTAATTCCAATATTTGTTTATATTTTCATAAGATTTTAATTTATAAAAAATAATATCTCGAGTAAAGATAATTTTTGGTACTTTGTCTAGACGTTTGAGAGTTTTCAGTAGTTATCATTTTCGAAGGGATATTATCTCAATTTGGATGGAGTATTCTGAAGATGAAAGAGGTTTTCTAAAAAAATTTCTTGGTAAACCAAAGAACCAATCTCGTGTATTCTAAGGTGTTTTAGTTGCACAATAAAAAAAAAAAAAAAAAAAAAACGAAAATTATTATGAAAATTCATATTTGACCCATTTGAGGGATGAACTTTGATTTTGAGAAAAATGAAGGGAAGAAAAGTTTTTCTTGAAAAACCGAAGCATCAACATTTTGTATTCTAATAAGGAGAATGTGTTTTGGTTGCACAATCGTGAAAAGAATGGAATTCTTACAAGAATTCATATTTGACTTATTTGTGGGATGAATTTTGATTTTGAGAAAAATGAAGAGAAGAAAAGTTTTTCTTGAGAAAATAAAGCATCAATATTGTGTATCCAATGAGATGAACGTGTTTTAGTTGCACAATTATGAAAAGAACGGAGATTCTTACGAGAATCCATATTTGACTCATTTGTAGGACAAATTTTGATTTTGAGAAAAATGATGGGAAGAAAAGTTTTTCTTAGAAAACAAAAGCATCAATATCGTGTAGTCAAATGAGGAGAACATGTTTTGGTTGCACAATCGCGAAAAGAACGGAGATATGAAAATCAATGTTTGACTCATTTTTTGTCAAGATAAAAGATAATACATAATTAATTGATACCATTATGGACGGACGCTATGGGAGTATTAATATTTTTCCCACACGTAATCGACTCCCGAACCTGCATTAATTTTTCCTCTAGTTTTTACGCTAACTTGAAAAATTATCTTTTTAATAAATATTAATTAATTTTAAATTTTTTTAAAAAAATAAATTTTTATAAGTCGTCACCTAACCAAAAAAATTTGATAATAATTTCTTTCGTGGTTTCCAAAATTTTAAATTTTTTAACATTTAACGGCCGAAAAACTATTATGAATTTATGAAAAATATTATGCAAGAAACGCTAATGAATAAATCCCAAATAATATTATTATAGCACTATATTTGTTCCTATCCCAAAATTGCATACTTCTAGTTTATGTTAAGTTTTTTTTTTTTTTAATTGCTCCTTGTTAAGAATGTCTAATTTTAAAGAATAAGTCTTAGATTTTACATATTTAGTACAATGAAAGCCAAAAGAAAAACTATGAACAAACAAAGACGAGAGATTTAGCTTTTTTTCATTGTTTATTTGTAAAGACTAGTTCAACTCTTGACTCTTGAGGTGGGTTTTCTTTGATTTGTATCCCCTCCTCCATAATGAAATTACAAAATTTTATTAGGTTGATATATATATAATTAAAAAGCATGGTCATATGAATGATCAACACTCAATACAAAGTGTAAAGTCAAAAAAAAAAAAAAAAATTAACGCTAGTTTGAAACAATTTTTTTTTTCTTTAAAGAAAATGAGTTTTCATAGCCTAAATTTGATGTTTTAGTGTTAATTTAATATTGTTGTTGGAAAAAATTTGAATTTAAAAAAAAAAAATTGAATTAAAAAATTGTATTTAAAAAATATGACGAAAAATGTGAATTAAATATTTTTAAGTGTTCAGTAATGTCATGAGAAATTAAAAAGTAAAAAAAAAAACGTTTAAAATAATATAAATTTAGAGTAAAGATAATAAAATAATTTTATCCAAAAACTAATTTTCAAATTGCAAAAACTCCATTTTCTTAACTTTTTAATTTGAGTTGTCAAACTATGATTTTAAGCACAAAAGTTAAATAAAAAAAAAAAAAATTTACTCATTGAATGCGATAAAACACACTTTTAATTTTAAAAATTGTGTCAACAACATTACTAAACGAGGCCTTAATCCACTCGCCCAAACCGTCGAATACAACAATACTGGAGAATTAAAGATGCCATAAATGAGCATAAACATACCAAACAAAGGAACTACTTCAGTTCCAATATTATATGTATATGTAAGTTCAGTTGAGGCAAGTAAAGAATATGGTACACTTAGCATCACACATCATTTAGCAAGACATCTAAGGTTTAAAAGCAGCAGATCAATAACGACCTGCAATACATTTTGGTAGGCATCTCAAAATAGTATGATCTGATGAAGGTTTATGAGTTAAGAAAAATTCCGGATCCTCTTCGAGGGACTCTACATAACTTTCCAAAATCGAAACTATCTCATCAAACCGTGGTCGCTTCTCTGGATTGCTTGACCAGCATCGATTGATGAGATGACTAAATGCAAGAGGGCATGAGGAGGGTAGCAATGGTCTTGCATTCTGCATAAAACCCAGAAGATATAAGATGAAGAAAATCATTTTACACTTATTATTAAAGAACCTCATCAGGAGAAAGAACAGTAGTTGGCCAACGGTGATGTGATTTGTTAGTAGAGTACTGGACTCTTAGTTTTAATCTATGTTACTCCGACTCTTCATTTTTCTTGAAATACCCATGTCCGACACTCGTGTTCGACGCATATTCGGACATGGATATGAAAATATAACCCTCCAAATACATGAAAAAACTTGGAAAAAACTAAACATATCCGTGTCGGACACATACCCATATCCGATACTCACCCGAGTCCGAGTAACATAAGTTCTAATGACCAAAGTTCAAATCTTAGAAGCCTCAAATATTAAAAAAAAAAAAACCAACAGTCGTCCAAGTCCAACACTCCTGCCCATGGCCCTCTGAAACTCAAGAATGAGTGATGTTTGAACTCAGACTATACATGTTATGTTGAAAATGAAGTAATAGCAGCTGAAGACAAAAATAAATAGAAGTTTAAACAGCTACTCCTATGCTGATGCTGAAAGGTTCTGTATCTTATTCAATGAGAGGCAGGATGGGAGCTCAAGAGAAGATTCTATGCACAATTCTAAAAGCACTCAAAACCCACATCCTAACAAAAATGGCAAGATAATATTTACTTGAAAACTAGAAATATGCATATATTAATGTTCTGTCACCTGCAACCTGTAACAAACTGCATCATAGAATCACAGGTTACAGCGCAACCTTCCACCTATATTTTACTCCCTACTATACGTTTATGGTGCATAATTCATGCATTTTTATCGAGCTTTCATATTTAGTGAATTATTTTCATTTAGGTTGAAAGTTTTCACAATCTAAGACACTAGAGTACAAACTAATCACAGTTAAAAGAAAACCACCATGCTTATATTATAAAATCACTTAATTCAGACCAATGACACTCAAAATATTTGATCACATGATGGGGTAAATTAAGCGTCATCATTCGTGATATCAAATAAGGAAAAGACCTGAAATGTTTTCTAAGAGTGTTCGTACAACTTTTATTATACCTAAAACTTTGAAAAGAGCAACGACAATGAGATATTATGATAGGGTCCTACTAACTGATCATTGAGCAAATGATCCGCATTAATTTCTGTGTAATGTCCTGCACGCACAATGAATCGAAAAAGATATACAAGGAGCTTTTATATCACAGATAGATAATAGAGACTTGCAATCCATGCATGGAACCACTTACTGCAGACAAAATGGCAACATTAAACTGAGCACAATACATCCACCCATAAAGCCATTTGTTAAACCCAAGCACATTTAGTCTATCCTATATTCAGCACCTCAGCAAGGTTGCATCATTCCATACTTGGGAACAATTACTACACTGCTCTTTGTTGTAGTAAGTCCATCTCAATTCTCCCATGTTAACATCAGAAACTAAACTATTAACATTCTGCCCATCCTTACCAACACAAAAGCATAAAGGGCCCTCCTTCACATTGTTTAATTTGATTCTACTGAAATACTCATTTACAGCATCCACTGTCTAAGTAGGTGAATAAGCCACAAGAAATTGCTGTTTATTGGGGGTTAAGAAGTTATGTTTAATAGGAAAAGAGAGTGATGTAAACAAATCTGTGGTTGAATAGATTTCTTTTCTTATGAGTAAATGAGAATGTGCTCCACTTACAGGTTCAAACTGATGAGAGGAGATGTCAGCAATCAGGATAAAGATAGACTTGCCTCTTGTAGTCACTTCAATGCCAACTGAAGAACTCATTTTTTATGGTGCATCTCTGCCTTCCATATTCTTTCACAATGATTACTGCTACCATCACCTAATTATAGGTCTATAGGTCGAATAAGTAATGCATAATATGGGCTAAAATTTTCACGTATAGTATGGAATATATTAGCCAAAGAAAATTAAAAAAAAAAAAAAAGAAGGTTACACTATCCTACAAATATTTTCAAGTTCTTTATTTAGAGTCAAATCGTCTATCAAGTTGCATGATTTCTTTGTAAACTCAAAACAGGTTCCAGGCTTTTATGTACATAGATCATCCAACTTCAATCATATTTTAGCATCTAATATTTCTCAACTTCCCTTGCCTTGTCATCATGCCATGTCCTAAATCATCATACCAGACATTATTGCATATCCTAATTTCATGTTTTCTGTTCCTAACTTCCCAATAATCAGCTCCACAAAGTTAAGTTTCCATATGGCTTAATTATAAGATTTTTCACATACTTCGAGATGCCTCACACTACATCGGCATCCTATATTCTACTACATCATCTTAGCATAAAATGAAGAAACTATCTTCAAGTCTTTTTCCCCCAACCACATGATAAGCAGAATTTTCAGGCATTTAATTTTGTAATGGTATCATCTAGCTTGAAAAGGTAAAAGTTTTTGAGGAAGAAAACTTCATCAAATAAAATTCTCCTAAAGCATTACTTCTGCATAATATTAGCAAATTAACACTTCCATTATGAAAAAAGGTGGAATCTCATGTGTAATACTAATCAGTTACTGAGAACGCTCCCCAACTGTCTTCTTCATATGTGAGTTAGATAACGCCTCAATATAAAATATATTGGGTCATCACCATCCAGCTTCCTATTTCCTATATAATTGACAAATCAGAATTAATCCATGACCTTAATAAAGAAAAAAAAAAACTAAAAATAAAACAGCTAGTCAGCAGCCAAAGGGAGAGAATTTTAATAACATATAAGCTTCATATCATACCAAGAATGAGTTAGGTACTTCACCTTTTGGCAGACTGCAAATGCAGCCTGTTCTGGGGTCATGTTGTCAAATGGTGTCAGAGCTGTTAAAAGCTCCCAGAGGACTATGCCATAACTGTAAACATCAACTTTCTTTGTATGATGTTTCTCTTTAATCATTTCAGGTGCCATCCAACGATATGTACCTGTAAACCCCTTTGCACTACCACACTGAGATTCTAAGCATGAGATACCAAAATCTGCTACCTTCACACACATATCTTCGCCGAGGAGTAAATTTTCTGATTTGAGATCCCTATGAAGTATTCCTTGTGAATGAAGGTACTGCATCCCACGTGCAATGTCAAGAGCTAATTTGAGAACTAAGTTAAGTGGGACTGAATATGGCTCCTGCTGATGCAGATACTTTCTTAATGAGCCACCAGCAAGATACTCGGTGATTATACAGAACACAGGAGGTTTCTTACAGGCTGCAACAAACTGATTGGAGGATAAAGTAACAACAATTAGTGAATTAAGAAGAGACTGATGCCCCAAGCTTTAAAATATTAAGACAGTTGCTAGTCATGCACAAAAACTTCAGGTTATGATTTATATAGATGATTGCTGGCAATGCTGATACGCAGTAAGAGGCCCAAGCTCTGTAGATTTATGTGATTAAGGCTTTCTCTTCACTCTTTTTTCGGTTTGAATATTTCATGATTACCATGGGGAAAATGGAGAGGGTGGGGGAATCAATTGCTTGTCATGCAAGAATGTTCAAGAATTTAACTTATTTTAACCACTTCCATAATTTGGATATTAACACCAAGAACATCAAAGATATAACATTTCGCATCTGAAAAATCCCCAAGGGAGCATTAGTAAGCCAGACTATGATAAATGGAACTTTAGTGATAATAACTAATTGCTAGGACATGAATCCACAGTTGAGCGTACCAATATCTAAAACCTAGATGCAAGGGGGACAGAATTAATAACTACATCATAATTCATGACTGCAGCTCAAGAGATAAGCTTAAATATGTGGCCAAACAAGCACATTAGTGGTCTATTTCACAGCCTTTCCCCATCCACCCCAAAAAAGAAAAAGAAAAAAATCCTAACCTCAATAATCACAGTGGCTGACCTCTAGAGAAGTTCAAAGCGAGACTAATATCTTGGGAACAGGTTTGCCTACATCTAAACTATCAATTTAAGATAATAAAGAGATACCTCTAGGCATCAGAGCTCTAATTATTCTTTCCCATCAAGCATCATCTCACTAATGGGAATTAATTATCCTATCTTATGGCCACATCTGGTTCTGATGCCAGACTTTGTAAACAAAACAAGGTTTTTTATCAAGGCTAGCAGTGGGAAAGTTGAAGGAATCACACTGCTAGAGTAAGTCAATTCAATGCCACAGGCAGGAGTTGTAACCCCTCCTTATCAAAAGGAGTGAAAGACTAATAAGAGTAATAAAGATTGCACAAGGGTATGGATAGTTATGATAAACAAGGCTCAATAACGCCAACAGAAGTAGTTCAAGAGCATCCCCCCCCCCCCCCCCCCAAAAAAAATATATATATATATATATTTTATAACCAAACCAAACCAATCAAAAAAGTTGGCAAATGGTTGGGAGAAAAAGAAAAGGGTCACAAACTAGAACGAAAATGAGGCTACTTCAGCTGTATAGCTAAGTATTGGTGTTGACTCATTTCAAAAGGCTAAAGACCTTTTAACTTCGAATCTTATAAAGGGACAACAAGCACATTCTTCCTTTTCAAGGAAAAGTAGTGTGATTCCCCGAATTATTTTATAAGCTCATTCTCATTCCTGCAATGCTGCTTCCCTACCAGATATGTCATGATCCATTAATTTAACCATGATCCTTTTCATGAGAAACATAATGCAGGAAAAAGAATACCAAAGAAACAGATATACTTACAGTAATAATATTGGGATGCCTCAAATGAAAAAGGAAAGCCACCTCAGAAATGAACTGCTTTTCAAGAAAGTTGGCCAAATTCGCATCCTCCTCAGGCTGGCTTATAAGTTTAATTGCCACATCCCTTTGCTTGTATATCCCTCTGTAAATCCTACTATGTCGACCTGAAGCAAACTTGTTGCCAATAAACAACTGTGACATGTCAGCACTCCATTCTTCTTCTCCTTCTCCCTTTATTTCAGCACCGGAGGAAACCAAATACTTGGACCAAGAAACTGCTCTTTTATATTCTCCAAGCGAAAGCCTCCTCTCTGACCTAACATTGTTTGAGATTTGCTTAAACCAGTAAAAATTCTTCATGGGTTAGCACTAAAACTCAAAGAAAATCGTCAAATCAACCCAATGTAGAACCCGGAAATAAAAAAAGCACTACCCAGATTTCCTGGCAAAAAAATATTTGATTTAAATGTGAGCCAAATGTTTGAAGTTCAGAACTTGGAAATTTAATGAAGGTTTCTCATCTAGCTACATTTCGAAAATGTTAAAATTTATGGGTTATGAAAAATATATACTCATATCTCTATAATTCAAACTACAAATATCATAATTTGAATTCAAACCTTGTGTTTTGAAACAGAAAAAGTCGACAAAAAAAAAAAACAAAAGTCTTGTAGCTCAAAAATGAAGCTTTTTCCTCTTTGTTTTCCGGAAGATGATAAAGCAACCTTTTTTTGTTCTTACAGACTCTCAAAGCCCTAGCTCAAAATCAAACGAAAAGGACAAGGAGGGACGGCAGAACCCACCAGCTGGAATTTCCCTCTTTTCAAGAAGAAGAAGAAAGAAAGCTAAACCAATAGTAGTTGATTTGTTGATATAACAAAGGTTAAAGCTAATGTAAAAATGGCAGCCATAGAGAAAACTGAAAAGACCCTGAAAACTATTTTGGGTGGAAAGCTTTGTTTTCCAGGGCTTCAAAGCTTCAAAAAGCTAAGAGAAATAAATCAAGAATAAGAAAAGAAAGGGTCGGTTGGGTTGTTGTTGTTGTTTATGGTGTGCAGTGAAAGCATATGGCAAAGAGCTCAGGCTCAGCTGGCGGTTGGGTTTTCTTTTTCTTTTCTCTTTCTCAAAGCTGAAAAATAAATTAAATAAGAAAAAATCCTCTCTTTTTTTTATTGAGTAGAATATAATTACTCTTTTTTGTTATTTTGGGTATGTGTGAAGAGAGGTTTAGCAATGCCTATGCTTCAGCTGCTGCTTACTGGTTGAAGACTGGTTGAACATTGATAACGTGCGAAGATCCACTTATGAGGGTCTAAGACAATCGGGGTCTTCTTGATTATGACTTCTGCCCATTCTCTTTCTCTCTTTTGCCCCTCTTTCTCTCCTTATTATCTTCGCCTGCCATTTCTTTTGCTTTTCTTTTGTAATTTTTGCTTTGTCTGGATATGCCTACGGCCTACCTTAATTTTCAATTGCCCATACTGCCCCTTACCATCATACCAAGTTCCCAACTCCAAATTTTTTTTTTTTTATTAATTAAAGTCTCTCATGAATTTAACGGGTTTTTTATTTTAATATAGTTTTTTGTTTTTAATTTTCAAATTATCTATTTTTTTAAGTATCGAAATGCACTTGTATTTAAATTTATTAGTAAATCACCATGGTTCATGATTATTTTTCAACAGATTTTGAATTTTTTTTAAATTGATCAAGACAATTGTCATGAATCATGATAATTTTTCTTTAAGATTTAAAAAATACAAATTTATTTTATCAAGAAAGTCGCCACCATCAATTCTTCATCTTCATGAAGAATAGATGTTGGAAAGTCGCACCCATGGTGACGACTTCTCAACTTTTTTATTTTTTAAAAAAAATATTAAATAATAAAATTTTTATAATTTTATAATTTTTAAAATTATAATTTAAATAACAAAATTTAAAAATAACAATTTATAAAAATTTTAAAAATTATATTCGTAATGTCAATCGGATTCTTTCAACTTGTATTCATAATAAATGGATCTCCGAGAGAAAGACCAATCAAATCGTTGTAGATTATGCAAAAATTAATGTCATAACTAGACCTATCCACGGGCCGGGTAGCCCGTCCGACCCGATAAGCTCAGATCATATTGGGCAGGGCTTGGAGATATGTTTTTGTAATTTGGGTCGGCCCGACCTAGCCCGAATTACTATGTATTAAATAAAAATTATTTTTTTATTTAAATTTAATTATAAAATATATATAAATATAAAAATATATTTTTAATATTTTTTGAATAGTGAAATGGGCTTTGGGGTAGGCCCTGGCCCGACTCGAAATGGGCTTGGGCAAGGGAAATAAAAAAATGGGCCTCGGCCCGACCCGGCCCATGGGCACCTCTAGTTATAGCCGTCGAAAATGTTCTTATCAATCTGGTACATCAGGGGAGAGTTCGCATCAACAATAATACTGTTGTACATGCAGTTATTATATATATAACTTTAAAATATATATATATTGTATATATACAGTTAAAAAAATACATAAATTATATAAAAAAATTTATATAATTTTGTAAATTTTGTAAATTGTTATTTTTAAAATTTTGTTATTTAAATTTTAAATTTTTATTTTTATTTTTATTTTTAAAATTACAAATTATATAATTTTTATTTAATATTAAAAAAAAAGTATAGTGCCGACTTCCCTTCGTAAAATAAATTTGTATTTTTTAAATGATCAAGGGAAATCGCCATGAGCCATGGCGATTTCTCTTGATCAATTTAAAAAATATATATATATATATTCAAAACCTGTTGGGATATCGCCATGGACCATGACGATTTCCCAACAAATTTAAAAACAAGCACATTTCAATACTTTAAAAAAAAATTCGGTAATTTGAAAATTAGAAATTAAAAAAGCTATATTAGAATAAAAATGCCGAATTTAACTTGTCATTTAATTAAGAGTTCAATATTTTATTTATAAATTATTAAATTATTAATAATTTATTTTATAAGTAATAGGTAATTTGGGTAATTTATGTTGTGTGCGTGTTATTTTTTATGTTATAATCGTATTTAAAATATTATATACTTATATAAATTTTAACATGTTAATGATTCATATTATATAAATTTTAATATATTCATATAATATAATCATATCGTGTTTAAATTATCAAATCAAGTAATTGATTTGAACCTCTTTAACCTTTTACTGCACAAGTCAATTTATATTTTTGTAATAAATTGAGCCTCACTTAAAATAGACTAATATTTTATTTAAATATATTTATATATGATAATATAATATAATGAGACATTAAATAGAATTATTTTAAGAATATACACAAATATAATGGGATAAGGTACAAATTTATATTTACTTATGTAAGTGATTTAAATTTATCATTAATTGTTTAACTGGTGCAATTTTCCTATCACACTTTTAATTTTGAAACAAATTTACTATAACACTTTTAATTTAAAAGAAAATTTTGATTAAGATATAATAATTGAAAAATATTTCATAAAACATTTCATTCGAAGTTGTTTTATAATTAAGAAAAAATGAATTTTAAAAATAACATGACATTGAAAAATAATTATGAAGCTGAAATTTGAACTTTTTTTTTTTTTTCTTTTTTATTATGACATTTTTTTACTAAAATATATTGATAAATTATGGCTTTTAATCAAAAATTAGAAGTATAATGATAAAATTATATTTTTAATTTTTTTTTTTAATTTTAAAATAGCTTTTAAGGAAACATTTTAAGAAATGTTCTTCTTATATCTTGACCAAAATTGGTCCAAAATTAATAATATAATAATAAATTAGTTTCAAAATTAAAAGTATAATACTAAAATTGTATGAGTTAAAAGATTAATGATAAATTTGAACCAATCGCATAAATAGAATCATAATTTTGCACCATATCCCCAAATATAATACTTGACTTGATGCTTATAAAACTTTTTTTTCAAACTCTATTAATATTGTTTAAATGATTTTAAATTAATATATTTTTTAAAATATGAGTCAAAATCGATTTAATCATTTGAGTCAATACAACCAACTTAATACAAAACCTAAAAAAATTCACAATTTTGATCAAAATCAACCAGATCACTTAATTATCCAATTCAATAATAAGAAACGAATTAATTCAATGGTGGAGTACCAAATTTAATAAGAGTTAATTACACATTTAGTACCAAATTTAATAAGAGTTAATTACCCATTTAATACTTGAACTTTGACTAAATGCAAAAATTAGTAACTGAAGAAAAAACTTCGTAGTTTTTACCTTAAATTTTCAAATTATGTATAACATTGTTAATCCAACCAACCTATATATTTGATGTTTGATCAATATTTTATTTTTACACCACATGAAGCTATAAATATTTTTTAACATTAATTAAAAATGTACTTTTTTCAACTGAATGGTAAAATTCATGTTCAATAGCAGTTAATTATTAGATGTAACATCCACATGTCCCTTACGAAATTTTCAAAAAAATATGTAACATTTTTTTTAACACATGACATGCATACGGTACAATTATACAAGTTAGATGTTATATAAATAGTTAGGTTAACGATATTACAATTTGAAAGTTCAAAATGCAAATTGTATAATTCTTCTTTAAATATCAATTTATATATTTTATTATAGTTTGAGTACCAAAAATATAATTATCACGTTTAATAACTATGCTTGTTCGTGATAATTTTTTAGACTCATGTATGTAATGACAATATATATTATTTATATATTATAAGGAATGTAAGTTGCATTCATAAAAAGTTGTTTGTGAAATTTAAAAATTTAAATAAAAAATATAATATGATAAATTATAATTAAAATAGAAAATATAATAAAAATATAGCCAATTGACAAAAGAATTTTGAGAATTTTAAGAGTCCAAAATATGTAGTTACACGTGCATGTCACGTGGTTAAGATTATGAATTTATGATGTGTCACCTAATTTAATGGTTGAATATTCATACTGTTAATCATTATTATTCTCAATTTTAAAAAAATGAGAATGGATTGAATTTATTGAAATTATGGTGCACGAATTAAATCTTTAAAATTGAAATAGTACAATGATTAATCTTCAATTTTGACCCAAAAAAATTAGGGATAATGTCCTATTCTTTATAGTGTTGGAAAAGTTTTATGTGATAAGTTTATTATCAAATTTTTAATTAGGTATTTGAATTTTTAGCCTGTTTATGTTAGCCTAGTTTTTAACACTATTAAAAATATTGATTTGGCTTTTATCTAATTAAATTTTGATATGTGGCAAAAATATATACATGTGGCAGTAACATAGCTGTCACTAGATTTGTTCAAAGACTGACTATCCACCTAAATTCGAAAGCTCGCCTGATATTTAGATGGGTTTGGACAAAAATATTATGATCGAAATATAGATTTGGACAAAAAATGATATCCGTTCAGAAAATGGGTCGGGTCTTGGTTTCAACAATCAAGGTTCGAGATCGGCCCGACCCATTTTTTATTTATATAATATATTATTTTTATATTTATATATTATGTAATTTATATCATATAAAAATTAAAGATATATAATATTATAGTGTATACATTTAAAAAAAAGTGTTAAATTATTCATGTTTTATAATTTAATAAAAGAAAAAAAAAGAGATAAAATTACTAAAAATTAAATAAAAAATAATATATTTGTTTAAATTTTTTTAGAAAAAAAATAATATGGGCAGACCTAAACGGGTTTTGACTATCCATTTACAAATATGGGTAAGTTTGGGCAAAATTTAAGGCTCATATTTCTGATCGAGTGGGGCTTGGGCAAGTATATCTGATGTTGATACCATACTTAAGTCTGACCTGGCCCATGAACATCTCTAGATGCCACATGACATAATTTTAAAAAATAAAAATTTTAAAATATATATTTCTTTTTTTTTCTCTCTCTTCTTCTTCTCTCTCGATTTTCCCACCCTCCTTCACCTTTTATGGCTGGACTTGGCCATTATTTGACCAGGTCTGGCTAGCAATGCCAGACCTGGTTTGGAATGACCGATGAACTCTAAAGAGGTCGAAAATGACTTTAACATGTCAAAATTCACCTCGTAGTTTCTTGCATGTTTAGGTTGTTTCCGGCCTATTTAGAGTCTAACTGGCGATTTTGACGCTTGATCCGACTTTGGTTAACTAGATTCAATCGGATAACGGTTGGACCCGGCCACAAAAGGTGGGGAGAGTGGGGAAATGGAAAAAGAGAGGCTAATTTACATTCTAGATTGTAGACACCTAATTTTGTCCGAACCACTAAAACATGTATGTTTTCTTCCTAAATTGATGTTTCAGAATGTAAAAAGATATTTTTCATCCTGCAGGTGGTACTCCTAGACTTAGTCTAAAAACGCGAGCATAAAAAGTCAAACTTATCAAAAGTCAACCCTAAAAAAGTCAACATCGAAAAGTCAACTACTGAAAAAGTCAACCCATTTTCAAAATCAAGATTTGAAGTTCAATTGAAAAATGGTGAAAGAATTTTGATAATCCGAGGTCTACATTGAAACATATGGAGTTCGAAAGTTGGGTTACAAAGATTCAGTAGAAAGAAAATCCTAATCCGGAAAATTTGGGGAAAAGTACTTAAACGATCAAATTGGTCGAAATTGAAGGTTCCAAATCAAAGATAATAACTGACTACGGGTAATGGAGAAGCTACTTGGAAGAAAAATTGAAAGAAAAGTCAATTCAGAATAAAACCGAGAATTAGGATTTTTGGTGGATTTCGGTGAAATTTGGAAGAATTACAGAAATGGCCCGATTCGGTAAGATTAAAGCCCCTAATTGATGAGGAGTGATTAAACACGGTTAGCTCAAGACTCAGTTTGAAGAAAATCTGAAAATCGAACTTGTTTTGAGCAAAACCGGGCTTCAGAGGCAAAAGGGCAAAATTCAAAAATTTGAGAAAAATAGCAAATGAACTCCAAAAATTCTGAAAATTTTCAGATCTCATTCTTAAATCATTTCAAAGAGATTGGTAAATAAAATCTGGATTCGGAGTTCGTTTGCAAAATGGCCAAATCCCCGGTCCCCTATGTAGAAATTCAAAAGGATAAATCTTGAAAAAATAGTAAATGAGCTCCAAAAATTCTGAAAATTTCAGATCTCATTCTTAAATTATTTGGAAGAGATTGGCGAAAAAAAATTTGGATTCGGAGTTCGTTTGCAAAATGGCCAAATCCCGAGCCCATTATGTAGTAATTCAAGCAGATAAATCCTGAAAAAATACCAAATGAGTTCCAAAAATTATGAAAACTTCCAGATCATACTTTTAAATTATTTGGAAGAGATTGGTGAAGAAAAATCTGGATTTGGAGCTCGTTTAAAAAATGGTAAAGTTTGGGAGCACAAAAGGGCAATTTTGGAAGAAAAAATCCAAATAAATAGTAAATGGGCTCGAAAATTTTTGAAAACCTCCATAATTCAATTTTTTATTATTTCGGAAGTATTAAAAAAATAATTTTTGAATTTGGAGTTCGTTTGCTATTTATTTATGTTCGAGGGACAAAAAAGTCATTTTATCAAAGAAATCGAAAAAGGCCTTTTCTTGTTTTTAAAAAATTGAAGCATGGGCTGAAAGAGAAAGGGTCAGCTGGCCAAGGCCCAATGGTGGGTAGATATTTTCTGATTTTTAATCAAAAGGCCAACAAGAAAGAGAAAGGTAGTTATTTTTGTAATCAAGCCTTTGAATTTGCAACACATGGATCAATAATTGGAGAGAGAGTATATTATGACATCTTTATGACATCATAATTCAAGGGCTAATGATTCTAATCTAAGGGTGAAAATTCTACATAGAAAGCATCTTGGATTGAAGGCCATTGGATGAAATTTAGACTAAAAAATTCTAGAACCTCCTAGGTTCTTCCAAGGCTAGCTGGCCACACTACAAGGGAGAGGGGTCTCTTCTTCATTCATGGACACTCTGATTTTTGCTGAATGCTCTCCATTTTTAAGGCAAAAAGAAAAGTTTAGAAAAGAAAAGAAAGTTAGAAGAGAAAAAGCTTGCAATATAGCTTCTAGAGGTTGCTTTAAGCACCATACTCTTGCACTTTCCTTGATTTTCCATTCTAGATTTGCTGTTTTCATTGATATTTTGGTGAGTTTCTTTTGATTTTCCTTTTTAAAATAAGTGTTTTTAAGTTTCTCCTTTAAGTTCTTCTTTATACTTTATTGAAAAAAACTTTAAAAAAATGTTTTTTCTCATGTTCTAGGAGTGGCCGAATGGCCTTATTTTTTATAATGGTTGCTGTTTTGTTATTTTTTTCATGTGGTTAGTCGTGTTCAACATGTTTTTGATGTCTTGTATCTTCTTCAAATACAAAAATATGAAGCTTGTTTTGATTTTGTTGCTTACTTACCTCCATTGTTGAGTTTACTAGCTTATTTTCATGTTTATTTTCCTTGTATTGCATTTTTGATTTTCTGTTTTCAAAGTATTTAAGTTTTCTCATGATTTGCCTTTTACTATGCTAAGTGTTTGTAAAAATGCCTAGTGGTTTTCATGCCTTTACTTTGTGTTTGCATGGTTAGCATTGTTTCTTTTTAATCTTGCATGTTAGTATATCATGTGTTTGTGAAACTGCCATGTTCATTTTAAAGTATGGGACTATTCGGCCACCCGTCATGTTGTATGCTTTGTATGTGCATTTTCATCATACTAGTTGATAGGTTTGGATTTTCATGATATTTGGGTGTGTATTTTGTTTAAGCATGCTATATGTTTGTGTTATTGCAATGCATTCTATAGGTTTAGTTTTGGCTTGCTTTGCCATGCATATTCATGCATTTTAGACCTAGGTTGTATTAAATGCCATGCAAGTTCATTTAGGTCTATGTCATATTTTCTATGCCATGTATTTTTCATGTCATTTAGGTCTTAAATCATGCATTTCATGCATCATATTTGCTGTATTTTCATGCATTTCATATCGTTCCACATGATTTATGACTTAGACCAAATAATGGTTTAAATTCATGCTCATTTTGAGCATACTTGTGGAAAATTAAAGAGTTGTCAAATTGGTTATTCTACCTTTGTGATTTTTTTACTTAGCCAATTTTTGCCTAACTTTCAAAAAGTGTTAGCTACTGTTTGTGAGTCTTTAGTAGAGTCTCTAACATTTTTACTTTGATTTTTAAATGATTTTATCAAAGACAAAAAAAAAGTGTTTCGGCAAAACAGTTTTTTCACCCAGTACTGGTACTATCCTGATTTCGCTGGGCAGTTATCTTTAACCATAAAATTAAGCCAATTTTTTCTCGTGTAGTTTTACATGTTCTAAGTCTCCAGTATTGTTTTTAGATTTTTTTGAATTTTTAAAAATAGGTTAAAAAATCATGTTCTAAAACTGGACAGTGGAGTCAGATTTGAATTTAAAGAAAATTCCTTTTTTTTGTTTTGGCTAAGTTACTTAGAGGGGACTGATTAGGAAGTTTAGCTACTGTCTTAGGGTAGTTTCTAAGTATTTTTAAACTCTAAAAATGATTTTATAAACCTTGGGTTAGGGGTGGTCAAGTCTTGGATTTTAAGCTTAGAAAATTAGAGCCATTTAAAAAGGGTTTAGCTAGGTTTTTATTTTTTTAAAATCTAAGTTTTTCCAAAATTGTTTTCAAACAATCACAAAGTTTTTTTTTTTGTTTTAGAATATTTAATTTGATATATTTTCCTAAGGTAGTCGGATATCTTTTTAGATATACGGATTTTCTTAATTAAAGAAAAAAATACATTCTCATGCATTGCATTTTCCATATTCATGCATACTATATAATATCTGATTTTTGCTATGATAATTTCCATGGTGTTGTTATTATTTTTGATGTTGTTTGTTTATTATATGGTTTTGAATATTTCATGATATCCTATGTTTTTTATTTAGTTATTTTTGTCATATTATTTTGCATATACTATGTTCATGCATAATTATTTTTATTTTTATTTTCATGCATATTATATGATAGCATTATTTTATGCTTCATGTCATTTCATATCATTTAGATTATATTCCATATCATTTATATTTTCCATGTCATTTAAATCATTTTATTCCATTTAGAATATATCATATGACTTAGGATATTTCATTTCATATAGAATATATCATGTTACCTAGGTTATTTCATTTCATTTAGAATATATCATATGACTTAAGATATTTCATTTCATTCAGAATATGCTATGACATTTAAATTATATCATACCATTTAGGTTGCATTATATTATCTAGACTTTGCTATGTCATTTTATTTGTGTCACACATATTCATATTTTTTAAAATGTTTTGAAAAATGTAATGATTTTCGATAAAATAAAGATATTCCCGAGTTAAAATAATTCATGAGCTCTTTGCCGGGTTTGCTGGGGAGGATATCATCAATTATGATTAATAACCGAATATCTTCTTTAAAACAAGAATGATTCGAAAAGTTTTCTAAACTAATAAAAATTTCTATATTTTGCCATGTTTGTTGGGGAATATAGGAAAATTTTGAATTTATAAATTTCGAATCATTTTCAATTAAAAATGGAATTATTTTTCTTAAAATTGGGAATTAACTTGAAATACTAAATTAAAATTTGACTTTTTACCGAGACTTGAGATATCACATGATTAATAAGGTATCGTTTTATAAGGGCATTGTGGGGGTGCTAATCCTTCCCCACACGTAATCGAGTCCCGAACCCGATTCTTCGATTTTCTCTGGTTTATAACGCAGACTTAAAATTGGTTAATATTTTAATTAATTTTAAAATGTTTTACAAAACCAGTTTTAATAGGTGGCTGATCACACCTAGCTAAAAAAGATTGGTGGCGACTTCATGTCTTATTCAAGGTCATTTTCAAAACCTTCATTTTTCAAGAGGAATTAAGTCGACTTTTCTTCGGTTTTTTTTAATGTCACGCTTAACGAATATAAAGTCTTGCGATGAGACTTGTTATTTTTTAGGTCGCGACAGCTTGGCGACTCCACTGGGGACATTTAGAGAGTCAGGCCTAGAATTAGTCGTGTGTTATCAAAGTCTCGGTTTCGTTGGTTTAATTGGTATTTAATTTTAATTCTCATATTTTTTTTATAAAAAAAATAAGAAGAATATTGAAAATAATAAAATTCTTTTAAATATGTCCATATTCATGTGCATACATATTATTATTGTTCTCTGATTATTTTGGTGCATATATATATATATATTTATTTATTGATTTAATTGATTATTTATGTTGCTTAATCTTGTTGGGCATTTAGAATAAGGTTTGTAGAATAGGTGGTGAAAAGTTTGTTTTTCCTCCTCACACACTACACGTGCGTTTGCATATCATGAGCCCTATACATGGGTCCGTCCTTTTAGGTGGGAGCAAAGTAACTAAGCCTTCGTGATTAACAATCCACATGGGCTAGTGAAACACTTTCGGAGTACTAAATTATCTAAGCCTTCGTGATTAACAATACGCATGGGCTAGGAAATTATACTCTAACGAATTGAACCCGCTTTTATCGGGGTGCCTTACTAGCCTTCACCGGCGACAGTGAGGAGCAATTCGGGGCCTTTAGAACCGATTCACCTTCATATAGTGAACCTAGGCGAAGCCATGCCGGATTTTCGTTAGATGCACTGAAGTTAGGAACACTTGGAGGAATGCTTCTGATCTTTTACCATGTATCTCTACATTCTGAATAAGCAATGTAGATCGGGCAACGATGAACGTACATCGCCCGTAATAAATGTGATAACCCGTCCCAAAGGCACCGTGATGCCTATATAAGTAGATATTGTTGGGGCAAGTGTTCACTAACTTTTTGAAATTGAAAATAAACATTTTTTTTTCAAATATTTTTGCATTTTGCACATTTCATGTATATGTGAATAGAGCATGTACATTTATGGTTGTATGATTGATCTCATTTTTTTTTTTGCAATAAACGGATGTGACAATAATCTTATTTGATGATTTCATAAACCGGTAGTGTTACATGAACATTTGCATATTATACCATAGTAGGATCCACTACCCCGAAATTCTTTTGAAAATAATATGATTGGTTTTTTATAGAGAAAACATGTTTCAAAAAATCATAGATTAAATTTAGAGGCAAATCTTGCATAATGAGATTTTTGAATAATCAAAATTTGGTCCCACCAATTTCATGTAGTCATTGATTTCTTTGTATATACTTTGATGTTAATTAATTTATTCTTGCATGTATTAGTTTGACATCATGTTACAGTCCTAACATGCATGGTCATTCATTGTAGAATACATTTGTGATATACATGGTCACTTTTTGTTCATACCCTTGTGTAAATTTATGAATTCTTTACATGTATCATATGGATATCATGTTACAGTCATACGCATGCATGCTCATTCATTATAGAATACATTCATGACCAGCATGATTTTTTTGTATATATCCATGCATTAATTTGCTTATTCTTTACGTGCATCATGATTGGCATCAAGTTGCATTCATGCATTCATAGTCAGTATGATTTTTCTGTATATATCCATGCATTAATTTGTTTATTCTTTACATGCATCATGATTGGCATCAGGTTGCATTCATGCATTCACAGTCAGTATCATTTTTCTGTATATATCCATGCATTAATTTGCTTATTCTTTACATGCATCATGTTGGCATCAAGTTGCATTCATGGCATACATAGTCATCATGATATGCTCATGCATTAATTTGTCATATTAACATCAGGATGCATTCATGACACACATGGTCGGCATAATTTTCTTTGTATATACTCTGTGTCAATCATTCATTGTTTACATGCATCATAATTGACATCGTGTTGCATTCATAGTGTATATGATCATTCAGTGGGAAATACATTTGAAATATGCATGGTCAATCATTATATATATCCGTACATTGACTTACATGCATTATATTGGCATCATGTTACATTCATAACATCCATGGCTCATTCATCATGAAATACGTTACTAAAATGAAATAGAAATTGGCTTAGCTTTAAGAGCTTTCAAAGAAATCTTTTTTCAAATCAGAGGTATAGGAGTCACTGAGAATCTGTTCAACATTGCCAGGATTCATGAAAGGCGGAAATTTAGACGAAATGGAAAGAATGAGACAGGCTCTGCAGGAAACAAAAGAAAGGCTGAACAGAAATCAGAAAGACTACCAAGAACAAATGGCTAAAATGATAAAATTGATGTCCGTCACTGTCAAAAGCAAGGGGCATGTTGAGGACTCTGCTGAGGAAGAAAGAGTCATGAAGGTTAAGAACTTGGCTAGAATGGAGAGAATAGAACAGGTTCATCAAGAGATGGAGGAAGAAGAGATTAGAGTTCAAAAAGGGATCCAAGAGCAACGATTAAGTTGATGGAGCTAATACCTTTCATTGTCAAAGAAAAGGGGCATGAGGAGGACTCTGTTGAGAAAGAAAGAGCCATGGAGGCTAAGAATTTGGCTAGAATGGAGAGAATAGAACAGGTCCAGCAAGAGATGAAGGAAGAAGTGATTAGAGCTCGGAAGGGGATCCAAGAGCAAAAAATTAAGTTAATAGAACTAATAGTCAAAGAACAGGGACAGGTTGAGAGTTCTACTGCAAAAGAAAAATCAAAAGTCTTGGGAAACAATTCGAGGAATTGCCTCTCTTACTCGTGTGAGGTAACAGCAATTAAAGGGCAGAATTCTCAAGGCATACAGCTATAAGATATAGTGAAGTATCAACTATTAAATAAAAAGCCCTGGCAGTAGAAAGCATAGATGAATTTGGGAGCGTGGATCCGAAAGAACTTTGCTTGGTCCCTAATTTAGTCATTCCACCGGAATTCGAAGTTCCCAGCTTCGAGATATATGACAGGACAACTGATCCAAGGACCCATCTCAAAGTGTTCTACCAGAGGATGGTGAGCAATGCGGATACTGATAAGTTATTGATCCATTGTTTTCTTGATAGCCTCAGAGGATCTGCAAGCGAATGGTATTGTCGGCTGAGTAAGGATCAGATTCGTTCCTGGAGCGATTTGGCTAAGGCTTTTTATAACCAATACAAGTATGTGATTGACATGTTGCCAGACCGTCTCTTTTTTGCAAAATATGAGAAAGACAGCCACTGAAAGCTTCGAAGAATATTCTCGCAGATGGAGAGATATAGCGGCCCAGGTACAGCCGCCCTTAACTAAAAAAGAAGTTGTTGTCCTGTTTACAAAAACACTGCAGGCTCCATGCTATGATAAGCTCGTTGCTAATGCCATGAAAGATTCTACAGGCAAGATAATTCCAAAGGATATAATGAAGGAGACAGACAAGAAAGGAAAGCTCACAGTAGGGGAGAAATCCGATAGCAAGGGAAATTGGGAACCCCAAAAAAAAAGTAATAGATATCCAGTCTACGATCTATGGTGGGCAATAGATGGGAAACTTTATCCCATATCCTCCACAACCTATGTACCATCAGTTCTACCCTTCCATGAACAATGTGTATCAGGATCTTTACTTATACCCGATATCCTATCAAAGTAATCATTTGACAGATTTCCAACCTCAGGCCAATCAGGGAAAATCAAAGAATATTCAAAAAAGAGATCAGTTTGAGCCACTATCCATCTCTTACTCTGAGTTGTTACCCCAGCTTAGCGAAAATCGACTCCTCGCTCGAGTGCCAGTATAACCTATCCAACCCCCGTACCCAGACTAGTATGATGAAAATGCATTTTGTGGTTATCATTACGGGATTCGAGGTCATTCCACAGAAAATTGTTTGTGTCTAAAACGGAAGGTTCAAGCGCTAATTAGTAATGGGCTGTTAGGTTTTGAGAAGAAACAAAAGTCAGATAATGGGAAGAAGCCACTGATTGTTCAGGGTAAGACAAATGGGGATGTCAGGATGGGAAAGAAAGGCTTATATGGGTATATGAAGCAAGAAAGAAATCAGGTTGACCCAATTCCTGTGTCATACAATGAGCTGCTACTTCAACTCATCAAGAATCACCTTGTGACACCTATGCAATTTGACCGCTGAAGCCCCCTTATCCAAGCTGGTATGATGCTAGTAAGTGTTGTGGTTATCATTCTAGCAATCAAGCCCACTCGACGAAGAACTGCCCCGATTTGAAATACAAAGTCAGGGATCTCATCAAGGCTAATTCGATAAGTTTTAAAGATGGGAAGCCCAAGTGTCATGAAAGACCCCTTTCCCAAAAACAACCATGGGATAACCAAGAGAAGATTTTGATCCCAATTCCTGACCTGCTGTTAATACTGATAAAAAATCAGTACCTCACCCATGTGCCTTTGAAAGCAGCTCCAAACCTATCAGCAAGGACTTATGACCCTAACAGCAAGTGTGAGTATCACATGGGGGCAATTGGGCATTCGACTAAAGAATGCAGACAACTGAAGGAAATGGTGGAAGGTCTTTTTCGCAATGGCATTTTAACTTCGGAGCTTATCAAATAGTGAAAGTCTGCTTTGCCATATATCAGTATCTTCGTAGGGTTTTAAAGAGGAAAATTACTATCTTTTGAAGCATGTCAATATGAGCATTCTGATGCATGTAGTTCTATGCACTTTAATGATAGAAACAATTGTCTCATGTTGACATATACATGAAATAAATAAACTTTGAATTTAAATGTTTTATGTTCATTTTATTTTAACAATAAGTTTGAATTTGCAAAAACAAATGGAACTTTGAGAAAATTTGTGGTAAACAATAATAAGGGGTTTTTCACAAGAAGTAATGGGCATTCTCGAGAATATTGATGATCATTATTAGAAATGACCTAATACTTTTCCTCTCTCTTGGGTTTTCCTATACCTAAATCCCTTCAACCAAGACCACTTGAAAGACCCGACACTTCAAAGAATATGATTGATTAAACTTCATAAACCATTGTCATTGCAGAATAAGCAAATGTGTAAATCTTAGCCTAGGCTATGAACAAAGGAATGAACTTTTTGAAAATTTTTCGAACTCCTTAAAATTCAAACAAATGAAACATTCTTTCAAGAATCTAGATTTTGAAAATTTGATATGTGTCAAGGTTATGCCAAAGCTATTCATGTCCTTTCCAATAACCACAAAACACCATTTGCCCAAACATCACTTCATAATTAACACCCTCGGGGCACATTAATTAAACTAAATTATATGTGCCAGAGAAAACCCGTTTTGGGTCATATTTTCCTTGTCTCTTCAAAGAACTCAGAATTGAAACTCAGCCTTTTCAAAATAGACCTAGACTTGCTATGTTCCTTGTTGATACAAATTCCCAAGGTTGATTAAAATGGGGCATCATATTTAAAAATGATGAACAAGTGGTTAATAAGGATGGATTAACGTATAAATTAGTGGGGCATACAAAAAAAAGAAAAAATTGTGATATCATGCATATGAGAATTCAGATGATTCCAAAGTGCAAAATGAAATTTTGATTATCTATTTCCCTTGAGGATTGCTTTCCAATGAGAATATTCGGGCTTGATATGATAAATGACCATCTTTTATATCCCTTTCACAAAGAGAAAATTATCCATAGTCACCCCTTTTGAGCTTAAGGAATTCTTTTTCTTTAAACCTTGATCAAGGATCACCCTCTACACTGGGGGGCAAATGCGAGAAAAGATCTTCTCAAAGATCACGAAAAAATTAGTCCTAGCTCAAAGACAGATACAAAGCAAATAGAGCCCCGAATGAATACGGGCTCACTCTGTCGAAGAAAAAGAAAAAGGAAAAGATGGCAAAATGGAAGCCAAAAGAAAAACACATAAAAAAAAGAGTGTGTGAAAAAGTATGGCAAATGAAAACCAAAAGCAAAAAAGAAAAAGTGCAAAAGTAAAAAAGAAAGAAAAGTCCAAGAAGGGACAAATGCTTCAAAGAGAATCCTCCTCAAGAAATGATCGTTGATCTGATTACCCTCAAACACATATTTTGGGCCTATTTATCCTTTCTTTCTGAACCCTGAGCCATGACCTACATTATGTGCTTTAAAAGTCCATTTTGATTAAGCATGAATATTTAACTTGAAAGGTTTTTCCTTAGATTTTATCCTATCTCATCAAATTATCATTTCACTAAGGAAGAATTTAGAATTTTCGAGTGTATGGTAGAACAACAAAAAAAAAAAGAGAGAAAAAATGGAAAGAATGAGATTCTATTACGAAAACCCAAAAAATGAGCGGTCTAGAGTAAAATAGAAAATTTTGATGCCATCTATGATAGTGCCGATAACCGAAAGAGAAGGTCATCTTGGAGAAGTGGTCATCGACGAACATCTAGGAATTACTGAACCTCCTAAACTGCCAGTTCTCATTCATAGGATTGTCTTCAAAAACTGAAACTTTTTTCCCTCCAAGATTAAACTTTCTCGTTCAAACATTCCAGCTAATCTTGATGCTTGTCAAAATAACTTGATATGGAAACTAAAAGAATGTTCAATTTGTTTGGTTCTCAATGAATTCATGATTTATAAAATCTGCTCCACTTGTGAGCAAATAAGGGACATATATTTTTGTTGAGAAGTTTTTCTAGAAAAACCAAAATCATGTTGTACTAAGCCTTGTAAATTCAAATTGAAAAACCCAAATTGACACTTAGGGAAATTTCTAACAGTGATCATCAGTCTTCAAAAGATTCGTACATCATACACTGTGGAGTTAATATTTTGACTCAGAAGTTTTCATTAAATAAGCAAAACTGTTTTTCAAAAAAGGGAAAATAAAAATACTTTTGAAACACCTATTTTTTATATTGTCATGAGATAAGGGTTTTTCTAACCCAAAAGTGTGGAACTACTAGGGTTAATCTTGACTTCCAAATATCAGAAGAAGAAATAAAACTCAGCAAGCAGATTTCTGTTGATAAGAGTTTGAAAACTGTTGGGGCAAGAGATTAGCCAAAGATTGAAAAAGGAGTTGAAGATATACTCTGATTTGAAGAGAAAAAATGAATGGGAAAGGCTAAGCCAAAGTCTAGAAAAAACGGTCAAGGGCATTTGCATCATTCATGATCACTCATTTCTTTATTAAGCTTTACATTTGCACCATGAAGCATTTGCATCTTATTCAATATATGCATCTGCATTTAGAAGCATTTGCATCAATCCAAGACATCTGCATCTGCATTTAGAAGCATTTGCATCAATCCAAGACATCTGCATTTAAAAGAATTTGCATCAATCCAAGACATCTGCACCTGCATCAAGAAGCATTTGTATCAATTCAAGATATTTGCATCTGCACCATGAAGCATTTGCATCTTATTCAATATCTGCATCAGCATTTAGAAGCATTTGCATCAATTTAAGACATCAACATCAAGAAAGACTGTTTGACAAGTTATCTTGAGAGAAAGGTTCCTTAAGTGGGGCATCAGTGAACAATTGAAGACTCTGTCATGAAGTCAGATAATCTGTGAACCTCAAAGAAACCATGGATTAGAAATCATGACACAATCATTTGATTGCATTCATTCTTAGGAAACATACAAGCATTTGCAAAGCATGTCATTCTCATCATTACATTTAGTTAACATGGCAGGAATCGGGAAAACTTTGGCTTCCCCAAATCGAACTCGTCCTGCTTCTCAAATTAGTCGAACCTCGAGACCGCCGTCGAGGTATGTTCCTTTCATTTTCAAGTAAAATTTATTTTTTCCAAATGAATCAAACCCAGGATCATTCTTAGTACTTCCTTTTGTTTTAAATCAAATATATTCTGTTTTATCAAATGAGTCGAGCCTCGAGACCATCGTCGAGGCATTTCCTTTTGTTTTAAATCGAATTCATTCTGTTTTATCAAGTGAGTCGAGCCCCGAGACCATCGTCGAGGTATTTTCTTTTGTTTTAAATCGAATTCATTTTGTTTTATCAAGTGAGTCGAGCCCCGAGACTATCGTCCTTTTGTTTTAAATCGAATTCATTCTGTTTTATCAAGTGAGTCGAGCCACGAGACCATCGTCGAGGTATTTCCTTTTGTTTTAAATTGAATTCATTCTGTTTTATCAAGTTAGTCGAGCCCCAAGACCATCGTCGAGGTATTTCCTTTTGTTTTAAATCGAATTCATTCTGTTTTATCAAGTGAGTCGAGCCCCGAGACCATCGTCGAGGTATTTCCTTTTGTTTTAAATCGAATTCATTCTGTTTTATCAAATGAGTCGAGCCCCGAGACCATCGTCGAGGTATGTCCTTTTGTTTTAAATCGAATTCATTCTATTTTATCAAGTGAATCGAGCCCCGAGACCATCGTCGAGGTACTTTTTTTTTTTGTTTTAAATCAAATTCATTTTGTTTTATCAAGTGAGTCGAGCCCCGAGACTATCGTCCTTTTGTTTTAAATCGAATTCATTCTGTTTTATCAAGTGAGTCGAGCCCCGAGACCATCGTCGAGATATTTCCTTTTGTTTTAAATCAAATTCATTCTGTTTTATCAAATGAGTCGAGCCCCGAGACCATCGTCGAGGTATTTTCTTTTGTTTTAAATCGAATTCATTCTGCTTTATCAAGTGAGTCGAGCCCCGAGACCATCGTCGATGTATTTTCTTTTGTTTTAAATCAAATTCATTTTGTTTTATCAAGTGAGTCGAGCCCCAAGACCATCGTCGAGGTATTTTCTTTTGTTTTAAATCGAATTCATTTTGTTTTATCAAATGAGTCGAGCCCCGAGACCATCGTCGAGGTATTTCCTTTTGTTTCAAATCGAATTCATTATGTTTTATCAAGTGAGTCGGGCCCCGAGACCATTGTCGAGGTATTTCCTTTTGTTTTAAATCAAATTCATTCTGTTTTATCAAATGAGTCGAGCTTTGAGACCACCGTCGAGGTATTTCCTTTTGTTTTAAATCGAATTCATTCTGTTTTATCAAATGAGTCGAGCCTTGACCACCATCGAGGTATTTCCTTTTGTTTTAAATCGAATTCATTCTGTTTTATTAAATGAGTCGAGCCTCGAGACCATCATCGAGGTATTTCCTTTTGTTTTAAATCGAATTCATTCTGTTTTATCAAATGAGTCAGTCTCGAGACCATCGTCGAGGTATTTTCTTTTGTTTTAAATCGAATTTATTCTGTTTTACTAAATGAGTCGAGCCCCGAGACCATCGTTGAGGTATTTCCTTTTGTTTTAAATTGAATTCATTCTATTTATCAAATGAGTCAAGCCCCGAGACCATCGTCGAGGTATTTCCTTTTATTTTAAAACTCATTCTGCTTTTTAAATGAGTCAAATATTTTGTTTTAAAATCGAACCTGTTTCCTTCAGACGGGTTGAGCCTTGATTAGTCAGGGAATTCAATTTAAGGACAAAATCTTCAATTTACAGCTTTTTCAAAAAAAAAAAAGATGAAAAATGAAAATGAAAATGAAAAAATGATGAAAAAAATGGAAATAAATGTAAACCCCTTTCCCCTTTTCTTCTCATGTGATTTCACTAACCGGACAAAATTAGTATTTGTTTATCTTTGCCTGATTCCTGATTCTCAGCAATAGCCAAAGAGGGGCAGCTGTAGACACCTAATTTTGATTGATGTTTCAGAATGTAAAAAGACTTTTTTCATCCTACAGGTGGTACTCCAAGACTTAGTCTTAAAAGGCGAGCATAAAAAGTCAAACCTAAAAAAAGTCAACCCTAAAAAAGTCAACCTCGAAAAGTCAACTACTGAAAAAGTCAACCCAATTTCAAAATCAAGATTTGAAGTTCAATTGAAAAATGGTGAAAGAATTTTGATAATCCGAGGTCTACATTGAAAGATATGGAGTTCAGAAGTTGGGTTACGGAGATTCAGTAGAAAGGAAATCCTAGCTCGGGAAATTTGGGAAAAAGTGCTTAAACGATCAAATTGGTCAAAATTGAAGGTTCCAAATGAAAGATAAGCACTGACTACGGGTAATGGAGAAGCTACTTGGAAGAAAAAATGAAAGAAAAGTCAATTCGGAAGAAAATCGAGAATTAGAGTTTTTGGTGGATTTCGGTGAAATTTGGAAGAATTACAGAAATGGCCCGATTCGGTAAGAATAAAGCCCCTAACTGATAAGGAGTGATTAAACAAGGATAGCCCAAGGCTCAGTTTGAAGAAAATCTGAAATTCGGACTTGTTTTGAGCAAAACCGGGCTTCGGAGGCAAAAGAGCAAAATTGAAAAATTTGGGAAAAATAGCAAATTAACTCCAAAAATTTTGAAAATTTGCAGATCTCATTCTTAAATCATTTCAAAGAGATTGACGAAATAAAATCCGGATTCGGAGTTTGTTTGCAAAATGGCCAAATCCCGGGTCCCTTATGTAGAAATTCAAAGGGATAAATCCTGAAAAAATAGTAAATGAGCTCCAAAAATTTTGAAAATTTATAGATCTCATTCTTAAATTATTTGGAATAGATTGGAGAAAGAAAATCAGGATTCGGAGTTCATTTGCAAAATGGCCAAATCCCAAGCCCATTATGCAGTAATTTGAGCAGATAAATCCCAAAAAAATACCAAATGAGTTCCAAAAATTATGAAAACTTCTAGATCATACTTTTAAATTATTTGGAAGAGATTGGTGAAGAAAAATCTGGATTTGGAGCTCGTTTAAAAAATGTTAAAGTTTGGGAGTACAAAAGGGCAATTTTGGAAGAAAAATCCAAATAAATAGCAAATAGGCTCGAAAAATTTTGAAAACCTCCAGAATTCAATTTTTTTATTATTTCAGAAGTATTAAAAAAATATTTTAATTTGAAGTCCGTTTGCTATTTATTTATGTTCGGGGGACAAAAACGTTATTTTACCAAAGAAATCGAAAAGGGCGTTTTCTTATTTTAAAAAATTGAAGCATGGGCTGGAAGAGGAAGGGTCAGCCGGCCAAGGCCCAATGGTGGGCAGATATTTTTTATTTTTAATCAAAAGGCCAACAATAAAGAGGAAGGTAGTTATTTTTGTGATCAAGTCTTTGAATTTGAAACACATGGACCAATGGTTGGAGAGAGAATATATTTATGACATCTTTATGACATCATAATTCAAGGGCTAATGATTCTAATCTAAGGGTGAGAATTCTACATAGAAAGCATCTTGGATTGAAGGCCATTGGATGAAATTTGGACTAAAAAATTCTAGAACCTCCTAGGTTCTTCCAAGGTTAGCCGGCCACACTACAAGGGAGAAGGGTCTCTTCTTCATTCATGGACACTCTGATTTTTACTGAATCCTCTCCATTTTTAAGGCAAAAAGAAAAGTTTAGAAAAGAAAAGAAAGTTAGAAGAGAAAAAGCTTGTAATATAGCTTCTAGAGGTTGCTTTAAGCACCATACTCTTGCATATTCATGCATTTTAAACCTAGGTTGTATTAAAGGCCATGCAAGTTCATTTAGGTCTAGGTCATATTTTCTATGCCATGTATTTTTCATGTCATTTAGGTCTTAAATCATGCATTTCGTGCATCATATTTGCTGTATTTTCAGGCATTTCATATCGTGCAACATGATTTATGACTTAAACCAATCAATGGTTTAAAGTCGTGCTCATTTTGAGCATACTTGTGGAAAATTAAAGAGTGTCAAATTGATTATTCTACCTTTGTGATTTTTTTACTTAGCCAATTTTTGCCTAACTTTTCAAAAGTGTTAGCTACTGTGAGTCTTTAGGAGAGTCTCTAACATTTTTACTTTGATTTTTAAATGATTTTGTCAAAGGCAAAAAAATGTGTTTTGGCAAAACAGTTTTTTCACTCAGTACTCGTACTTTCCTGATTTTACTGGGTAGACATCTTTAACTAGAAAATTAAGCCAATTTTTTCTCGTATAGTTTTACATGTTCTAAGTCTCCAGTATTGTTTTTATATTTTTTTGAATTTTTAAAAATAGGTTAAAAAATCGTGTTCTAAAACTGGACAGTGGAGTCAGATTTAAATTTAAAGAAAATTCCTTTTTCTGTTTTGGCTAAGTTACTTAGAGGGGACTGATTAGAAAGTTTAGCTACTGTTTTAGGTATTTCTAAGTCTTTTTAAACTCTAAAAATAATTTTATAAACCTGGGGTTAAGGGTGGTCAAGTCTGGGATTTTAAGCTTAGGAAATTAGAGCCATTTAAAAAGGGTTTAGCTAGGTTTTTATTTTTTTTAAATCTAAGTTTTTCCAAAATTGTTTTCAAACAATCACAAAGTTTTTTTTTTTGTTTTAGAATATTTAATTTGATATATTTTCCTAAGGTAGTCGGATATCATTTTAGATATACCGATTTCCTTAATTAAAGAAAAAAATACATTCTCATGCATTGCATTTTTCATATTCATGCATACTATATAATATGTGATTTTTGCTATGATAATTTCCATGGTGTTGTTATTATTTTTGATGTTGTTTGTTTATTATATGGTTTTGAATATTTCATGATATCCTATGCTTTTTATTTAGTTATTTTTGTCATATTATTTTGCATATACTATGTTCATGCATTATTATTTTTATTTTTATTTTCATGTATATTATATGATAGTATTATTTTATGTTTTATGTCATTTCATATCATTTAGATTATATGCCATATCATTTATATTTTCCATGTCATTTGAATCATTTTATTCCATTTAGAATATATCATATGACTTAGGATATTTCATTTCATATAGAATATATCATGTTACCTAGGTTATTTCATTTCATTTAGAATATATCATATGACTTAGGATATTTCATTTCATTTAGAATACGCTATGACATTTAAATTATATCATACCATTTAGATTGCATTGTATTATCTAGACTTTGCTATGTCATTTTATTTTATGTCACACATATTCATATTCATATTTTTTTAAAAATATTTTGAAAAAGGTAATGATTTTCAATAAAATAAAGATATTCCCGAGTTAAAATAATTCATGAGTTCTCTGCCGGGTTTGCTGGGGAGGATATCATCAATTATCATTAATAACGGAATATCTTCTTTACAACGAGAATGATTCGAAAAGTTTCCGAAACTAATAAAAATTTCTATATTTTGCCACGTTTGTTGGAGAATATAGAAAAATTTTGAATTTATAAATTCCGGATCATTTTCAATTAAAAATGAAATTATTTTTCTTTAAATTGGGAATTAACTTGAAATACTAAATTAAAAATCGACTTTTTACCGAGACTTGAGATAACACATGATTAATAAGGTACCGTTTTATACGGGCGTTGTGGGGGTGCTAATCCTTCCCCACACATAATCGAGTCCCGAACCCGATTCTTCGATTTTCTATGGTTTATAACGTAGACTTGAAATTGGTTTTTCAAATGTTTTAATTAATTTTAAAATATTTTACAAAACCGGTTTTAATAGGTGGCCGATCACACCTAGCTAAAAAAGATTGGTGGCGACTTCATGTCTTTTTCAAGGTCATTTTCAAAACCTTCATTTTTCAAGAGGAATTAAGTCGACTTTTTCTCGATTTTTTTTAATATCACTCTTAACGAATATAAAGTCTTGCGATGAGACTTGTTATTTTTTAGGTTGCGACATGGATCGTTGAACTTAGCATAATTTTCGTGTAGGTCACAAACCTTTAATTTCATCAAATTACATCATTGAACTTCTATTATTAATAAATTAGGTCACTTATGCTAACTCCATTAAGTAATTCTAACGAAAAAGTTGCCTTAACATGCATACATTGCTTATTAGGTAATAGAAATACTAATTTTTATAATTTACTCAAATCGAAGCTTTGAGAAAACCCTAAAAAAATTTGGCCGACAAAATCATCTGTTTTCCTTTCTAAAATGGATCCCTCAATACCAACACTAATTTTTTTTTTTTATTTACCTAAAATGCCAGCTAGGCAATATCTTGATGAAATGTAAAAAATAAGTCATGTATGCATACTGAATCAGTTTTTCAGTTAGAATTACTTAACGAATTTAGAATAAATGACCTAATTTATTAATAATAGAAAATTCAGTGATGTAATTTGATAAATTAAAGGTTTGTGACTTACATGAAATTTAATGCTAAGTTCAATGACCCAAAATATAAATTACCCAAAAAAAGAAGAGAAGGGGAGGAAACAAGAAAAAAATTATTTTATTTTAAAAAAAATATATATTATTATCACGTATTAAATTTGTATCAATTGATAATAAAGTCAACATTTTTTATTAATCTATAATATATATAAAAGCACGAATGTGGAGAATCTTTTGAACTGACGAAAATAGTCTTCATCGTTCACTATATTGCCATTCTAAATACTTTTTCTTATTAATAAGATTTATCTAATTATAAGTAAGAAGTTTAATTTTATTAAAATACTTTTGTTAAATAGATTAATTTGATAATAAATTTAAAAAATTAAAAATTTATGTAGAATTGCTTTATCTTAAAAGTTTAAAATTTTCACTAATCTTAAAAAGTGAATTAATTTATTTGATATAAATAAAAGTTAAAATATATATTAAATTTTTTACCTTCATAATTAATTTTGCATTAATATTAAAAATAATATAATAATTTGATATAATTTTTACATGAAACAAATTTTACATGCAAATTTTAGTTAATATGCATCTTATTATTTTTATTTATTTTTAAAATATACAATTATATATTCAAATTTGAAAATAAATAAATCAACGAGCATTCACATGTGAATGCATGTGATAACAAATACTAGTATATATAAAAGCACGAATGTGAAGAATCTTTTAAACTGACGAAAATACCCATTATTGTTCATTATACTACCAATTTATTATTTTAAGTATTTTTTTATTATTAATAAGATTTATCTAATTTATAAAGAAGAAATTTAGTTTTACTAAATTACTTTCGTTAAATAGATTAATTTGATAATAAATAAAAAAACTGATGAAAATATCCATTATTGTTCATTATATTACTAATTTATCATTTTAAATATTTTTTTTATTATTAATAAGATTTATCTAATTTATAAAGAAGAAATTTAGTTTTATTAAAATACTTTCGTTAAATAGATTAATTTGATGATAAATGAAAAATAAAGTTCATATAAAACTGCTTTATCTTAAAAGTTTATAATTTCCACTAACCTAAATCGATTTATATATTTAGTATGAAAAAAATAATTAAATTTTACATTAAATTTTTTATATTCATAATTAAATTTGCATTGATATTAGCTTTACAATAATTTGATATAATAATTTATTTAATTAATATACATTTTATTAGTTTTATTTATTTTTAAAAGATACAAATATATATTTAAAAATAAATAAAACAATGAGTATTCACATGCAAACTCATGTGATAACAAATACTAGTATATATAAAAGCACGAATATGAATAATCTTTTGAACTGACGAAAATAATCATTATTATTCACTATATTTCTAAATTGTCATTATAATTTTTTATTAATAAAATTTATCTAATTTATATTATTAATAAAATTTATCTAATTAATAAGTTTAATTTTAATAAAACACTTTCATTAAATGAATTAATTTAATAATAAATAATAAATTATATGATATTGTTTTATTTTAAAAGTTTTAATTTTTCACTAACTTTAAAAAGTAAATCAATTTATTTAATATAAATAAAAAATTTAAAATTTACATTAAATTTTTTATCTTCATAATTAGTTTTGCATTAATATTAAAAATAATAAATTTTTATAATAATTTCATATAATTTGCACATGAATGAAATTTTTTATGTTAATGCAAATTTTAATTATTATACATTTTATTTATTTTATTTATTTTTAAAATATATAATTATATATTAAAAATAAATAAATCAACGAATATTTATATGCGAATACATGTGATAACAAATATTGATAATACAAAAAATTAAGATTAGTTGATACAAGGATAGTATGGTAAAGTGGCCTCCAAACATAAGAACCGATAATTACGTCATTTGGGACACCAAAAGGGGCAAAAGCCTTAGTGGGAGGTGACGACGTTACAAGAAAAAGGAATTGAAGACAAGAGAAATGAACAATGAACTATGAAAGCCAAAACCTAAAAAAAAATAATTACTAAGGAGTGTTTTTAAGATACTTATTAAGATTATCATATATAATAATATCTTCATTTAATATATTGAAAATGATAAATAAAATTATCAACTGTTATATTTAATATAATATTATTACTATAAATAATATATTAATTAATTTTAAAAAATATTTTAATAACATTCGTTAATAAAATTTTAAAAAAAAAATTCTGGAAATCTCATCTGCGTTCTATTATGCTGTCGCGTTGTTTAAGCCGTTGTTTATTTTGTTTGTTTTGGTTTTATTGGGGAAGAGAGCAAAAGAGAGTGGGGCCCAGTCCTACCACCAGGGTGTCGGACATTTGCCGTATTGGAATGGTCCTCTTCCGTATACGCTCTTACCTTTTTTTACTATAACATAATATATTGAATAAATATGAAAAACATGTCGATGAATTATCGTTAAATGATCTAATAAATAAAAGTTATTTAAAAAAATAAATAATTAAAAATTGTTATAAAAAATATTATAAAAATAAAATTATTTTTTATAAAAAAAAATTTCTTTTTTTCTTTTATTTTTTAATTTATTTTTTAATTAAAAAATAAAAATTTTTTAATTTTAAAAAATAAATTTTAAAATTATTTATTTTTTTAATTAAAAAATTTAAAAGAATAAAAATAATATTCCTGAAATTAATTTTCTTTATTTTTTTTTATTTTTCTAAATTTAAAAAAAGATAAATATTTAAATATTTTATTTTTTAAATTTATTTTTAATTAAAATTTTTAAAAAATAATATTTTCAAGAAATGAAAAGTAAATTTTTTCACTAAGAATAATTTTATGTTTACAATATCTTTTATAATAATTTTTAATTATTATTTTTCTTTTTCAAATAATTTTTATTTAATAGATCTTTTAATAATAATTTATTTTAAAGAGCATATTTTTCATATTTACTTTAATATATTTTAATATTTATTCTTTTATTATTATTACTGTTTCTCGATTTTTGTGTTTTGTTTTAATATTTGTATATAATATTAAAATATGTTAATTAATGTTTAACGACGCTGGTTAAAGTTATTTATAATATTTTATTTACTTTAGTTGTTATTGTTCTAAGGCCCAAGCGCGGATGGAAAACGCGTGGCACACGCTCCTCCAGTACTTTTGCTTTTGGGGTTGGGTTGGGCTGGGCTGGCATACCCGCTGCTCAGCCGGCAAATATTAATATGGGGACAATCTAATCTTCTTTGCTTGCCTTACTGGATCTAACCTGTTAATCTCTGTTTTATTTCTTATATTTAGATAAGATTTTAAAGCTCCCTTTTGCCTTTGGTCGTGTTGAACTTGAAGGTGAAAAATGGAAATAATATTAAAAACGATATGATGTTAAAATGTAAAGAAATATATCATTTTTAATACTATTTAAGTAAATTATTATTAAGGTGTGTCAAAAAAATTATGAAATTTAATTTCAAAAAGTTAAATTAAAATAAATTTTTTAGATTTTCTTAAAAATATTAATTACTTCAAGCTAGAAAATAAATAATTGCATTTACTTTATATTCTCATTGTAAGTTTAATATACTAAAAAAATAAATATATCAATCTATATCTATATATATATATATAAATACAAATATGGAAAAAAATTGAACTGACAAAATAAATATAATTGTTTCTAATTTGCAATTCTTAATATTTATTATGATTAATTATATTTATTCAATTTATAAATAAAAATTCTAATTACATTAAAAGACTTTAATTAAATAGATTTTTTTGATAATAAATTAAAAAATAGTTAAAATTTACATTACATTACTTTATCTTCAGAGTTTTAATTTTTTTATTAATCTTAAAAAATAAAAAATATATATTAATCCAAATTTTCATGTTAAATGCATAAGTAAGAATTCTAATTACAATGAAAACTTTTGTTAAATAGATTTATTTGATCATAAATAAAAAAAGAGTTAAATTTTACATTGAATTACTTTATCTTTAGAGTTTTAGTTTTTCATTAATCTTAAAAGTAAAAAAATATATATTAATCTAATTTTATGTGTTAATGTAAATTTAAATTAATATACACTTTATTAATATTAACTATTTATATAATAATAAGATTTATTCCATTCTTATTTAATATTTTATATTATAAATAGTAATAAGATTTACAATTGAGATTTTCAACATCTTTACCGAATATTTTAGAAACAAATTATTATTATAATATTTTAAATAATAATTTTAATAATTAAATTATGTGTAGAACTCTTAAGTAGTTAAATTTATCAAACAATGTGTAAATTTAGAGTTTATAAGCAATTAAATCTCATATTATTATATATATTAAAGCAACTTTTAATTTTAATCTATTTATACGTGAAAAATTTTGCTTTTTTTTTTTTTTAATTTGGTTGACATGGTAGTAAGTTTTTTTTTTTCAGTAACTTACGTTAAAGGCGTAGTAAAATTATTCAATGAAAGTTTTATGATTTCTTCTTGTATTTTTAAAGGTTTTATAATTAATTTCTATAACCAATATTCCCATAATATTTCTCTTTAGTATATTATTATGATGATAAATTTTATTTTTTATATATATAGATGTAGCAATTTTTATTTAACATATTCCAATATATTACACATTATATTATTAATAAAACTAATTTTTTATATAAATTTATATAGTAATTGCATTACCAATGAACTTACACTTTTTAAGAATTTTGAGACAATTCATGTTTTTGATAGGATAAAATTGTTAGATAAATATATTTATAAATAAGAAAATAATATTTTATTCATTTGAAATTTATAAATTTTTATCATTTTAAATTATTATTTATTTTTAGTTTTGTGATTTATTTATTTTAGTAATCTTATAAGTTTCTTTAGTGTCAACTATTCTTTTTTTTATTATATATTTTGATACGATATTTGTAAATATTGTTATAAAGTGTCAAATACGAATTTAGCATGCTAGACACAAATCATGGAGTCACCACTAATCATCTTACTAGGTGTGATTAGTCGCCTATACGAATCTATACTTTTTAAAGTAATCCTAAGCTTGATTAAGGTATTCTAAAAAAGTTCTGGTCTACTTCTTCAGAACTAGGTTCGGGAGTTCGGTTACGTGTAGCACCCCCACAACGCCTATCCTAAAGATAGTATGTAATTAGTCTTGTGATCCTAAAAAGTTTTAACTATATGGTCATATTTATCCTATCTTCATTTTAAATCATTCAAGTTAAAAATATCGAAAATTATTTTTTAGGTTTTCATTCCATTCATTATGGAGAAATTGTTAAAAAAGTTTCCTCACCTCGAGAGTATTCAAAAGAAATAAATCTTTTCCCTGAAGAGGTTCCGTCGTCGAAAAAGTTGAGTTTTATGAAAATCACTTAAACCTAAGTCTAATCTTCAAAATTAGACCTGCTTATGGGCCGAGCTATCTGCCCAAACCCGAAGCCCGTCCGGTATTTGGGAAGGCTTGGACAAAAATATTAGGCCCGAAAAATGAGTTTGGACAAAATTTTAGGCCCATTTTTAAACAGGCCGGGCCTTGGACAGAAAATTTTAGGTCAGGACCCGACCTGACCCGATACTATTATATAATAATAAATATATTTTATATTTAATATAGAATTTTGCTAACAAGTGTCCTAAGACACTTTTTAAGTTTACTAGATATAGTAAGAATATCTTCATTCAATACATTGAAAATGATAAATAAAATTATCAACTACATAATGTTATTACTATAATTAATTAACCTTAAACAGTACCCTAAAGACACTCGTTAACAAAACTTTTTAATATATTTCCTTTACTCCCTAGCTACCTACTGACCTAACACCCCCTTTTGCAAGAGAAGTCTTCTCTCTTCCGCTCTCTCTCTTTTTTTTTCCTTTTCTCTTGTTTTTGCTGTTGTTACTGATCTCTTCATCTTAACATCACCATCATTAAAAAAAAAATCCTCTCCTTTACTCTCTCTTTCTCTTGTAAAGTTTGTGTTTTTGTTATTAAACAACAAAACCCAACATCTCTTATACTCTTTTTATCTATCTTCTCACATGGTAAACTTGTCTTTTATTTTATTTTTTGGTTATATCGGACAGTTTTTTTTTTTTTTGTTGCTAATTGGGTATTTGCATGCTTTTTGGGTTTTCATTTTTTTTATTCGGTACAGTCAAAATCCTTTTACTTTTTATGTTCCTATTTTGTCTTTTGCATATTTCTAGAGATGCTTTGAGCTGGGTTCTGTTCATTCTTTGCTGCTTTATTTGGAATTCGTATTCACGGGTTTGATTGTGTTCTTGTTGTTTTACACTTTGGTGAGATTTGGTGTTAATAGACTGGAGCTTCAGTATGAATCAAATTTGGGCGGGCTGACCGGGCCTGGTCATCATTTTAACAATATGGGCCGGGCTTGGTAAAAAAACTTACTTATATTTCGGGTCAGGTCGAGCCTAGACAGACATAAATGTTCTTAGTATCCTGTCTGAATCCGATCCGACCTATGAGCAGGTCTATTCAAAATTAAATGCAATCAAAATTTCATAATTTATTCACATTTGCTCAAAAAATAAATCTTGACCTCAATATCAAAAATTATCTTTTAAAAATCCTTCCATCAATCTGAAGAATTTTCAAGAAAGTTTTCTCACCTAGAAATTTCTCAGAAGTTCACTATTCGTGACCCCCTTGAATTTCATCATCGAAAGAGATCTTAATTTATTCATTGATTTTTTATTAAGCATCAATTATGAAAAATTACGACTTAGAAATGATCATTGGAATTTAATTATTTCAAAATAATGACCTTTTTGGTATCGAAAATTATTCCTTAAAAACTTTTTCATCAATCTGAGAATTTTTAAGAGAATTTTCTCACCTAGAAATTTTTCAGAAATCAACCAATCGTGATCCCTTCAAATTTCATCATCGAAAAAGATCTTAACTTATTCTTTTAATTTAATTAATTATCAATCACATAAACTCAATTAAAAAAATAATCTCACTCAATGTTAATTATCTAAATAATAAATCAAAAATAAAATAATAAATAAAATAGTCAATAAATAAATAATCAATATAAATATTTATCTATTATTAACTATAAAAGTAATCCCTACAATGCATGGGAATAAAGAATTGAGGATTTTGGATGATTGTGTATTTGACAACTAAGCATGAGTATTAAGAGGGTTGGGAGGGTTAATTTAAGTATTTTTAATTATTTTTTTTATTAAGAAGAAAAGAAAGGAAAAAAATGGAGAATTTTTTTTGTGTTCGTGTTATTTTTTGTGTATTCAAAATATTATAAATTTATATAATTTTTACACGTTAATAATTCATTTTATGTAGATTTTGATACGTTCGCGTATTCGTGTTATTTTTTCGTCTGTTCAAAATATTATAAATTTATATAATTTTCACGCGTTAATAATTCATTTTATGTAGATTTTGATACGTTCGGATATTCGTTCATGTTCATATTATTTTTTGTGTCGTGTTCGTGTTATTTTTTCGTATATTCAAAGTATTATAAATTTATATAAATTTTTACATATTAATAATTTATTTTATGTGGATTTTAACAAGTTTGTGTATTTCTATTGTGTTCATATTATTTTTGTGTCGTGTCGCATTTTAATATTTTTTCATGTGTTTGTGTCAAGTTCAATTCATCCAAATATTTTGCATATTTTGTCATGGTGATTCAATTTAGAGAAAATTGTGTGTGTTCATGTCGTGTTTCAATTCATCCCATATTTTTCATAATTTGTCATAATGATTTAATTTAGAGAAAAAATTGTATGTTCGTAACATGTTCGTGTTATTTTATCGTGTGTTTAAAGTATTATAAATTTATATAATTTTTTACCTGTTAATAATTCGTTTTATGTATATTTTGACACGTTCGTGAATTTTTATCGTGTTCATGTTATTTTTCATGTCGTATTTTAATTATTTGTGTTCATATTGTATAATCATGTTGTGTCCAAAATTGTCAAGTTTAATTGATACAATTTAAATAACTCCAAAATTTATGTCATGTGTCCTAATGTTTGTATTGTTTTTCCTGTCATAATCGTATTCAAGGTATTATATATTTTTATAAATTTTGACACGTTAATAATTCGTTTTATGTAGATTTTGACACGTTCGTGTATTTGTGTCGTGTTCATGTTTTTTTTTTTGTGTCATGTCGTGTTTTAATTAGTTTTCTCATGTTATGTTCGTATTCGTATAATTATGTCGTATCTGAAATTATCGGATCTAATTGATCATATTCAAATAAATTCTCAATTTTATATCAAGTGTCATATAAGGATATAAGTTATTATTTTTTAAAATTATCTTTACTCTTCCTGCTTTTTTATCTTTCAAATTTATTATAAGATATTAATTCAAATCCGACAACATGCCCGTAGTGAAACGAGGGCATTTATCTAATACAAATCAAAATAGTCCTAAAAATATCCATGCAACAATCAAATTAAATAAAATTAGTCCAAAGAATAATAATTAATAATGCAATTAAATTAAACAAATAAAAAAAAAATCAGAGTATAAACATTAAAAAAAATGTTAAAAAAATGAACTAGCTACATCCGAGTCAGGTCGGCGCGCGGGCCCCAATGACTCAACTCGGGTGCAGCTTTAAAAACCCTTTTTTTTTGTTTAGTTTCGCACCTTTTTTCTATTTAAAAAAGAAAAAGTTTTCTTCCTCTCTGATCTCTCTTTTCAAGCTCAAGAACACAGCCGCTGTGTTCTTCAGAAACCCAAAAACCATTGTCGCTGTCATTCGTCCTTGATTGACACCGCTTCCCTTGCCTAGAAAAATCCCAAAAATTCATCGAATCTTCCTCTCGATCTCCTTTACTCAAAAATCACCTTGTTTTTGTCAAAATAACCTCCGAAAATCCTAGATCTAAATTTGAACCTAGCGGCTTTCCTCTCTCCGATATCCTCCGACAACCGTTGGATGATCACCAAACTCCAGTCGAACGCTCTTCTAATTGTTTCCTAGGCATCCACATTTCGGAATTTCGAAATAATAACTAGAACCCGGAGCTAAAAAAAAATCGAATCAAAAACCTCTCAAAAAATTTCTTCTCCCCTTTTTTAATACAAGTACCGATTGCTTGCTTGCTCTTTCATTGTTGATTGTATTTCGAAAATTGTGTGTCTTTGGTGTTGAATCCAGAGTTTCATTTATAGGGAAAATTCACAAGAGTTCTAATGTTATCTGGTTTAAAAGTTCTATCTATAATCCAGATAAATTTTTTTTCATTTATCATGAATTGGGAACTTGATCTTAATCTAGAAGAAGAGTCCAGATTTGATCCAAACTTTTTTTTTTTTTCATTTTTTCCTAATTATCCAAAAATTAACATTAAAATTAAGATTAAAATTAAAATTAAAGTTAAGATTAAAACTAAAACCTAATATTACAATAACCCGGATAAAAACATATGTCTACAAATATTGTACGTGAATATATTAATAACATATTCATGTGTAACGTACGTGATCATATATTATTTAAAAAATAATAACAATGCTTTATCTTTGAGATAGAATCCAAAAAGAGAGAGTTTATCTTTAAAAAAATTAACACATAATTTTTTCATATTTCAAAATAAAAGATGGATATTTCGTTATTTTTCTCCAAATCAAAGGTTATAAACCACAAAAGCACCTCTCTGAATACCTTTGAAGTTGGCCTGAAAATGTAAAGGCGACAAAATAAACTTGAATTTAAGAACTAGTTTGGAAAAAACTTGAACTCAAATCTATCTAAATTCGATTTGAAAAAAGAGAGTCAAATATCCGAATTTGAGAAAATTTGAATTCGAAATGATCAAAACCCAAACTGGTCCAAACTCGAAACGATCCGAATCCAAGAACGATTAGATCATAAACTCGTAATAATTCAAATTTAATATTAAAAATAAAAATGTTCGAGATTTAATTAAATAATTTTTTATAAAATAAAAACTTTATGAATGTTTTATGAGAATATATATATATATAAGGAGGGATTCACTTACATTAGTGTAAAATTAAATCAGTTTTTACACTTCTGTAACTTTTTATACGATTTATATTTGTTTAATCTGACCGTTGTATTTCATGTTTTATTCACGTAGATCATGCACGTCGAGTTTCGAGTAAATTAAAAATGTGTAACTATTTGTTTGATGTAAAAAACTTTCAACCGTTAAACATATATTGAAAAAAGATAATATTTTCGATCGATATGATAGAGATATCGGATCGATTCGAAACTTTACATACACGATGAGTATAATTATATTGTTAAATCCAACAGTCGATTTGTTAAAACTAATTTAATTTTACACTAATATAAGTGGATACCTCCTATATATATATATATATATATATATATATATATATATATATATATATATATATATATATATATATATATATATATATATAGCCAATGGTTTTACGAATGCAACCGCAAAATAAAAACCATTTGCCTTTTTTTTCTTTTTTCTTTTTTGTATTTAAATTTGTTGTAGTGCAAAACTAAATTTACAAATCAATACGAAATTTTGTTTCATAAATGAATTTGATCGAATTTTATTTGAAAAATAAAAATAAATCCTTTGTCTTTTATTACATGAAATTAAAGTCATAAACTTTTATTTTATTAATATGAGAACCTTGACGTCAAGGAATATTTCATATTTTATTAAAATTTTCTTTATTGATTTTATTTATTTATTTATTGTTTGATGTAATTTATAGAAAATATTTATGTAGATTTAGTTTAGATGAATTAGATAATAAATACTCGAGAAAATGCCATTTTAAATATTTTGTCAATTAGATTTTATTTACTTATTTTCAAGATTTAATAAGTATGTTAATATGTAATTTGTCCATTGAATACACACTTTTTATCAATTTGGTACTTAAAAAAATCACAATCAAATACTTAAACTTCATTTATGTCCAGCAATTTGCACAATTGACTAACGATGTTAGTCAAATGTTGATGGGGCAAATATTAATCAATAAAAAGGTGCCACATTTCATGTTATTTATTTATTATTTTTAAACAAAATTTTTAAAAATAAAAAATAAAATTCAAAAAATATATTTTTTGAAAAAATAAAAAAGTTTTCTTTTGAAATTTAAAAAATTGCAAATAAAAAATTAAAAAAATAAAAATACTTTTTATTTTTAAATAAAATTTAAAATATTAAAAAAAGATAAATGGGAAACTTTAAAAAAAAATTAAAAAAAGTGAAAGAAAGTGAGGTAATCAGGAGAGAGGAAAAGAGAGGAAGGAAAGAGAAGAGAGGGAGAAGAAAATGGAAAGGGAGGGAAATGACGTGGGTGTGTTAGCCAATCTACCTCTGACCGATCAACACTTAGTGGATCAACCGATCTGCCTACGACCAACTCTCCTCATTTCCTCTCCTCTCCTCTCCTCTCCCCTCCCCTCCCATTCCCTTCCCTTCCCTCCCCTCTCTCTCTCTCTCTCTCTTCCCTCTTTTTTTTTTTTTTAAATTTTCTCTTTTTGAATTTTAGAAAATAAAAATTTGTTAAAAAGTTGACATGGCTTTTTTGGTCACGTGTCAGAATTTTATTAATTGTTTTTTGACCACGTCATCTTAATGTTAACTATAACCAAGAGGGTAATGTGTTGGATGAAATTGAAGTTCAAATATCTGAATGCAATTTTTTTTTCTTTAAGTACCAAATCAAAAGAATGTGTATAGTTCAGGGGCAAAATACACATTAACCCTAATAAGTAAAATTACAAAATTTCATACAATAAAAAAGTTAAAATTTTATTTTATAATTCAAGAGTTTATTTTAATATTATCTCAGTTTAAAAACTTTCAATTTATAAACCTCAAATTCAAATTCAAATATAGGGAAGAAGAATTGGAATTTATGAAAAGAAAGATACTCCATGTTACACAATCCAAATCCAAAAGATTTTTACATGTGGTAAAAAAAAAAAAAAAAGGTTTGATATATATATTTTTGGATCTAAAACATTTATATTAACTTTTTGTTTTTTTACATATATAATACAGTAAGTAGTATTCTTAAGTTTTGTTTTGGTTTAATTTCTTTTTCAAATGATTTTATGAGCGTATTTTATCACATGGATATGGTACAGTTATGATTTTATTCCTGGAATGCTTAAATAAGGATCAAATCTTAGTTGACAAGGAAAGTGAGCGATTCTCTCTTTACCAACTAATTAACTCGTGTGGGTACATTTATATTAGAGTGAATGACAAAAATGGTACATGAACAGTAGCTAAATGTTCAAAATGGTATCTAAATTTTAAAAATATTAAAAAAAAAAAATTCTCCCGTTTCGTTGGAGATTTTTTTAATATTTATAATTTTTTTGATTAAATTAACTATCATAAATAAATTTAAGTTTAATCATATTAAGTAATTATTATTTATTTAAATAATTTTTCTATATTTTAATATATATTAATATCAATATATCATATTTTATTAATTATAAAAATTAAATATATGAAAATTATTTTATTTATAAATTATATAATATAAATGTATTTGTAAGTGTTATTTATTTCTAAAAACATTTACATCTTATTGTATAACATATGTTTTATTTATGATATAAAAATATATTAATTTTCATGTTATCAAATTCTATTAACGATGAGAATGTAATTGTGAAATAAAATCATCATTTAAAATATAATCTCAAAATAAATTAGTTTTATTATGATTAAATTATGATTAATAAATTTAAATTTCATAAAATTTTATTTATGTTGAAAAAATATTGATTTTTTTTTCTTTTTGCTAAATTAATGAGCTACTAAATCATTTTTTATAATTTTATTTTACCTATTTAATTTTTTAAATATAAAAATAACAAATGAACAATAACAAAATAAAATTATGGTTTGTATTTTATCAATTTATTATTTTCTAAAATATTATAAAAGATAAAAAATCCCAAAATATTGTAATAATTAAAATTTGAAAAATAAATAAAAACCCATCGAGGGTCGAGCATACAGACTGCGGGTCGATGTGAGAAATTTGGGAAATCCCTAGTTTTTGTTGTTGAATTCAAACATTTATTTTATTTTATTTTTTAATTGTCAATTTTTTTTTTTTTTTGTTGATTTATCATAAATGTTTTGAACAATTTAAAAAATTCCAACCATGTGTTAAAGAGGACACATGTCATACAAAGAGGTCATGTAGTGAATCTTATATATATTTTAGATTTTAGATTTAGATATATATTACAGTAAGAGAAGATACTCATCATCTATTCCATTCATCTTTTTTCTTTTTTTATTTTTTCATTTTTTCATTTTTTCGTTTTCTCGTTTTTCTCTTTAGTAGCCCGCCCGACCCGATAGGCCTGGCTCATATTGGGCTGGGCCTATGGGCCGGGCCTCAACAGAGATATTTTTGATTCAGGCCAGTCTGGCCTGAATCACTATTTAATTAATAAAAAAATATTTTTTTGATTTAAATTGAATTATAAAAATATATTTTTTAAGTTTTTATTATTATTTGAACAATAACCCGGGCTGGCGGACCGACCCGAGCCAGTCCAGAGTAGGGGTGTAAACGAGACACCTGTGCTCGCAAGCTATTCGAGTTCGACTTGAAAAAAACTCGAATTCGATTCGGTTATTATGGAGCCAAGCTCGAGCTATCGAGCGAGCCGAGTATCTTAATACCCGGTTCGAACAGCTCGCTAGCCTAATCGAACTTTTTTATTTATAATTTTTTTATTAATAATTTACTATTTTACCTTTTATATATACTTTAAAACCCTAAAACTTATTTTTTTTTCTCTCAGCCGTGCCTCTCTTTCTCTCCGTCCCAGTCCCAGTCCCTTTCTCTCCCTCTCCCATAATCCCACTCTCATCCAAAGTCCAAACTAGAGTCTCCTTCCTCCACTTCTTTTTTTTTTTATTATTATTTTTTTTAATTTGGGTTTTTTCGCTTTGTCTAGTTTGTCGCCGATCAAATGTATATTCCAATGCTTGAGATGATCTTTGATTTCTCTTTTGTTTTATGGGTTTTTTTTTCAAATCTCCAAGCAAGCAGATGAGAACTGGACCACGTCTCCTAGCTATCCAGTGTGCTAAATGTTGTAGATTAGTACAGCCAACTTGCAGGTTTGGATCATTGTTGGACTCTCCTTATGTTCCTCTGCAAGTTTTTTTTTTGTTGAACGAAGACTTTGGTCAATTCTCAGTGTTGAATTGTTTTCTTAAGTGAGATTTACACAGAAAGTTCAATCTTTGTAAAGGGTATGCCTTGGCCTTTCTTTTGGCTTTTTTAACCCCACATTGTCCTAATTTTATTTTATTTTTTCTCAACCAACAAAGAACAAAAATAGTACATGATTTTGAAGATTTAAACCTTTTATTTTTGTGTTTAAAAAATTTTGGATGTATTATTTTTATTTTTATCATTATATCATCTGAATTATTTATTTATTTATTAAATTCAATTAATAAAATAAAAAATTGTATATGAAAAAGCTTAATTCGAGCTCGAGTAAACGAGCCTAATCGAGTCGAGCTCGAATAGTTTGATTTTATCTCGAACCAAGTTCGAGCTTAGAAAAAGATACTCGATCGAGCTCGAGTCGAGCTTCAAGCCACGAATTTCAAATCGAGCTCGAGCTTCTCACTATTCGGGCTCGGCTCGGCTCGATTACAGCCCTAGTCCAGAGCCGAGCCTGGGTAAAGAAAATTAAAAAATTTTGGATCGTGGCCTGACTCGACTCATGAACAGGTCTACACTCATCTTTTTTTTTTTTTTTTTTTTTTTTTTTTTTTTTTAAATTTTACCCTTTATACATGAAATTTCAAAATTATTTTTGACAAATAAAACAATTCATTTGTTGTCCTCAAAAAGACATGTGTCACACAACCAAGAGGTCTTGTAGCCAAAATTATATATACTAGAATTTTTCTCTTGTTTTGCTAGGAGATTTTTTTTTAAATATTTATAAATTTTTAATTAAATTAACAATCATAAATAAAATTAAGTTGAATCATATTAAATAATTATAATTTATTTAAATAATTTTTTATGTTTTAATATCTTAAGTAAATAAATTTAGAGTTAAAATCAAATCACTATGACAAATTATGCAAAATAAGAGATGAATTGAGACAGGATACAACACAATATGAGAAAATAATTAAAACACGACGTGACACGAAGAATAACATGAACATGATACGAATACGCGAACTTGTCAAAATCTATATAAAACGAATTATTAACGCGTAAAAAATTATATAAATGTATAATACTTTAAAAACACCAAAAAATAACACGAAGATGAACACATTACGAACACACAAATTTTTCTCTAAATTGAGCCACTATGACAAATTATGCAAAATATGTCATGAATTGAGACACGACACGAACACACAAATTTTTCTCTAAATTGAATTACAATGACAAATTATGAAAAATATGAAATGAATTGAGACACGACACGAACACAACATAGAAAAAATAATTAAAACACAACACGAAAAATAATATGAAGACGACACGAATACACGAATGTGTCAAAATATAAATGAAACAAATTATTAACGTGTAAAAATTTATGATACTTTAAACACATGAAAAAACACTATAAACAAAATATGTGATAAATTGAGACACAATACAAACATAATATGAAAAATAATTAAAACACGACACGATATGAAAAAATAACATGAACACGACACGAATATACGAATGTGTCAAAATCTATATAAAATAAATTATTGTGTAAAAATTTATATAAATTTATAATATTTTGAAAGCACACAAATAATATGAACACGTCACAAACATATAAAGTTTTCTTTAAATTGAATTACTATGACAAATTATACAAAATATTTCATGAATTGAGACATGACACGAATACGATACGAACACACAAATTTTTCTCTAAATTGAATCACAATTACAAACTATGCAAAATATGAAATGAATTAAGATACGATACAAACACAGCATATAAAAAATAATTAAAACACAACATGAAAAATAACATGAACATTACACGAATATATCAACGTGTCAAAATATACATAAAATAAATTATTAACGTATAAAAATTTATATAAATTTATAATATTTTAAACACACAAAAAAATATGAATACAAACACACAAATTTTTTTATTTTTATTTTTTTTCTCTTTCTCTTTCTCTTTTTATTTTATTTTATTTTTCTTTTGTTTTTTTTTTCCTTGTTAAAAAAATTGACACAAGTCGAAGCTTCTGTAGCCGATTTTATATTAATTTTAGACGTTAAAAGTAAGGTTGTACTTGAACTAATAAATTATTAATAACATTATTAATAAACCGTTTCATCCCATCAAAATATGACATGTGTAATGCCACGCATGAAATTAAGTTTTGATACATGAAAAAAATTTCACATCTAACATACACATGGCATACCATCTTTACTTCAAAAACTTTTCGATGACAATTATCTTGACAAGAAAAAAATTACTAATGATCCCTAAAATTTATTAATATAATATTTATATTTTAAAAATATTTAATATGATATATGTATTATGAAATCGTGTATCAATAAAGTATTTTGATTTAATACGTTATGTGATATTGATCAATTAGATAATAACACATGACATCTCTTAATTTTTTAAAAATTAATATATGAATTTTTTTAAAAAATTTAAATAAAGAAAAATATTTTTAAAATATAAAATATTTAAAATTATATTTTCTTAAGATTAATATCTATTTTTTTTAAAATTTAAAATTATATTAAAAATTATATTTTTAAAAATTAATATTTGTTTAATTTTAAAAAATTAAAAAATTATTTTAAAAAAGTACAAAATTAAAATTTTTAACTAAAATAATTTTTAAAATATAAAATATTTTAGAATACTTGTTAAAAAAATTATAATATCTGAATTTTTTTAAAAAGAAAATTTTTATTTTTAAAACTACAAAAATCAAAATATAAAATTATTTTATTTATTTTTTACAATTTTTTAAAAAAAAATATTTATTAAAAAATTACAAAAATTAAAATATATAATTATTTCAAAAAGTATTTATTAAAATTAAAGGGGGAGAGAGAAAGGAAAAAGAAAGAAATATTATTTTTATTTTAAAACTAATATAAAAAAAGTTTTTTTTGTTAATATACGTGGCATCAGTACGTGATGCCATGTGTTAAGAAAACATTTTTTTTATTTTTAAATTAAAATAATAAAAAAATTTGTTAATACACGTGGCATCATTATGTGGTGTCACATGTCAAATTTTCATTGAATACAAAAGTCATGTCATCTAATATTTAACGGTATTATTGACAGGCACTACAATAGCATATGGAGTGTAATTTTAAGTATCAAAATAAATATTTTTAAAGTAGAAATACCACATTAAAATTTTTGATAAGCTTCAGGACCATTTTGACATTATCTCTACTTTTTATTATTAAAAAACATTTACGAAAAAAAGAAGTAAATCCAGTTTTATAAAAAGAAAAAAAAAAAAACTTAACACTTCTCTCGTTTAGAATTAAAAAAATGACTTTTTGTATAGCAAAATCAATGCAGATATTGATTGATTAAATTGTTTCATAAAAATTGTAAAAGCAAAATAGAAATTTATATATACAAAACAATCAAGCATAATGATAAAATACTAGTAAATATAAGTTTATGATTGAGTGGTATTTTTAAGTTAATTTTTTATTTTAAAAAATGCAAATTTCTTTTTTTCTTTAGTAAGATAATTGGAGTTCAAAATTTTTGAACCAAAATTATATGTCATGCGTGTATGCTGATATAAATTTTTTTGAATATAATATTAATTTCATACATGACGCATTACACATGTTATGTTTTTATTAGATGAAAATCAATTCATTAGTTTTGGCTAATAGTTCACTAATTGTATTAATTCAAGTATCAAATTTTTTTGAGTACCACATTGTTTATTTTCAAAATTCAAGTATTAATTTTAAAAGTTCGATTATCGTTCAGGTATCAATTTATCATTTAATCCTTTATATTAATTATGCTTTTGAAGCAGAAAAATTGAAATCATTAAGAAAAACACACACACAAGATGGGATCATATATTTCAGGCATATAGATACAAAATGTCACTAATCTTGATATGAATAAAGGAAAGTGATCTTTCCTATAATTGATAGGAAGGTTATTAGGTTAGGTTAAATGAAACCAATTCCACTAAAACAATGATATATAATTTTGATTTGGTGTGTCATAGGTGACAAATCATTATCAGAAACAAATCATCAGTTAATTCTGTCATATATAATGTTAGAAAGATAATATATATAATCAGAAACAAATCCTCAGTTAATTCTGTCATATAATGTTAGAAAGATAATATATATATATATATATATAAATTTTGAGGGTGGGGAAAAAAGCTTTATATGCAATCTTAATGATTCTAATTATCTTCCATATAATTTTAGAAACATGCACATGCACATGCACATATCAAATGGCTTTGTTTCTGAATTGGACAAAACCACGTATGAGTTAGATGGAGAGCTGAAAAGGATCAATAATTTAATTTAATTGAATTATTATAGTACAGATTATCCCCTAATCCGTACTTAATCACGGTAGTTGGTACATACTTAAAGTATAATTTAAAATAATAATTCTGACAGCAGCTTTTAGGTGTAAAGGTTGACACCCATATAATTAATTAATGATTTTATTTATATATAGTATGAATGATCATGCTAAACCTAATTGTTAATTAGGTATAGTCAGTCATATGACATCCATTAATTACATGATTCTAAAGTGAAATCCATAAAAACATTACATGATAATTAACCAAAAGAAAATAATCTTTTAATTTGAATAATATACTCTACATATAATAAAATATTTGAATGTATTTATATATTTGCATAGATATTATGCTTTAAAACAGCTTAAACAAATTGTAGCATGAAGAGGGCCAGGAGTTTAATTACACGAATTGCATGAACAACATATATTTCACTTTTGCAAGTTTTAGGTTTTTGATTATCCCTACACAAAGCTTCATTAGGTGAGGATAAGCATCAATTCAAAAGACAAATGGCATCTGGAATTGCCTGCAAAATGCACCTCCCCCATATACATCCAAAAACAGGAACATGGTGATTTTCTTCTTTCCTATATGAATGACTTTGAAATTTCAATAATAATTTTTACTTTAAAGGTGTAAAAGTTAGCATGGTAACTTTCTTTGAGGTCTGACTTTAAAGGTGTTTTCGGTTAGGTGAAAAAGTGAAAGGATGGATGGACAAGAATTAAAAAGTGAAAAAAAAAGAATTTTAAGTGTATTTAGTAAAACTAAAATAAGAAGGGTTATCATTTTTTGTACTTATTCATAAAAACGAACCTTTCCAAATTGAAAAGGAAAAAATAAGAGAAAATAAGAGAGATATGAGTCTAATATACAATATTTACAAGATTGTCTATCAGGCATGTTTAGATTTTATCCTTTTCATTTTAATTTATAAAGTTTATAATGATAGAATCATATCTTTTTCATTAATTTTTTTTTTTTTTCATTTTTCAACTTCATCAGGCAATGGATGAAAAAAAATTATATTTTCTTTCAAATTTTCTATCTTTTTGATACCAAGCTCACTATAAAAAAATTTATATGTATTCTATTTTTTTTTTTCCTTTTTCAATTTTCTATCTACCCTACCAAACAAAGCCTAAAGGCTGAGGGTGGAAATAATACTATTTTCCAATAACTTTAATAGTTGGTATTCCATGTTTAATTTAGCTAGGTAAAGATGATATTGTAATTGAAGTTCAATGTACCACTTCCGCATCAATATGCCAATAATAGAGCTTTTAGACCTTTTTTTTCGGTGTCGAAGGGCTAAGAATAAGATTCTGCTCTTGCTTTCTTGCCCAGGTGTAAATGAGTCGTGCTACTTGTGAGTTATTCGGATTCAATTAGATATATATTCAAGCTTGATTTGTTCATTATCGATCTAAATTCGAGTTCGAGCTATTCAAGTAACAAGTCAAGTTGAGTTTGAGTACTTTAACACTCAATTAAGAAGCTTGCAAACCTAATCGAGTCTTTAATTTTTAATAGATCTAATATGAATATATATTATATATAAGTAAATGGTAAAAATATAGTATTTAAGGTACATGTTTATAATTCTACTGAACTAATCGAGAACTCGAATGATTCAAGTAAATTACAGGTCAAATTCGGTCAAACTCGAGTTTAATGATATATTGACTCGAATCAACTCAATTACACCTCTCCTCTCCTGCATTTTGAACCTGCTGGCAGTTGCAAGGCCCAATTCTTTCTTGGAACAATAGTTGTGCTGGGCCTATTCAATCGTCAGGCGTAAACAAAGTTCTCATTCAGTAGCTCATAAAGATTCTGCTTGGGCAATTGGGCCGCTCAGCTTTGACCATAAGCGTTTGAATGATTGTTTAAAAGGCCAGGCCCAAGGGCATCACAGTAGACCAACTCCAAGAAACTGGCTTTGCTCCTTTAAACTTGAAATAGAAGAGGAAAGGCCAGGGCGACGGATGGTTTGAATCATGGTTTCTAGCAGAGGTGAAGGTTTGGAAGGGAAAAACTAAAAAGCAATCAGAGATGACCATTTTCTTTGAGTAATCCAATCGGTGAGCTCAAAGAGAAAAAGAGTAAAAGAGATGAGCTTTGAACTTTAAGCTTTGCTTTTTTTTTTTTGGATAATCATTTTTCATTTATCCAAGTAGTAATAAATACTGCTACATCAAACTGAGCTAGCAGTGGCTAGCATAGCATTTACATCAATGAAAGAATCAAATGGAAAAAAAGGAGCTGTTAAGCCCCAAGCTGTACATAGAGTCCTATTTACATCGTCTAACTCTAAATTCTTAAGTTCTGCCAACTTGAGCCTAATCTCCTCCTTGATTGCATCAAAAACTTGCATAGAGGTCTGTTGAGGATTGCCATGGATCCTGCTGTTCCTTTCTTTCCAAACATGGTAAATTGTTGCATTCCATGCTAACTTCAGAATGGTAGTGAGCAACGATTTCCCCTTGAGCTTTAGGACTGCCTAAGCAAACACAATGTCCCACATGTATCCTCCTGCTGGCAAATTACATAGTTGCAAGACCTTTAACCATATTGTCTTTGAGAAGTTGCAGCCAAAGAACAAATGGTCTCTGGTTTCTTGCTCACTGCGACAGAGGGAACAAGTTGTATCAACTTCAATCCCTAGTGAAGGAGCCTATTCCTAATAGGAAGTCTGTCTAGGACAGCCATCCAAGAGATCAGTGAATGCTTTGGGATATGCTGAGCAAACCAGAGTAACCTATCCCAACCAACTTTCTGCTTTTTCTGCCTAATTTCCTGCCAGACTTTTGTAGTGGAATAAGATGGCCCAAGAAATTTCCATACTAGCCTCCCATTCTGGTGCCCATGAACTGGCTTGCAAGCGGCCTCAATTTCAACTACTTTTTCCAACTCCAGCTATTCCCTTGAGCTTCTGCAATTTGCTAGAATGGCCTTCCCATCAGGACATAAGCTTGAATCCAAGCTATCCATAGTGAGTCTGCCTTGAAGAATAGAGATCAGATATGCTGCAATACACACGCTTGGTTCCAGGAGGAGAGGTTTTTGAAACCAAGGCCTCCTTCAGACTTTGGATAGCTGATATCCTCCAACTCACTCGAGCCCCTCTCACTGGGGTGTCTTTACCATTCCATAAAAACCTGGAGCAAAGTTGGTTGAGCCTATTGAGGACTCCCTTAGGCAAGATGAAGTGCCTGAACCAATAGTTTTGAATGTTGAACAATATAGATTGAATAAGCTGCAGTCTACCTACATAAGAAAGGAACTTGGCTATCCAACTCTCAATCCTAGCAATCACCTTCTTAAACAAAGGGCCACAATCTCTCTCTATTAACTTCTTTGTAAGCAAGAAAAACCCCCAAGTACCTTATAGGAAGAGATCCTAATCTGAAGCCAGAAGATTGGTGGATCAGCTGCAAATTTCCAAGACTAATACTTGAGGAAAACAACGCACTCTTTGCACAATTCAACTGCAATCCAGACATTGAGTAGAAAGTTTTCAGTACATTTCGAACTCCAGTAATAGAGTCAATGTTTCCCTTTGTAAAGATGAGCAGATCATCTGCAAACTCAGGTGAGTGAGGCCAAGCCTTTTGCATTTAGGATGATATGCAAAGACTCTAAATTTGGCTGCTGTGTCAAGGAGCTTGGAGAGGACATTCATTGAGATGACAAACAAGTAAAGGGAAATGGGGTCCCCTTGCCTGACACCCTTTGTCCCCTGAAAAGAACCAACAAGTCCTCTGTTAATTGATAGGGAGAACCTGGGAGTGGTGAGGCAGCAACTGATCCATTTTATGTAGATATTAGGAAATCCCAGTGCATCAAGAACAGTAATGATAAACTCCCAGTTTAAGGAGTCAAAGGCCTTTTGGAGGTCCACCTTAATTGTACACCTTGGGGAAAGAGAGGTTCTGCCATATTCTCTCACAAGTTCTTGCGCCATCAAAATATTATCAGTGATGCTCCTGCCTTCTATGAAGGCACTTTAGTTAGGACGATAAGGGAGGGAAGGCACTTTTGAAGTCTGCTAGCCAAGATTGAGGTGATGCACTTGTAAACAACTGAGCAATAAGAAATTGGTCGATAATCCTTCATGGTAGCAGGGTTTTGACATTTAGGTACAAGGGCTATGATGGTAGAGTTGAAAGTTGGATAAAGATCACTAGTTAAGAAGAAATGAAGTACTGCTGCAATCAAATCCTCTCCCACTATGGTCCAAGCAGATTTGAAGAACTGAGATGTATAGCTATCAGGCCCAGGGGCCTTGCCCCTCTTAATGGAAAACATGGCATGTTGGACTTCCTCAGCTGTAACATCTTGAGTGAGGTTCTACTGCTCATCTTTAGAGAGGGAAATCTACAAGAGCTCCATAAGGAACTCCTTGGTGCATCTTGTGACACTAGGGTCAGTTGATCCTAGGAGGCTACTGAAGTATGCAACTGATTCGTCAGCTATCTGTTAGTAGGATTCAAATCTATTGCCCTCCTCATCATATAGCAGTCTGATTGTACTCCTGGATTCCTTGGCAGTAACCATTTTGTGGAAGAAACTGGTATTTTGGTTCCTTTCTTGGAGCCACTGCACTCTAGACTTTTGCTTAAAGTAACTCTCTTCAGCTAACTGCAACTCAGCAAACTCTTGAGATAATACTCTTTCTTTCTCAGCAATAGCAACAGAAGAAGTGTTGTTCAACATGAATAATTGGACAACCTCAAGTTCCTTTCTTTTCTTCTCCACTTTTCTTCAAATATTCCCAAAATGGGAGGCATTGAAATTCCTGAGCACAGTCTTTAGCCTCTTCAGCTTTTTGTGCAATTAGACCATAGGATTCCCTGAAACCTGTTCATTCTAGGAGCTCTCAACAATACCCAAGAACTTAGTGTGCCTAGTCTAGAAGTTGAAAAACTTAAAGGGTTTTGGTGGTGAGTGACAGGCTTGGTTCATTTTGATGTGAACAGGGCAATGATCAGAAGCTTCTGGAGCTAGAAATTCAACAAAGGAATCAACAAAGGAGGAGAGCCACGGGCCATTTATCAGTGCATTATCAAGCTTCTTTGCTATAAATCCCTCAATTTGGTTGTTTAACCATGTATGGAGAGGATCTGAGTAAGCATGATAAAAAATGGACAATTGCTACATACACTCTCTAAAATCCTTAATATCAAAACTTAAGGATTGGGAACCATTCAAAGTGGAGCTCTCAGATGGGAGGCAACAATATTGAAATCCCCTGCAATTAACCAAGGCATTGCTGAGAGGGAACTATGGAGAGAGAGCAAATGACTCCATAATCTTCTTCTTCCAACACCCTCATTACAAGCATATACAGCTGAAAGGTACAGTTTATGGGCATTGTATGAAATGCTACAAGTGATGCATTGATCAGAGAGGGCTACCAGGTCTACCTGCATATGACTCCTCCAAAAGAACCAGATCCTACCATTACTAGCTTCTGAGTAATTGTGATGGAGGCACCAACCAGTAAAGAACTTATCAAGAATCTTCTACATATTCTGTACTTTGACTCTTGTTTCAAGGAGGCAAACAACATCTACTTTTAGTCTACTAATTCTTCTAACTACTTCTTTTTGTTTAATAAGATTGTTGAATCCCCTAGTATTCCAAATGAGAAGGTTCATTGGGAGGAGTGAGAAGAATTACCTCCTAAGGTAGGTATGACTACCTTATCTGTCTTTCCCTTATCAATAGGCTTTTTTCTTCTACTTTTCAGGGTTTTCATAAGGTCTGCAACACCAGCTGAGGCTGCTCTAGGCTTTCTCTAGGGATGGTTGCAAATGTCATCAGCTATAACCTCATGGTCATCAACTTCATCAATGGTAGTTGATTGCCCTAAAATTGCAAATCTAATATTGAAACCTGAACTGGCTACTTTTTTCCCCACAGCAGAGGGTTTCTGGCCTCCAGAAAAGTCATCCTGCCACCTGAAGCCTCCAGAACTTGTTGCCTCATTAGGTTGAGTGATGCCCCTTTCAACGATCAATTCCTTGTTGTTTCCTTCAGGGTCTTTACTGATGTCTCCCTCGTCTACCTATCTGTCTGTGCTTTCTTTTTAGGAATCTATACTTTCCCAGTAGCAACTACAGGTTTCATTGGGCAGGACTTGTCCACATGGCCAAAATTTTTGCAATGCAAACATTTCTGAGGCATCCATGGGACCTCCACCAAGACTGAGACAGTGGAGCCATCTCTAAGTTCAACTTCAATGGATCTAGGAATTTCTGCTATTGCTTCCACTTCAACACAGACTTTTGCAAAAGCCAGACGTTGCTGAGTTGCAGTGATCTTGTCCATGTATAGAGGGGATCCAACTGCACTAGCGATGTAACTCACGCCCTTCCTCGTGTAGAGCTCCAGGGGGACTCTTTTCAAATGAACCCAAACAGGAAGCTTATCCATGTTGAATTCGAGGGAATTCATTCTTGGCTCCCACTTTCTGACAATGAGTGGTTTGTTCTGAATGTGCTAAGGCCCAGCTTCAAGCACCCTATCTCTGGCTTCAGAATTGGAGAACTGAATAACAAACATATTCAAGCCAGCAGGCTTGATGTCAACTGTACAGTCCTTTCCCCATAGCAAAGTGACTAACCTTTGGAACAAGCTGAAGTTTGAAATCTTGCCTACGAATTGAGCAACCACCGAATTCTGCCATTGTGAAATCCCCTCCTCAAAGACATCATCAAGAGGCCTGACTGTAACTGTACCATCTTTTATCTTCGGTGCAAAAAAATGTAATGAATTATCACTTGGAACAGAGAAGACTTTTCTCCAATCCAGAGGAGACACGTCAATAGGAGCGGTTATAACTGTTTCTGATCCAATCTCGACAGAGGATTTTCCTCGCAAGCTCAAAGTCGAACTCATCAATGGAGGATAATCCACCAATCCTCCCTCAGGAACAGACATAGTAGGAATCAAGCTTCTGAAGAAGTCATGCAAGAACTAGAGTGAGAATCTTCACGCCAAACAAGAAATCTAGGAGATCCAAAGCAAGAAATTGTTAAGAAAACAATCAAATTGGTGAAATCAGTAATGGAGTGCAAAGAAACTGAAAAGTGCCGAGGTTAATGTGATTTCGACGAGAAATTATGAGAAAATGCCTAGAAAATGAAGGAAAATAAAGGAAAATAAAGGAAAAACGACGAAGTTTCTCAATTTGTGCAAGACCAACTAGCAAAAGTCGAGAGCATTTTCCTAACCGTTTTTTCCATTTCCTCAAAATTTCATTGAGGAATTCAATTAAGCTTTGCTTTGTAATAAAGATAAAAAAGTGAAAAAAAAGAAAGAAGGAAAAACAGAGGATGGAATCCAAAATTTATGCAAATAAGGGCAGTCAAGTACAATACAATGGTATATGCCATAAGAAATTCCAAATCTGAACATTTACATTATTATTTTTGAAGGAAAAAAGAATCATAAGGAAAACATGCTATAATATGTTCTTCTCTGTACAATAATAAAAATGGAACTTGTATCTCAAGTTGTTTTAATCCAATTGTCTTGTAATTTTAATACCACCTATAAGTATAACTGCCTTTGAGAGATCATGGAGATTCATGGGTACAAAGTTCATAACCAGATATAAGCGAGCTAAACACAAAAGCAATAAAAGCCAGGAAGGCCATTGCAACTGAGGCACTAACCATCTCAGTAAACTCATATTTGCCCCAATTAGTTTGCCAATCATCAACTCGAGTGGCTGCTGCAGATGATGTTGAAATCAAAAGATATGCTAGTATCTGCAAGATAAACCAAAGAAGCAAACAATTCTCTTTCAGCATATTCCTCTCTTTGCATTTGCACACATTAATGCATTTGTATGCATTTTCACTTGGACCTAGTGATACAAACCACCCACAAATATCTTATCTTATACACTAAATCTATGCATATAGCTTGTGTCTATGTTGCTCTGACTCTTCATTGTTCTTGAAGTACCCGTGTCCGACACATATCCGGACATGGTTATAGGGATATGATCCTCTAAAAATCCTCCAAATACATGGAAATCTTAGAAAAATTGAATATACCCATGTTCGACGCACACCCGAATTCGAGTACCATAGGCTTGTGCAACTACATAAGAAGAGGCAATTTTACTAGAAAATTGGATGTAAAGGCGGGCGAAACGAACTCAACCTATCACAAACAAGGGAAACCTAATTGATAGACTTGAAGTTATGGTGATAGACTGCTACGTCGACAACAGTCATAGACCCATACATGCCCAAGCCTGAAACACTGATAATAGATAGAACAATTCAAGTGCAACATGCGGCCAAAACAGAGTTCCAAACTTCCAATTATCACCTATTACTCGAAAAGACTAATTGTAGTCAATCACAAAAGTCAGTTCTATTATACTAATTAAGACAACAATTGTACTCTAAGTACTATTTATTTGTATATAATACCTCCAAGTGCCTAACAATCATGCTAAGCTAGCTAATTTGCAGTTAGTATTTAAATACGAAAACTTACCTGATCCATGAAGAAATCGAAAGGTTGAGGAAGGTAATGGTGGATAACATGCTTTTGGGTGATGAGATAGTAAGCTAGATCATAGGCTTGAAATCCCGCATATACAAATCCAATCACATTTACTGATAAACAATACCTGTCAAAATTACACATACAATCAAACATCGAATTCACATGAAAAGGGCAGTGGGATATATGCAATAAATTATGAACTAAAAGAACAAATTATTATTATTATTATAATTATTATTTTCACAAATTAAGTTAGCTTTATACTAATAAAAGGAAAAACCTGTATTCTTTATAGCGATCGTAAGAGTCACTGCTCCAGCCTTGAGTTTTATAAGCAGCCATAACAGAGAAAGAAATCAAGCGCAACACGATTTCGCTTAGTCGAAACCCTAACGCCGCCATTTTTACCGTCTCCTTTACCTTCGATCTCCTCAGCACCGTCGCCATTGCCCTCGCTCTTCCTCCTCCACCACTCACCTTCGTCCTCGTCGTCACCCCCGGTCCGTCCTCCCTCATCGCAAGGTTCACGGTCAAATACAACGGCTCTTGCAGTGGAGCAGTCCACGAAGGCAGCGGCGAAGGACAAGGAGAAGAATTGGCGTTGAACTGGGTGGACTTGTCATTGGCGGCAAGTGCGTTAGGGTTGTCGACGGGGTATTTACCGGGGGAGGCTGTCGAGGAAGCATATGGAGGGGAGGTATTTTCGGGCTCGGGCAGGTCGGGGTCGCCCTGGTCGGATCGAAGAGGGGAGTGGAATCGGAGAGGTGAATGCGGCGAGTTAAGGTGAGTCAGTGACTCGGAGTTTGAAGAAGAGGATCGTTTCATGATGTCGTTGAGATTTTGATTTCTTTTCATCGGGGCTTTGGTTTCCATTGCTTTCTCGGAAGTTAATGAGCTGAGTAAAAGAGAGGAAAAAAATTAAAAATTAAAAAAAGGGGAAGGGGTTAGGAAGCGAGAAAAGAAGTGTGACTTAAAAGAAAAAGTCGAAGGAAAAGTGGGACCTTAATTAACTAGACTACTCCAAGCTTTTGCTTTCGTAAGGACAGGTACCACGTGGCATCTGTCTAGAAAAGATATTATATTCAGGAGCAGGAGATTCGGGATTTCTACCAATAAAAATCTGCCACGTTTCATCATTAATTAACTATGGTATAACGTAGTAACATACTATTTGTCGACTGTGAAGCTGATAAGACACTTAAAAATTGGAGTCTAGTAAGGAAAGTAGCATGGAAGAATCTGAAGATTCTAGCCATGGGTACTCTCTTCCTCCATTTTGGCCCTCATTCCTTAACTCAAATATGATGGCCTATAAGGCAGACTTTAGTAACTCGCATGACTCTCCATGATATCAGATATTTTAAGTATTGGGAAGCATGCATTGTTACTGTTGAGGTCACTCTCATTTTAGGAATAATAATATAACATTATTTTCCAATTACATTATTATTCTATCTAATCCAAATTTTCTCAATGCTCTCAAAGTGCATATTCAGATAATTGGAGCTTTTCGAGTGTTACCACAATAATTACAACTCTTCGTTACCAAATTGTTTACAACATACAGGATCATGCTTTTAATCTCTCAAAGCATGGATATGGTGATTCTTTGCTCATCTTGATAAACACCACAGATGAACCCTATTGCACCCAGATTCTTAGAAGAATTTTAAAAGAAGATCTAATTAAAATCCTTTAAAAATGGGTTACAGAAGAAAAAAAAAAAGTTTCATGAATGTGATGAGCCCATTGATAACTTTATGAAATAGAGTTATTTTATCATATTTTGTGTATTTAAATTAGTTAAGTTCTTGTAGTTTAGACTCTTAATTAATTATTTTTAATTGTTTTTATTTATTTTATGTTTAAATTAGTTATTAATTTAATGCCTTTTATATTTTTGTAGAGTTCTATAGCAAGAAAGAGAAAATCAGTTTATATATGGAAAGTCCAAGCCAGAAGTTGTTACTTGCTCACAAAATTTTTCTTTTTCAAGCTTTTGGAACTCTATAAATTGGAACCCTTTAGGACTTTATTAGATACACGTTTTCTTAACTTTTATACATTATTAGCTTGTACATTATCTTTAAGCTTTCTTAGACCTAATTTAGGCAGAGCAGCGACCAGAGATTTACAAGGAGCTCAGGAGATTTGGAGGATTGAAGACTGAAGACCTGACAAACCTTAGTTCTCTTTTCCCTTAATTTTCTTTATCTTGCTTGTAATATTTATGATGGTGAAACTCCTTTGCTTTATGTTTTCATTAATTAGCATGAACTAAATTTCTTTTTCTAGGATTGCAATGGAACTCAACATGTAGTTTGAATTATTTTACTCACTTACTTGATTCAATGATATTTGAGTTGTTTATTCAATTTTGTGCTTAATGCGTGTAATTGCTTAGCTACCAATTAGATTGATTTGGTAACCTAGATACAACTTGGAAAAAGGAGTTTAGTGTTAGACATATATTGAATAACACATGTTTCAGATTCATTTATTAGGATGAATTGAGTTGTATGTAGGGTAGAAATATACTTACATGTCATGTGTAACCAATTTTAGAGACTAAGCTTAATGAATTTCTCTTTAATTCAATTATCATAGGAATATAGTTAATTGGTTAAGAGGGATATTTTTATAAGACCATCGGAAGATACTTATAAATAGATTAGAACTATAGGTTAACAACTCATTGTTATTAGTCAAGTTAAAAAGGTATGAGAGGTTTATACGAAGTGTTGAGGGAAATTGTAATTCTAGGCTTTTCTCATTTGATTTAATCAAAGTTTAATTTGCTTTATTTTATTATTAGTTTCTTTTATTAGTTTTTAATTAACAACTTTTAATTAATTGTTTGGATAAGATTAAGTTGTTTTAATTTTAGTAATTAACGAATTTAGTAACAATTCCTCGTGTGATTGACATTTTATTTTTCACTTTATTACTTGTTATGATACATGCACTTGTGTGGTTTAATCCGGCAACACCCATACAGTCAATAAAAATCACATTCACAACCAAAAACGATGGTATAAATAAAGATTTGATCATAGTCATTTGAAGCAACCAACGACTCCGCCAATTTTCCCACGATCCTGATGATGCAGCCAGTAGGCACTAATGCATCATTTGAACCTGGATTAGAAAACAAAACTATTAAAAGCTTTGATGCTAATAGTAGGCCTATTTTTTAGTTCAAAGATCCATAAACAAGTCATTGTCTGTGAGATATAAACTAGCAATGCCAAGGATGCCAACATGACAGACTTTCTGCTGACTATGAAGATGACAGACCAAGTAGAAGAAGAAAAACGAAATGTTCCTCATAAAAGGAGATGTATAGGAGAACATGGATAAAGATTCCTCTGTTGAACCCTTAAGAGAACATGGAGGAAAATACCAGTATCTAGTAAAATATACACCATCAGAGGCATGTTACAATATGCCCTAGAGGCCAATCAGATTTGTCCAATATACAATGTTATATTATGAATTTGAATCAAACGAAAAGCCTTTATTTTTATCTATAAGCTTTTAATTATATCTTTATTAATGCTTATATGAAAAAGTCCTTGGAATATAAAAGCTTTGCAAGGGAATTTCAAAGAGTTGTAATTTTGAGATCATCATTGCATCAAAGCAATATTCCTTAAAAAAATTACTAGTCAATGCTTTATCAAGAAAAAACATTAAAACAAGCTGTAGAGGCTGGAACATGGTTATGCTCTTGATTATGAAACAAGCAATCGATCTCATAAATTGAAGTTCAGATAAACTTGAGCTAACATGTGGTTGCTTGTTACAAGAACAATTTTACTGAACATGACTTGATATGAGAATGCCATTTAGTAGTTCACTAAGTGTCTATGACAACTGTAGACAGTAGATACCTAATTTTGTCCGGACCCCTAAACAAGGTATGTTTCCCTTGAATTTCGAGTTTCTAAATTTTTCTCAATTTCATGGTTTAGTGACTTGACACTTGGGCTCGGCAAGGTGGGCGAATCCGATTTTGATACTTTGACATAGAAAAGTCAACATTGGAAAAGTCAAAGTCAATATTGAAAAAATCAACCTTGGAAGATCAAGATTAAAAGGAAAATGGGATGTTGAAGAGCTAATCTTGATAATTAAAGAGCCATGATTAAACTTAGAGGGATGAATTAGAAGGAAAAAGTGGTGAAAATGGTGGAAGTTGGAAGCTTATTTTTTTATCTAAGTGATAAAAATTTGATGGATGATTGAAGCCCATTTTTTAGTTTTTCCATGTGGTGGGATTTATAATGGAAGATGGAAGCCTATTTTCCTAAGAATCAAGTGGTAGGATTTTTTTAATGGAAGATGGGAGCCTATTTTTAAGAAAAATCCAAGTAGAGAAAAATGGTGGAAGATGGAAGCCCATTATTTTTATTCAAGTGGATAGAAATTTTTGATGGAATATTGGAGCCCATATTTCAAGACCAAAAGGAAGGAATAGGGATAGGAAATTAAGAGCCCAAATCGTGTGAAAAAAAAAAAGGGAAACCCAACTTTAAGGATCCATGTAGGAAATTTTTTTGGTGGAAGCCCAACTTTAAGGGTCCAAGAAGAGAAGGAAAATATGGAGGGTCCAAACTTAAAGTTCATGTAGGAAAATGGATGAGAGGAAGAGGGGTGAGTTTAGAAATAAGTAAAGGTTGTAGGAGAATTGTATAAACAAATGCAAGGTAATCTTGTAACAAAATGGAGGAGTGGAGGATGCTCTTGGAAGGCTAAGTGGCAACTTAGTAAATAAGGTTATGAGTCATACAAGGTAGTACATGACTCATCCAATTAGTACATGAGTCATCTAATTAAGGAGGAAGACTATTGGTGGGTGAAAAAGAGGTTGCCAAGTGGCTAAAAATGGAAGATATTAGAAGAACCTAGAAAAAAAAGCTAGAAGGGAAGAAAAGAAAAAATCTAAGGGGTATCAAAGGCCATTCGGCCAAAAGATGAGGCAGCCCCTATTTTCGAAAATTCCAACAGTTAGGGGGAGAAAAAAAGAAAAGGAAGAAAGGAAAGGAAGAGGAAAAAAGGAGAAAAGAGGAGAAAGTGTTTGAGGGTTTGGAAAGCTTACCTAAGGTAATTTCGATTCTATTATTTTCTTTTTCATTCTTTTCTTTTCTATTCACTTCAAGTTCTTCTTCTTTTTCTTTCCTATGTCATTCTCATTTTCTTTTCGTCAAAAATAAAAAGGTTTCAAAAGGTTTTTCAACGAGTTTTTATTTTCCTCTTCTCTTTTTCAAAAGAAAACAAAGTTTTACAAAAATTTTGCTTGTTCCTTTAAAGTTGGCCGAACCTACTTGTTCTTGTTGCCATATTTTTGCTTTATGTTTTTTTTGGTTTTTGATGTATGATGGTCTATTGTGATCAGTTGATGACTTTATTTTTGGTTTCCTTCTTTAAAAAGAAGAGGTTATGCGCTTGATGATCTTGGTTTCTTCCAAGTGATGGTTAGGCCGGATTAACATCCAAGGGGCCAATCTCGAGCCAACATTTGTTTTTTTGTTTATCTATGATTTCTTGTTTATAGTTTGTCATTTTCATGTGCATATTTTCTGAATATGGGTTTATTGTGGAGCATCATTTATGTTGCATATTGTTTCTTTTATTTGGAAAAATGATTATGAGCTTGATGATCTTGGATTCTCCCAAAAGATGGTTAGGCCGGATTAACATCCAAGATGCTAACCTTGAGCCAATCATTTTGTTTGTATTAAAACATGTTTTTAAAATGATTTCCAATGGATTTTGGTTAGGATCAATCAATGGTACATAGCGAAAATCTTGTTTTTTAAAGTGTTTGAAAAATCAAATTTTCAAATGTTGGATATGGAGATTTTGGACAACATGAGTCAAATGCATTTTTGTCCAAATTAAAAACTGTTTTAATCCCATTTAAAAAACCCTTGGCCAAACCCAGGGGTGAATTTTAGATTTTTTTTTTTTTAGTTTTCCTTAAGGATTAACAAAAATAGTTTTAACAAAATCGGGTTTTGGAGGTTAAAACGAGCTATAGAACGAGTCTAAGCCAAAAAAATCCTGCATTTTGAGAGGTTGGCCGAGACCTATGGGGGCTGTTTAGAGGTTGTTTTCTTGGTCCTTTAAAGTTTAAAAGTAAGGTTTTGATAAAACGAGTTTCGGGTAGTTAAAACGAGCTTCAAAAATGAGTTGAAACTATGATTTCTACACTATGGGGATTCAGCTACTTTGTTTCAAAACTTTAAAAATTGCATCCTTTAATTGGTTTCGGTTTCTTAAACTTTTGCATTAAGGCTCACTTAGAGGTATTTGGATGCCAAACAATGGCATTCAGATATCCCCTCTAATCCGAGTCAAAATCCGTGCCCTAAAATATATCTTTGATTAAGTTCAAATTAAGTTTCTTTCAAAGGTATTCGGATGCCCTTTCTTCAAGAGAGAAACACATTTCGATAATGGTCCCATTTTCATGCATTGCATACTTTTAAAAAAAGAAATTCTAAATTTATCATAAAAACATGCTTTCTCGGTTTCATAAGCATTTCGCAAGAACTATTTCTTAATCTTTGCCGGGTTTGTCAACGCACGTGTTTATGAAATCGTAAAGTATGGTTTTAGTTTTATTCGTAATTACGTAAGTGTTAATCGTAAAGATGTTTTTCCAAAGTTTTACCAGGTTTACTGGAGAGTTTGGTAAAATGTTCTGACGTATGCCACTTACGTAATTTCATATATAAAAAATGTCCATGAAAAGTTTTTTTTTTTTATTTTTAAATTAGGGTTGTGTGCATATTGCTTGTTTATATTGTTTAGTAATTATTGCTTATAACATGTTCTTGATTATATCATTTGATGATTAATGTCCATATGCTTCTTATGATTGCTATTCATGTTAGTTTTATTTTTCATGATTATTGAATAATTTATGCCATGTTAATTCATGTTATCCATGCTTAATGTCAATGTTATATTTTTATGCCATGATACAATAAGTGCCATGTTAATTTTTGTTGTTCCATGCTATGTGATGCTTAATGTCCACGTTAAATTGTTATGCCATGAGACAATTAATGCCATGTTATATTTTTGCCATGTGATGATTAGTATCCTTGTGATTTCTTGTTAATGCCATGAAATAATTAGTGTTTACATCATTTCTCTTATGTTGCATACTAACAATGTTTGCATATTCATGTTTCATGATAAATGAGTTTCAATGCAAATTGACGTTTTAAATAAGTAAGGCAATATCCCTGAGTTAAAATAATTCATGAATCCTCTACCAGGTTGTCGGGGAGTCTTCATCAATTATCATTAACAAATGAATACCCTTTTAAAAAAAAGAATGATAAAGAGATTTTAAAAATGAGAAAATTTTCATATTTTGTCGGGTCTACAGGGGAATATAGAAAAATTTTATATTAATAAATTTCGGATCATTCTTGAAATAAAATGACTATATTTTTTAATGGGAATTATTTTTAAATACCAAAACTAAAACTGACTTTCATCGAGACTCAAGCTAACAAGTGATTAAAAATGTACCGTTTTACACGGTCGTTGTAGGGGTGCTAATACCTTCTCCATGACGTAATCGACTCCCGAACCCGCATTTTGATTTTTTCTGGTTTAACTTGGACCTTAAATTTGGTTTTTCTTGAAATGTTTTAATTAATTTTAAAACATTTTATAAAATCGATTTTAATAGGTGACCGATCACACCTAGCCAAAAAGATTGGTGGAGACTCCATTTTCAAGATTTTTCAAAAGCCTAATATTATTGACGAGGAACCATATTTCATTTTCTTCCCCCACTTTACTTAACGTCATTTAGCAATTGCGAGATCGTTATGACTGATGGTATATGCCCTAGAGCCAATCCGATTGGACATGGGATATAAAGTTAATAAAGCAAACCTTTCACTATGAAGATAGTGATACTAGGTTTTCCTTCATGTTAGTACGACAATAAAGAGTTATTAAGTACTAATTGGATGAAGCCTATGGAACATAATGGCATTGCAAAGGAATTATAAAGAGTTATAATTATGAGATCCTTATGCATCAAAGCCTTGTTCCTCAAACTGTTCCTGGTCATCGTATTGCCAAGACAGGGCATTGTCAATGCTCAAAGACTAGTATATGTTAAACCTTCTTACTTGTGAAGTAAGCAACCGATCTCATATAGGTTGAAGTATGGGATACTTGGGATAACATATAGGTGCTTGTATGTTGAACAAGTTCACTAAACATAGCCCGCTATGAGAACTTCATTTGGTAATATCACTCTAGTGTCTATGATAATGTTCTCTAGTACCAGTCGTGTAAATTAGTCCTTAGACTTGTGATACCAGGTCATCTTGTATGGAAAGTGTCATACTTAGATTCCATCATGAACGGGTCCCAAGAAGGGATACTTATGGTAGGGTGTTATTGGGTATGACATGAATCGTACAAAGATGAATGAGTGATCCATAGAGGATTCACCACTCCATTAATAATGGAGGCATATCTCGTTTGTTCTTGACTGTGATTAACTTGATTAAGTCTTTGGCCAAAGCATGATGGATTTAGGAGAAAGTTGTTTCTCTAAATTCATTAGGTTAATCATAAGTTGCGAAGAACTAATATGGATTGATCATGAGTAGACACTGCACCATGCTCATGCGCTATCCAGGATATATGGTGAAAGGATTGTATTACACTGATAGGCTGGTTGCTGAAAGGTTTATAAAAGGTCACTCTGACTTCACAATATTTGGGTGGTCATGATGGGTTGCTAGATCTTGCTCTTGATCTATTAAGATAGGTTAATGAGATTAACTTATGTTCATTGCCAACATATTGGGAACCTAGAGGGTCACACACATAAGGATAGTAATGAATAGATTAAACATGGTATTCTATTAAGGTAAAACTTAATGAAATAAAATATCTATGTTGAGGACTTAATTGAAGAAGTTCAATTAAAGATTGATTAAAACATAATTGAAATATGAGAAATCCAAAGATGATGTTTTAATGAAACAAGAGGAATCGACTAGTCTTACAAAAGACAAGTATAGGCGACTTTGGCATTGAGATATGCAAAGTGATAATCGAATGGCTATGCTATATTGGGTTAATGTCATGAGATGATATTAATAGATTAATGTCATGAATTGTTCATGAAGAGAAAGAAATTTAATTGAGAATTAAATTACTTTTGTTTAGCAATTAATCTATCCAATAATAAGCATATAAAATTAGAATGGGTCTAATAAGACTATTCTAATTTAAGACTGTTTGCGAAGGATAGTTGGCCCAGTTTGAGGCATTAAGTTTGATGGACCATTATTATTATTAGATAATATATTGGGCCTATTGATCCATCTTAGAATTAAATTGTTTAAGTCCAAGTGGATTAACGAAAATCTTGCACAAGAAGCAATAGACGGCCGGCCAACCCTTAGGGAGAGGAGTCAGGGTTTGCGCCTAAATATATATGATATATTCAGGCTGTAGCCGCAGACTGGTGAGTCATTCAACTTGAGATATTTTGATTTTTGCTTGAGAGAAAGTTGGTTTCAAGAAGAAAACTTTTCCCTAGCAAAAACACAAAATCACCACCTCCTTACGAGATTCCTTGTTGCCGCATCCTCCTCCTTTTTGGTGTGTTCTTGCCACTTTTCTTCCTTGTTGAGTGAGATCAACTTTAGGAGATAAACACCATTGGTAGATCTTTTGATTGTGGTCTTAGGATCAACTTGCTAGCACAAGTGCATCACCATTTATTAGAGAAGGATCCATCAGCTGTTCGTATGGACTAGCTTTAGAGGAAGGAAAACTGTGCTTCTTGTGATCTTGCTTGATTTGAAGCTTTGTGGATCTTGGATTCGAAAGCAACTTGCTGTTTGGATCTGCAACTTAAGGTTACGATATTTTAAGTAGGTAACTTCTAAATCATATGGGTGATTTAATTGTTTTAATTACTAAAAACCTATGCTAAACGCAAACCAAAGATCCTGTTGTACTTCGGGTGCTTCTTTGTTTATTTTCGCTGCACTATTATGATAAATTTTGTTGAAGCATGATCCCGTAGTAATCCCAACAATGACAACAACATTCTCATGTGATTGTTGTATAAGTAACCATTTAACTTGAGATCACTAATGATCTTGTATGTGGAATGTTTTACTTTGATTTTACCTTACTTATGATCCTAACCATGGATGCTCTAGTCATGTTCTTTTGGGTATAATATGAGATATATGAAGATTCTTAAGTAATCAATATAGGATTTATAACCTTGAGTGATCAAGAGAATATCTCAATAGCTTTGAAAGTATTAACTCAAAAAATCTTTTGCCAAAGTGGAATAAGGTTTAGAATAATTATAAAAGCTTACCCGAAAGTTAATGACTAAATCAAAGACTTAAAATAGTTGAAAAAAATTGATTAGAAGCTAATATATTAAAAAAGCCCTTAAACTAGTACACTTTATTTAAATAAACCCTTATATTTTTATTATACCTAAATAGACCCCTTATTTTTTAATTTCTACTCATGAAAGCCCTTAATTTTAATTGAAAGAAAACTCTTGTTCTTTTCTGAACCAGTTGGCATTTCATGCTGATATGAAAGTTGAAATGACACAATTTCATGGACAAATGTTGCTGACTTGGACAAACACATCCCATAAAAGAAGAACAGTAACGCACACAGAAAAAGAAAAAGAAACATCCCCAATTTTTTATTTTATTCTAAAGGCAGATGCAGATAATTTGAAATGGTGGATTTACTGGGGCCAGGCCACCAACTACCAGCTAATTCTCTATCTCCAGCTTAATTTAGCCTGATGGCTTCACCTGGGACGCTTTGCTGTCTCAATAGGGCCTGCTTGCCTCAGTTGCTGCCACATATAGGAAACAATGTCAGTTGTAGGAAGCAAGAAAAATGTGAATTATATATGGTCTAAATGGGTCGAGAGATAAACTTGAAAGTAAGGCTCGAGCTTGGCTTTTCAGAGTGTCATGCTCCTTTCGCAGCTCCTAGAAGGCGGCCTTTGCCCTGCACATCATCACATTCATTCATTGTCAAATTGAAGTCCGTATTTGCATGTATACAAGGGATTTGAATAGATATTTGGGATGATGAGAAAATATATATAGATCTAAACATGAACATTACCCTTCCTGCCAAAGCTCCCTCGTCTTAGTGATTTCAATTCGAACCTTGTTAGCACCAATGCTGCAATTATTTGGAGATCAAACAGTCAATAAATTTAAGTCCCTAGCAATAGATGTCCTAGAAGTACACAACATGATCAGTGTCATGGAATTTACCTGGCACTGCTGCCCTTTTAGAATAAAATAAAAAACTGGGGATGTTTCTTTCTTTCTGTGTGCTTTACTGTTCTTCCTTTCTGGGTTTGAGGAAATCTACAGTTCCTTGGTTGGCTTGGGTCTTTCATTTTAGTACATGTCATTGTGTCACTTCATTCTCCACGTCAACATGAAATGCCAACTAGTTTAAAAAATAACAGAAATTTTCTTTAAGTTAACTCTTTTTTTTTTTTTTTTAAATTACAAAAACAGCCTTTTTCGATTTCTTCGATAAAATTGCACTTTAGCCCCCTAAACTTGATTAAATTGCAAACGGACCCCAAATCCGGATTTTATTTTTCCAATACCTCCTAAATAATATAAATTTGAGTTATAGAAGTTTTCATAATTTTTCGAACTCGTTTCCTATTTTTCTCAGATTTTTCTTTTAAAGTTTCGATTTGGTGCCTCCCAAATTTAGCCTTTTTCAATTGAGCTCCGATTATGGATTTTTCTTCACCAATATCTTCCAAATAATATAAAATTGTGATATGAAAGTTTTGGTAATTGTTCGAGCTCGTTTCCTATTTTTCCCGAAATTTTCTTTTGGAATTTCGGACTCGTACACCCAACTTTGTCATTTTTCATTTGAGCTCCGGTTCTGGATTTTTCTTCACCAATACCTTCCAAATAATATAAAATTGAGATTTGGAAGTTTTTGCAACTTTTCGAGATCGTTTCCTATTTTTCCCGAAATTTTCTTCTGGAATTTCAACTTAGTGCACTCGAACTTTGCCATTTTTCAAATGAGATCCAATTCCGGATTTTTCTTCACCAATCTCTTCCAAATAATATAAAAATAAGATCTGGAGGTTTTGGTAATTTTTCGAGCTCGTTTTCTATTTTTCTTGGATTTTTCAAGATTGCCCTTTAACCCCCGAAATCTCGATTTTACTCAAAATAGGTCCGATTTCCAGATTTTCTTTTCCATTGCCTTTTTTATATATTGAATTGGAGTTGATCCGAAAACACCAAATTTTTAAGATCAAATTTGCCTTCGATTTGATTTTTCCCTTTTTCTAATGTCGCAACCTAAAAAAAATAACACGTCTCATCGCAAGACTTTATTATTCGTTAAGCGTGAGGAAAAAAACCGAGGAAAAGTCGACTTAATTCCTCTAGAAAAATGAAGGTTTTGAAAATAACCTTGAAAAAAACATGGAGTCGCCACCAATCTTTTTTAGCTAGGTGTGATCGGCCATCTATTAAGACTGGTTTTATAAAATATTTTAAAATTAATTAAAACATTTTAAAAACCAATTTCAAGTCTGCGTTTTAAACCAAAGAAATCAAAGAAACGGGTTCGGGACTCGGTTACTTGTGGGGAAGGATTAGCACCCCCCAACGCCCGTATAAAACGGTACCTTATTAATCATGTGTTATCTCAAGTCTTGGTAAAAAAGTCAGTTTTAATTTAGTATTTCAAGTTAATTCCCAATTTAAAGAAAAATAAATCCATTTTTAATTGAAAATGATCCGGAATTTATAAATTCAAAATTTTCCTATATTCCCCAAAAAAGTGGCAAAATATAGAAATTCTTTTATTAGTTTGGAAAACTTTCTGAATCATTCTCATTTTAAAGAAGATATTCCGTTATTAATGATAATTGATGATATCCTCCCCAGCAAACCCGACAGAGAACTCATGAATTATTTTAACTCGAGAATATCTTTATTTTATTGAAAATCATTATTTTTTTGAAAATATTTAAAAAAATATGAATATGAATATGTATGACATAAATAAAATGACGTAGCAAAGTCTAAATAATATAATGCAACCTAAATGATATGATATAATTTAAATATCTTAGCATATTCTAAATGAAATGAAATATCCTAAGTTATATGATATGTTCTAAATGAAATGAAATGACCTAGGTAACATAAAATATTCTATATGAAATGTAATATCCTAAGTCATATGATATATTCTAAATGAAATGAAATGACATAGGTAACATAATATATTCTATATGAAATGTAATATCCTAAATGACATGGTAAATATGAATGATATGGCATATAATTTAAATGACATGGAATATAAAATAATGCTATCATATAATATGCATGAAAATAATAATGCATGAACATAGTATATGCTAAATAATGACAAAAAAAAACTAAATAAAAAGCATAGGATATCATGAAATATTCAAAACCATATAATAAACTATATAACATAAAAAAAATATAAATCAAAATAATTACAATATCATAGAAATTATCATAACAAAAATCACATATTATATAAAATGCATGAATATGGAAAATGCAATGCATGAAAATGTATTTTTTCCTTTAATTAAGGAAATTCGTATTATAGACACCTAATTTTGTCCGGACCACTAAAACAAGTATGTTTTCTTCCTAAATTGATGTTTCGGAATGTAAAAAGACTTTTTTCATCCTATAGGTGGTACTCCGAGACTTAGTTTAAGAGGGCGAGCATAAAAAGTCAAACTCAAAAAAAATCAACCCCGAAAAAACTCAACCTCAAAAAGTCAACTACTAAAAAAGTCAACCCACTTTTCAAATCAAGATTTGAAGTTCAATTGAAAAATGGAAAAATAATTTTTGATATTCCGAGGTCTACATCGAAAGATATGGAGTTCGAAAGTTGGGTTATGGAGATTCAATAGAAAGGAAACCCTAATCCGGGAAATTTGGGGAAAAGTGCTTAAACGATTGAATTGGTCAAAATTGAAGGTTTCAAATGAAAGATAAGCACTGACTACGGGTAATGGAGAAGCCACTTGAAAGAAAAACTGAAAGAAAAGTCAATCAGGGAGAAAACCGAGAATTAGGGTTTTTTGGTGAATTTCGGTGAAATTGGGAAGAATTACAGAAATGGCCCGACTTGGTAAGAAAAAAGCCCTTAATGGATGAGGAGTGATTTAAAAAGGATAGCCCAAGGCTCGGTATGAAGAAAATCTGAAAATCGAACTTGTTTTGAGCAAAATCGGGTTTCGGAGGCAAAAGGGTAAAATTGGAAATTTGGGAAAAATAGAAAATAAACTCCAAATCTTCTAAAAATTTTCAAATCTCATTTTTAAATTATTTGAAAGAGATTGGCGAAAGAAAATCTTGATTCGGAGTTCGTTTGCAAAATGGCCAAATCTTGGGTCTCTTATATAATAAATCAAGAAGATAAATCTCGGAAAAATAGCAAATGAACTCCAAATCTTCTGAAAATTTGTAAATATCATTTTTAAATTATTTTAAAGAGATTGGCGAAAGAAAATCTTGATTCGGAGTTCGTTTGTAAAATGGCCAAATCTCGAGTCTCTAATGTAGTAATTCAAGAAGATAAATCCCGAAAAAATAGCAAATGAACTCCAAAAATTATGAAAATTTGTAAATCTCATTTTTAAATTATTTGGAAGAGATTGGAAAAATAAAATCTTGATTCAGAGTTCGTTTGCAAAATGGCCAAATCCCGAGCCCCTTATGTAGTAATTCAAGCAAATAAATCCCGAAAAAATACCAAATGAGTTCCAAAAATTATGAAAAATTCCAGATAATATTTTTAAATTATTTGGAAGATATTGGTGAATAAAAATCTTGATTTGGAGCTCGTTTAAAAAATGGTAAATTTTAGGGGCATAAAAGGGCAATTTTGGAAGAAAAAAACCAAATAAATAGCAAAGGGACTCGAACAATATTGAAAACTTTCAGAAATTATTTTTTTATTATTTTGAAAGTATTGAAAAAAGAAAATTTGAATTTGGAATCCGTTTGCCATTTATTTGTATTGGGGGGGCAAAAATGTCATTTTACCCAAGCAAACGAAAAGGGTTTTTCTTGCCTTTCAAAAAAATCTATCTTGGGCTGGAAGAAGGAGTGCTGGCTGGACAAGGCCCAAGGAAGGGAAGGAGGATTCTGTTTTTTTAATCAAGAGGCCAAAAATGAAGAGTTAGTTAGTGATTTTTTGATCAAGCCTTTGCAAATAAGCCACATGGGCCAATGCATGAAGAGGGAGAGTGTCAACATAATTCTTGAACAGATGTAATTATGGAAAGCTGATGGCCTAATCTAAGGGTGATAATTTCATGTTTTAAACATCTTGGATCATTAGCCATTGGATGAAATTGGTTGGAGGAAAAATAACAACATCCTAGTCTAGGAGAGAGGAATTTCGGCCACTACAAGGAAGATATTTTTCTTTCATTTTCAGCACTCTCTTTTTTCACATTCTCTCTTGTTTTGGCTGAGTTTTCTCTCCATTGTTGCAAAGCAAAAATAAAAGTTTAGAAAAGAAAAGAAAGTTTGAAGAGAAAAAGCTTGAAAGATAGCTTCTAGAGGTTGCTTTTAGCACCAACTCTTGCACTTTCTTTGATATTCCACTCTTGTTTTTGCTGTTTTGATTATTATTTTGGTGAGTTTTCTTTTGATTTTTCTTTTTAAGTAAGTTCTTTTTATTGTTCTTTTTAAGTTCTTTCTTCAACTTTTCTTTAAAAAGTTCTTGCAATTTTTTTTTCTCTTGATTCCTTGACTTGGCCGAATGGCCCATGATTTTTTTTTTGTTATTGCTGTTTTGCTTTGATTTTTCATGTTATTTTGATATTAAATAAAGTCTTGATGCTATGAATCTCCTTCTACTACATATACTTGAAGCTTGTTTTAAGTTGGTTGCTTGCTTACTTCCATTTATGAGTCTATTATCATGTTCTTGCATTTTTGATTTTCTATTTTCAAAATGTTTAAATTTGTTTATGTTTTATATTTTGAAATCCATGTCTTTGTGAAAATGCTTGTTAGTTTTCATACTTCTACTTTATATTTGCATGATTTGAGTGTTATATTTTAGTTAAGTATGTTAGTATATCAAGTGTTTTTGAAAATGCCATGCTCACTTGGAACATGAGGCCATTCGGACACCCCATTTATTTTGCTTTGTGTGTGCATTTTTGCTATGTTAGTTGATAGGTTTGCATTTGCATGACATTTGATTGAGTGTTTGGTTTAAGTATATCAAGTATTTGTGAAAATGCCATGCTTATTTGGACATGAGGCAATTCGGCCATTTCACATTATTTTGCTTTGTGTGTGCATTTTTGTTATGTTAGATGATAGGTTTGCATTTTCATGACATTTGGTTGAGTATTTGGTTTAAGCATGCCTTGTGTTTGTGTTATTGCCATGCATATTTTAGATGTTAGGATTGGTTTGTTTTGCCATGCATGTCCATGCATTTTAGACCTAGGTTGCATTAAATGCCATGCAAGTTCATTTAGGTCTAGGTCATTTTATTGATGCCATGCATTTTTCATGACATTTAGGTTTAAACTCATGCATTTCATGCATCATATTTGCTGTATTTTTCATGCATTTCATGTCCATGCCACTTGACTTATGACTTAGGCCAATTAATGTTTCAAAGTCATGCTCTCTTGAGCATACTTGTGGATAATTAAAGGGTTGTCAAATTGATTATTCTACCTTTGTGATTTTTTTTACTTAGCCAATTTTTGCCTAACTTTTCAAAAGTGGTAGCTACTGTTTGTGAGTCATTTAGAGAGTCTTAAATATTTTTACTTTGATTTTTAAATGATTTTATCAAAGGCAAAAATGTGTTTTGGGAAAACAGTTTTTTTCACCCAGTACTCGTACTTTCCCGATTTTTCTGGGCAGACATATTTAATCAAAAAATTAAGCCAATTTTTTCCCATGTAGTTTTACATGTCCTGAGTCTCCAATATATATTTTTTTTTCTGAATTTTTAAAAATAGGAAATAAAATCGTGGTTTAAAACTGGACAGTTGAGTCATAATTGAATTTGAAGGAAAATCATTTTTCTGTTTTGGTTAAGTTACTTAGAGGGGGCTGATTAGGAAGTTTAGCTACTGACTTAGGGTAGTTTCTAAGCCTTTTTAAACTCTAAAAATGATTGTTTTTAATTCTCGGGTTAAGGGTGGTCAAGTCCGGGATTTTAAACTTAGGAAATTAGAGCCATTTAAAAAGGGTTTAGCTAAGTTTTTATTTTTAATCTAAGCTTTTCAAAATTGTTTTCAAACAATCACAAAGTATTTTGGTTTTAGAATATTTCATTTGATATATTTTTCCTAAGGTAGCCGGATATCTTTCTAGATATACGGATTTTCTTAATTAAAGGAAAAAATACATTCTCATGCATTGCATTTTCCATATTCATGCATACTATATAATATGTGATTTTTGCTATGTTAATTTTCATGATAGTGTTATTGTCTTTGATTTAAATTTTTGATATTATATTAATTGTTATATGGTTTTGAATATTTCATGATATCCTATGCTTTTTATTTAGTTATTTTTTGTCATATTATTTAGTATATACTATGTTCATGCATTATTATTTTCATTTTTATTTTCATGCATATTATATGATAGCATTATTTTATATTTCATGTCATTTCAATTATATGCCATATCATTTATATTTGCCATGTCATTTAAATTATTTCATTTCATATAGAATATATTATGTTACCTAGGTCATTTCATTTCATTTAGAATATATCATATAACTTAGGATATTTCATTTCATTTAGAATATAATAAGACATTTAAATTATATCATATCATTTAGGTTGCATTATATTATTTAGACTTTGATGTTATTTTATTTATGTCATACATATTCATATTCATATATTTTTTTAAATGTTTTCAAAAAGGTAATGGTTTTCAATAAAATAAAAATATTCCCGAGTTAAAATAATTCATTAGTTCTCTGCCGAGTTTGCTGGGGAGGATATCATCAATTATCATTAATAACGGAATATCTTCTTTAAAATAAGAAAAATTCGGAAAGTTTTCCAAACTAATAAAAATTTCTATATTTTGCCATGTTTGTTGGGGAATATAGGAAAATTTTGAATTTATAAATTCTGGATCATTTTCAATTAAAAATGAAACTATTTTTCTTTAAATTGGGAATTAACTTGAAATACTAAATTTAAAATCGACTTTTTTATCGAGGCTTGAGATAACACATGATTAATAAGGTACCGTTTTATAGGCGTTGTGGGGGTGCTAATGCTTCCCCACACGTAACCGAGTCCCGAACCCGTTTTTTTTATTTCTCTAGTTTAAAACGCAGATTTGAAATTGGTTTTAAAAATGTTTTAATTAATTTTAAAATATTTATAAAATCGGTTTTAATAGGTGGCCGATCACACCTAGCTAAAAAATATTGGTGGCGACTCCATGTCTTTTTCAAGGTCATTTTCAAAACCTTCATTTTTCAAGAGGAATTAAATCGACTTTTCCTCGGTTTTTTTTATGTCACGCTTAACGAATAATAAAGTCTTGCGATGAGACTTGTTATTTTTTTTTAGGTTGCGACAGATTGCCTACTCCACTGGGGACTATTAGAGAGTCAGGCCTAAAATTAATCGTGTGTTATCAAAGTCTCGATTTTGTTGGTTTAATTGGTATTTAATTTTAATTCTCACATTTTAAAAAAAATAAGGATAATTTCAAAAATAATAAAATATTTTTAATATGTCCATATTCATGTGCATACATTTTGTAATTGTTCTCTGGTTATTTTGGTACATATATTCATTTATTTGATTAATTGATGATTTATGTTGTTTAATCTTGTTGGGGCATTTATAATAAGGGATATAGAATAGGTGGTGAAAGTTTGTTATTCCTCCTCACACACTACACGTGCATTTGCATATCATAAGCCCTATACCCGAGTTCCGTCCTTTTAGGTGGGAGCAAAGTAACTAAGCTTTCGTGATTAACAATCCGCATAGGCTAGTGAAACACTTTCGTAGTACTAAATTACCTAAGCCTTCATGATTAACAATCCGCATGGGCTAGGGAAATAGACTCTAACGAATTGAACCCGCTTTTATCGAGGTGCCTTACTAGCCTTCACTGACGACAGTGAGGAACAATTCGGGGCTTTTTAGAACTAATTCACCTTCATATAGTAAACCTAGGCGAAGCCATGCCGGATTTCCAATTAGATATCCCGAAGTTAAGAACAAATTGAGGAATATTTCCAATCCTTTTACCTTCTATTCTACTTTCCGAATAAGTTTATTTTTGAAAATCGGACAATGATGAACATACATCACAATGCCCGTAATCAGTGTTGATATTTCATCCCAGAGGTGTTATAATACCAAAATTTTGTTGGCATCCTCAGGGATAATTATTATTTTGAATTATATTTTTTTTTGTATTATTCGTATTTATTCCCGTTACTAATTCATTTTCTTTTTGTTGTTGTTTTTTTTTTTTTTTTTTTTTTTTTTGCATTCTTGTCATCATTTTTGCACATTTGAAGGTTATTGGTCTCGGGATATTATTCAACCAAAAGGGCTTTCATGGAGGGTCAGAGTGTCTCAGTGGTCGAGAAGCATTTAGAGGTTAGAAAACAGTCCGAGAAAGGTCATCAGGATAATGGGATTGTTTGAAGATGGGATATGTGTCAGCATTGCCAGTCGAGGTTGATCTTACTATCAAGCAAAATGATCTCCTGGAATTGATAGATATATGGAATCAGTGAAACATATTGAAAAAGAAGCCTTCACTCAGACTTATGGGGACATAGCACTGTTACTTCAGGTTAAGGTTAGTGGTGAGGTAATCCATGCTATGGTGCAATTCTGGAATCCAGCTTATTGGTGTTTTACCTTCAACCAAGAGGATATGACTCCAACCATAGAGGAATATTCGACCTTGCTGCATATTGAGAACTTTATTCCTGACCGTATTTATTTGAAGGATATAAAGACGTCGGGTTTCAAGAAAAAGGTGTCTAAAATTCTGGAAGTGGAAAGAAATTGGGTCGAAAGCCATGTTGTCCGAAAAAAGGTAAGCTACTGTATATCATGGGCATTTTACGGACCTTAATCCATAGCCATTCAAGTAAGGAGACAGTTAGGAATATTTTTGCTTTGGCTATCTATGGTTTAGTTATCTTCTCGAAGACATTAGGGTATGTGGATGTAGCGATATTTGATGTTTTTGAGAGGCTTGAGCAAAGGATAAACCCAGCCCCAGCAATTATAGAAGAAACAATCCGATCCCTGAATTTTTGTAGACGAGAAGGAAAAGGGCATTTTCTAGGTTGTATACAGCTCCTTTACATATGGGTTCAGAGCCATTTTTGTAAACAGGAGAATTTTCCTCTTCGCTCATACTGGAAATCTTTTACACTAATTGGTGAATTTCTTAGAGGGATTGGCTTGAAAATAGGATTGAGGAATAATGGATCAGCATATTCCGGAATATCAGGGCTGAGATGATAATCTGGAGAGTTCCATGGATAGCTCCTATGCCGACATTGTACAAGTGCGGAGATAAAGCTTCTGTTCCATTATTGGGAGTGTGGGGAGGAGTGAGCTATGCACTACTGCTAGTATTGAGACAATCAGAATCCCGTCAGTTTACTCCTATGACCCATGACCTTAGTAATTTGGAATTTGCTTATGGAGAAGATGGATATTCGGGAAAGGTACGTGAAATTGTAGTAGCATGGAAGGAAACTCATCGAGTGGAGGTAGCTAGATATGCCGACATCGTCACACCTAATTACCTGACATAGAGGGAATTGAGGGTTAATGATAGGTTGTTGACATCAAATGGGGAAAAAGTTCAGCATTTGAGTTCGCCGCCCAAGGAAGCGCCATCGGAGTTAGAAATTGCAAGGGCATAATTTGAAGGGAAATAAAAGGCCTAAATGAGCAAGAAAATTGCCCGATTGCAAGAATAGCTTGAGGATTTGAAAAACAAGGAGTCAGCCCGAGAAAGAGAAAAGGAAAAGATCAAGAGAGAGAGGGACACTGCTAAAAGCGATCTTCAGGAATTACACCTGGAGAACAAGAGGTACCGTTTCGAGCTCAAATTCGAGGGAACTCTCAAAACTTTTGGGGAATGGGAACAAGAAGTCAGAAACCTGAAGAAGGAGAAGAACTATTAGGCAAAAAGTGCAAAGCATGAGGAAGCCCGAGCAAATCAACTGGAGAAACAAGCTAAGGAAAGCTTACACGTGATGCTTCTGCTGCCATGTCAAAGGGTCTTGAACAAGTAGGGATCAGATGGAAGAGCAAGGCAGTCAAAAGAGGACAATGAAAAAGGTTCAAGATCCGAGGGAGTTACTATAGGACCAGTATTTTGTAATAGCATTTTTAGGAGAGACAGATTATCATATTGTCTTAAGCAGTGATCTTTTCTTTGATGTATTTAGTTACAGGAAATCAATGAAAGACCGTTTGGTTGGAATTATCCCGGGGCCAATACTTTTAAAAGCACTCATCATTCATTTGTTCTTTCTTTTATATATTTTATTTTTTCATTCATTTATATTCATAATCATTCATTCATTTATTCATTTATTCTTTATAAATTGTTCATACACTTAGTCATTTATTTATTTGTCCATTCATTTATTCTTTATAATTAGTCATTTAAGTTCATACACTTAGTCATTTACTTATTTGTTCATTCATTAACATTTAATCATTCATTCATTTTTATAAAATAAAATAAGAAATGTGTCAATAATTTCTAATCCATGGTTTTTAAAACTAAAGGTACAATTGGTCGCACTCAGAAAGAATCAGACTTTCGACACCCTTACAATACTCGATCTCGAGCAAGAGCTATGGAGAACGATCAGCTTGCTAGAATTGAAAGAATGGAAAGAATTCAAAAAGAACTGCAGGAACAGTTAGCTAAGTCTCAAGAGGAGACACGGGAACAAATGACCAAACTCATGGAGATGATGAGTACCATGATGAGGTAGTGCTCCTTTGTAACAATAAACGATTTACTAACTGCAAAGCTTGGAATACCAGTGTCCATTGCTTGTTTTGTTAGGTTGACTTTAAAAATTCTTTCTTGCTTTATAAGTCCTTTTATGCAGTTAGGCAGCATTTTTTTTTTCAAGCCGTTCGGAAGCAGCCAATTGCGGAATTGTTTTGTTTATAAGTTCTTCAATAGCTGATCCAAAAAGAATAAAATATGTTTCACTGGTAGAATCTCCAACTACAATTGTGATTTTGTAGCTGATAAGAAAATGTCAGGAATGAAATTACACAGTTAATGACTAAGTGGAAATAATTTAGGAAGTCAGAATCATATACAAATAGAACATTTAAAAAATGGTTCAAGAAATATGCAGGGTAAAAATGGTACCAAAGTGTCAGTATCTTTTCTCCGTGGGAAGCACAATAGTGTTTCTGATCAATTAATCTAAGCCCTTTGGAACATTCATTGCAGGAATTGTAATACCAGCCATCAGAAGCATCAATTTCCCGAATTTGTGCATGTCACGTAAAGTAAGTGTCCTACGTGTGTATTGGATACATTTTTTAACCTTGGTTAATAAATAATAATTAAATGCGACTTAATAAAAGATAACAAATTATGTAGTGATAATTGACAATTTTGTCAGATCCTTAACCTTTGATTTGAATAGTAAACAATGCACAGCTTAACAAAAGATTGATTTAGTATAAAGGTAAAACTCTAACAATGCATCATACATCATGAATATTGAACATAAAAGATTGATTGAGTATAAAGGTTACACTCTAACAATGCATCGTACATCATGAATATTGAACATGAAAATGTCATTTTTTTTGGAAAAATCAGAATACCCTTTTTTCAGTAATTGAGTATCAACAATTGGAAAATCAGTATAGATTTTTGTAGCTGATGAACTGGAAAGATAAGGTTTTCCTGTAAGAAGAGTGCAATGGCAATAGGTAGATGAGTAATAAGAATGAAAGACTTTGCTAAAATATTAACAATTAGCATCAAAGGGAATAGGGTTAAAAGTAAACCTTGAAATTCTCTGACAGTCATCCCAGCAAGAACAACAACAACATTTGACCTTGAATTCAACAGTTTTTCCTATTGAAGATAGTGTGCAAAATCACCCCATAAAGTCACAGCAGCTGTATCACCACTGCAGTTTGTAAAAAAATTGTTGGCAAAAAATGGTTAATAAAAAAAAAATATAAATAGAAACTAATAACATAAAATATACTAATCAGAGATTATATTAGCTTTTCATCTTGTAACTCAATATTCTACCTATCCACCAGCTCAGCCTTATCTCTTGTATAAGCTTGAACAATAGGTCCGATACTAATAAGAATGCCTATGATATCTGCAAAGTTTTTAAGAGAATTGATGTTAAATTTATATTTAATTTTAAAATTATGTTGGGTTCAGGCAATTTAAAATAGTTACAAAATTTTTGGAAAAAAAAATGAATAAAGACTTGCCTGTTAGAACAGAGTTGTCACCAGGACGGGCTAAAAGTGTTGAGATGCGACGAAACTCAAAGTAGTGCAAAAGATATATGTCTAGAACATCAAACAGCTCAACAATTTTTGTTGTACGTGTAACATGAATGATAGACTCAGCAGAAACAACATTATAGGTGTTTCATTTTTTCCCAACAAAGAAATCGACAATGTTGTAGATCGATTCTTTTTTCAAAACCTTTTTAAAAAAATGTTCATCATTTTTTTAATTGAAGCTTGCATTGCATCTCCCTATATATAAAATGCATGATGCATCGATGTTAAGTATAAAATTTAGTAACAAAGATTTTTTCAAAAACAATTGAAAAGAAATTTGAAGTAAAATCAGAGTATTAAACCTTTTTGTCTACAACGACAAAAGCAAAACCTAAAAACTTCCTCTCTGGTCCAAGTAGGATTGAATCCCAAACGCGAACTGTAATTTTTTGTTCTTGTTTGCAATGTTCAAGCTCAGATAAAAGCTGATACGACATGTCTCCTGCATAAAGATATCATATACAGAGGAAAGGATAGAATTATAAGTATATAAGAAATAATAAATTAAAAAGTTTGGAGATCAGTATTAATATAGTAGCGATAAGCATATTTGAGATCATCATAAGATAACAAAGCAAGCATGGAACTCAATTTGTAACTTATTCTGTCCAACACATTAAAGAACAATGAAATAAAGGAAAACATTTTTAAATATCTCAGTAAAAAGCACAGGATAAATTTGAGTCAGGCTGCTGGAACAAAAAATATAAATGCATTAGTAAAATGAATAAGCAAAATATTTCAAATAAATAATTCACATAAATTCCTGCAAAAGAATTATCATCAAGAAGAATCACTAAAACAGATTCTAAATTGTAAAAGATAGTAATACAGTAGCAGTTAAAATGTTGTTCTATTGAATAAAATAGTAAAACAAAGAGAGAAAATCTGGTGGCAAGTTGTTAAAGATTTCATGGTACACAATATTTTTTGTTTCATTATTAGGCTAACCATCAGCATTATCAATAAGAATTTTCAGGTCATCTCGATGTTTCACTCAAGAAATGGCAACATACAATTGACCATGAGAAAAAACAGGTCTTGGCAAATAAAGACCAATAGATTCAAGAGTTTGACCTTGACTTTTGTGAATTGTCATTGCATAAGATAATCGCAAAGGGAATTGTTTTCGTTTGAAAACAAAAGGCCATTTGCGATCTTGGACAGTAAAGCATATTTTGTGAATAAAGACCTTTTTCCCAACATTGTTACCAGTGATTATTAAAGCTTCAACAACATTTGCAGCTAATTGTGTAACAATCAATCTTGTACCATTGCATAAACAAGGGATTGATTTAAATTTCTAAGTAACATAACCACACAACCTAGCTTGAAATGAAGTTCATGATTTGGTATTCCAAGAAATTCAATGAATTTAAAAACTCAGGGGGATATAAAGCATCATGTTCTCTTAGTTCACCAACAACATTTGCAATCGAATCAAAACTACGATATATTTTACCATCAGAAGGTATTAAAGTTAGCACATGATTATTGATAAGGTCAACAGTTTCATTAAAAGGTGTGACAATAGCACGCTGATTGAGATACATAGTATCAGCATACAATCTGGCAAAGTTTGTATAAATAGATTCAATAAGTGTAAAAAGAGGTGAATCAGTGTTTTGGAGTAATAAATCAGATGGTATTTCTATCCATGCTCCCAAATCATCTTCATCATCATGAACAGATTTAAATTGAGCATCACCTATATCAAGAATCTATTTTGCAAATTGTTCCATTTGTAACTTAGAATGATCATCACTAAAATTAGACTTTAATCTCATATTTGTCCTAAGTGTGAAAACCTTGCAAAATTTCCATAAAGGTGAAGTGTTAATTGATGCATTGATTATTAGGCTTTTTGTTCCAGATGGAACAACAGGCAGTATTTGCCTAAAATCACCTCCAAGAAATATTGTTTTCCCTCCAAAAATCTTCTCTGATGCTTCATGAATATCACTTTGCAACACATCCCGAAGACTTCTTTCAAATGCTTCTAAACAGTAGCGGTGTATCATTGGCGCTTCATCCCAAACAATCAAACTTGAAATCTCAATCAATTTTGCAAGTTTTGTCCCACGTGTTATTTGGCAAGTTGAAATTTCATCAATTTGTATTGGTATCTTAAATCTAGAGTGGGCAGTTCTTCCACCAGGCAGTAAAAGGGATGCAATACCAGATGAAGCAACCGCTAAAACAACTTTTTCCCTTGATCGTACAGTAGCAATAATTGTTTTCCAAAGGCATGTTTTTCCTGTTCCACCATGACCATTGACGAAGAACATTTTTCCTTCATCGTGGTAAACTGATTGGAGAACAGCTTCATGAATCAGTTTTTGTTCTTCGTTAAGCTTTCCAAAATATTCTGCATGTTCAGCTTGTAATTCAGTCAAATCATAGCTAATTTCTTCTCTTAGTAATCTGTTGTTAATGAGGCGGCTTGTAGATGCAGATGGTAAGGGTAACTTGTAATGAGATAAAGATGAACCATTCTTATTTAGAAGTTCTTCCAAACTGACCAAAATGTGATTTTTTTAATTCTGAATCAAAAATCTTGAAATGTTTTATGCCAGTCATTCGATTCAATTGATATTCAATGTCTTCACCTAATAGATTCCAATTTTTTTCCCACAATGTTCTCGAATCAGAAACTTCACAAAACATGATAAGTGTGACAAACAGTTGTCTCAGTTTAAAACCAGCCGCCCAAAATGATGCTTGTTGTATTGCATCATGCCATTTTCTATCATCCCCTAATAGCCCAAGTGCTTCACATGCTTCTTGGAATGAAGAATGAAGAACCCCATTAACTTTTCTAATTTCTTCAAAATTTGTTGCACCTTTCACAATATTCAAAAGCAACCTCAAGAAATATAGCTCACCAGCAGTAGGATGAATAAAATTAATTCGTCCTATGGCTCTTCCTTGCTTTCTCTCTGTCCATCTTTTTTCCCGTTGAGACCAAATCCACTTAGTAGGAAAATCAGTGTATGTCAGAATGCGAGCTTGAGGATATATTTTATTTGTTTCCATCTATTCAGTAAACATAGTTTTATCCAACAGAGGTTGCTGAAGAACATTTGACAAATCAGCATTATCATCAAAAGTTATGTAATGCTGGTTTTGCAAATGAATTGGCAATCTAATTACTGTTGGTTCTCTGTGGTGCACATTAAAAACCAAAAAGACGCCAACATGCTTCATGAGCTGAAATGTATCTACAATCTAGGAACATTTTGATTTCATCAACTTGGATTGCATTTTGTTCTCCACCAGCGGCATGTACATCACTAACCTCTTCAATAATAGCCCTTATTTTATCAGGTCCCTTGTTTATATACTTGAAAAGATATTTAATGGATTTTGTTTTGTTACAAATTTCAACATTGATATGAGCTTGATGCCTAACAATAAATCGACATTGTGAGGAACAACAAATCTTGAATCCAATTGAACTCCATTTTTGTTTGCAAGCATCTGATCACTTCCAGGTAGTCTTCTTCTATAAGCAACAAACCCACCTTCTTCAATAACAGTTTCCTCTTGATATGATTTTGGATAAAACTTAGAGCAGCGTGCATTTTTCATACATGGAGCTTGTGGATCAATGAACCCGCAGGGACCGTGTATCATATAATTAACAACAGCCTCATGTGCAACAGGATCAATACTTTTGTCTGGTATTTCTGCAGAAATAATCTTGTCAAAATTTGTAGATGTTAAATATTTATCATTTGGGTGCAGCCACAATAGAATATGTGTATGCGGTAATCCTTTTTTCTGGAACTCAATTGTGTATACCACTGTAAAACAATATGAATTGCAAAAGTTAGATTTAATTTATTTTTATTTTTTAAATAAATGAAAATAAAACTGTGAAAAAGAAGCAATGAAACTGTATTTGTATTGTAAATGGCTGATCATAATTTTTTTACCTGCTATAGCTTGACCAAAATGCTTTTTTTTAACCAAATCATCCATCAGACACTTATGCCTAAGTTTAAACAGTTTTGTTAAAACATCTGGCCGATCTTCAATCCTTTGTCCACGAATCATTGACAGAGCTTTATTAACTTCTGGCCACTTCGGGTTGCACGTGAAAGTAATGAAAAGGTCAGGGTGACCAAACTGCTTACAAATAGCCATAGCATCTTGATAGTTCTGGAACATAAACCGAGGACCAGAAACAAAAGTTGATGGAAGTATTATTCTTTTTCCAATCATTCGGGCATTCATGTCTCCTCGAGTGGCAGCATCTATGACCCCTTAATAAACCTCAGATCTCAATTGTTTTTTATTATCTCATATCCATTGTAGCCTCATTCGTTCAACACAACGAAAAGCATCAACAATAAATTGTTGAAAAAGTCTGCCACCTCTAAGTAAAGTATGGCCAGTAGCAACCCGTTGCTGAATTAAGTATGCATAGTACTCCATCATTGTAAGACACGTTCGTTCCTTATCGGTTTTTTTTTGTGTGTGATACTCTATATCGGATACCTAAGAAAAATCCAGCCTCACTGTAAGGAAACAACACTGGATACTGCATGGACATCAACAAAAGGTGTAATTCACTAATTCGTTTTAACCCATCAAACTTGTGTTCAACAATAATATCGTGATCATCTTCTGATCCTTCATTTTCTCCTACCAAGAGACCAACAATTTCATTGGCTGAGGGAATATCATATTGCCTATCAACTGTTTCTCTTCTGCCAAGCAATCACAAGCGAATTGGAAGATAATCAGCTTGAACAAACCTATCCCTTGCCATCCTAAAAGCTTTAACAATTTCATTGACTTCATTAAACATTTGCATAAGTCCTTCAACAATACTCAAGTCAGACTGTTTTTGACAATCAACAGTGTCAAAACATTTGATTATGTTTGAGACCTCATTCTCAATGTCACAAATTTATAGCTGTGCAAACTTAGGAGCATGACCATTAGGAGGCAGAAGGGATCCTATTTGATGATGTACTTGCCCTCATATTTTGAAAACATAAGGACCAGGTCTGTTATTAATAATCTTATCAATCTTGCCACCGATGGATGTAAATTGGAACATATAATTGTAAATTCTAATATTCTCTCTAAACCTCGATGATTTCTGCAAACCATCATAATTGAGCAAAGAATCCAAAAAATCTAGAGCCTTCTTGTATGGAGGTAAAACAATCGAGCCTTTCTTACAACAGAGACTAAAAACAACCAAATTTGACCGACTTGATCTAACAATTCTTTCTTCATGCCACATTTTAGCTTCACAATAAGGACATGTATAATTCAAGCCACCCAAATTAAGAGGCTCAAAAAATCTCCCTGTGAAAATAAAAAGGACAATGGAAAAAAGTCTGATGAGAGGATAAAAAACCATAACTTTTTTAGAAAATTCTATTTCAAACAGAGCAAGTAAAAAAACAATAAACTTATAAGTTGCAAAGCTATAAGAATCAACTGCTAATTTTGGATGGAATCCAAGCAATCAAAAGCTACAAAACAATAACAAATAGAATTGAGGGAATTGATAGGCTGAGGTAAAGAACTTAAGATTAATAGTGGAATCATATATATAAGTTTTTCCACGTGATAATGTAGCAGAAAATGGAGATTGCAGCAAAGAATCTGTCCAAGGCAAGATTTATAAAGAAAAGTTAAGAAGAACAATTACAAAACCTGGAACATTATAAGACAAAATGTATAACTTTTAAGCTAAAGTATTTACCATAATTTCTACCATCAGCAATTTGCCGCCTTATCTCACAAAAATTCCCATCTGACTGAGACTGACCAACAGAACTACTTGATCCAATTGTATAATTCATGCGTGATGCATCGGGAGAAACTAAAGATGAACCACTTTGATGAAGTAAAGCAACATCAGAAATTGTTGAAATTGTTTGCAATTCCCCGTCAACATTAACAACAGAATGTTGTTTAAATCGTTTAACAACTGTTTCATCACTTAACAGAGATGAAGTCCCACTTTTAGCAGCATGGGATGAAGCTCTGTTATTCCCTCTTCTAACAGTACGTGTAGAACCTGCATTACTAACCGCTGCAACTTGTAATGTATTATGATCTTGCCTATTTCTAAGTCGACGATTCCTAAGATTTTCAATCCTCCTGACTCTATTTAACCTCATTGACTCAGAAGAATCCATGGCACAACAATTGGTGAAAGAAACTTTGCAAATCAATAAGACAACAGATAGCTAACCAACTAAAAAAAAGTATATATAACAAACAAAAAAAAGCAAACAGATTGGAAATGAACAGGAAAAAAATGACATACAAAGCAGAAGCTAATAATAAACAGGAAATTGTAATAAGAAACAAAGGAAACAATGAAAATTACAAAATAACAAAAAAAAAACTAAAAGCAACAGTGTAAAAGCAAACCTGAACGGATGGAAGCAAAGAGATCAGTAGCAATATCGAGATAGGTAGAAAAGAACACAGATTGCAAAGAGCTGGAAATAGAATCATGAAATAGATTGTTAGATATAGTGGAATAAAAGTCCAAAAATCAAAGACACATTCTGAACTGTTTTATCGACATGGAAAAAAATTGCAGTTCAAGATTAGTAAATAGCTCAGGTAACAAATGACTGAAAAAAAAATGCACCAAGTTCATGAACAAATGCTGCAAAGTATGTGAGCTGAATTACTAAACAAATTTGTGAAGTAATTTGACATTAAGGATTGAAATTTGTTTTCAAACTAATGCAAGACCACTACGAATTAAAAGTTTTGTAGCAAAATCGAAAAGACAGTGAAGAAAGATGAAAAGTATATACAAAAACTCATGTGCAACAAAGGTTGTAATTATAAACTACCACAACATTTTTCCAAAGCACTGCAGGAAATAATGTAGCAAACTATCATAGAGAATAATTATAACAACCACATGAAAATCAGAAGCACATAAGGTCCACCCAAATATCAGAGAAAATAAGAGTAATAAGTAAAACCCCAAGAAGAAAGGAACATCACCAAGTAGAAGCAAACGGTGCAGCTTTAATAATCCAACAACAAACAATGAAAGGTCCAAAGATCTGTTAAACAGGCAGCAAAGAAATAAGCAGTTACAGCTAGTATAAAAGATAAAACAACAGAAGTAATCTCCAGCTTAGATGATAAAGGGTTTAAGAAAAAGAATTGTAACTATGCATCAAAGCATGTAACAATCTTATTCACATTAAAAGGGTAAAATCCAGTAAAAAATACAAAGCACAGGAACTGGGAGTTGGGACATAGCATGATTCAAAGACAAAAAAATCTAACTCAAGCAGGTTACATCCGAAAGAGAAAATATTGTAACAACATTTGTCATAGTAAGCTAAAAAAAAAAAAAAAAATCGATCATAGACTTTTAAACAGTTAAATAAAATAAGCAAGCACAATTTGGAAGGGAAAATGGAAGAGACAGCAGTAAAAAACAGAATTGGAGAACACATTATAACAAAACCAAAGAAGACGGGCTAAACATAATCTTCAAATGTCAACAATTAAGTGTATCATAGTATCTTCTTTTTAAAACATATTGAAAAGCATTTGTCATAATATAGTAATCTAAAAGAAGAACATTGAAAATCACCTGCTTGGAAAAAGAAAAGATATGGGCATATAGTTGAGCAGATAAAAGCAAAAAAAAAAAAAAATGGACAACAACTAAAGAATGACAACCAAAGAAGACATTATAACAAATAGAAGGTAAAGCATATAAAAGCAAAGAAAGCAGGAACAAAAGCTAAAGAATGACAATCAAAAGAGGCAATTTAACAAATAGAAGGTAGACAAAATCAACACAGTCATTAGAAAATTGAGAGCAAATTAAAAAAAGTGAATTTTTTTTTTTTTTTTTGATTACCAAGCTGGTAAAAAAGAAGCATGAAACGGATTGAGGAATTCTTGAGGAGGAAAAAGGGAAGCTAACCTTGTTGGAGACAAAACATAAGGCCATAGTTTGGTAAGAGAAACAGAAACTGAACAGTACAGTGGATATCAGAAACTGTTGAAGCATGGGCATGGAAAAAGTACCGGAGCAAAGAAAGTAGAGAGGCAAGGGACAAAAATGATTACAAAGCCTAATGGGGTAGGGGAATGGTGCAAGAGAGAAAGCTAAACAGAAACTGAAGAGTACAGTTGACATCAAAAACTGTTGAAGCATGGGCATGGAAAAAGTACCGAAGCAAAGAAAGTAGAGAGGCAAGGGACTAAAAATGATTACAAAGCCTAATGGGGTAGGAGAATGGCGCGAGAGAGAAGCTAAACAATGAACATATTTTTTTTTTAACTTTTTTGATTAAAAAGTTGGCACCAGTTCCTCCCTGTCTCATCTTCCACAGTGTTCAGTACATTTTTTTTTATTTGGTACCACCTTTTCCCCATTCCTTCAGTACTTTTTTATTTTGACTCTTCACTAACATCCCTTTTGCATGTAAACAAAGTTAAAAGTTTCGTTTTTTTTTTTTACACTTCCAGCAACCTGCTCCCTGCTGACCTCTCTGTTCCATACCTCTTCTGTTAATTTCTCTATTTACCCCTACACCCAATTGCATGTTGGATAAGCTTCACACATAGCAGCTGATGGGTTTTAAGGAAATTGCTAGGAACGGTGCCAAAGAGAAACTAACATCCAATAAACAGTTACGGGGCAAAGGAGTTCGAGGAAGAAGAAAATTGAGGGAGCACAGAAAAGCGCTAACGTGGATAGCCTCATTGAGCTGGAAAAAAGCTCATATTTATAGTAAGGATATGAAAGAAACTTAACAGTCCAGAGAGGAATGCAATGAATTTAGGTAGAAAAAGGTAAAATCCATTGAGTTATTGGGGTTGGCATATATTTATGATAATATGAAAGAAACTTAACAGTCCATAGAGGAATCCGTTCTTTTTGTACAAAGAAGGCCCAAGTTAAAGATAGAAAAAGATATTGCAAATGCTAGAATTCGAATTTCAAATCTGCTGAATGTCACCTTTTAAAGTCAACTGCATGAACTAATTGAGCTAAACTCCGAGTTCGAGAATCCGTTCTTCAAACATAAATGTAGAGCCTTTGCCTGTCTGAAACCAATCATGTCAAACTACTTGGATGCCTTCAAATCCTCAGATTCAATATTAAGCCTAGCAATAGTTGCCATCATTAATAGTTTGGGGAAAGGGAAAAGTGGAGGTAACTTAAGAGAAGAATCCCTCTGTACAAAAAATGAAATTTAAGATCGACCAACCAAATTTTTATTTAAATAAATTACTCAAAAATGATCTACATCAGTGACAACTGTTCCGTGCTTCACTTACATTTGCAGATCCCAAATGGAAATGCAGTAGCTTCATACAATTTACATGAGATTTTGACATGCTATGTGACTTGGGACCTTTTACATAGGTTTACATACACATCTTAAATTTATTAGCTATATAAAATAAATCTAAACTGCATCTTGTAGATCATTTTTTGTTTCTCCATCGACAATAGATGCTACAATTTGAGATAATCCTGTCATAAGTTACAACAAATTTCCTATAAAGATGGCTGTCTATTTTAATATACCTAGTTGTATTACATAAGAACCGTACATTTCTACAGTGCAAAAGCTGAAACACTATCCTGAAGAACAAGCGGATTGAGAGGTGTCAGCACGATTAAGACGTTTTTTCCTGTATCTCCATGCTACTTGAATACGAGTAGCAGCAAGGCTTCTCCAATAGGGTGATTCATACCTGTCAATTCATAAGGGCAATTTCATCATGTATGAACAGAGAAATACACAATCAGCTTCTAATTAAGAGTCCAACATCATTCTTAGCTCTTATTGACAAAATCTTCACTGGAAATTCAAGCCATTAACTTTCATAACTGTATGTGATGCTGCTACCACCAAATGCAACTCAACTAAAAAGATAAAGATGTACGTCATGAAAAGTTTTTTTTTTTTTTTTCAAAATTCAATTAAATGATCAAGTGTTATTTACTTTCCCAAATTTTGAAATGCTGCTGCAGTAGGTAGTAAATACAGTGGCAATTATTATTTTGTATAATCACCAACCCAGCTACTAACACAATTGAGAACCAGGAAAACTGAGGCTTTAAATTACATAGTTTGCTAGGATGTAAAAACATTTCATCTGATTAGATTTGAGAGAGCAGAATTTGGTACCCCAGTTCACTATATAGAAACAGAAAAAGAAAGAGATTGACATAATAGAAGCTATGGAGGACTTCTAGTTTCTCTGAGAGAATTTCTTAGAGAAAGAACTTAGAGCCTTTTATGAAGAGGCCAAGGAATGAAGTATTGACCTACTAAGAGAATGATAGAATATGCACAAGAATCTATAACCTGTGAGTATTTATCTATTACAATTTAAATAATAAGAACAATTGCAGTTATTTCTTCTTTTTCGGATATGCTGTACAGCCTAACAGCAAATAAAGTAAATGGATACCGAAGAGTAATATCAGTGTGTTAATTTAGGTTTACACCAGAAAGTTTCATTTCCAAGAAGTCCTGGATCAACAGTCACAACAATCACTCAAACAGTCCTAAGTGAGCGATCTGAATCATGATTTTTTATTTGAAAAGGAGAAAATTCTAAGTTTCATATCATAGAACTTCCAAAACTATATCAACATTTTTCAATTCTTTATTCACCAATAAATTTCAAAGTTTTGTATTTAGATCTGTACATAAATTTTTGAATGTTCTTAGTAGTCCTATTTAAGGTTTAGGGCAATTGAGAGTCCAAAATTAGTTGATTTACCTGAGGAAAGTAACCTAAAAGCTAACGTCAACATGACGCTTGTTTGAGCAAAAACAAAAAGAAAAAGAAAGAATATGCATAGACTAGTTTATCAAACTATTTACATGAGAATAACCTTATTGCTCCTTGAACACGAGGATTGCGCAAGAACCTAGAGAACAGACTGGTAACTTCTTCTAGGTCTGCAGCCCGAAGTGAAAATGCTTCAACATTTGTCAGGCATCTAACTTTTCGGTTACTAAGCAATCTCTGTCCAGGAATCCTGATTTTCTTCGCATCTGTCACAGAAACCATGTTGATAAAATACTTTGGCTTGCAGATCAGGAATTCTATAGGCTTAAAATACTGCTATTTTAAAGTCTAGCGTGAAAGCAATTTGAAAATAATTAATCATCAAAAAATGCACCAAAGTAAATGTTAGTTTAAAGTTAGGAATCATGATAATACCTCTGTTTACTGAAGAATGCTCAAGACACCACGTGAGAAGTTCCTCACCACAAACATCCCCTTCAGATAAGGGATCTATGATTCCATTTTCTCCTACACTTTCCATTTTCCCACGCACAATAAAAACCATCTTTTCAATCAGACTACCAGGAAACAAAACATTGCTTCCTTTGATATAGGTCTTTTGTCTTAATCTCTCACAGATGGCATCTAAAATAGGATCATCCATGAGAGCAAAAATACGAACCTGCAGAATGAAACATTTTTTGAATCTCTGAAAGAGCATCTCAGTGTTTATAATATCATTAATCAACATAATCCCAGTAATGTTATGCTGCAAACCATCATTTGCAGGTAGAAGTTCTCAAGAGAAGAAACCTGGTAAATGATGCTTCTAACACAAAAGATTTATAGAAATTATCACCATAGTCAATGTTTTACAGAAGGATGGCAAAAAAAAAAAACTAGCCGTTCCCATAGGCCCATGGACTAGCATACTTCCATAAATTAAAGCTATTGGAGCTAACTCAGCCAGTTTTCCAGATTTATCATGCTAGACTTTAGGTCAGAGACTACATTTTCATAAAGATGTGAACCAAATAATATTTAGGTCCTCACCAGGAAAAAAGACATCAATAACAACATACAGGCCATTGTTTACAAGAGAATCAAGATGCAGTTTAGCAAGCTTATTTTGAAACGTTTTCATCATTAACCCTAAGACGATGAACAGTATTTTTCATAACAGTATCAACCACTAAGTGGTCTAGACTCTAGAGCATGAAAATCTTACTATTCCCACGGCAGTCAATATTCAACTATACTCGCAATGTTGCATGAAATAGACATCAATAATTGCATTGCCACACAACCTTGTGCATTGCTTTTGAAGTACAATAGTAAACATACTAACAAACCAAACCAAACCAAACCAACAAGCCCTAATCTCAATATATTTGGGGTCAGCTACAAGAACCAAGACATAAAAACATTTACATCGGGTACACGAATCCTCCTCCTGCAATCATTCCTATCCACCATTCTCTCTTCAAGTTCTAATAGTTTCATAACATTATTAATCACCTCCAACCATGTCTTTTTTGATCTCCACTTCAACCTTTCATGCAACGTCAATTTGCTCCATCTTTCTAACAGGTGCATCCCTTGATCTGCATCCTATGTGACTAAACCACCGTAAACGATTTTCTCTCACTTTATCCTCTATTGAAGCTATCTCAACTTGGAGGCGAATATCCTCATTTCTAACTCTGTCCCTCCTAGTCTTACCGTACATATCCATCTTAACATTCACATCTCGGTTAAATAAACAGTCATCTTTTGTATACGTTGCTTCTTGTTAGCCCAACACTCCGTATCATATAACAAAGCATGTCTGACAACCGTCCTATAGAACTTCCCCTTCAAACTCAAAAGTATATAACAATCACACAAAACTCCTTTCACAATCCGCCACTTAAGCTGCTCAACCTTGATCCTATGGTTAACATCTTCATGAATCTCCCTATCTTTTTGAATTATCGCCCCTACGTATTTAAGCACTCCGCTACTGGTATCACTTGACTATTGAGTGTGATCATGTCTTAATCGTTATTCCTTCTTTTACTAAACGTACACTCCATATACTCGGTCTTTGATCTACTCAATCTAAACCTCCAGCTTCAAGTGTTTGTCTCCACAACTCTAATTTGATATTAACACCTCTAGTCTCATCAACCAATACAATATCATCAGCAAAAGGCATACACTAAGGTATTTCATCTTGAATGTTTTTCGTTATCTCACCAATTACTATGGCAAAGAGAAAATGACTCAACGTCGAACCTTGGTGCACCTCTATTGTAATTGGAAACTCATCCGTTAATCCACCACAAGTTTTTACACTCCTAACATGTGTTACATGGACTCAGCACTTTCTACCCCGTACCCGTGTCGACACGACACAGATTCGGGTGTGGAATATGCGTCCGACATGGCAATTGTTATTCAGACACGGGGCTCTTTCATGTGCAGCAAATTTGAAAAACCCAATCCAAAAATTGAAAAAAAAAAAAGTAATCAGATGGGATCGTGAAAGAAAGCGTGAGAGGAAGTATAAGGTTGCAATTAAGAGCCAATTGCCACCGGAGGGAAGGGGCTCCAGAGGCACGCTCACACTGCAGTTGCTTTTTTTTTTTTTCATTTTTAACCTTGACTTGAGCAGCTGAAAAGAACAGAGATGAAAAATAAGAGCAGAATAGCAGCTGTGTGAAGGAGAAACAAAACAAAGAGGAAAGTCAAGGAGGAAAGATAGAGATTGAAAAATAAAAGATTCCACGCACGTGGGTTGTAATTTGTAAGGTTTTTTTTTTTTATATAATAAAAGTTGTTTGGAAGGGATAAAATAAATAGAAACAATTGTTATTATGCCCAACAAGCCCATATTATTGGGTCACCATAAATCCATTTAGAAAATAAAAGAAAGGAAGAATATGTGCTGAATTTGGTTTTGGGGCAAGATAGGCCCAATTTTTTTTACTTTTCTCATATTAAGTCTTATAAACTCAAGATTTTATTTGAGTTAAATTGATTTTTCAATTTTTATTTTTACTTTTACAAGTAGTATTATTATATTTTTATAAATTTTTACAAGGATCCCCGTATCCGTATCTTATTTTTGGACACTTTTTAGCCGAATCCGCAAGTCCAAATATTTTACCAAGAGACGAGTCCGACACATGGACACATACCCGTATCGGATACTCGTACCCGAGTCCATGCAACATAGCTCCTAACTACTCCCTCGTACATATCTGGTATTATACTAACATATTTAAGAGGAACTGTTTTCTTATTCAAAACTCAGCAAAGAACGTCTCTAGGTACTCTATCGTAAGTTTTCTCTAAATCAATAAAAACCATGTATAAATCTCGTCTTGACACTCTAAACCTCTCAATAAGATGCCGCAAGAGATAAATCACTTCAATGGTTGATCGTCCTGGACTCCTGGCATGAAACGAAATTGATTTTCTCTAATCTTAGCATATTGTCGTAAACGTTGCTCAATAACCCTTTCCAAAGTTTCATAATATGACTCATAAGTTTTATTCCTCTACAATTGAGCAAGTCTGCATGCCGCATTTGTTTTTAAATAAAGGCACCAAGGTACTTTCTCCATTCATCAAGCATTTTATTACATTGCCAAATCTTGTTAAACAAGTTCGTCAACCACCCAACTCCAAGCTCACCGAGGCATTTCCAAATCTCGATAGAAATTGCATCTGGGCCGAAGCCTTTCAAGTCTGAAGGCTTTTTTGACTTCAAAAGGCCTTATCAATGCATAAAATCGCAATTTAGGCCATTTGACAGTATAGTTAGGTCACCCACATCTTGAGAGTAATTATTATTGAAGAGCTTATCATAATATTCTCTCCATCTCTTTTTAACCTCCTCATCATTCACCAGGACCTTATGGTTGTTATCCTTAATACACCTAATAGTTCCAAAATCTCTAGTCTTCTTCTCCCTCATCCGAGCAAGCCTATAGATATCATTCCCTCCATCTTTTGAGTCCAATCTATCATAAATATCTTTATATACTCTCGCTCTAGCCACATTAGAGCTTCTTGGTCTCCTTCTTTGCTAGCTTATATTTCTCAAAACTCTCTGTATCCTACTCTATCCTAAGTTTCTATAGCAAATTCACTTGTTCTTAATAGCTGCATGTACTTCCTTGTTCCACCATGATGTGTCTTTACATGGCGGCACCATGCCCTTTGATTCACCAAGTTCCTCCTTAGTCACCCGTCTAATACAATTGATCATCTTATTCCACATCATACTAGGGTCGACCTCGTTTTCCCAATTAGCTTCTTTGGTTAGTCTATCTTCAACCTCCACCATTTAATCCTAGGGACTAGGAAACGTCTCACATTCCTCTACGTCTTTCTAAAACGAACATTTAAAACTAGAAGCCGATGTTGCATAGCTACACTCTGCCCTGGTATCACCTTCCAGTCTATGCAACAATTCCTCCCTACTTATCCCTCAAAATAAATACATGTGAAGAAATGCTGACTAAAGTTTAGCATACATTAGCTAGTGCTACTAATGTGAGAATCCATAACAAAGTTTGAAAGATAATGGCTGAACCAAAGACTAGAAAATACATTTTTTCATTATATATTACTTGAAGGTGCATAATGGCGGTAGAAGAAAGAATTATATTCTGAAAATTGGTGTATTTATCACAATAAACCTAGCACTAAAACCATACAGGAAAAAATTATCTGTTAAAACTGCTATTACATATATCAAATACTGTTAATTCCATAAATAAAATTAAAAAGGACTATTCCATTCTTTTGCAAGAAAAAAAAAAAAAAAAAAATCTTATTGGTACTTGGAGGAAAGGGTATGAGGTAACCATAATTATGGTGAGTCTACAGTTATGAGACCAAGGGCAAGTGGAACCACAAGATTTTGCAGTTTAGAAGTTTTCAATGGACAGTAAAGATGCTAATTGTTCACAAAATCCACACTTGCTTATGGAAATATATAAAATTTCTGGGCGAAAGCATATTATCCAATACAAGTTAGACTTTATATTTTCCCTTAGAGATTAGTAAAAACTAAAAACCACTACAAACACTGAATTTTTTAGGTAAATTTGAAGAAAAACCTATCACACAGATGCATAAAGCTGACCCAACTAAGAAGGAAATATGCTGAGTTAAGTAACCATCAGCCAAGTTCCAGTTTCTGAAAAAGAAAATTAAAGGAAAATGTGTAAAACATGGCACCAGCAACGATATAATATATTTTTCTAGCATACCACCTTCTGAAGTAACATTTATCTCTTGACTCAACAGGACAAATTGTTAAAGTTCTTATCATCTTTACGAAAGATCAAAATACATAAAAAAATAAAATAAAATAAAAAAACGAACTGCATAAAGTATTTTGATGTGCATGTTAGGACAAATAACTAAATTAGAAATGTTTCGGAAGATCTCTTGATGAAAGGCGATGATATATAAAGTGTCATTGTAGCATAAGAGCCAAATTTTAATTTATATCCTTTAATAACAACCGTTGTTAATGCAAAAGAATGTATTTACTAGTCTAAGGCACAGTGAACACACAGATTCTCTAATCTATTAGCTATCATCAAAGTTAACCAGACATCTTTAATATTCACATGTATATACAAGCACTTATCATTCATGTGTCCAGTGAAAAGAGAGATTTTGGCTTTCTGCAAATTAATGTCATTTGCTTCAGTAAGTGAGCTAACTGATTTTCATACGAGAACAAGTAGGAGGTATGTTCAAAGGAGTCCAAGTAAGATATTTTGCAGTCTGGAGATAGTAAAGAGTTTAATTGTGCTTAGTAAACCTTCAGTACACAGAAAAGAGTATTGTTCATTTCACTCAGATTTGAAGCTTACTTTCTTAACAAACTTGAAGAGATGGCGTCTTATATCTCTCTGTAGGTCTTCAGGTAAGTTCTCAAAAAGCATGTCTTCATTTACCCCTCTTGTGGCAGCCCAATTATATCGTTCAGCCTCTCGTACTTTCCTACACAGAAATTTAGATGGTTAATTCCAAATAAACATCACATGCTTAAACATGATGCAAAAAGTAGGCTTTGTTTGAAGCCACTCATCTAAAAGGCAGCAGCCTCCAAGGGACCTAAGATCAAAGTGCCAAACCGAAAACCATAATGCAATGTGACAGGTATGCTGACAAATATATGCTTTTCAAGCAGTGGTGCAGGATATTAGATCTAGCACCAAAACTTTTTACGTTTTTGACCAAGAGGAAGAAAAATCACACCATACCACAATGACATTCACAAGTCCAAGAAAGAGATAATAAGTGAGATAATGGTACTTAAGCATATTCATAACCACTCCCAAAAGGGCCTAACTTTTCTGAGAGTTGAAGAACTTAAATACCACATCTCTAACTTATTTCTCTTCTATGTGGGACTCCACTTACAAGCACAAGTCAATGTAGATCTATCACGATAATTGCACCTTATTTTTTGGTATGTTAATTTTAAGCTTCAAAATGAGAGGTATACACAATAAATGTACCTTGTGTTTGTTTAACAATATATAAACAAATTCTTCAAAAAAAATCAGGCTTTATAGGTGGCAAATCTTATTCTCATGTACTCAAAAGATTAATGATTAAGAACTTGAAACTTTGGCATTAGATATAATGCACACTATTCCAAAACCAGAAACCAGGAAAGTATATCAAGAAATAAGATCGATTTTAATTCTATTTACAGAAGAAATTGTAACAAGACATAATGAGAATGATTGCAAAAAAAAAAGGGGGGGGAAGAGAGACTCGAACTTGGACTCATACTGTTGGAAATCAGGGATTGACTGGAAATCAGGGATTGACTGAAATCCCAAGATTCTAGTAATTAGCTGTAAATTAGTAGAGCATAATTTTAGGGTGTAAATAGAGCTGTAAATTAGGGTGTCAAATTCCTATCTTTTAGGGATTTAGTAAACCCTTCCTTCATGTATAAATATGATGTAACAGACTAGTTCAGAATGCAATTGAATCAAACCTTTCTTCATGGTATCAGAGCTATAGGCTCATTTTTTTCTGGGATTTGAAATCTGTCCAAGAACAGAATTTCTGCTCAATTTCTTTTCAGCCTTCATAGCTGAATTTCTGGTCACTGATCAGCAGCCTTCATTGCTGATTTTTCTTTAAAAAACAATCTCTTTACAAAATGTCTTCCATGACCGATAATGCTTCTACCGCCCAATCCAAAGAGGTGGCACTAAGTCAAACAACAGGTGAACTACAGAGTATTCAATCAGCCTACAGGTTGAATGGCAAAAACTATATGAAGTGGTCTCAAATGGTTCGGACCTTTCTAAAAAGGAAGGAAAAACTGAGTCATCTCCTTGGAACTGGACCCAAGAAGGGAGATCCCGAATTTGATGCTTGGGATGAAGAGGACTCCATGGTAATGTCTTGGCTATGGAATTCCATGCTGCCAGAAGTCAGTGATACGTTCATGTTTCTGCCAACATCTAAAGAAATATGGGACGCAGTAGAACAGACTTATTATAAAGTTAGAGATGCTGCTCGAATCTTTGAGATTAAAACTAAAATATCTGCCACTAAACAAGGAGGTTGCTCAGTCACAGAGTATGCCAACCGGTTGAAGAATCTATGGCAAGAGATGGATCATTCCCTGTGTATTGAGATGAAGTGCAGTGACGATGCAGTTGTGTTAAAGAACTTTATTGAAAAGGATCGAATTTATGACTTTTTTGCTGGTTTAAATGTTGAATTCGATCAAGTGGGAGTCCAGATATTGGGAAAAAAAGATTTACCCTCGCTGAATGAGACCATCTCTATTATCAATGCTGAAGAAAGTCGAAGGGGAGTTATGCTTTACTCACCATCGGTTGAAGGATCTGCAATGATATCTGAAAAAAAACAATGGTGACAGACCAAAGTTTAATGCTGGAAAAGATTCAGAAGTTGCGAGAATGGAGTCTCAACCCTCAAACAAGGATAACCTCTTGTGTACCCACTGCAAAAAGCCTCGTCATACTAAGGAGCACTGTTGGAAACTTCATGGCAAGCCACAAAGTTCTCAGTGGAATAGAGGACCTAAAAGTGGAACACAAAGAAGCCGGGTGCATATGACTCAATCCAAAGAAGACAGATCAAATGAGTTCAATCATGGAGAACAGAATGAATTCAACAAAGGAGACAATGAACAGCTGAGATCACTTTTTGATTCATTAGAAAAGTCTACAGGTACCTGTTCCTTGGCAAATTCTGGTAAGCTTCATTCCTTATATGCTTTAAATGCCTCCAATTCTGAATTTTCAAACTCTTGGGTTATTGACTCTGGGGCAACCGATCATATGACTCATTCTTCACACAAATTTCTCACATATCATCCGTGTCCAAGCAACAGAAAAATATTCATTGCTGATGGATCCTTGGCCACTGTTGCAGGCCAAGGAGACATTGTTCTAAGCCCATCCATTATTCTTAAAAATGTGTTACATGTGCCCAAGTTATCTACAAACCTTGTGTCTACTTACCAACTTACAAAAGATCTAAACTGCAATATGATCTTTTCTCATATTTCTTGTGTATTTCAGGACCAAGTTACGAGGAGAACGATTGGACATGCTAAGGTGAGACATGGCCTTTATTATCTTGAGTTACCTAGTGAACAAGTGAACAGTGGAAACAAATCACCTATCTCGTTTCTGTCCAATAACTCTCATTGCAATAAAGACCAAATTTGGCTTCACCATTTTAGACTTGGTCATCCTTCCTTTAGTGTTCTTAGTGTCCTGTTTCCATCTTTGTTTAAGAATGTTAGTTTAAATGAGTTTCACTGTGATGTTTGTGAATTTGCTAAACACCGACGTGTGTCCTTTCCTTTCAGTAATAAAAGAATTATTGTTCCTTTTTCTTTGATTCACAGTGATATTTGGGGTCCATCTCGAGTTCCCAACATTTCGGGGGCTCGTTGGTTTGTCTCATTCATAGATGATTGTACTCGAGTTTCATGGATTTATTTGTTAAAACAAAAATCTGATATGAGCAACATTTTTCCTATTTTTCATACAATGGTCAAAACTCAATTCAATGTTAGAATTAAGAAGTTGAGGACTGATAATGCTAGGGACTACTTTAATCAAACTTTGTCTCCATACTTTCAAAATGAGGGAATTATTCATGAATCTTCTTGTGTTGACACACCCCAACAAAATAGAGTTGCCGAAAGGAAAAATGGTCATTTGTTAGCCTCTGTTCGTGCTCTTTTGTTTCAACAAAATGTTCCAAAAACTTTTTGGGGGGAAGCAATCCTTACTGCAGCTCACTTAATAAACCGTATCTCGTCTCGAGTTCTTGATTTTAAAAGTCCAATGGAGGTGTTTTCTAAGTATTTTTCAAATTTCAATATGTCTATGAAGTTAGTCCCTAGAGTTTTTGGATGTGTCTCATTTGTTCATGTTTACTCTAATAGTCGAAGCAAGTTAGATCCTAGAGCAGTCAAGTGTGTATTCATAGGATATTCACCTACTCAAAAAGGGTACAAGTGCTACAATCCTATTACTCGTAAAACCTATGTCTCTGCTGATGTTACTTTTGCAGAACACGAAAGCTATTTTTCTAGCCCTTATCCTCAGGGGGAGGCATCATCTATGGAGGATAAGGATTTGTTCTTGAAAGAACCATCAATGGTGGTTAAAATATCTCCTGTACAAACAGAACCCACTTCTGAAACAGAACTTACCTCTGAACCTTGTGAACTCATAAATCCTACTCTCACAAAACCACTACAGGTCTACTCAAGAAGGATAAAGCCCGTGATCAATCCTGTGCAAGTTCAAGAAACCAAATCGTCACTTGGGACTGAGGTAAATCCTTCTACTGAGATATCACCTACTGTTCTTGATTTAGATTTGCCTATAGCCACAAGAAAAGGTATTAGAAAATGCACACAACATCCTTTATCCCATTTTGTGTCATTTGAAAAATTATCAACCCCACACAAAAACTTTCTTACCCATCTAAACACTGTAGACATCCCACAGACCTTATCGCAGGCACTTGGCAAAGAGGAATGGAAGCATGCAATGAGAGTAGAAATGGAGGCCTTGGAGAAAAATAAAACATGGGAACTAACAGAATTACCATCTGGATAGAGACCAGTAGGATGCAAATGGGTCTTCACAGTGAAGTATAAGTCGAATGGATCCATTGAGAGGTATAAAGCAAGACTAGTAGCCAAGGGATATACACAGACCTATGGGGTGGATTATCAAGAGACATTTGCACCAGTGGCGAAGATGAACACAGTAAGGGTATTGTTATCTCTAGCAGCAAATTATGATTGGCCTTTACAACAGTTCGATGTGAAGAACGCCTTTTTACATGCTGATCTTGAGGAGGAAATTTATATGGAAGTACCACCTGGTTTTGGCATAAATCTGGATAAAAACAAAGTGTGCAAACTGAAAAAAGCATTGTATGGGCTCAAACAATCTCCCCGGGCATGGTTTGGAAGATTTACCAAAGCAATGTTGAATATGAAGTACAAACAGAGTCAGGCTGATCATACATTGTTTATCAAGCATTCGGCTTCAGGGGGAGTCACGGCATTGATAGTTTATGTGGATGATATAATTGTAACTGGGAATGATCCAGATGAAAAGGAGGCTCTTCAGAAGTATTTAGCAAAAGAGTTCGAAATAAAGGACCTTGGAAAATTGAAGTACTTCTTAGGAATAGAAGTAGCTCGGTCCAAGGAAGGAATCTTTGTTTCACAGCAAAAATATGTTCTTGATCTGTTAAAAGAAACAGGTAAGCTTGGTTGCAAACCATCAGATACGCCTATTGAGCCAAATCGTAGATTAGGAGAGTCTGTGGAAGGAGAACCAGCTGACAAAGGCATGTACCAAAGACTTGTGGGGAAGCTAATCTATCTATCACATACACGACCTGACATTGCATATGCAGTGAGTGTTGTGAGTCAGTTCATAAAAATCCTAAGGGTGTCCATCTCGCTGCAGTATACCTGATCTTACAATTTTTGAAAGGCAATCCAAGAAAAGGGATTCTCTTTAGAAAAGGCACAATGGAACTAGAAGCATACACAGATGCTGATTATGCTGGCTGTGTTACTGACAGAAGATCAACATCTAGGTATTGTACTTTCATTGGCGGAAATTTGGTAACCTGGAGGAGTAAAAAACAACCAGTTGTAGCAAGATCTAGTGCTGAGGCAGAATTTCGATCAATGGCACAAGGTATTTGTGAACTGTTATGGCTCAAAATTATACTAGATGACTTGAAGATTAAATGGGAGACTCCAATGAAGTTGTATTGTGATAAGTCTGCAATCAACATAGCTCACAATCCAGTTCAGCATGACAGAACTAAACATGTGGAGGCTGACAGACATTTATTAAGGAGAAACTTGAAAGTGGATTGATTTGCACTCCCTATATTTCTACAGAGAACCAGCTAGCAGATTTCTTAACTAAAGGACTGATGAGTTCAGCATTTCAGCAGATTGTAGACAAGCTAGGGATGGAAAATATCTACTCCCCAACTTGAGGGGGAATGTTGGAAATCAGGGATTGACTGGAAATCAGGGATTGACTGAAATCCCAAGATTCTAGTAATTAGCTGTAAATTAGTAGAGCATAATTTTAGGGTGTAAATAGAGCTGTAAATTAGGGTGTCAAATTCCTATCTTTAGGGATTTAGTAAACCCTTCCTTCATGTATAAATATGATGCAACAAACTAGTTCAGAATGCAATTGAATCAAACCTTTCTTCACATACCTTCTTAGCTCTACTGGCAAGCGTCGATGACTCATCCACTGCTCCACATCACGACGTCTTAGTGACATTTCTAACCTCCTAGAAAGAAAATAAAATTTATCAAGCAAAGCCAAATTGTAATTCAAACTAATAAAAAATATAATTAAAACTTGTAAGGGCGTGCGGTAAGGGTGAGATTGAAGAAAGTTTTAATAGACATATCGGTTAAAGCTCGAGGCTCAAACTTGTAGGTTGAGGGTTCGAATCATGGGATGGGAGTGATGAGGTTGATGGGATGGAAAAAGGCTAGCCTTATCTTTCATTTGTAATATTCTCCTTCTACTAATTTGGTTTTGCTTGTTGTCCTTGGTCTGATTAGTATAATTTTCGTTTGTTGAGTTTATAGCATTTTGGTTATGGTATGTTTTTAGATGTTCTAGAATTTGGCTGCAATTAGCTACATTATATCGAGTTGAATAATATTTGGTCAAGTTTCTCCTAGAATCTTCTTTGGAAGAGACTTGGAATATTGTCCAACAAAAAATACTAACACTTAGTGAGACTATTTGGATACATGCTAGTTTTGGTTTTCAACCATTGTGCTTAGTCATTGGCTTTGACTCATTTGGTAGCCTATTTTGATTCTCTAGTTCATGACTATGTGTATAGAGTTTTCAGTTCCTTTGACACTCATGATCAAGCCGAGGAGAAACGATTGAGGATCCAATGAGCCTAAAGTTTATAGCTGCTAATGCTTTCCTACTATAATTTTGTATTATTGCGTAGCTATTCTTTAGGTGCATTTTTGACAAAGTAACCTGTTGGATTACCTGACCCTTAAGAATACTTACGGATGAAAGATTATCTTTTCTATTGCTTTTTTATTAACTAAAGATGGAGTCTAGCTAGCACCTCCTAAGTTGTAACCTACCAAGGACTAGCCTCCTTAAGGCACCTATATAAAGTGGTGTAGTCTTTCTTTGGGAGTTAGTTTTGAGAACAAATTTCCAGTCATATTATTATGTAGTGTGATGAGATGCCATACCAATTGTCATGTGACTCCACAAAAACTTTTAATTGCTATCTTAGTCAAATGTGGTGAAATGCCATAATAATCGTCATGTGACTTCACAAAAAGTTCCTAATTTTTATCAAAATATTTCTATTGTTGTTACTCTCAATTTAAATCACTACTTTGCTACATCACAACGCTTTAAAAACCTAACCAGGGTGACTGGTTAGAATAGAAATTGTTGAGACCTCTGGTCTGATCAACCCCTTGAGATTGGACAAGGTCAAAACCATGAAATCTGTATAAAACCAGCTTAGACCCTCCCGTTGAATCAAATAAAAAAAAATACAAAACTCTTGAAAATTGAAGCTGTAACCATGCCATAATTCCTAATAATAAATCTTCAAATGCTTTACATATATCTTGATCTTAATAGAACGAAGGGAATAGAGAAGAATATGTGAGCTTGATATTAAAGTGAGACTTGAGGAGAAAGACTAAGAGAGCATAAAAAAAAAATTGTGTACAATTTGATGATTACGTTTGAGAAGAGATATGGTGCAAAACTCTGAAAGGTAAAAACCAACAAAAGTTGCAGATAAAAAAAACAGTAAAGGAAAATTTTGAACTCACTCAAGTTCAACAACAAAAAGGAGGACAAGAAAGAATCAAATAAATAAATCACGGAGTAACTAGAAATGGGAAAGAAAAAAAAAAAAAAAAAAAGGAAAAGTGGAAAGATGCTTTATTGAGTAGAAAAGTCCAAGACAACACGTGAACTTAGACAAGACAATCGAAAGTTTCAACTTTTAGAGCTCCTCTTCTACAGACTGCACTTTCCCGAGATAATTTTATAGACCAATGGTTGAATTCATTAAACCATGAACTGCCAGGCCTAACAGGTCATTCGTCAATCTATTTTTAAAACATTGCCTTAACAATAGTGCAAAATACAAAATGTAACCATAAAATACGCTCAACAGAAGCAACTACAACACAACCCATGAAAACAAGACAAATTAAATAAAAACTTTTAATTCTATGTTGAACTTCTCTTTGTTTTGCATCAATTACCACGACTCGTAAGTGAATGAGAGAAAACTATTGATGTTTACAAACTAGTGTGGCTCTCACACAACGATAAAATTAGGGCTGTAAATGAACAGAACTTCGATGAACAGTTTGATTTCTGTTCGTTTATGTTCCTTTATCAAGCTAAATAAACGATTATGAACAAGATTTTGAGGTTCATTTATTAAACCAACTGAACTCGAAAACAGTATGTTCAGTTCATTTATGTTCACGAACAAGCTCGTTTAATAAATCATTTAAAGATCGTTTAAAACTTGTTTATTATTCGATTATAATATAATTAATAATATTATTATTACTTGTGTTTTATTTTATTTAGTAATATTTATTTTTATTTTATTTAATAATATTTATGTTTTTTTTATTTTATATCTAAAATTAAGAAACATGTTTATTTGTTTGTTTAGATTTGTTTGTTTATTGGTCATGAACAGATTTTTAATTGTTCGCAAATATGTTCAATTATATGTTCATGAGCATATTCATTTAATGTTTACGAACAAGTTCATTTAATTTAAACGAACGAACTCGAACACACCTAATTTTAAACGAACCGAGCTTGAACACAATTTTAAAATTCTTAACGAACACGAATCGAACATGAACAGACTCGAAAATAAACAAACGAACACGAACAAAAGTCTGTTCATTCAAGCTCAGTTCATTTATAACCCTAGATAAAATATGGGATCTACCACGGACACGCTATGTTGCTCCGACTCTTCATTTTTTTTTGAAGTACCCGTGTTTGACACCTATGTCCGATGCATATACGGACATGGGTTTGGGACATTGATCCTCCAAGGACCCTCCAAATACATGAAAATCTTGGAAAAAATTGAACATACCTGTGTTAGACACATACCCGTGTCCGACACGAACACCCGAGTCCGAGTAACATAGCTTCCATGTATATCTGTCCAGGACACATATACGTGGAGGACCAAATATGTATATAGTTACCTATATTGGTGTAGTTCCACTGGGCTCAAAATTTAGCTTTTCTCCCCAAAATAGAATATGACTTCTCTTAGCCCTAAAAACTTCAGACACCATAGATTTGCATAAAAAGGTACAGTTATCTACCACTTTCTTTTTGTTTTTGAAATGTCCTTATTATGGTGTTTGCTCATAATGCATTAAAAAAGGTAACTCGGTGTAATTGAACTCCATGAATGGCCACTACTATCTTCTTCTACTTCAATGGTTTTTCCATATTAAAATTACAAAGAGTAAGCCACCTACCATCAAATGTGACCCCTATTTTTATAATTGCTATATATTATGTATACCTAAGAAAGTTCCTTATTCGAAGTAGTTCACATGACAAGTTATAAAATATTTAAAATTGTGTAGAGTACAAGTTTACGGAGGAGTAAAAGCTGGTAGAGAAAAAGAGTGAAAGAAGATAAAGATAAAAGAGAGACAAGAGTAAAAAAAACTCGGGGTGGCATCTTTTTCATTTATTATAATTTTTTGTGCTAATTGGTGGCATTTATGATGATGTGCTATTGAAGGAATACAGTTAAGAAAGAATAAGCATCTCAGTAATAACATGGTCTAATGGGTGAAAAAACATAACAAAATATTGATCGATCAATGAGCAGTTTTGCAAGGTCAAGCCCATGCCTAATAACCTGAAGCATATGAAGATGCATAAGTAATCAAGATAGGATTCATCACCTTGAATGATCAAGAGAATATCTAAACTAATCTTGATAAAAATTAACTCAAAAAATCTCTGGCTAGAGTGGAATGAAGTTTTGGAATAGTTTTAAAACTTATTCAAAGAATTAATTGTCTATCCAGAGACTTAACATGGTTAAACTAATTGAGTAGACACTAATCCATGCTCAAGGTTAAACCAAGATATTAAGTGATGAAATGATAATAATTATATTAAGAAACCAAGCACGGATAGGTTGGTCAAACCTTATTGAGCTTTTTAACAATTGGGAGTCATGATTCATTACTAGATGATAATCATGATCTGCAAATATAAGATTGATTAATTATAGAATTAATGATGAACTCAAATGGCTTGATTCATCTAATATGAATTTATTAATGATTACAATATTTATATTTGTTGCCAACATGTTAAGAAACCTAATGGGTCACACACAAATAGAACGTGGCATGTGAAAGATTAAACTGGACTTAATTTAAAGAAGTTTAAAACGTCATGGACTGAATTAAAATTAATTAAAAGCTCAAAGGAAAATAGTTAAGGCACAAATCCTACTTGGAATAGGGCATAAATGGCCACTTCCCTATATAAGCAAGGTTTTCCACCCCTATGAATGATTGATTCATTTATAATCATTCATAGTCTTCAATTGTTGAAACTGAGAAAAGAAAGAGAGACAATATACTACTAGCATAGTATTCAGCCAACTTTCATCTCATCCTTCAAGAAGGCTCTTTTACTCTTTGTTCGTGTGGACTATCATTAGAGGCTGGACACTTGGACAACTAATAGTTTGCTACAACCTAGCTTGGTATTTTTGGAGGAATAATTTTTTTTGCATGTTGCAAACCCTAAGGTATGAAACCCTACTCTTGCCTCAAGTCTCTCTAGTTTTGCATAACTTGATCAATGTTGATCCTATTGTTTTGGATAGTTTAAATTTTAAAATTCCACTGCTCTTAGCTCTGTTTATGCATGATCAATTCCCAACATAATGCAACATTTATTTGGTAAATATTGGACATGGACAAGGTTGAGGAAGGGCCAAGAATAACTTTTACAACAACTTTTAACACATTCCAGAAATATCTTTCACAAGAATGTTAAGATGAAGACTCCTATCGACACCTTGTTGCACAAGTCACGTTGATGCAAGAATTTAAGATCGTTGATTTCATCATTAAATATTAGGATGTCTCTACATCTTGTTCTTACATTGCTTATTGCAATATAAAGATCTATTTAAAACGCTGTCAAATTTGAAGTTATTAATTGACACTATTTAAGCATTTTTGGATTAACAAACAAATCCTAAAGTTTATGTATGTATCATGGAGACAACGTGAAACAAGGACTTGGCATATGGTTGTGGCCTTTCATAACTTCAAAGCAAAATAAGTGGAAACAAATTGCTAAGCAAAGTAGTACTCATTAAATTTCCAAGTAGTTTGATGAATGATTAGCAAAAGGTTTGAAACAAACCAAAAGAAAAAGGAGTGCATGAATGTGTTGCAGACGATAAGGATGCCAAGATAAGTCAAGACTAAAAATACCAAGAATATGATAAACTCGTCTTTATTGAAGGTCAATAAATTTAGGACCTTACTTAAGCTCCAATGTATTTTTATTTGGTGAATAAAGCTATTTTTACAGTTTATGATAGAAAGTCTTAATTTTATTTATTTTCTCTCTTCTTCAGCTTGAAGCGTTAGGGGTATTTTTTCTCTTCTTCAGACTTTGAGGTAAGGTCTTTGTTTCCACATTGCCTTTTTTCTAAAGCGTTTTCATGGTTTCCACTTTTGGAGTCCTTTTAAGAGCAGGATTTGTAGAACTCTAACAAGCCTGTACCTATTATTGTTTACTACAGAACAACTTTATGAGAATTTTAGCAACAACTTTTCTTTCTTTGGGAACTAAAATGCAATTTGAAGAACTTTTTGCAATGTTATACCTCCGTCCGAGTGCCTGGAGAAAGTTCTGCATATTTCCAATAAGAAGAGCAAAAAGCAAGAGGCCTAGTCCAACAATGGCCATGGTAAAAAGAACTTCCCAAACAAAATAGCTTGGAGTTTGATTTCCAGCCAGAGTACTGATTTGCTTCATAACATTAAATTAACAAAAAATAAAAGGTCAATGCAAGATATTATTAGTTGATAGAATTACTCAAAGTATTTAACCAGACATACAAGGTATACAATTCAAATATATCAATGAAGAAAGACAAAATCCCACATATGATTGATGAATTATCTGTTTCACTACCTTCAGTCCGATTACTTTAAAGGGAAGATGGTATATTTATGATAGCATTAAGCACATAAAATGGGTGAAGTGGGAGCTGTGTAAGATGATTAGTAGAAAAGGAAATACACTGATGACAAGGCTACTTTAAATTTAAACAGTAACAAGAATCTTTAGGGCAGGGGAAAAAAGATAAAAACAAATGCAAAAGATAAAATTGTTTAGCAGATAAGAGGGAATGCAAGAAAAGAATAGACAACATGTGCACTTTGCAATAGAGAATTTTGACAAATCATTTGAAGAACATAGTACGTTACTTTTATGAGTGCAGGGAAATGTAGGTAGAATATTGTAGCTTCAAAAGTTACTTAGCAATTTGTTAGTGTAACATTTGCCAACAACCGTTTTCAAGAGCATTCCATTGAGGTTAAACTCCCCACCAATTGACCGATGTTTTCTACGAAGACCAATGATACATTTTAATGATATATAATATTTCAAGGATGAACTTTAGCCTGGAAACACTACACTTTTTTGACGACAAAAGATCAATTGGTGAACTCTTTCCCTCTCTCTCTCTATATATATATATATGTATACATACACACATACATACATACATACATGTGTGTATATATATATATATATATATATATATATATACAAGCACGCATACAAGGAGACATACAAAAAGAGATCCTAACTAAAGAATTGGTTTAATATCACAAGGGCAACTTAAAGAAAAGAGAGTGCAGAATGAGTAAAACAAACCACTATGAGAAAAGATGAGAGTTTAAACCAACTTTCTAGTACCAAACCTATTATAATTTAACACGCAAAAACATGTGGTGATGTATATCCTAACGACATATCAAATTAAGCCTTGGAAATGGCCTTTCATGTATTCTCTAAATCATCACTAGGTTACACAACAAGTTTTCTAGGGCTTCACTTAGTTGTTGCTTTATTACTTGGTTTTTGCTTCCTAAAAATTTGCTACAAAGCAAAAGCAAAAACAATTAGTAAACAGAAAAAAAATAATAATAATAATAATCATCTTTTACGAAAAAGTGAGCAAATGGATAAAACATAACATTATTCAAACACAAGTATTTCATACAAAAGTAAAATATTGTGTTTTGCTCTTAAAATATGTTAAAATGTTTAATGTTAAAATCTTCAAAGATATTATTTGCTTTTATATTTAAATGGACTATTTACTTTTTGCTTCTGAAAGCAAACCTAACTAAATAGAAAAAGGCAAAAAGCAACAACCAAACGCCCTTATTATTTAATTAAACTCAGTGCAACTAAATTATGCCCAACATGAAACAAAATACAGAAGTTAATTAACTGGGGAAAATGATGATAGACTGAATGACTTACCTGGAATCCCCAAAACAATGAATATACATATCTGGTAACAATACTTCGTTCTGTTGTTAGATTGACCGTCGGTACATATATTCCATAAGAAAATCCATCTTCTGTAAAACAGGCAGAAGCATTTGCATTGTTCTTCCAACTTGTCAGATCAGGACGATTAGAAGTACGCCCATAGCCACAATCTATAAGCTCCATACAATTTGTGAAATTTGAGTTATGGCAGGCAATTCGAAGACATTGATTCACCCTCTGGCAAAGAGAAAGTCAGAAGGGGACAAATAAGAAATAAAAGAATGACAATCATCTTTCATTCATTTATTAACGAAAGGGATTTCAATTTCTGTCAATTAATCAAGAAAATCAAGCAAGCAGACTGCAGAGCTCAATGCACACTTCATAATGTATCATCTAGATAAAGCTGATGAATATGCTACACCAAGTTATTTAGTTTAATAATAGTAATAAAAATTTTCCCAAGGAAAAGAGGTATACAGCTATTGTATTACCTTCTAGATATTTCAAATCCTATGAGGACACAAATTTGCTGGCAGGCTTCAGATACATGAGTGAAATAGATATACAAGTAGACACTCAAATGCTTAGCATATTGTCAAACTGGAAGGAACCACATATTACTAATATGAACACTAATGTAAACACATCAAAGGACGTCTGGTTTATGTTAAACTACTTTCTTGCGGTAATTTGACTCGCATGAATAATTTACTTTAGATTAATTTAGTTGCAAGGGGGAGAGAACTGTTATGTAATATTTTTTTCAAGTTGAAATAAGTGTATGAACAGTTGCCATGCTATTATGCCAAACACTATTGATGCAAGTGAGAGCAAAACCAAGGAGAGGTAGTTATGAAATCTTAGGACGCTTAAACTTTGAGTTTATTAGCCCTAAAGCTGAACACTTGCATTTGTTGGGACTTGTTCAAATGTTCTTTTTCATTCTTCCTAAGATGCCTTTCAAAGTGACATCAGTTACCATTTTCAGCTATTTGGACTACTTGTTTACCTAACTTTCGGGAAAGTGCAAGAATGACTTGTATTGTAACAAATTATGAGTATATCGCATATGGGCTCATTTGGTGTATAGGATAGGATTGAATAAGGTATCTTCTTATTTAATGCTACATTTGTCCTTGTCTCATTTTTTTTATCAAAAGATCTAAAAGTTAGTTAGACTAATTATTATATAGAGATTAAATCCTAGGGAGAGGGAGAGGGAGAGATAATCCTACTCTGTGAAGATTATGCAAGATAAGATGAGAGCATTTTATTATGCTTCCACCAAATAAGATAAAATAAAGGTAATTTGCTCATCAATTTTTTAACATCTTTTCCTATCCATGATCCTATGCACAAAAGGTATGCTATGAAACAGGATAATATCATCTTTCACAGTTCACATCTCTTGGTATAAACCAAGGAGACTGTCATAGTGTTAGATAGCTTTTTAGTTCCTTAGCAACTAATAAGTGCATGCACAATACCACTATATGAGAGATTAACTAGAACATTTCAAGACAATTTCTGAAAGGATAAAAAAGATCATAAAATGTTTTTAAATGTTAAAATAACATTTGCCCACCTGTAATCCAAAGAGGTACCAGCATGACCCGACAACATGGCCAGACAACATAAAAGTGAGAAGGTTTATGACAAAATTTGCCCATGCTGACTCAAATATAAAGCCCAATGGAGACTGACCAGCAAGGAAAGGTAGAAGCCTATACAATCTGGGAAGGTACTGAATAAGAATGGCTGTCCGTAAAAGATTTTTTGCAAAATTTGCTCCCGATAATCCCAAATATTTTGGTAGGACCAACAATATCATTATCTGGAATTAAATAAAGGAAACAATTCATGACAACAGAAAATAAAATAAAATAGGATGACTACCATCAATATGAAGAATGCACAATAAGGTGAGTGCTCAAATGGAGCAACTACTGCAAGTAGTCATTTTATAATACACTTTTAAACTAGAGATTTTAATTGTAGATGAGATGCAATTTTTTGTTAATAAAGAGCCTGAGTAGCATATGAACCAATAAACAAATATTTATGTTACTGATGTTTAAACTCCAGATAAAAAAAATACTTTTAAGAAAAAATATATCAAGTATACCATTATAACTTGGTAAGTGAATTTGGATGAACATGAACATGGGAAAAAAATTCATAAATATCAACAAAATGAAATCAAGGTCAAAGATTCGTCTAGCAAAAGAAAGCGAATAAACATAATACAATTATCACAAGTGGAGTGCAGGAAACTTGAAGTTGTCATACAACATGGAAAACCAGAATAACTTACTTGAGGAAGTGGGAGTACCACAAACAAGTCAAGAAAAAAGTATCTGCTAAGGTAATTGACAGCAATTTTGTTTGGATGGTCAACTAACTCACCAGCACCAACTACTCTAGACTCAGGAGCTATATAAGCCAACCTGAACTGCAAGGGAAAATCAAATGAATATTTGTCAAAGTTGCACAAGAAAAGAGATTTATCCAAAGGTTATTATAATCAAATATATAGTTGTCTTTCCAAATTAATAAAATTTGTAAGCTTCAATGAGACTTATACAATCTAGGCACCACATGCATGGTTTGAGAAATAGGCTAATGTGATACTCAACTTATTTTTCATGCAAAGCCCTTATAATTCAACATTCTTCATTCATACATAGAAGTGAGTTTTTTTTTTTTTTCTTCTCTATGTTGGTGATATGACAATAACAAGAGTACTTTTGGTATTTACTATAGAAAGAATTATCTTGGTAAAAACTTTGAGATGAGTGATATTGATCTGTTGCAATATTTTTTTGGGTATAAAAGTGGATTCTTCCTCTTAGGGATAAGTTGTCTCAGATGAAATATGCTTCGTATCTTCTTCCAAAGTTGCTTGATATAATAAAACTATCAATAGTCCTCTTAAAATGAATGTCAACTTAACAGCTACTACTATGAACATCTTACTTGAGCAACTTTCAAATGTTTCAAATCTGAACCATCTTGAACTGATGGATTATTTGAAATATATGTGCATTGTCGTGTAATATTTGTATATATTCAGGTCGACTAGAAGTGTAAGTTAGCCTATTTGTGGAACCATTAACATGCCTCTTAGGCTTGCATCTTTATATAGAAAGAATTTGTAAACCTAGAAACAATAAGCAACTTTTGCTTCAATTTGATTTCTCGCAAAAGAAATTGAGTTTAGTTTGGTTCATTTTATTTTTTAGCCCAAAACGAGCTTGAAAGGTGAAATAATATATATTAAAAAATCAACATTTGTTTTAGATTTGTGTATGGTACAAAATTAATTTCTTCATTTGGATTATGTCTTTTTTTTATTTTTATTTTTTTAATGAAATGGTTCAAATTTGAAATTTAAGCTCTCATAATTTGCAAACTATAAATTTTGGTTAAACTCTATGTAAAAAACCTTACTTCATGAGAAAGAAAGAAAGACAAAAAAACCCAAACAAATTAGAGAGAAAACCAAAGCAAAACTTTTAGGCTCCATTTAGTCTTTTCTATTTGCTTTTTTTTGCAAAAAGAAAAAAAATTAAAAATGAATAGAAAATAAAAGGCAAATATCAAAAGCAACAACGAAATGAAGCCTTAATGTGATTTGCAAATTTCTTTCAAACTGAATTATGCGTAACACATTCTAGCTAGGTGTCACAGAACCATTTTATCGTAAGGCATTTTCATAGTCTTTGTCCATCCATTTTTGCTCTGAATGAGTTCTTTTTTCAATCATATGGCATCAACAGGTTCTGATTGTCATTTTTCATCCCATCAGTTATCCCGAGAGAGAGAGATGCTAAAAATGAAGATAAAATGATTTAAGAGGAAAAGAAGCTGTCTACCTGAAGGAGCATGTTAAGCAGGTAAATAAAATCAGTCAAGCTTCTAAAGACTACAAACACTTTAGTTGCAGGCCGATCAATGACTATGCACTTGTTATCCTGCATCCAAATCAGAAGAGCTTTCAGCATAAAAAATTAGAAGCAGCAACATATGTAGAAATAGGAAAGCCAAATATACAAGTAAAAAATGTAAATTATTGTTTTTAGCAAAGGAAAAATATTGAAAAGATAATATAATTTGCCAATAACTAATTAATTAGCTATGGTTTTTGAACTAATTTGGGGCAAAAAGAGAAAATTAGTTGAGATTTAAATTAAGAGAATCTTGATTGTGATCAAGAGCAGGTAATGAAAGGTTAATCTCAAGACAAGACCCCATTTGCTTATACTATTGGTGTACTGTAAATCTTCACATAATATGCATTCCAATGTAAAAATATATATATATTTTTGGTGAATTTACATGTATTAGTAGAAATTACAATTATATTCAAATAACTTAAGAGGAAATTAATCAACAAACCAATATGCTTTCCAATGTATAAACATTTAGATAATATGCTTTCCAATATAACAAAATATTTTCTTTATGGCATAAATCTTCAAATAATAAGTTTCCAAATAAAGTTGGCAAAGCTAACCCGAATTCAAAAAACTTGCCCAAACTCTGACCCAATCCTATTTGATAAGGAAAAGTCAACAACCCAAACCCACGGACCTAAAAGTACCCATACCCATTACTTTAATTAAAAATAATAAATACAACACAAAATATCAGTTTACTAATATTTAATAACTTTAAAATCTCTTTTCTTTACTCCAAAATTTTATATAAACTTTGGATATTATCCTTCTTAATCTTAAGTAAAAAAGAGTTAAAAAAAATCTTTTTGTTATTATAATTAAATTTAATTTCTACAATTATAATCACTAGAAACGAGACCGCGCTATGCTACGGGTTCCTTTTTCTTTTAAATTACAATTTGTAAAAAATTTCAATATTTTTTTTTAAAAAAATTTGTATTTATTGCAAATTTTAATACACATTATTAAACTTAATATAATTAAATTTGTTAGTTGCGACAATGCATTTGAGAAATAAAATAATTATTATAAATACAATGTTAAAATCGTCTCTCAATGAATCAACGCATAACTTGTGTGTTAATGCAGATTTCAATTCATTTTAATAAAAATCATATTAATGTTGACAGTTGTAAGCTTTGAAATTATAAGTAACACTTTTCACTTAAATATCAATAATATGATAACGTTACTGAATAAAATTGATAGATATATCATAAATGTAATTGTTTATCAAGTAAATAAAAAAATTTAAAATTTTTTAGATCAATAATAATTTTATTTGAGTATTTTAGAATTTATTTTAATTGTTCTAAAATATCTCTTAAACAATCTAATAGTAAAAAATTTAATAAAAAATAAATCCATGATATCAATTTCGTGTATTGTGTTTTGCATAATGATAGCAAATTTTTATATTTATGAATATTTAAATTTATAGAATTTATTATTATAATCTATAGTAATGTTTTTTCTTCCTAATTAACTTCTTTTTTCCTTTTGCATTGATTTCTCTCATTCTTTTATTCTTTAATTTCTTTTCTTTTTTCTTAATTTTGAATATTTATTTAAACTTATATTATTATAATTATAATAATTTTTGAATTGATTAAGTTATTTAAACAATAGGATTATTTTCTTTGTCGTAGATAGGAAAAATAAAAGAAAGAAAAATGTGATAAATATTAAGGTTTTTTTTTTTTGTAAATTTTTCATGAAAGTATTTATCTAAGAAATGAAAAGAAAATGAGAAAAGAAGGAAAATGAGAAAAAGTGTTCATTTTCTCCTTTTTATTTTCTTTCATTTTCTTTTCTTTTTATCTTAAAAATATCCTTTGCTTTTATCTTTAAAAAAAAAAGTGACATAAAAAATGAATGTCATGGGGGTCTTGACAACGGCAACCAACTGAGCTGCCAAGTTTCAACCAATAAACCTTCGCCCCCCCCCCCCCCCAAAAAAAAAAAAAAAAAAAAACCCTCCATCAATATATAGTTATCAAAGATAATGACTTAAAATGCAACTAGAAGAGCACTAGAATAAAGAATCTTTCTTCATGTCACTTAAAAAACTTATCAGTATATATCTCTTAAATTTTTATATATTAATCTTAACTCTTAAAAGTAGCTAAAGATAGAACTAAATATTATTTATATCCAAATTCAAATATTTTTTATTTTTATTTTAGAATAAAGTTCCAATTTCAACAAACTAATTAACACCACATCTAACTTTCGGAGTTATAGTTACCTCTGTAAGTGTAAGTCCTAACCATATCATGGTGAATCATTATAATAATCAATGCAACAAAATTGAAAATTAAATATCAATCCAAAATCATTAATAATTTTTTTCCTCGAGAAATTTGTTAATTTTTATATATAATAATTCTAAACCAGTAAATGAGTTTAAACTCAATTTTTCTTTTTATATAAAATAATGATTTTTTAAAATTTTATTTTTATAATATCAAAAATCAAAATTGGAGCTATTCTACGAGTTGACCAAAATGTGACTTTGAATAACTTATTTACGATTGATAAAATCCAGCTTGATCTAAATAATCCGTCCAAATCCAATTCGATTTGATTTTAAAAGTCAACAATTTGAATCCAAAATAACCTAAATCAAATGTGACTTTGAATAACTTATTCGCTTGAGGTGAATGAACTCGCCTAATTGCCACCCTCCAAATATAACATAAATTTTTCCTAATATTTGATTCGTGTATTTTTTTTTTCCAATATATTATATCTAAATGCACGTTTTCTCTTGCAATTCAAACAACAGATTTTATAAACTTCAATAGTCTCAACAAATTCAAACTTCAAAGGTGCCTAGACCATTAAATTTCATGGAAATATGACCAAAATTTGATAACTTGTGCTAAAGTTTAAAATTTATTACATAAAAACATAAAAATGATTAGACGATTTGACATGCTAACACTTCGGATATAAGATAATAGTGTTTCCCAACATAGGTTTCACTAAGACCTAAGGCCTTTTGCTAGTTGATCTCCTTTATAGGGGATGACCTAGATTACCAGAGTTTTTACCTGTACTTGCTAGGAATTTGAAGTTCACTGCCTCAAAGGCCAACTCTTTTTTAACAACAGCCTACCATATTACTTTCTCATATAGAGCTTTTGCAATTAATGGATTTGTTTTTCTTTTACTTGTGTTTTGAGAGAAAGGGTCTGTTAACAAGAAAGAATATATCTTCCACATCAACTTCATTGCAGAAAACCAGTGCCTGAGACCTATCCACTTAAGCAGTGTCCTAAAGTATATGAGATCATGAGCCATGCTACCCATCTAAGCCCCATCTCTTCTTCTAGTAAAATTATTCACAATAGTATTAGGCCCCATTTGGTATTGCATTTGGGACCCCCACATGTTCCTTGAGATCAAAAACACTTTCACACCGCAATCCGCAATCTTGTATGCAAATTCTTGCTCCAAATTTCGCACTACACTTTACTGCATCTCTATACCATGCCTTAGTCCAATAAAATTTTCTATTTAGATTGTTAAAGGCATGTGAAAGACATCCCCTATTGGGAAAAGCTACCTCTTGCATTAAAACTAAGCCATCCCATTACTCATCAGCAGCATTCATTTGCCCTCACACTTTCTCTCTCTAATTGCTTTATCTAGGAACTAGAATGCTTTTATCCTTATTGCCTTAACTAATACCATCCACAAACTCTCTACATGCACTATTAGCACACATTTGTACTTAATTCCACTCACATGACCTCATTCCTTCACTTAGCACAATAATTAAGCTCCCAAAGCAGAACTCATTCACCAATTAAAAAGTTTAAAAGGAATTCTTATGGACAAATATATCTGATATCATTTGCTTTTTAAGAACACTTATATCACCTGTCTTTAACTAAAGCAAGCACCCTGCCTCTAAAGAAACAGGGGAAAGGAGTAAATAAAAGTAAAAGGTATAAAGAGGAAAGCATCATCTAAGAATTTAATATGGCATGCTTAATGCTAAAAGATGACAAATTTTCAGTATCACGTAGAATCTACATGCTAAACCAAAGCAAATAATGCAAGCAAACCCGTATTGCTGCAAGAGACAATACCTAATCACTAGTATTATGATAATGAGGCCAACTATAGGAGAAAAGTTTTTTAAAAACTATGTAATCCAATAATTAAGAAAGCAACGAGAACAAAACAAAAGGAACTGACCTTCAGCACAGACAGCAAGAAGAAAAACAATGGATCTATAAAAACTGCCATCAAGCATGAAATGACTAAAAATTTGTTCCATCGTTGAACAACTTTAGCATGAGGATTCATAATTCCAGGAACATAAGAGCGCAAAAAAGATGTCAATCTCCTAGCCCAACCTTTGGCATCCCCATATAGAGCATTATGGAACTGCAAACAAACATAAATAAAGCTGCATGATTATGGTAGTATTTGGGAGCAAATAATAGAATGGTTCGTGTTTGGGTATCTTTCTTCTTGCATCTTCAAAAAAAAATCTCTAAGGATTATATTTATACTCTTACAAATACATGAATGTAACTTACATTTCTCGGTCCTATAAGCAAAAATGAGGCATCATTTGTAACAGGACAAAGCCAAATGGAGGCTGCTAGGGGTAATTATCCCCAAAGATTTTCATAAAAGTGCAAGTGTGCTATGTATACATAGATATATGCATATGGGACTCCCTATTTGAAATATATTTAAGTTGCCAACAAAATACCGAATAAAATTTGTGTCAACTCACAAGTATTTAGATGTTAATGCTAAAATTACAAGATTATGATTTCAGTCTGAGAAAAATCTAGTTGTAATAACTTAAACAAGTAAAGATAGTACCCATTTATTAATTTTATGTTTTCTAACAATGCATAATAAATGACAAGATATAGTTTAATCAATCTAAATTGTATTATTCCATCCAGTACATACTAGTGTCTGTAGTCATGTGCATTACAAATGATTATTTGTGTTTTAGTACATTTCCTAAAATTTCCAATTTTATATGTGAAATGTTTTTAACATATAAAACTTGAAGTATAAATGAGTGAAATTTCTAATTTTTTAATTTATAAGTGATTTAATAATATTGGATACAATAATATAGAGTGCTTCAACATTTTCTTAACCCTAACAACTCAATATGACTATAACTCTCTTATGAAAACAGATTTGCTAAATAAATTTCTTTTTGATCTTTTCAAGAAAATTTTTGATTTGGTTCATTTCAGTTCATCTAAGAAAATTAATAGTTGCTGAAAATAAAGTGGCTATTATTAAGAAAAAAGTAATAAAGCAATTCCTCTTAATGATTCACAACCAAGCAAGAAATAAAAGTTATCAGGAGTTCATAACTAATTAAATTTCAATATTAATAAGATTTATGACTACTTTAATTATATAAAAATTATACAGAACAGTTAAAAAATGCCTTTAGATTGGACCTTTCTAAACAAAAAAAGTAATTAGAAGTCAAAATAAATCTATATTATAATTCTTAACCAACGAAAAAAGTAGATAGAATTATGGATCCATAACCAATTGAGATTGAAATTTGATAAGATTTATTCAATTAATAAAATTTAAAAATTAAAAAAAGGACAATTTAGGAATATATCAAATTTGATGTCCATTTAAGTCAAAAAAATGTTTTATCAGCATATGTGCTTAGACCACTACAAAATCATGTATTGCAGCTTATATGACTTCTTATTCTTTGTAAATGACACTTTTACCTTGTAAAGGAAAGGACCATTACAATGGAATATTTTAAAGAAAGGTTGAAGTATGAATTTAGTCCCTCTACTATTTCAATTCAGCAATTTTAGTCCCTCTCCAATTTTAATGAATTTAATCCTTACAGTTTTATTAATATCCAATTTAAGGGCAATTGATAATGTTCCATCATTAATTTCAAAAATGTGATCTACTGACCTTTTTGTTGATGACGTGGTATGCTAACTTGATTTTTTCTTGCCACATGGCACACATTAGCACAAAAACCTTTATTTTTAATTAAGAAAAAGATTGTTTAAGTTATGATCTAAAAAATGTTAACTATTATCTAATTAAAATGCAATATGATTGTTTTCAATTGATATGTGGCATGAGGTGACAAAGTTAATCCACCTCATCACGTCATGTCATCATCAAAATGTCACATCATCCAAATTAATAGCAAAATGTTAACACCATTATCAATTATCCTTAAATAAATTTTAATAAAAGTGTAAGGATTAAATTCATTAAAATTGAGGTAGGGAGACTGACATAGTAGAAAGACCAAATTCAAACTTCGACCTTAAAGTGGCACTAGTGGGAAAACTATTAGCATATTTAATAACTTTTACTCTTATCTTAGTCTACATGTAAACTTTGTAGTGTAAACCTAAGATCTTCATTCGAACTTCCACCTACCGTACCACTAAAGCCAAACCTATGTGATGACTAACAAATTTTTTTCATTAGCTGTCTTTGGTATATCCTCTCTATTCAATATCTACAAATTTTTAGTTATTTATCTCTACAGGGACACCTCGTACGTTAGAACTTGAATCTACAACTTGGTGGTCTCGAGTTAGAATTCTAGGATGCAAGCAGTGAGGTTTATGCAATGAAACAGGAGTACCCCCCCCCCCCCACCATCTAGCCCAAGACCTAGTGGATCTCCATATATCACAAAAAATATTTGAGAACCCAACTATTGAGTTGATGTAGTTCTATTAGCTAATTTTGTTTCCTCACTATCATAATTTTAGTGGTTACCATATAGCCTAATTAAAACAAAAATATAATCAGAGTAACTACATTACGATAACGTAGTAAGTTTAACAAAATACTATGTGGATGAAGGAATTATCTTGTCCAATAGATTAACTCAAAACTTGTGATACATTTTTAATGAAACCAATATTGATAATTCTTTAAAAAAATTGAATATAAAATAAGAAAAAATGCGCCTGGCATGTATCAATCATTTACGTAGCTTCTAAGTTTTCTGTTTCTCTTTGTCTCTTGCTTTTTTCCCCTCTTGTTTTAAGCAAGTTGGATGAGAGCATTCTCAACATATAGTCTTTGGGTGTGATGCAACCTTTACTGAGCAACATTCTGCATACTATTTTATGATTATAGATAGTCATAGTAACCTCGTCATCATTAAAAAGTCCTAAGCTGAAAACAGTGCCCTCTAACTGCAATAAAGTAATTAGTTGAAGCATTCTCATTTCCCAGTTCTCTTATCACCATAAGGTAGTGTACTTTTAAAAACAAATTAGTAACAAAACTACTACAACACTCACAATGAACTGATTTTAGAGGGTGCAATTGAAGGTATAGCTGCATTGTCTAAATAGTGCACAACAACCAAAGAAGTAAACCTTCACTAAAAATCAAGAATCAAACTTGTCATTGGTATAAAAGAAAATATGGTTTTTGTAGCAAAATAGATAATAGAGGCAGGATAGTCTCTACAGCAAGCAGCTGCTCATAAATATACATTAAACATGCGAAGGGAAAAGGAAATGGAGTACTTAAAATTAAAGGATGTGCAACAAAATTTAACAGATATAATAAGACTTCTGAAAAAAATGGAAGAGAAAAAAAATTAGATACAAGTTTGGTGTAGACCACAAATGATATTAATGAAGTAGATATCCTATTTTAAGCTACTTCACATGCACACTTCTTGACTGGAAGTAAATGTGATGCCAAAAAAAAAAAAGTATGGACATCCCAACTAACAACTGCAGCACCAGAGACCATATATTATTTAACAACTAGCATACTTGAGAGCCACATTAATCATATTCGCATGTAAAAACTTCATATTATGAGTTCCATAGATGTGCAGACATAGGCAAATTAGCTACTAACAGCTGAAATCCTAGTCAAGTCACCGAAACATCATCAAACAGAAAAGAAGACTTAGCAACAAGGTAGCTCACATGAATGAAGGTATGCACTCCAAAGCATATAAGACAATTTAACAAGGAATAAATTGACAACCATTTATGAAAGTTAGTTGGTAACCAACAACTAGTTTGAGTGTAGAAAAATACCTTGGTATCAAAGATACCTGAAGCTTTTGATTTTTTCTGTTGTTCTGATTTGAAATTGTAATATGTTGGGCAAGTAGTGCAGTAAGGATCATTGCACATTCCAAGTTGCCCAGACCTCAGTAAATGTTCGTTTTTGCCAGCATAGTTGTTATCTGACCAATCTTTTTCATCCATACCATTAAAAGAAGGAAATTTTTCTGCCTTAGGTTCCACCATTTTTCGGCCTGCTGCACTTTGATTTAGACGAAAAGAATTTTCAGGCTTACGGCTAATATATAGCGGACCACTCATCTGTTTAAATGGTGTTTTTCTTTCATTCCTCAATGGGCCAGTATGTCCTACAAGATTAGTATTTTCATAGGATTCTATGGAGTTCATTTGGATAGAAATTGAAGCACTCTGAGTCCTGGAGAAAAATGTCTGAAATTGAGAATCCTGATTATTTTCTGATGATTGAGGACTGGTATCTGACAGCATTGGAACCTCATCTTTATCATAACTTGCCATTTCTCATATACTAAATCTACAAAGGAAATATAAACAGTCAGATTAGATAACTGCACATACTACTATATATTTAGTTTGGATAAAAAAAAAATACAAGGGGGGGGGGCTTGTTGACAAAAAATTAAGTCCAGCGTTCCAAAGTTAAAACTCAAGAGCTTAATGGACAATAACTCAGTTCCTAGTCTTCTAGATTTAAATGATGAAGAGTTCATCTGATTGGACTGCACCACTTTAATTTTATTTATAAAGAGACATCATCCAGATCCTCAGTTATCAATGAGTATAATAGAAGCATATTAAAATTACAGTGGGGCAATATTGATGGCCAATAAGGTTTTGTAAAGTCTGTTAACTGTCAAATGCATCAACCCAACTAAATATGTTCTGAAATATATGTCAAATTATCACAAGGTTAGAGTATCTTCTTATACTAAATAGATATCAGTTCCTTGGCTCCATACCCTCTATATTATGGTGCACCCGATATTTGTTTTTACACAAAAATGGCTACTTTCATCCTTTTCTCCCCTTTTTTCCTCCTTATATTTGACAAAGATAGGCTGATGACCTAAAACCATCAATTTAACGACTATGAAACGCATATTCACCTTTTTGATTCATAGCAGTCGCTCTTTTTACATTCTTACTCGTTACCATAAGGAAGATTATTTCTCTCCTAAATCAAACTAGGAAAGACTCTTTATCTTCTTGCATAGTCATCCAGGATTTAGAAATAAGTCCAACAAACTACAATCTCTGAATAGATTTGAACCAGACTATTAGTCTTTGAAAAATACAGCCAGATGCGATAATAATCACCAATAATAGGAAATACAAAAATAGTCAAATAACTAAATGTAGAGTGTAAAACTAACCTCCAACTTCCCAGTATCATCTTTGTAGAGGTAGATACTTTTGACTTAATAATTTAAACATCAAGGACATTATATCAATAACAACAAACTTTTCTCAGTATGCATTTTCCAGTATGCATACACCAGGTCATAAAAGTTTAGCTGCTCTGACAGGAAGGAGATTCTAATTAAAAAGAAAAAGATAATTCTTTCAAAATTCATTTTTTTCAGAATGAACTTTCTGCAATTGGGTACTACTCCAATAGGGAAGCAGCCTCTACATTTATAAAGGTGATCGAATTATATTTACAAGATTTCTCTTGTTTGATCTCACAATTGTGAATTGCCAATAAATACACAGTGGAGAAGAGCAGCCACCTCAAATCTTAGGTGCCTATGGTAAAATAAGAAAGGCTTTTGTTAAAAGTTTGAAAACCCTCTGTTAGCTTCAAGAGGTCCCAACTGGTAATAACAGAAAACTTGGGCACCTGTCAATGAAAAAAGCTGAAATGAAACTATGACCAACTGCTCAAGTACCTGTGCTAAGAAAAAGATGCCTGTAGAGATCAAAATATCATGGAATCATCTGGAACATTCAAATTTCAGAAAAGGGACAAAAGCTCTGAGGTTGCTTGAAGGACCTTGTCTGATGAACTCAGTACCTTCTAGGAAAAATACCTGTTGAGAAGCAAAAGGGCATCTTTGGGTCATAAAGTTCAAAATTTTACCATCTGAAAAAAAAAAAAATAAATAACAACATATCTTAAGAATTTAGCACCGTTTATTTTATCTTCTAAGCTACAATAGGAGGCCTCAAAATTGAATTTTTCATAGAGCTATCTTCAAGATATTCATCATCAAATCAAAAAAATCTAGAGCATAAATTTACACATTATTTTGTAAGTTCTGAAAATTATACTATGTCCACTCTTTTTGAGGTTACCTAGTAATTATTTAAACCCTTGCAGGAAAGGTATTTGTATTAGAGATTGTGATTGTTTGGTGTTAGCAAAGCTTAGGGTGGAGAGATTGAGTAAATTTTATTAAGATGGCTAGCACATTATGCTAGCATCGTAAGTTTAAAAGAAAGAAAGTGAAGAAACTCCCAAAAGATGGACACTTGGAGACATGATGCAGGCATCATGTGGCTAGACCAAACCTCTATAAATCTCAAGTCCACTCTTTATTTCCTTTGCTCTTTTCCTTTGTGTCATTATCTCCACTCCCTATTTAAGCATAAAAAACATAGCATTCAAGTACTTGTGGAAAGGTTTTGAGAAAGTTTTGTTCTGAGGTTCAATCCAACTCAACCCACTTGGATTACCATAGTTTTTGGGTTTAATACTCTACCTCACATGCTACATAAGCCTACACTTTCTGAGACTTTCTTCGGCTGACAGTTGTAATGAATTCACATTCACTCCACCCAACACTAAATTCCATGAGAGAGTTAGATACAAGCATCAAACACTCAGATTAGTATCGATATCAAACCATATGGGATATTAACATCCTTGGAAATACAAAGGTACATATCTAGCAATGTTGGATATGCCGAAAATAAGAATACTTTTCTTATTTTGGATAGAAAGGATGTGTGAAGGTCAGGTGCGGATATGAAAAAGGGCTAAAGACCCAGTTTTAGATGCATTTGGAGTTCTCTGTTCTTTTTTCTTTTTGTGTGCATGTATGTGTAAGAAGGTATGAATTTATAACATTACTTAAGAACAGGGAAATACATTTAAATCTAAAACTTAAAGGAATTAAAGTACAAAAGTATTGAGACTGGAAGGTTATGTTAGAACGACCACTATCAGCTTTCAATTTTGTATTTGACCCTATGATCTTCATTCTACATTACAAACCAAAGATGGGCTTGATAATAAAGATCAACACTTGTTAGTTGATTATGTACATTTTCAAAGGCTTTTTTGCGTGTTTTAGGCAAAAGTTCAAGTTTTGATTGACATGTCCAGCCATATCAAATTCTAATCATTTTAGGGAAGCATATTGCTATGTTCATATTCCTACCATCCAAGCTTTGTAGATTAAAAACACTAACAGAAAGTCGGGGAAAATTGGGGTTGAAGAATGAAAACGTAAAGCTAATTCTAATCATAACTCTTTCAAATAGTTCAAAGTAAAAGATTATATTACAGAATTGGGTCACTAATAAGTTCATCCAAGCTGCTCAAGCCAAAGACGGGCTCAATCAATGGTTTATATCATATCAATTTTTGAGAAACCAGTTTCAATCAAAGTGAAGCCGATGAAAACCACACTAAGTATCACCCGTCTCATTGCATTGCATTCATTACTTAGGCTCCGTCCTGATGTTGCTTGTTTCTAAAAGCAAAAGGAACAAGGCAATGAAGGCATGATGAGTTATGTGTCACAGTGCATGACACTAACATTAGCTTAGCTTAACTTAGCATATTTACACTAATTAACAGAAAAAAAAAAAAAAAAATTTACCAAAATATAGTTAACAAGAAAAAGAAAGTAATAATAGACACACACAAAAAAAAAAAAAAGTCCAAATCTGAGAGTGAGAGAGAAAAAAACCTGGTTAAAGCTGAATTGGGTTGCAGTGGAGTGAGACCCAAACTGAGCAATTTGATGGTTGAAATGGCTTTGATAAAATAAAAAAAAAAATTAAAAGAAAATAAAAAGAATGAAATGAAGGGAGCTTTGTTGTGTATCTGGGAAAGAGAAGCAAAGACTCGAAGCGCTGACTGACAGGGGAAAGAGAGAGAGATTAAAAAATAAATAAAGACTTTGAAAAGTCTCTGTAGCGTAGGAGAAATTAATGAGAGAAGGAGAAAGGTTTTTGGTCTTTTAGTCTTTGGCTATGGAGCTGGAAAAAAACTATTGGCTGGCGCACCACATGCAGCAGTTGCTTGGAAAAATATTGCAAAAGCTTTTCCCTTCCCTTGTTTTTTCTTCCGACAACTCGGTACACCAACAATATTTACGCCTGTTCCTGGGCGGGCAACCCGCCCAGCCTAGTAAGTCCGATCCATATTGAATCAGGCTTAAATAGAAAATTTTGTGATTCGATTCGATCCGAATCACTGTTTAACTATTAAAATAATATTATTTTATTTAAATTTAATTATAAAAATATAAAAATATTAATAAAAAATAATTTTATCAGGGAGTTGGGTTGTGTTAGTGTATCTGGGAAAGAGAAGCAGAGACTCGAAGGGTTAAAGTACTTAAATAGTCTTTGTATTATAGTCAAAAGTGTATTTTAGTCCCTGTACTATAGAAATGAGTAATTTAATCTTTGTACGTTTAAAATTGGTGCAAAGAAGTAAAATTGATAACAGTGTTAATGAAAAATCGCCTAAATGCTGACATGGACATGTGAAACTAACAGAAAAGATTACTTGGAAAAAAAAATGATGACGTTTCAAATTTTTTTACTCAAGCGAAATTTAGAAAAATATAATTTTTTTTACCCAAATTTCTCCCTTACTTGTAAAAATATGTCATCATTTTTTTTTCGAAATCATCTATTCTGTCAGTTTTTAAATTCCACCTGAGCAAAAAAAATTGACACGTCATCTTTCTTTTTTTTCAAGTCATCTATTCTGTCAGTTTCACATGTCCATGTCAGCATTTAGACTGTTTTCCATTAACACTGTTATCAATTTTACTTATTTGCTCTAATTTCAAACGTATAAGGATTAAATTACTCACTTCTATAGTATAAGGACTAAAATGCACTTTTGAGTATAGTATAGGGACTACCTAGATACTTTGACCGACTCAAAGCGTTGGCTGACAGGGGAAAGAGAGAGAGAGAGAAAAAGAAAGACTTTGAAAAGTCGGTGTAGCGTGGGAGAAATGTTTTTTATCTTTTAGGATCCATTTGAATGAGTAGCGAAATTGAAATAAAAAACAGCGGTGGCGGTGAGATTAATTACTGTAGTAGTGAGATTAAAATCAATAGTGAGATATGTGTTTGGATATAAAAGCAACGGTGACGGTGAGATGAGAATGAAAATGAAAATGAAAATGAAAATGAAAATGACCATTAAAGATATTATATTAAAATATGTTTATAATTAAAATAATATATTTACACAAATTAAAATATAACAAAATAATATTTAATTTTTATTATCTTTTATATAATTTATGAAAATTTATCATATATTTAATAATAAATTTTTATTATGCATTTATTTATTTTTTATATAATTATATAATATTATATAATATTTTAAATAAATAAAAACTATTTTTTTTATAAAAAAAAAAAAGAAAAGGAACAAAAAATTAAAAAAAAAAAAAAAACCTCTGATTGGAGCAACTGGAGCCTTGCTCCCTGGAGGTGTGGCACGGACCGCACAGTGGAGTCTTCTCCATTGTGCCACAAACTATTATCCAAATAGGATAACAGTGCGATTAGACCCAAAAAAAAAAAATCCAATCGCACCTAACTGGTGTCACTGGGTATCCAAGTCTTTGGCTATGGAGTTGGAAAAAAGCTATTGGCTGGCCCATCACATACAGCAGTTGCTTGAAAAAATAGGGTAAATTTGAAAAACATAGTTTTTAGAATACAATAATTATTAAATGGTATAATGAGTAAGAATTATTTGAAAAATAGAAATGAAAAATATAAAATTATTAGGAAGAAAATTGTAAATACAAAACTATCCTTGATAAAAAAACGTTCTTTCTCTCTTTTCTTCTTATTTTTTAATTTACTTTTTTAATTAAAAATAAATTTTTCTAAAAATAAAATTTTTTAATTTTAAAACATAAATTTTTTATTTTTTTATTTACTTTTTTTAATTAAAAAATTTTAAAAATAATAAATAATACAAATAATATTTCTAAAATTAATTTTTTTTTATTTTTTAAAATTTTAGAAAAATAAATATTTAAATATTTAATATTTTATTTTTTAAATTTATTTTTAATTAAAATTTTTAAAAAATAATATTTCTTTGATGGAAAAAGAAAGGAAAATAAAGTTTTTTCATTAGGGACAATTTTGTCTTTACAATATCCTTCCTAACAATTTCTAACTCTTCATTTCTCTTTTTCAAATAACTTTTAACTATTAGACTATTTAATAATTATTTAATTATTGAGGACATATTTTTCATATTTACCTAGAAAAATATTGCAAAAGCTTTTCCCTTCCCTTGTTTTCACTTCGGACAACTCGGTACACCAACAATATTTACTACCTTATCCTCAGGTTCGATTCTATCTCTTGTTGTGTCAAAATATTTATTATTGGCTTAAATATAAAATTATCTCCTCTATTATATTTTTTCCTCATTTTGATACTTAAAAAAAAAAAATTTAGTCCTAATTTGGTATCTTTAGTATAATTTTTTATTCTAATCGGATCCAAATGAGGTGGGTACAAAATTATATTATAGGTACCCGATTAGGGTCAAAAAGATTGTAAATACCAAAATAAGAAAAGAGGTATAATACAGTGACAATTTTATATTTAAACCTTTATTATTTGATACCATATTCACAAATAATAAGAGTTCGATCAACGAATTTGTATCAAGATTATTTTATAGAAAATATTAATCTCTGCTTATTAGTATTGATTGATTAAAATGATATATATAAAAAATATATATAATCAAAGCATTATTTTTTTTTGAATTCAATAAAAAATATATAAATATACAAAAAAAATAATAATTAAATAATTCTTAACTGATATCTATAGACATTAATTAAGCGGATTCTTATTTTTTATTACTATTTTTAGTAAAATATTTTATATTTAATATACTATTTTTATTGAATTAAAAAATAAAGTAATACATTAATTATATTTTTTCTATAAATATCATTTTAACCAGTTTCATTAGACACTAATTAATATTTTCTAATAATTAATAAAAATACTAATATTCAATATTAATAAAAATGAAATTATTTTTATTTTTATGATCTCACTAGGATGTTTTCTCCGCTTCGCCAGGGATTTGTATTTTTTATATAATTTCAATTATATGAAATAGTAATTATTTATTTAAATATTTTTAAAATATTTTAAAATATATTTATATATTAGAATAATTATATTTTTAAGTATAAAAGTTAAATATTTTAAATTACATCTTCCTCAAAAATAAATTTTTTTATTACTAAATCAATTTTAAATAATAAAAAAAACCATAAACTTATAAGATTTAGCTTTTTTTTTTTTAAAAATCAAGTGACAAATTCATCAAAAAATAAAACTTAAGTTGATTTCATTTCTTCTGTTGTGGGAGTCCAAATAATGATTTATTATAAAAATAATAATAAAATATAAATATTTTTAATTAATTGGTTCATTTTTTTTATTTCTTTCAAAACCTTTTCTATCTTGATTATACATTTTTCAAGCAAAAATAATATATAATATCAAAATATCTTTGGTTTATTAGTTAATTATGTAATTCTTCAACAAAAAAAAAAATTGTAACAAATAGGGATGACAACGGATCGGATATCTACAAATTTTTAAATATCCGAATTCGAATTCGCTCAATTTATCCAAAATTTGAATCTGTTAATTATCCGCTTGATATCCGAATTCGTTAAATATCCAAATTTATTAAATCATTTTTTTAAAAATAAAAATATAAAATTAAACAATAACTTAATATGTAAATGGAGAGGAAGAAGGATTTGAATATCCGACACTATCCGAACCAAAATTAAAGCAGATTCGGATAACGGATATCCAAGGGTTTATATCCAAATCCGTTGTGAATAGTAAATTCAATCGGTAAATTATTCGAATCCATAAAAAAATGGATCGAATCACAAAAGCTAAAAAAAATTATTTCTTATTTATAATTATTTATTATAATAACGATAAATTATAAATATTATTAATTGATCAATCCATTTCATAATTTTCTTAGAACGTTGAAAAAAAAACAATATGTAAATGGAGCAGATAACGAATTCGAATATCCGACACCATCAGAACCAAAATTAAAGCGGATCCAGATAACGAAATCCAAAAGTTCATATCCGAATTACAAATTCGTTTCGAATCTGCTACGGATAGTAAATTCAATATTTGAATTCGTAAATTATTTAATCCGTAATATTTGAATTAATAACAAATGCTAAAAAAAATATTTCCTTATTAGTAATTATTTATTATAATAACTATAAATTATAAATACTTTTAAGTGATTAACTTATCTGTGGATTTTTGACCATGGTCTTAGTACAATACCCAGTTGGTATATGCCCTAGAGCCAATCGGTTTGGTCAGGCATAAACTACCAATAATGCAAACCCATCACTATATCTTAGTGATACAAGGTTTTCCTTCATATTAGTACAATGATAAGGAGTTATTAAGTACTAATCGGATGAAGCCCATGGAACATAATGGCCTTGCAAAGGAATTATTTATAATTGTGAGATCCTTATACATCAAAGCCATGTTCCTAAAACGGTTCCTGGTCATCGTATTGCCAAGATGGGGCATTGGCAATGCTCAAAGACTAATACATGTTAAGCCTTCTTACTTAGTAAGCAACTGATCTCACGTGTTAAAGTATAAGGAATACTTTAGGATAATATGTATGTGCTTGTCTGTTGAACAAGTTCACTGAACATGGCCCGCTATGGAAACTCCATTTGGTATTGTCACTCAAATGTCTATGGAAACGTTCTCACATGTCAGTCGTGTAAGTAGTCCTCTGACTTGTGATACCAGGTCATCTTGTATGTGAATTGTCATGCTTAGATTTCATCACGAACGGGTCCCAAAGAGTGATGCTTATGGTAGGCTGATTTTGGGTATGACATGAACCATACGAAGATGGATGAGTAATCCAGAGAGGATTCACCACTCCAAGTGACATCGGAGACATATCTCATCTTTTCTTGACTTAAATTAACTTGATAGAATCTTTGGCCAGAGTATGATGAATTTAGGAGAAATAGTTTCTCTAAGTTCACAAAATTAATCAATAGCAACAAGAACTAATAAGGATTGAACATGAGTAGACACTGGACCATGCTCATGGTCTTTTTGAGATATTTGGTAAAAGGATCGAATTACACTGATAGACTGAACACGAAAGGTTATGTCGAGACTAACTTGACTCTCCAGTATTTGGGTGGTCATGATGGCTTACTAGAGTTTGCTCATGATATATGAATGTAAACTAATTAGATTAATTTATATTCATTGCCAATATATTGGAAACCTAATGGGTCACACACAGAAAGGTGAATTGAGAGATTAAAATGGAAAGAGCTTAATTGATTAATTTGAGAATTTAATCAATAGGGACTTAATTAAATAGTTTAATTAAGTGGAATGACTTAAGAGCAAATACATAAGAGTTATGTTATAGCCCTTAGTCAAACCCTGCAGTCTTGCCGCCCCCTATATAAAGAAACATGATGTCGTCGATCTCCCTAAGGAGGCTAGCCGCATATTGTATGCTTGGTTTTTTGGTGTATTCTTCTTGATTTTTTTCTTCCTCCTTGCCTCTTCATGGATTGTTAAAAGAGAAAACGTTTCTCTCAAGAGAGCAAAAGGCTTAGAGTGAAGAAGAAAGAAGATCAAGATAATCTTTATGATTGGCGCACCAAACCCGGAGAAGGAAGAAAAATGTTTTCTTCTTCTTGATGCTTATGAATCATTCGACCATGGATGTATAGATGGAAAAAGGTTTCCTGAAACCTAAACCACTAGCATGGTTTTTGGCAGGACTCCATTCCTACCTTATGAAGGTTCTCTTGATCATCTTGTGTGGATCACCGTTAGAGGCCAAACACTTGTGTGGCTTGAAGTCTCGGATTGACTGCTTGATGTTCAAGATTGAGTAGGTTGTTTGTAAACACAAGATTACTAGATCTTTGAGTTAAGGTAATAATCTTAATCAGATGTATGCTTTATAATTACAAAATTGCACTAAAATTTTACAAGCATGATCCTGTAAGATTCGACTATCTCTTTGTTTATTATTCTGCTGCGTTCATGTTCTTCTTTAATTCGATTATTGTTTGAGCATGAAATCGAATCCCAACAGTGGTATCAGAGCCTAGCTTGTAAGTTTTCTTGTGATTTACATGTTTAATTCTTGGTAATATTCAATTGGATTGAATTGTGTGTCGTTTTAGCAAAGTTCCCTCAAGAAAAATGTTTTCTGCTTTGTTTCAATTCTAGACAGCTTCTGTTTGTAATCTGATCTTGGTGTTTTAAATTGTTTAAAACATGTTTAAAATTGATTTGATCAATGTTTAACCTTGCCATATAATTGAATCACATAAAGAAGTTAAAAGAAACAAGTTTGGATTTCTTTTGGATTGGTTTTGGTGCTTGAATTTTGAAGTACACAGTGCAAGATTTTTTCTGCACACCTGCTGTAAGTTACGGTTTTGACATGGTTAGAGGTGTCCAAAAAATATGAAATTTGAGGAGAAGTTCGTAACATGTCTATCTTGATGCTGTAATTTTTGCTGAATTTTTTGATTTTTTGTGATTGCCAAAACTGCCTCTCAAAGTTGTGCAAACAGTTTGCATGGTTGCTGGAATTTTCTGGGCAGCCTTGAGTTCTTGAATTTGATTCTTGAATTGTAGGTATAATTGGCTGAAAATCAAAAGATGAAGTGTGTGTGAATTGTTCACCACATTAGCCACCATAAGAGGCGACAGCTTGAGGCAAACGTTGCCCCAACAAGAGCTGCCGAATGCGGCAACGGTACTTGCTAAAAGTGAATGGCGACTGCACAAAAAAGTTGTATGTTAGGGTATCACCTTCTACTTTTGGAAATTCTGATTCTTTAGGAATTTGGACTTGTGGAAATTGTTTCCTAGTCAAGATTGGATTCCTACGAGTTAGAAGTGCACCTAAGCTATCCTTGTGGAAGTTGTTTCCTAGTTAGACAAGAACTCCTAAAAGTTGGGAGAGAATATAAAATTTTCCTTGTAGAGATTGTCTTCCTTGTCAAACTTGGACTTCCTAAGGTGTTAGGAAATCTAATTAAATTGTTTAATTGGATGGAAGATTTTAATTCAAAGAATCCTAATTGAATTAGGACTCAAGTAAATTGAATTAAAATTAAAATTGCTAGATAATTTGAGCCAAGTATATTTAAATGAGTTTAAATATTACTTTCCTTAAATGACACACAAGATTACTAAGTGACATTAAACATGTATGCATTTAATTTTATGCTTTACGACGTGAATATGAAAGCGTGAGGGTGATTATGGACTTAGACCTTAGACTTAGGTCATGGATGATTAAATTTTCTTTTTGGTATTTTTATAAATAGGGTCCGCGAACCTTGCCTTCTCTTTTTCATTTACGGGGTTTTAAGTTCTCTTCTCACCTAACTCCCCTCGAATGTAACTCGAGGTTTCTATCAAAGATATGTAAATTTTATATAGTTTTTGTAGATTTAGATTTAGGCTAAGATTAGAATTTATGTAATTCCCAAATGTAAGGAGACAAGGCGCCAAGAAAAAGGACCAAGGAGATCACCATCAAGACTTATGAAGACTATGTATGGTATCCTTAGGAATTTGACCAACTAGTTTCGCAATGGCTCAAGGAAACTAGAGTAATAAAGTCCATAATCATCCTAGTAGATTGCATGAGATAGATTTATTTTTGAATTTATATATGATATATATTTGAATAAATGCTATGCATGTCAATCAACAAAGAAAAGCAATGAGACCTAATTAATGAAATAAAGAAATCCCTCATTAAATTATATTGAGTCCATGTTATGCATGATAAGTTACCTTCCACCATCATAACAAGATACCCAGAGTTCTTCCAGTAGGAGGCTTGTTGAGTCACTCAAGGTCAAAATATGTTTGAGTTATAGAAGGTGGGTCTTACTCAACAAAATGTTATGTTATTCGGAATGCCTCAAACTTGATCGCATGACATTTAGAGGCAAGGTTAGGCGAAATGCATATGATGCATTTAGGCAAAGAGTTGTAATCTAACTGATCAAGGAGTTGCATAGATATGCAATTGGTAAACAAAGTTACCTACTCAATTAGTTTCAAAATGGCTTGTTGAGTCACTCAAGGTCATGGTGGGATGAAAAGGGTCCTTGCTCACTAAGAAGTTTAAAAGTTAAATTTCTCGAATAGTAGATGTAGACACCTAATTTTGTCCGGACCACTAAATCAGGTATTTTTCTTCCCAAAATGATGTTTCAGAATGCAGAAAAGCTCTTCTCATCTTGAATGTGGTACTCCGAAACTTAGTTTAAGAAAGCAAGCATGAAAAGTCAACTTGAAAAAAGTCAACCTCAAAAAAGTCAACTTCGAGAAGTCAACCATTGAAAAGTCAACCCTCATTCAAAATCAAGATTCAAAGTTTGATTGAACAATGGTGAAAGAATTTTGATAATCCGAGGTCTACAATGAAAGATATGGAGTTCGGAAGATGGGTTACGGAGATTTAGTGGAAAGGAAACCATACTTCGAAAAATTTAGGAAAAAGTGCATAAATGATCAAATTGGTCGAAATTGGAGGTTCCGAATGGAAGATAAGAAATGACTACGGGTAATGGAGAGGCCATTTGGAAGCAAAACTGAAGGAAAAGTCAATTTGGAAAAAAAATCGAGAATTAGGGTTTTTGGTGGATTTTGGCAAAATTGGGAAAAATTATTGAAATGACTCGATTTGGTAAAATTAAATTCCCTAATTGATGAGGAGTGAGTAAATAAAGATAGCCCAAGATTCAGTTTGAAGTATTTCCGAGAAAAGAGCTGGTTGGAGAAAAAACAAAAAAAGAAGGAAATTCCCGATATTGAAAAAGGAAAAATCAAATCGGAAGGGAATTTGATCATAAAATTGGGCATTTTCGGACCAACTCTAATTCAATATATAACAAAGGCCTGGAAAAAGAAAATCCGAAAATCATACTTGTTTTGAGTAAAACCGAGGCTTTAGAGGTTAAAGGGCAAATTTGGAAAATTCGAGAAAAATAGCAAATGAGCTCAGAAAATTACCAAAACTTCTAAATCTCAATCTTATTACATTTGGAAGAGATTGGTGAAGAAAAATCCAGAATCGAAGCTCGTTTGCAAAATGACAAATTTCAGGCCCATTAAGCTGAAATTCCAGAAAATAAATCCCGGAAAAATAGCAAATGAGCTCAAAAAATTATGAAAACTTACAAATCTCAATTTTAAATTATTTGGAAGAGATCAGAGAGGAAAAATCCAGAATCGGAGCTCGTTTGCAAAATGGCAAATTTCGGGCCCATTGAGTTGAAATTCCAGAAGATAAATCTCGAAATAATAGCAAATGAGCTCAAAAAATTATGAAAACTTCCAGATCTAAATTTTAAATTATTTGGAAGAGATTGGTGAAGAAAAATCCGGAATCAAAGCTTGTTTGAAAAATGGTGAAAGTTCGGGTGCACTAAAAGGCAATTTTGGAAGAAAAATCCGGGAAAAATAGCAAATGGGCTTGAAAAATTATGAAAACTTTCAAAACTCAATTTTATATTATTTAGGAAGTATTGGAAAAATAAAATCAAGATTTGGAGTCCGTTTGCAATTTAATCAAGTTTGGAGGCTAAAATGTAATTTTACCAAAGAAATCAAAGATGGCCTTTCTTGCATTTTAAAAAATAGAGAGTGGGCTGGAATATGAAAGGCCATTCGGCCAAGCCCATGTGGAGAATGATTTTTGCTGAGTTCTTGCATCCAAAGGCCAAAAGTGGATAGTAAGGTAGTTATTTTTTTTATCAAGCCTTTGTAATTGTGCCACCATGGTCCAATGCATGAAGAGGAAGGATGTCAACATGATGGCAACATATTTTTGAACAGCTGTATTAGTTAGGGGCTGATCACTTAATCTAAGGGTGATAATTTCACATTTTAAGCATCTTGGATTAGTGGCCTTTGGATCAAATTGGCTAGGAAAAAAATTACAACATCTTACACAAAATTGTGTCCATTCGGCTACCTTAAGGGGGGGTTTTCATTTTGGAAGCTCTTTTTTGGCTAATCACTATTCATTTTGGGAGCAAATAGCTAAGTTTTGAAAAGCAAAGAAAGTTTAGGAGAGAAGAAAGGCTTGAAAAATAGCTTTTGTAGGTAGCTTAAAGGCACCTAACTCTTGCATTTTCTTTCCTTTTCCATGCTTAACTTGCTGATTTTCTTTGAAATTTTGTGATTTTTTGTTGTATTTGGTTGTGAAATAAATATTTTAAAACTTTTTCCTAAAGCTCCTATCTTATGTTTTCTTGAAAAAAACAAAGAAAAAACAAATTTTTACCTATTTTTGGTGTTGGCTGAATGGTCTGTTTGTTGTGCTTGTGATGTGTTTGATTTATTTTCCATGCTGGTTTTGATATTCTAACTTGTTTTGATGTTCTAACTTTTTAAAATAATCAAGATATGGAGCTTGTTTTTTAACCTTCTTTATTATACTTACCTTTATTTTTGCTAATTTTATCATTTTATTTTCATGTCTCCTTAACTTTGTTTGCAATTTTTAATTTTTTGTTTTCACCATGTTAAGTTGTCCATGCTTTGTGGTTTTACCATACTATGTTTTTGTGTATTTGTCTAGCTACATCTTTGCATCATGTTTGTTTAGTCTAACATGTTTCATTTTAAGTCTTGCATATGCTATACCATGTTTTGTGTTATTGTCATGCTAGGATTTCACCATTTTGATATGTGATCATTCAGCCACCCCTTGTTATTTTGCCTTGTGTATGCATTTTCATATTGTTTAGTTGACATGCTTGCATTTCTATGGCATTATATTGTGTATTTGATTTACTATGCCATGTGTTTGTGTTATTGCCATGCATTTTCATGCTCATTATGTCTAGGTCACATTTGCATTGCCATGCATTTCATGCATATTAGGTCTAGGTTGCATTAATTGCCATGCACAAGTTCATGTTATGCATTAGGTCATTTTCTATGCCATGCATTTTCTATGTCATTTAGGCCTTAGATCATGCATTTCATGCATTTAACTTGCTGTTTGTTCATGCATTTCATATCATCCCACTTGATTTTTGACTTAAGCCAATCAATGGCTCAAAGCCAAGCTCACATGAGCATGCTTGTGGAATATTAAGAAGTTGTCAAGTTGGAATTTTTACCTTTGTGATTTTTTTTTCATTAGGCAATCCTTGTCCAAATTTTTAGAAATTTTTTATACTGTTTGTAGGTCCTTAGAGGAGTCTCCAATATTTTTATTATGATTTTTGAATGATTTTATCAAAGGTTTAAAAATGTTTTTTGGTTAAACAGTTTTTCACCCAGTGTTCTGACTTTCGTGATTTTTCTGGTAGGTCATCTTTAGCCTAAAAATTAAGCCAATTTTTCCCATATAGATCGAAATGTTCTAAGTCTGCCATAATTGTTTCAGATTTTTTTGAAATTTTAAAAATAGGTTAAAAAAATCACGTTTTAGAACTGGACAGAAAAGTCAGATTTGATTTCAAGAAAAAAACAATTTTTTGTTTTGGCTAAGGCATTAAGAGAGGGCTGATTTAGAACCTTAGCTACCGTCCTAGGTTGATTTCTAAGCCATTTTAATCCTAAAAATGATTTTATAAGCTCGGTTCAAGGGTGGTCAAGTCGGATTTTCAAAGTTAGGAAAATAGAGCCTTTTTAAAAGACAGCCTAATGCTATTTTCATCTAAGAATTCTCAAAATTGTTTTCAAACCAATCGCAAAGTATTTTTGATTTTATAAGATTTAATTTGATGTCTTTTCCTAAGGTAATCGAATATCTTTTTAGGTAATCGGATTTCCTTATTTAAAGGAAAAAAAATACACTTTCATGCATTGCATTTTCCATGTTCATGCATATTATATGATATATGATTTTTGCTATGAATATTTCTATGGTAATATTATTATTTTGATTTATATTTTATGGTGTTATATTGTTTGTTATATGATTGTGAATATTCTATGTTATCTTATGCTTTTTGCTTAGTCATTTATTTTTGTCACATCATTTAGGATTTACTATGTTCATGCATTGTTATTTTTATTTTCATGCATATTTCATGATAATATTATTTTATGTTTCATATCATTTCATGTCACTTAGATTATATTGCCATGTCATTTAGATTATATTATGTCATTTAGAATGACATGTCATTTAAAATATGCCAAGTCATTTATATTATATTAGGCCATTTAGAATATACCATGTCACTTAGTTTATACCATGTCATTTAGAATATATTATGTTACTTAGATTATATCATGTCATTTAAAATATACTATGTCACTTAGTTTATATCATGTCATTTAGGTTGTATTATATCATCTAGATTTTTCTATGTCATCATTATTATATCACACATGTTCATATTCATCTTTTTAAAATGTTTTAAAAAAGATAATGATTTTCAATAAAAATAAAGATATTCCCGAGTTAAAATAATTCATGAGTTCTCTGCCGGGTTTGCTGGGGAGGATATCATCAATTATCATTAATAAAGGAATATCTTTCTTTCAAAAAACGAGAATGATTCGGAAAGTTTTCCAAATAAATAAAAATTTCTATATTTTGTCGCGTTTGTCGGGGAACATAGGAAAATTTTGAATTAATAAATTCCGCATCATTTTCAATTAAAAATGGAATTATTTTCTTTAAATTGGAAATTATTTTGAAATGCCAAATCTAAAATCGACTTTTTATCGAGACTTGAGATAACACATGATTAATAAGGTACCGTTTCATACGGGCGTTGTGGGGGGTGCTAATCCTTTCTCGCACGTAACCGACTCCCGAACCCACTTCTTTGATTTTCTCTGGTTAAAAAACGCAGACTTTGAAATTGGTTTTAAAAATGCTTTAATTAATTTTAAAATGTTTTACAAAACCGGTTTTAATAGGTGGCCGATTACATCTAGCCAAAAAAGATTGGTGGTGACTTCATTTCTTTTTCGAGGTCGTTTTCAAGCCCTCATTTTATTTCAATAGGAATTAGGTCGTCTTTTCCTCTATTTTCCCCAATGTCACACTTAACGAATAAATGTCTCGCAATGAGACTTGTTATTTTTTAGGTTGCGATAATAGAGGAGGGTTACTATGCTAATAAAATAGTGAGAACAATCATTTAAACTCTAAAACCTAGTTTTAATGATTGCAATTTGCATAATAACTATTATATGCATTGGTTTATATGGGACATAAATCGTCATGGCAGGTTAACTAGTCACTTGATTGCATACTTGATGCAAAACTATAAAGCCGATTTATATTAATCAATTGCGCAATAAAGATTGTGATGGATATCAAATGAATGACTATGTCTTTAATGATCCATGAGGTACTTAGCAATGAGAAGTTCAACATCTCAAGAAATTGTTCCAATGAAAGATGTTAGAAAGTAGCCTATGAGGCATCATGTGCTAATGAATGCATCAACAAGTTTGAGAAACTTGGTTGATTTATGGATCATAATCTAAGTATATACATCTTTTTTCATTGTCTAAGAGCAATTTGTAAGTCGTGTTGTATTACAACATGAACCGATAGGTGTTGCTAAATGTGCTCACTAGACTGAAAAGATCATCCACTTTGTTACTTCCACCAAGGGAAGGTAACCGAAGAAACGTTCTTCAAAGTTAGGATGATGAGATGAAGAAAGAAATTGATATTGTTAAAGGGACATACCATCATTGTGGCAATGCAAGGCATTGGAGGCTTAAATGCAAGAAGCATATTCGATACTTGAAGGAAAGTGAAACTTGAGAAGTTTTACTTCATGGTTATTATGAGTTTGTTTTCACTGCCTTTAGTTATATGATACCTATAAAATTGGTTCAAAGATATGTATGACATATAGATGGAACTAATGACGAGGACAAGTGAAAAGGAATAAGACAAAGGAGGTGGCAACCTTAGTTGATCCTTGATCAAGCTTGCCAACCTATTCATGATGAATGTTTAGAAACATTATCATTTATATTTCGGTTATGCTAGCATTAGATGCTTGACCATTCATCCTAGAATGAATCGAAAGGTCATATGGAATTTGTTCCATATCATGGTCTTATTATGCTCATAAAAAAATTAGAAACTTGCATAGAAGAAAATAAAAAAGGTTGTTCAAGTCAAAAGTATAAGATTAAAGTACATAGATACTAATAGTTTCTTTGATTATGAATCAAAGAAAATATTATACAAACTTGACGATTAGATGAGCTTTGGCTCAAGGAATTTCATAATGAGATTATAAAACTAATTTAGTTAAGAGCATTCTTATTAAGATATGATCTAAATGGAGAATGGCTTGAAACTAAATTGATTGATTATCTAATAGAATTCATATTAGATGAATTGGATGGACATTACTATGTAATGACATAGTAAAGTCCATGATGCTCCAAATAGCAAAGATTGCCGAAACACTAACCTAGAAAGGATTTCGAATTGTATTTGTAAAACAAACATTCATATGGGATATGAGATGTTTGGTTTTATAATTACAAATGTGCATTCAAAAGAGTTTTGAATTCACATCCCATAGGAAAGTAAATGAGTTTACTTTGAATGTTTCTACACAAGTAGGAAACAGTGAGAGCATTATAACATTTAAAAGTTAAAGGTCATAAGTAGAAATCCGAAATTATGCATAGGATGCATAAAGGCACAAAGATTTAGTAGGATGCATTATGATGCATTACTCATACGTGATGAGTCTACTAAACATAATGATTAAGTAGGATGCATTGTGATGCATAACTCATAAGAGATGAGTCTACTTAATAGAACATTGTTAGACAATGGATTGAGATATCCAGTTTTGATAGTGACATTCAAGAGTTGAATTTATCAAAAAGGATGAGATATCTTTTGTGCACACCTAAGGGTTAGTGGGAGTAATGAAGATTACTCATTAAACAATGTATATCAGATGCATTGAAGATTGAAAGGTAAATCGACTAGTAATGCTAAGATCTAACAGATTTAGCAACAGATGATTGGATTAAATGTTAAATGAATTTAACACAGAGAAAATCCAACAAGTGACTTAATGCTATGATGTAAATAAATTTAGTCATTTGGAAATGTTCCAAATTAAAGAGGACTGAATTATTTAAATTCTAAGTTAGAATACAAACCTTTTGTTTAAGGTTACAAGAATGTATGTTTGGATCCATAGCTCACTGGTTAATTAAAAGATTCCTAGTTGTTAAAGTAACAACATAAGCCATATGGAATGGGGTTTCATTGTAATCTGGATAAGTATTGTGACTATGGTAATAGAGATTATCAAAAGTATATGACTGAAGCATATTCTCACAATAATGTAGTGAAGCTATGTCCAAGTAGAGAACAATTGCTAATCGAAAAAGTTCGGCATTGGATGCGTTAGCGATTGGCTTAGTGCAAGTGGGAGATTATTGGTATATGCCCTAGAGCCAATCGGTTTGGTCAGGCATAAACTACCAATAATGCAAACCATCACAATATCTTAGTGATACAACGTTTTCCTTCATGTTAGTACAATGATTAGGAGTTATTAAGTACTAATCGGATGAAGCCGATGGAACATAATGCCTTGCAAAGGAATTATTCATAATTGTGAGATCCTTATAAATCAAAGCCATGTTCCTAAAACAGTTCCTGGTCAACATATTGCCATGACGGGGCATTGGCAATGGTCAAAGACTAATACATGTTAAGCCTACTTACTTAGTAAGCAACTGATCTCACGTGTTGAAGTATAAGGGATACTTTAGGATAACATGTAGGTGTTTGTCTGTTGAACAAGTTCACTGGACATGGCCCGCTGTGAGAACTCCATTTGGTATTGTCACTCAAGTGTCTATGGAAACGTTCTCACGTGTCAATCGTGTAAGTAGTCCTCTGACTTGTGATACCAGGTCATCTTGTATGGGGAGTGTCATACTTTGATTCCACAAAGGAACGTGTCCCAAACAAGAGTGATGCTTATGGTAGGGTGGTTTTGGGTATGACATGAACAAGACGAAGATAGATGAGTGATCCAGAGAGGATTCACCACTCCAAGTGACATCGGAGACATATCTCATCTGTTCTTGGCTTAAGTTAACTTGATGGAATCTCTGGCCAGAGTATGATGAATTTAGGAGAAATAGTTTCTCTAAATTCACAAAGTTAACCAAAAGTTGCAAGAACTAATATGGATTGAACATGAGTAGGCATTTCACCATGCTCATGGTCTTTCCAAGATATATGGTGAAAAGACCGAATTACATTGATAGACTGAACACGAAAGGTTATGTCGAGACTAACTTGACTCTCCAGTATTTGGGTGGTCATGATGGCTTGCTAGAATCCGCTCATGATCTATGAATTTAAATTAATTAGATTTATTTATATTCACTACCAACATATTGGAAGCCTAATGGGCCACTCACAGAAAGTGAATTAAGAGATTAAAATGGAAAGAGCCTAATTGATTAATTTGAGAATTTAATCAATAGAGACTTAATTAAATAGTTTAATTACGTGGAAGGACTTAAGAGCAAATACATAAGAGTTATGTTATAGCCCTTAGTCAAACCCTGGAGTCTTGCCGCCCCCTATATAAAGAAACATGATGTCGCCGATCTCCTTAAGGGGGCTAGCCGCATATTGTATGCTTGGCTTTTTGGTGTATTCTTCTTGATTTGTTTCTTCCTCCTTGCCTCTTCATGGATTGCTAAGAGAGAAAACGTTTCTCTCAAGAGAGCAAAAGGTTTAGAGTGAAGAAGAAAGAAGATCAAGATAATCCTTGTGATTGGCACACCAAACCTGGATGAGGAAAAAAAATGCTTTCTTCTTCTTGATGCTTATGAAGCATTCGACCATGGATGTTTAGATGGGGAGAGGTTTCTTGAAACCTAAACCACTAGCATGGTTTTTGACAGGACTCCATTCCTACCTTATGAAAGTTCACTTGATCATCTTGTGTGTATCACCGTTAGAGGCCAGACACTTCTGTTGCTTGAAGTCTCGGATTGACTGCTTGATGTTCGAGATTAAGTGGATTGTTTGTAAACTCAAGATTACTAGATCTTTGAGTTAAGGTATGAAGCTTAATCAGATGTATGCTTTATAATTACAAGATCACACTAAAATTTTACAAGCATGATCCTATAAGATTCGACTATCTCTTTGTTTATTATTACGTTGCGTTCATGTTCTTCTTTAATTCGATTATTGTTTTAGCATGAGGTCGAATCCCAACATACACATCTCATGGGACTTTTTTATGTAATAGATATAGATTTTTTTTATTAATAATTATTTATTATAATAGCTATCTTCGACGCATATCTCTTGGACCACCAACAAAAGATGCCGAAAGTTCTATTCTTTTGCCAACCTGACTTCGTTTTGTTTCACCAGCATTCGCACGATCAACTATTCCTTAATAAAATTATACTCTACATTTGGATTGTTCCAGTCGATAAAAGTCAAATCCTGTCGTTTACAATTTTATCTATATGTCTGTTGAAAATTACTGCATTAACCTTCCACCATGAATATGAATAAATTTTCGTCTCTTATTTGGAAGATAAAGCAGTAAAATTCTCGACATTAAATATTTTTAGCCTTCTGTTGTCTGACGACTATAAGATTAATAATAAAAACAATTATTTATTATAATACATATTGGACATTAATTAACAATATATTTTAATTTATAGAAAAAAAGGTAATACTATAATTGTCTGTTTATAAAATAAAATTGTTTATCTTGTTCTCCTGCAAGTATGCTATCAATCGACTGGAAGTTTTGTTGTTTATTTTGATTGGTTACATCTTCTTTCTGGATATTTTGATGCCATCCCATTTGTCCTTTTGAAAAAAAATAAAGGGTATTATAACGAATCATAGCAACCATAGTAATGTTTAATTCTATGCTTGCTTACAGAATGTACATGAACCATAATTTCTTTTTTTTACTTAACATGTGAATCATCACCTTCTATCCAAACAACTACAATTTGATCTGTGGATGGTGAATTAAAGAGTCATTGATCTAGTCTAACACTTGAAGTTATATGAATCTAAAAATTATCAAAAGTTGAAAATCTTTCAATTTGCGAAGGGATTGAGCATATGAATTTTCTTCAAGAATGTTCATAAGCTTTTTATAATATCCTCATTCATATATACATTTCACATTGCTTTTAATTTATTTTGGAGTTCATTGTCAATGTCATAGAAATATAGCTGAAAAAGGATGGAACGCCATTTGCAAGTAAGAGAGAAGGAAGATCATGATGAATTTGAACTTGAGCTCGAAATGATGTAAAAGAGAATAAACTATTATATGCTCGAATATTTCTTCGAAAATCTTTAGTTTCATTGGTTTGCGCGGTGAATAAATTTAGTAATTCTTGCATAACATCTATTGCAGATAATTTGATTTTTCCATTGCCATAACAGAACGTTAGTGGCTCAAAATCAAATTTCTTTGCTCCACAATAAAAACATGATAGGACATTTTTATCTCATGTAAAGGGAATCATGTTGGTGCATAATTTAATTCTCCTACCAAATAACATAAATTTTTTTAGTTAAATAGGAATATATAAAATTTTAGTATTACAAACATAATAAAATACATGTACCATTAATCTCAAATGGATGAAATTGAGCTCTAAGCAACCAATCTACATGTTTTCTGGTATTAGTATTGCAACTACCAGTTGAATTATTTGTCAATGACTCATATGTCCTTTTTTTGGGATATATATATATATTGGTCTTGTCTGCCGACATCTATTTCAAAATCGAATAGTAAGTTGTATATAGTAATTTGTAAATAATATAAATTAGTATAAAATGATAATTGGTGTATATATAATGCATTATATTAAAAAATTATAGCGGGTTAACCAACAAACATACACGAAGAGAGAGAAATGTATTTTGATCTCCATAACATTGAGTTTAAAAAAATTATAAACAAACTTTAAAAAATAATAAACGATAACAAGCTAACGAGCAAACAGAAAAGGACGGACACCTTAAATATTTCTAATTATAATTTTTTATAAATATCATATTAATAGTTGCTAATAAACCATTCGAAGAAAAAAAAAAGTTAGAGGATTTGACTATTTACCGATTAGTAGAATTGAAGGCCCTACGACCCGCTTCAATTTCCAAACTAAGTGGTTGATTTGTCACAGTCTTCTTCAAAAAATTCTCATCATTTTCAGGGATATTATCGAGTACTTATGCTTTGTTTGTTGCGCAGAAATTGACTTACAGAAAATGATTTTTGGATTTTTTGCTATTTGTTTGATAAAAAATATTTGTTCAATGAAAAATGATTTACTCGTCAACGAAAAATAAGCCAAAAACTTGAAAATTATTTTCAAGTCTTCAAAAGTGGAATACAGTTTTCGAAAAAGTTATATTTATGGACTAGACTACTTGTTAAGGCTCATGAGTAGTTTGACTGAAGTTGGCTCTTGGATATGATTATTTAGGCGTGCATTTACTTTGACTCGATCAAAAATATTATTATATTAAAATTGTTATATATATTTATTATTAAAATACCAATGTAAAAATATGTGTTATTAAATAGTAAAAATACTATATATTTCATTATTAAAAAAATAATTAAAATATTAAATATGTAAAATATTCACAATATTAAAATAGTAATATTGTTATATTAAATATTATATATTACAAAAATATTACAAAAATTATTTATCGTTAAAATAGTAATATTGTTGGTATATGCCTTAGAATCAATCGGTTTGGTCAGGCATAAACTACCAATAATGCAAACCCATCATTATATCTTAGTGATACAATGTTTTCCTTCATGTTAGTACAATGATAAGGAGTTATTAAGTATTAATCGAATGAAGCCCATGGAACATAATGGCCTTGCAAAGAAATTATATATAATTGTGAGATCCTTATGCATCAAAGCCATGTTCCTGAAACGGTTCCTGGTTATCGTATTACCAAGACGAGGCATTGGCAATGGTCAAAGACTAGTACATGTTAAGCCTATTTACTTGGTAAACAACTGATCTCACGTGTTGAAGTATAAGGGATACTTTAGGATAACATGTAAGTGCTTGTCTGTTGAACAAGTTCACTAAACATGACCCGCTGTAAGAACTTTATTTGGTATTGTCACTCAATTGTCTATGGAAACGTTCTGTCAGTTGTGTAAGTAGTCATCTGACTTGTGATACCAGGTCATCTTGTATAGTGAGTGTCACACTTTGATTCCATCACGAACGGGTCCCAAACAAGAGTGATGCTTATGGTATGGTGGTTTTGGATATGACGTGAACCATACGAAGATGGATGAGTGCTCCATAGAGGATTCACCACTCCAAATGACATCGGAGATATATCTCATATGTTCTTGTCTTAAGTTAACTTGATGGAATCTCTGGTAGTATGATGAATTTAGGAGAAATAGTTTCTCTAAGTTCACGAAGTTAACCAATAGCTACAAGAACTAATATGGATTGAACATGAGTAGACATTGCACCATGCTCATGGTCTTTCCAAGATATATGGTGAAAAGACCGAATTACATTGATAGACTGAACACGAAAGGTTATGTCGAGACTAACTTGACTCTCCAGTATTTGGGTGGTCATGATGGCTTGCTAGAATCCGCTCATGATCTATGAATGTAAATTAATTAGATTTATTTATATTCATTGCCAACATATTGGAAGCCTAATGGGCCACTCACAGAAAGTGAATTAAGAGATTAAAATGGAAAGAGCCTAATTGATTAATTTGAGAATTTAATCAATAGAGACTTAATTAAATAGTTTAATTAAGTGAAAAGACTTAAGAGCAAATACATAAGAGTTATGTTATAGCCCTTAGTCAAACCTTGGAGTCTTGCCGCCCCCTATATAAAGAAACATGATGTCGCCGATCTCTCTAAGGGGAGTAGCCGCATATTGTATGCTTGGCTTTTTGGTGTATTCTTCTTGATTTCTTTCTTCCTCCTTGCCTCTTCATGGATTGCTAAGAGAGAAAACTTTTCTCTCAAGAGAGCAAAAGGTTTAGAGTGAAGAAGAAAGAAGATCAAGATAATCCTTGTGATTGGCGCACCAAACCTGGATGAGGAAGAAAAACGTTTTCTTCTTCTTGATGCTTTTGAAGCATTCGACCATGGATGTTTAGATGGGGAGAGGTTTCTTGAAACCTAAACCACTAGCATGGTTTTTGACAGGACTCCATTCCTACCTTGTGAAGGTTTTCTTGATTATCTTGTGTGGATTACCGTTAGAGGCCAGACACTTGTGTGGCTTGAAGTCTCATATTGACTACTTGGTGTTCAAGATTGAGTGGCTGTTTGTAAACTCAAGATTATTAGATCTTTGAGTTAAGGTATGAATCTTAATCAGATGTATACTTTATAATTACAAGATTGCATTAAAATTTTACAAGCATGATCCTGTTAGATTCGGCTATCTCTTTATTTATTATTCCGCTGCGTTCATGTTCTTCTTTAATTCGATTATGTTTTAGCATGAGGTCGAATCCCAACAAATATAATACTATTTATTATTAAAATATTAAAAATATTTGTTATTAAGTAATATTCAAAATAGTGATATTTGTATTAAAATATAAAAAGACATTTTATATATTTTTTAATGATTTAATAACAAATATAAAATATTGCAATTTTAATAATTATAAATATTTTAAATATAAATACTACTTTAAATATTTTAAAATATTAATATAAATCTATATAATTATATATTAAAAGTGCCCTTGATGGATATTGTAGCAAGCTCAGACAGCGACAATTGTCTTTTTTTTTTTCCTTTAGCGTTTTAAAAAAAATTACAAAATGAATTAATCAATTAAAAATATTTATAATTTATAGTCATTATAATAAATAATTATTTATAAGGAAATAATTTTTTTTAGCTTCTGTTTGATTCATTTTTTTCAGATTCGAAAATTAAGAATTTGAATAATTTACGGATTCAGATATTAATTTACTATCTGCAACGGATTCAGAGCGGATTTAGATATGATCCCTTGGATATCCGTTATTTGAATCCCGCTTTAATTTTAGTTCGGATAGTGTCAGATATTTGAATTCATTATCCGTTCCATTTACATATTTACAGTGACAATTGTTTATTTTCACTATTTTGGAAAATTTACAAAATGAGTTAATTAATTAAAAATATTTATAATTTAATCATTATAATAAATAATTGTTAATAAGGAAATAATTTTTTTATTTTTGTGTTTCGATCCTTTTTTTTTTCGAATTCAGATATTACGAGTTCTAATAATTTAGGGATTCCGATATTAAATTTATTATTTACAACAGATTCGAATATGAACCTTTGGATATCCGTGATTCGAATCCGTTTTAATTTTAGTTCGGATAGTGTCGAAAATCCGTATCCATTTTTCGCTCCATTTACATAATTAGTTCTTATTTAATTTTATATTTTTAATTTTTTTAAAAATGATTTAATAAATGCAGATATTTAGCGGATTCGAATATCCGATGGATATTGCTCTTTAAATCGGATACAGATTCGAATAGTAAACGGATAGTAAACAGATTCAGATTTTTGATAAATTAAGCAGATTCAAATTCAGATATTTAAAAAATTATTGATATCCCATCCGATATCATCCCTATTTGTGACCAATTTTTTTTGGAAGAATTATAAAATTAACTAATAAATCAAAATATTGGAAGAATTACAAAATGAACCAATTAACTAAAAATATTTATTATCTACCATTATTACAATAAGTAATTATTAAAAGGAAATAGAAAAAAATTATGTGAAAATAAGATTTTATAATTATTTTTTATCTTTTGAGAAGAAAAAAATACCAGGAAGAATAATTGATCGATTTGGACTTCGACAATCGAAGAAAGTGAAATCTTATTGGTAAAAGAATTAACTTAAATTTTATTTTTTGATGAATTTGTCACTTGATTTTAAAAATAGTTAAATTTTATAGTTAAATTTTTTTTGTTTAAAATTTATTTAGTTATACTTTTTATTTGTAAGAAAAATGTAATTTGAAATATTATTTTTTAATATAATATATAAATATATTTAAATATTTAAATAAATAAATATAATTTAATATATTTGAAATTATATAAAAAAATTCAAATCCCTAAGGAAATGGTAGAAACATTCTTAAATATTAGAAAAAGATAGCAATATCATCCCTCATATTATCTTTAAAATGTGCATCTTTGAATATGCTGTAAATATTATATCTCTTTTATACTATGTAGATGAATATAAATTATATCTTCCTTAAGTTTTAACTAGTATAAAAAACATATAAATGAGTATAAATTATATCTTCATTTTAAATTTTTTTTAAATAGTATAATAAATATAACCTTTGTAGGCAAATCGAGGGCTTCAATCAAGTAATGTTTTAATAATTTATAATATTATTTTAAATATTTTAATATTAATACATATTTTTTATATTTTAATAATAAAATTATTATTAAAATATTTTAATAATAAAAATATTATTAAAATATTTTAATAATTAATTTCAATATTATTATTTAAAAAAGAACAAAATTTTTAGAAACAGTCAAGCAACAAGAAAAAATATATTTTTTGATTGAAATAAATGTTGCATGATTGAGGTTTTTTTATTCTAATATAGCTTTTTTTTTTTTTTTTTTTTTTTTTTTAATTCTCAAATGATCGATACTTGTTTTTAATTATCGAAATCCATTTTTTTAAACCTATTGAAAAATCGCCATGGTCCATGATAATTTTTCAACAGGTTTATAATTTTTTTTTTGAAATACAAAGTTAGGTGGCGACTTCCCAACTTATTTTTTAAAATATTAAATGAAAATTATATAATTTATAATTTTAAAAAATATTAATTTACAAAAAATTTAAAAATTATATTCGTAATGTCAATCGGATTCTTTCAACTTGTATTCGTAATAAATGGACTTTCGGGAGAAAGGTCAGCCAAAGCGTTGTGGATTATGCAGGAATGAAAGTCATAGCTAAACCTATCCATGGGTCGGGTAGCTCGCCTGACCCGGTAAGCCCGGATCGAATTGGATCGGGCTGGGACAAGTGTTTTTGTAATTAGGGCCGACTCGGCCTAGTTCGAATTACTATTTATTAAATAAAAATATTTTTCATTTAACTTTAATTATAAAATATATAAAAATATATTTTTAATATTTATATATATTTATATAAAAATGTATATAATTTTTAAAATTTTTGTAAATTGTTATTATTTTTATTTTTATTTAAAATTTACAATTTATTAATTTTTAATTTTTTAAAATTATAAATTATATAATTTTTATTTTCGGGCTTGGGCAAAGAAATAAAAAATTTTTGGGCCTCGGCCCCGCTCATGGACACCTCTAGTCATAGCCGTCGAAAATGTTCTTATCAATCTGGTACATTGGGACACATCTGGGCTTACCAGACCGGGCGGGCTACTCGACCTGTTGATAGGTCTAACTATGACCTTCATTCCTGCATAATCCACAACGCTTTGGTTGATATTTCTCCCTAAAATCCATTTATTACAAATACAAGTTGAAAGAATCCGATTGACATTACGAATATAATTTTTTAAATTTTTGTAAATTGTTATTTTATTAATTTTGCATTTAAATTTTATTAAATTTTTATTTTTTAAAATTATAAATTATATAAATTATATTTAAAATGTATTATTTAATATTTTTAAAAAATAAAAAATTTTAACTTTGTATTTTGAAATTGATCATGGCGATTTTTCTTGATTAATTTCAAAAAAAATTGATAAACCTATTAAAAAATCATCATGATCCAACAAATTTAAAAAAACGAATTTCGATAATTAAAATAAAAATGTCGATAATTTAAAAATTAAAAATAAAATTATATTATGATAAAAAAAAACATGATTGAAGCCTGACAGTTTGGACTTTGGAGTCCTCTTTCCCCAAATAAATACGTTGGCGGCCGGCAGGAGATTTTGGATTTAGTTATGGTAATAGTAGATTATTAATACGGTTCGTCGTATTAAGGATTTAAATAATAATTATAATACAATATTATAATAATTATTTTGCAATTTTAATTATTATGGTCACCAATATTTATTATTTATATCATATATTATATATATATATATAATGAGAGTGATCGAATTTGTATCATGAGTTAAGTGATGTTAATTTAGTTAATAAATTAATAAAAAAATTCAAATAAATTTGTTATAAATATAAAATTAAAAATATATATGTCTTTTAATATCATACAATTAATCATTCATGTAAATTTAGTAATGAAAAATGTAATTTTTTAATTTCTCATTAAATCATTATGTTTTGTTTTACTATATTACTTTTTATTTTAAAAAATAAATTTTACATACATTTACGTGTGTCATAAAATTTAATATCGTAATTAATCATAATATTATAGCGACAAATGCTAGCGTCGTTGCTGCAATTTAAGTGGATGTGTATATCATAGCAAAAAGAAATTAGTAAGAAAATGAAAAGCGATGTTGTGGTCAGCTAAACTAACTGCAATCCCATCGCCCCTGCCTGCTTTCAACCATTCTATTACAGTCTTTGGAAAATCCAAACCCATACGCAGAGTCTATTGCTCTCAGTCTCACGCAATGGAAACGAACGACGAAAGCCCCAAAGCCAAGGCCTTAAGCTTTGATTTCCTCAGCAAGAAGCCGTACTCTCCTCCTTCTTGGGCCTCCCATCTCAGACCCATTCCTTCCCATGTCTTCTCTCTCGGTCATGTAAGTATGTTTCATTAATTTTCATTTCCTCAGCAAAACACCCAAATCTTATTTCTTGTTTTTCAGCTTCCTACTCCAATTCACAAGTGGAATCTCCCTAATTTGCCCCAAAACACGGAAGTTTGGTTGAAGGTAATTTTTGATTTTTTTTTTTTATATAAATATTTGCTGTTTGGTACTTACGATTTTAATACATGAAGCGTGACGATCTTTCTGGCATGCAACTGAGCGGTAACAAAGTCAGGAAATTGGAGTTCTTAATGGCGGAAGCAGTGGCACAGGGAGCTGATTGCATCATTACAGTTGGCGGCATCCAAAGCAACCACTGCCGCGCTACCGCCGTCGCTGCTAAGTATTTGAATCTAGACTCTTATCTTATACTCCGCACCTCCAAGGTTCTACCATTTCGTTTCTTTTGCCTTTCTAATATTTTTTAATTTATTTATTTTCTCCGCCAAAATCTGTTCTTTTGCTTAACCAGTTGGCTGTTGCAGCTTCTTGTTGATAAAGATCCCGGATTGACAGGCAATCTGCTGGTGGAGCGTTTTGTGGGAGCTCATATTCAACTTATTTCAAAAGAAGAATATGCAAAAATAGGGAGTGTTGTTAGTTTCTGACTTTTTCTTTGCCACTTTTGCTATTCTTACTATACTTATTGTAATACTCCACAAATTAATAATTACTAAAGACTGCTGCTAATGTGCATTTGGATTTTGAGGAACAGAAAGGCTATTGTCCTTGTAAAGGAAGAAATCTACTAATTGTTTTTGCAAATGCATTAAGATTTTCATTTGTTGCAGAGTGGGGCATACTTTGTCTATTACGATATGACTCTTTGCTTATTTTCATAGATAATGGTTTTATTGTGAGTACTATTATTATTTTAATAGTGTTGCTAACATCCTAAGGCTTGCCATGATATTGTGCTAATACTTTGTAAGTTGTATTATGGAGCTAATTGGGTTTACTTGTTATCAAAATGATATATACACTCTGTTTAGTAACGGATTGGTTAATGTGATGTTGATGTTCTTTTCAATTTATACTTTGTTAGATACTTTGACCTTTGACATGGATTTTGAGTTGAGCTAGCAGATTTGATTTTGGGGTTGCCTTTATTAGATGGCTTAAATAAGAGCTTGTTAATGATTTCTTGAGAATTTTTCTGAGCTACATGTCACCAAAGACGCTGCTTCTAGATTGTAGGATCCATTGTCTTTGTCATTGAATTGATAATTCTTATGTGCTAATGCATTATGCGGTATACTAATTCTGCTTACATGAAACTTTTGGTATCAGGCCCTTGCTAATATTTTGAAAGAACAGTTGCTAAAGGAAGGCCGGAGGCCTTATGTTATTCCTGTTGGTGGATCAAACTCCTTGGGAACCTGGTGAGCTTCTGTCATAGTTTCTTCTCTTTTTCTGTCCCATGTCATCTACAGTTGAACTTTTTGCCTTGAAAACTATATAAAATGCTTAATATAAAATATCACTATCTGTTCCTTTACAAACTAATTTTTCTTTAGCCCCTATTTTGAGGTCCAGTAAATTTTATGCTGATAAGTGCAGAACGCGAGAGAAAATTCACCATCACCCTACAGTGTCTTTAGTTAGGCTGCAAATCTAATAAAACAACATCAAAAAGTCTTTTCCCACTACATATAGCAGCGTACATAGATTGTATGAAATCATAGTACCCTTTTAGGAAATATCCGAAGTATGGTCCTTTTTATTATATTCCACCTTTGTTTCACTCTTCTTAACTTTGGCTTCCTCTATATTGAATCACATTTTCTTGCAAAAGTGTTGGTAGATTGATGTTCTACAATTTGAGGAAGATGCCTACAGGGTTTGTGGTGGGTTAGGGCTAGAAATTAGGGAATTTAGGAATTAATTTGGGTTTATGGATAAGGTACGGAATTATTAAGGGTTGTGAGATTTAAATCTAGAAAGAGGGTTGGAATCAAAAGGAAAATGTAATTGGAATATTTTAACAAAAGCAGAATATAAGAAAGGTTTTTTTGGTGAATAGTATTTTCAGGATTCTTTTTATTTGAATATATTTTGAGGTCTTCAAAGAGATATAAATAGGCAAATGGTAACTTGTTTTATGTGGACTATGTTCCCTAAAATCATTTAACTTAGGAGCATGATTTTATAAATATACACTAAAAACCACATGAAATCCCTAATATTTTAAATTAATTTAAGATAGCACTGAATGGACCATAGCTAAGGTTCATTCGTTGCAAAACAAAAAAATTTAGTATATGCATGAGCATTGAAAATTGAATTAAATTTGTACGATGCCCGCATGTTGCTGTAATTGCATTTTTTTCTTCATTGAAATGGATAAAATTTCTCTCCAAATGTTTGAAAATGCCTGTATTTCTTTATGCGTTCTAATATGGGTTAATTTCAAGCAATCAAAATTTACCAATAGCTAATGTGTAATTGGGAAATAAAATGGTAATCAATGTCAAAAGTGATAATTAATAAATCATATATCATTTAACATTTGAAATTATTAAAAATAATTGTAATTTAAATTAAAAATAGAAATGGATTTGAAAATTTATTTTAATCATTATATCACTATCGAACGTTAATTACACATTAATTATACAATTGATTGATTAACTATTAGTTCTATTTCCTTGATTACTTACACTAATATTTATTTATCCCTTTATTCTATTTTCTTTTAATCAATGATATCAAAACCTTTATTTTTTTTTAATATTATTTTTCTACTATCTTTTATGGGATCCTTTCATATTACTCATTACTTTGATGTTGGACCTCATCTCATCCGCTCTCTCCTTCATGCCTCGCCCCTCTCTCCTCCCACAGTTTCATCCAACTCTCTCTCTCTCTCTCTCTCTCTCTCTCTAACACACACACGCGCACACTCTTCTCAACACCCTCAAAAAAATTCCAAAATAGATTGATGCAAAATGACTGTTAGGTCCAAAACGTTGCTCGTGAAATGACCAAAATAACCTTAGCAAATTAAAAAAGCTAAAATACTAAAAAACCCATGTACTTTCCTAGATTTCCTAGATAAGTTCCTATCTTTCTATTATACCCAATCAAACCCTTAAACTACTTTTTGTTGTTGTTGTTTCTTTAAGCCCTTAAAGTATAATTTTTGTTTAATTAAGCCTTTGAAGTTCTATTTTAGTTTTAGTATACCTCTATTTTTCTAACGGATTTTAGTGCCTTTCGTGCTAAATAAGGGCTTAATTAAAAAAAAAATGTTAAGGGCTCAATTAGGTACAATAGAAGGAAAATGGCTTATTTGAAAATTTGAGAAAGTATAAGGGCCTTTTTTTAGTGTTTTAGCCATTAAAAGACTTGTTTGTCTGAGCAAAGCCAAGGGTTTGGTAAGCTATGTTACTCGGACTCGGGTGTGAGTGTTGGACATGGGTATGTGTCCAACATGGGTATATTTGATTTATTCTTAGTTTTCCATGTATTTGGAGGGTCTTTGGGGGATCATATCCCCATACCCATGTCCGAATATGTGTCGGATACGGGTACTTCAAGAAAAATGAAAGTCGGAGCAATATAGTTGGTAAAGATCTTGGCCCCCCTTGGCTTTTGAAATGTTTATATAACTTGGACCCCTTCACGTGATCATGGTAAGTTTGACACAAAAATTGCAAATTTAATTTTCTTTCACTCTTTTATGGTTGCTTATTACACTGGTTTTTTAAATGCTTAAATTACGGATTTACTTCTGATTTAATGAATTTTTTTTATACTAATTGTGTTCCAATCAATTTCTTTCTATGATAATAAAAGGTGCTACAATTAAAGAAAATTTAGTTGCCATATTTTGCACACACAATAGGAATCTTTTTTCTTTAGTTTTCCATGTTCTCCTCAAGTATTCAGATCAGAAAACAGCTACAAACCCTAACCTCCTATTAGTCCTACATCACAAATGATGGAAAATTTTCAATTGACAACAAAGAAACAACAAGCACTTCAAAATCCATTGAGGCTTTTGAATAGAGAGACGTGGCACATCCAAGGTTAGGTGTCCTTTTTTGTTATATATTTTTTGGCCATATTGTGATATAGGCAACAGTTAAGGGATGATAACTGTTTCTTTGGTCTTGAAGTTGTTTTCTCTAATACCATGGTACATATAAATAAATTGGACCATTCAAAGAACTAATGACCCTTTATTCAAGGAGTTAACTATAGGCCTTAATAAGTTCGATGTTTTATTTTTCAAGGAGATTGTACTATAAGCTCCTTGATCTTCTTTTTCTCCTTGTCAATGGGTGCTAAGCTTTTAAAGTCTCATTCCTTTTCTAAATCCAATACAAACAGATAACTATTTTTGCTATCTTTAGGGGCTATATTGAGGCAATGAGGGAAATTGAGGAGCAACTTCAGATAAGAAGCAACAGAGTAAAATTTGATGATATTGTTGTAGCATGTGGCAGGTTCTATTCTACTCAAATATTATATTTTTGCACCAAATACTGCACTTATCTTTCTCTGTCAATGAATGGCTTTTTGGTTTTGATCTTTGACAATACCCAGCATTACAAGAACTAAATAAAGCCTTTTCGTCTATAAAAAGCCTTTTCTAGGTGAAAATGTTATAGTATAAAACTTTGATGCCCCATTAGCTTTGATTTTAGCTAATTTATGTTTATGGTTATCGTGAATCCGATATCTGAGTATTATATAATGTACTAAAACAATGAGACCCTACTTAAAGCTATTGTCAATTATGTTTTATACTAGAATTAAAGAAAGTACAACATTATCCATGTGTCGGGTTTTGTTGAAGATAAAGTGGCCTAGTCTTTAATCTGGTTTAGGGTTATTGTTCCACACAAAGTGAGGTTTCACTTACTAGATGCAAGCAAAATCGAGATTGGTGGCTTCAACTTCATTGCAAAGTTCTGACATGCAAAGACTAATTCAAAGGGATTGAAGAGAAAGAAGTAAATATTTTCAATTTAATGGTGATAGAAAGGAAGGAATTTTAAGATTTCTTAAGATGAATTTTTGTTTCATTTATAGATTATGATTCTTGGTTTATTGTAATTACTCATGTGCATGTTCGATAGTTGTTAGTTTCAGGAATGGTGTTTGAAGTTTTGGCTTGGTGGATATAAAGCTCAGAGAGAGCTAGAAGCTATAAGAGGTTTTGCCTACTCTCATCGAGTAGGGACTCCTCTAAATTTATTTTTTAAATTAGGTTGATGTATGTAAATGCAATGTAATATCCCTGGCTACATAAAGAACAAACTTTTTTACTAGACTTTCCTTTCCTTTCCTTTCCTTTTCTTTCCCTTTTCTCTTATTCTTTATTGAACTTCAACCCAAGTGTGATAAACAACCTTGAACTGTATGTCAAAACTCCCTCAGACCCTATTTTGCGAACACTGAAATTAACATTGATTGCCATTTAAAGCTTGACCTTAACTGAGGTATGGGTCCTACTAGCATTTATTTTGAAAGTATGACCCCAGTTTTACGAGTACAAGATCTCAAATTTTTGAGTTGTGGCTATTAATCTTCTGCAGTGGAGTTTTTGAAGGTTCTGCTTTTATGATGTTATCTCTTCTGGATGCCAGTATCCATTGGTGAAGAGGCTTTTTTAACTATTTTTAATTCAAAATCATGACAGTACTTGAAAGCTTCCATTTGCAGGAGATATATTCTTCTACTAGTTGGTTTATTATTTTATTCTTGCTGCGGTGATGTTGACACATGTTACTTCCTTTTCATCTGGTACTCCTTTTTATTTAGTGTTATGGGAATTTAAGTCGGGGAGTCCATTTTGGAGAAGTGTGGTTGTAAATGCATTGAGGTTGATTAGACTTGTGATCTTTAATTAATTGAGGTTTTATGTTGACTATCATTTGGGCTTGACTCCAGGTTGTAGACAAAAACAATGTTGAGTGACAATTTTCTTTTATTGATTTTTAGTGGGGGTACAATTGCTGGTCTTTCATTGGGATCATGGCTTGGAGCATTGAAGGCAAAAGTGTGTATCCTTGTCTATATATTAACACTTACATTTCTCCATAAGCAAATTGATTTATATGATGTTCTACTGACAATTTAGGTTCATGCTTTTTGCGTTTGTGATGATCCTGATTACTTCTACGACTTTGTTCAAGACTTGATTGACGGACTTCAAGCTGGTGTTAACGCACGTGATATTGTTAGCCTTATAAATGTGAGTATTTAACATGATCCATTGGATCTTTTACTTTTTTTTTTTTTCTCTCTTTTAAGATATAGTAAATGATACAATTTAGCGGTGTGCTAAATTTAAATGCCACTTTAGTTATGCAATATGCATACTCTGTGAGGATGTTGACTGAATTCTTCATTTTATGTTGGTGCTTTTATTACAAGTCCTCTGTCCTATCTCTGAGAAAGTTTTCAGGCGTTATTTGTTTTGTTGATCGCTCAGCTTTTTGTAGTTTCCCATACGCTACTCTATGTTTTATGTATGCTGTAATGGTGGAGACAAACTATTTATTCTGTTCAGTTTGTTTGCTTTTGTTGATGCTGCAGAAATATCAGGTTTCTAGAATAGGCTCGAGGCCTCTAATTTGTTCCAGGACCTAAATCTCAACAACAAACAAGTAGTATAAGTAGGCCTCTAATTTTTTATAAGTAGCAGGAAGAGAGGAAAATTAGGATTTTCGCCCAAAGTTATGGAGGAGATGTATCAAACATTTTAGAATTCATTATATGCTTAAAGACATGGTCTGACATAATATGGGCTAAATTCCATCCATGGTCCCTAATCTTTTATTCTGGTGCCACTTCAGTCCCTAACTTTTGAATTGTTCCATTTGGGTCCTTAACCTTTTAAAGTGTTTCATTTTGGTCCTTTTGTCACATATTTCTATTAACAATTGAGAAAAATGTCCATATGGCTTGCTAAGGGAATGTAAACGTGACGTGCCATGTTAGCTACGATATGGATATAACATTAGTATTAACAAAATTATTTTAGAAAAAAACCAAAATGGAATCATTTAAAAAAGTTGGGGACCCAAATGAGACAATTCAAACATCAGGGATTAAAGTGAAACCAAAATAAAAGGTTAAGGACCATGAATGGAATTTACCCCATATTTCAAATATACCAACTAATCTTGCAGACGAAATCTACTATATAGACACACTAGTCAAGTTGCATGAAAACTTGCTAACTAGGGCAACCAAAAACAGTGTTAAATCAGCTTGCAAATGTTGGGATAAAACATATGAAGTTAACATCCTATAGGAGACAATTAGAAAACGCCCTCATTGTTAAATTCTTGCAGTGTCTCTCACTCTAGGATATTTTCCTTATAAGCGTCAGGCTAGGGTTGGGTCGTTTTGGGTTCGCGTTAGGTGGTTTGGCTTGTTTTCTTTGGGAGTGAAATTGGGTTGGGCTGGGTTCAGGCGGTTGGGCTGGTCGTTCTGGTTCAGGTCTGATTTGTAGGCTATACCTATTTGATTTATTGCATAGTTTATTATATGCATAAGATGGAGTGAAATTCTTGTAGGTTCAGTTCAATTCATCTGATAATACAACAGATGCCATGAACTTGCTGTAGTTTATGGGATGGAGTATGCAAAATGTTGTAAAAATTCATGTCTCTTTACAGGCTAAAGGACTAGGTTATGCAATTAACACGTCTGAGGAGCTTAAATTTGTCAAGGAAATTGCTGCAGCAACAGGTGTTGTTCTCGACCCTGTTTACAGGTATAAAAGTTATCTTCTACATATTGGCAATTCAATTTTTATTTCCCTTCTCTAAATAACTTTTTTTTTTTTTTTAAAGCTGGAAATTTCTCATAGTTATTGACCTAATGTCAAGGAAAGAGGAAAACCATGTCTTCAGTTGGTATCTTTTCCCATGTAGCTGAGATGTTGCTATGACATATAGGTTTTATACTTTTGGTGACATACCTTATAATGTATAGGGCAACTCAAAATTAACTTGGTTGAAAACAGTCTAGTGATTTTCACAGTAAAGTAGAGCAAGTTTTACTTTTAAACCTATATCAATTACATGGGCCAAGGGTAATGGTTGCCATTGACAAAATAGCCAACTAATCTAGCCACACAAGTACATTCCTTGATGAAATGATTGGTGCAATCAAACTAATCCACCCATCGAACATTTGAATTACATGTTCGATAATTAGCATAGTACAATGAAAACCTAGCATTTTCTTTAACCTAGATTCATCTACAGGTTCTATTTTGGAAAAGAAGATTTTCTCTAAGTCGTTTAGTTTTTCTGTTGTGGTTAGTGGGAAAGCTGCTTACGGAATGGTGAACGATATGGCTGAGAATCCGAAAAAGTGGGAGGGGAGAAAGGTCCTCTTCATACACACAGGTGGACTCCTTGGGTTGTTTGACAAGGTTGACCAAATGGCTCCATTGGTCGGGAACTGGCAGCGAATGGACGTCAATGAATCTATTCCAAGGAAAGATGGTGTGGGCAAAATGTTCTAAAGAGTAGCATGCCATCTTGCATCATTGCTCTGTTTAACATATCCGTAGTCCAAATTTGGTGCGTGGTAAATGTATATTTATATTTATGCTCGCGTAGCTACATTAAGGAATGTTGATTGTAATTGATATGGCACCAAACTTATTTATTTGTATGGTGTGATTTAAGATTTCTTTTTCAGGTACACAAGGATTTTGAGTTGAAGTCTTGTAGGTAGTCTTTTTTCATCTCATAAATCTTAATCCATCTTGGGATTCGTACTCAAAATCTTCAAGATAGAGGCTCCAAGCTTTTTCTAACCATTGGAATGTATTCTCGTGACAATTTAAGATTTTATAGCTAAAAGCATTTTCTTATGAGAAAGAAAAAAAATGTTGATTAATAATGGTTGGGCCGCAATATTATGACACAAAAAATGTATTTTTTTTTATACAAAAGAGGTCGTAATTTAGAGAATAGAGAAAAAGATAACGGGTTATAGATATTTGAATGTGATTTAGAAATAAGCCTTTCCAAGTAGAAATTATTTGTTTTTTCTAATGTGAAGGTTTCATTCTCTCACAAATTAAGTAATGCATGTTGCGTTCCTCTGACAAATGATTTAGAAATTAATCTTGATGTACCAATTATTCATAAGAAGATATGTAGAGCAACTTATGCCTCTATGGTGGATAAAGACATGAAGAAACTGGAGGATTGGAAAGGAAAGGTCTTCTTATCTCCCGCAGGAAGAAAAGTGTTGGTTCAGTCTATTACTAGTGCTATTCCCTTGTATACAATGCAGACAACTTTATAAAATTAATAGCAACTTTCTTTGGGGTGGGTCTACTATAATCATTTGGTGAGTTGGGATAAAGTTTGTTGTCCTAAGTTCAAGGGTGGTATGGGCTTGAGGAAAGCAAAATCGACTTGGAAGCTTCATAATGGACACAAGTCTTTATGGTGTGAATTATTCTATAAGTACTTAAATGGAGTGCAGTTCATGGAAGCTACTCCAAAATCCTAGGCTTCTTCTACTTGGGCGTGGACTTTTGAAAACTAAAGATTGTTTTAAACAAGGCTGTAAATGAAGGATTGGTGATGGACTTCATGTTGTTTTCTGGAAAGATTGGTGGGTTGGTAATAAACCACTAATAAATTCAGTATTGGACTCCTTTGATAGAATCCTTTCAAATTACAGTTAGATCTGATAATTCGTGTATCTGTATCGTGTTCGTATATTTTTTTCGTATCATAATAGTGTTTAAGGTGTTTTATATTCGTATAAATTTTGACGTGTTAATAATTCGTGTTATATAGATTTTGATATGTTCGTATATTCGTATCCTGTTCCTGTTTCATTTTAATGTCGTGTCGTGTCCAATATTGTCGGGTCTAATGATAATAGCAGAGGTAGTTAATGAGACAGAAGGTTGGAATTTTGAAATGCTAAAATAGAAGAAATTAGAGTTGTACCTACTGCTACTCAAAGAAGGACCTCAGATATTTGTTTTTGGGGTTTAGAACGGTGTGGGAGATTTACAGCATCTTCATCTTATAATAAACTTACCAATGTAAGCATGGGAGGTGGATGTTCATGATAATTTATGCTGGGTTTGGCACTTTAGATGTCCAGAACGTATTCAATTCTTTGTGTGGCTTATGGTTTTGGACAAATTGAATACTAATTAGGTAAGTTTTCATAAATATATGACCTCTAATGCTGCTTGTCCACGTTAGGGTAATAGGTTGGAAAATATTGATCATGTTGAGAAATTGTATTGTGGCAAAAGAAGTTTGGACTTTGGATGGCCATGCCGAGTTACTGTTATTCAACTTGAATTTTTTTACAATTTAAGAATTGGTTAAAAATCAATTGCATGTCTTCCACTTTAGCAAACTTTCAAGTTCCATGGTTGTGCTATTTGCCACGTAGGGTAGTATTTTATAGAGAAAACAAATTTCTCTATTAATCCACTACAAGGTGCGGCCAAGCTTGAGTTATATACCCATGCCTTGATCAAAATCCTAGTTCTAGGATTTCTCTAAATCATATTTTAGCCCATTGAATTTAATTAAATTCTTATCCATTTAAGTTTTTGTTCAATTAAGTCATACTTAATTGAATCTCAATTTTAATTCGGTAATATGATTTAATGTGTGTGACACATTAGGCTTCTAATATGTTGACAATGAATATAAATTAGAATATAAGATTAACAAAGATCAACTGATTTATATTCAAGATAAACAATTTAACAAAACCTATAAACGTGCAAAGGGTCAAGGTGATTACGTAGACAACAAGTCTAAAGCTTTTAGTGTAAGTATTTAACTATATCAATACTTTATATTACATTAATTGATTATATTACTGAATTGTTTATGTACGTGTTCATTATAGTGTCACATATTAATTGTTTATATTTAAATATTTGTGATTGTAGGAAAATTATATTGCCTCGTTGCAGAACCGAAGGGTTGGCATATTTTCTCTTCACCTGACAGTCAGTAAAGTTCAGATGCAGCCAGCTACACTCTATGTGGTCCTAGTACTGCACAACAGCCGCCAACAGCTCAGCCCTAGGACGAGTATAATGCATTGAGGTCCAATGTTTCGCAACTCTTTACGCAAATAGCGAGAATTGAGAATTTCATGACTACATGGACTACGATGTTCGCACCTTTGCTGTAGTCACAACTAGCAGCTGGATTAGGCGGGATCAGAACCAATGGTGCTGGAGGCAGTGCTGTAGTGGTGTTGGAGTCAGTGCTGTCGGAGGTGGTGTCGTAGGCAGTGGTGCCGGAGGCAGTTGCGACGTAGATAGTGACGCCGATGACAGCAGTATCCGGTGATGCAATATTTTTTATTGCTGACTTGGACATTTGAATATTATTATATTTTTTAATAATATTGTACTTTATTAAAATATTTGTTTATTTATAATATTATATAATTTACTTTATTTTTTACGAAAAATAATAATATATTTTGGTATAATTAAAAAAAATTAAGTTAAAAATTTATTTTTATCCAAATCACTATTCACCGACAGAATATTCCAACAGTGATTTTTATTTTCGACGGAATATTCCGTCAATAATATACATTTACCGATAGAATATTTTGTCGGTAAAAAAAAAAAACTCCGTCGAAAATATTCCGTCCGTAAAAAAATTACCGATGGAATATTTTTTATCGACGGATTTATTATCACCGACGAAATTTTTCGACGAAAAATTTTGTCGATAATACTTTTTACCGACAGAATAAGGACTTTTACCAATAAAATATTCCGTCGGTAAAAGTCCGTACCATTGTAGTGACATTATGACCACCAAAATATTGGAGGGTTAAGATAATCTCAACAAAATCTTTCAGTGTCCAGTCTATCAGTGTGATTCAATCCTTTCACCATATATCTCGAAAAAACCATGAGCATGGTGTAGTGTCTACTCATGAAATATTTCCATAGTAGTTCTTGTAGTTTATAGTTAACCTTATGAACTTAAAAAAATAATTTCTCCTAAATTCATCTTGCTCTGGCCAGACTTCATCTAGTTAACTTAAGCCAATAAGAAATGAGATGTCTCCTCATTATCACTTGGAGTGAATCCTTTCTGGACTAGACATTTATCTTCTCATGCTTCATGCCATATCCAAAAGCGCCCTACCTAGGCATCTTTTATTAGGATTGTTTAGATGAAATCAAAGTATGACAATTCACATACACGATAACCTGGCACCATAAGTCAGAGGATTATTTACACAATTGACACATGAAGACATTTCCATAGATGCATAAGTGAGCTATCAAATGAAGTTCTCACAGCGGGTCATGTTCAGTGAACTTGTTCTCACAACAAGCACCCACATGATATCCCCAAGTATCCTTATGCTTCAACCTATGAGATCGGTTGCTAACTTCACAAGAAATGAGGCTTAACATGTACCAATCTTTGAGCATTGTCAATGCCATCTCTTGACAATACAATGATCAGGAACAGTTTTTGGAACATGACTTTTATGAATAAGGATCTCATAATTATAACCCTTTATAATTCCTTTGCAATGCCTTTATGTTCCATGGGCTTCATCCAATTAGTTCATAATAACTCTTTATTTTGTTTACTAATGATAAAGGAAAACCTTTATCGTTCATTGAATAAGTGATTAGTATGCATCTTTGATAGTATATCCTTGTCTAATCCGATTGGCACCAGGGCGTGCTCCAACAATCTCCCACTTGCACTAAGTCAATCACTAATGTATCCAATACCGAACTCTTTCGATTAACAATTGTGTCTCAGCTAGGACATGGCTTCAGTACAATTTTGTGGGAATATGTTTGGTCATATACTTTTGATAATCTCTATTATCAAAGTCATAATACATATTTGGATCACAATGAAACCTGATTCCTTTCTTCATGGCTTTTGTTGTTACTCTAACAACTATAGGAATCTTTTATTAGCTCAATTAGCCAATGGTTCAAATACTCTTTTTTTACAGCGTTAAACAAAGGTTTGTATTCGACTTAGGGTATAAATCTTTCAGTCTTCTATAATTTGGAACGTTTTCAAACGACTTATTCATTTATATCATGACTTTAAGTCACTTGTTGGATTCTCTCTATGTTAAACTTATTTAACATCAAATCCGACATTTATTGCTAAATCTGTTAGAACTTAGCATTAGTGTCGATTCATCTTATAATCAATGCATCTCATATACATCGTTTATGAGTAACTTGTATTACTCCCACCATCCCTTAGATGTGCACAAAGATATCTCATCATTTCGATAAATTCAACTTTTGAATGTTATTATCAAAACTGGATATCTAATTCCATTATCTAATATGGTTTTATTTAATGGACTCATCTTTTATAAGTAATACATCATAATACATCTTACTAAATCTTTGAATCTCTGTGCCTTTATCTATCTTATGCATAATTTCGGATTTCAATTTTTATTTATGACCTTTAACATTTAAAGCGGCATAACACTCCCACTGTTTCTTACATGTGTAGAAACCCTTCAAGAAAACTCATTTACTTTCCTTTGGGATATGTATTCAAATAGTAATATTAAAATATTTTTCAATAAAATATTAAAAATATTATTTAAAACATTTATAATGTTACAATTTATTATTAAAGTAATAATACTATTATATGAAATAATATTTTTTATTAAAATAATAAATAATATTCATTATATTAATAATTTATTATTTATTATCAAAATAATAAAATATAAATATGTATGTTTAATAATATTCAAAATAAAATATTGAAAATTACAATATTACAATATTTTTACATTAATATTTAATATAATAATATTTGACTTGAGTCAAGTTAAGTCTCGGTCTAAAATATCATGTCTAAATCTTGATTCGAGTTGAACTAAGTTCACGGTTTCTGTGAGTAGCCCTAACCATGGGCAGCTTTTTTTCTGAAAATTATCTTCCCCTTTACAAAAGGGGAAGACAAATTTGAAAAAAAAAACCTTATTTTTTATTGACCAGTAAGTTATTTTCTGCTAGACTAATAAATTTAATGCCAAACAAACACAAAAAAATATAAAAGTCATTTTCTGTGAAAGAAACAGACTACTATAGGTTTGAAAAATTTTGGAAATAATTTTTTGTGAAACAATCACAATACAAGAGAACGAACTTTTATCGATGAAAAATTTTGTCGGTAAAAGTCCATATTCCGTCGGTAAAGGGTATTACCGACGAAAAATTCCTTCGATGAAGTCTGTCGCTGATACTTAAGTCGGTGATACTCTTTCCGTCGGGAATAAAAATTTCGTCGATAATACTATTACCTACCGTCTGACAGAATATTATGGCAGTAATTCACTATTATCGACAGAATATTCTGTCGATAGTTAGCAATTTGCAAAATAAATAAATAAATTATTAATTAAAATTATATAAAAAATATCAAAATATATTATTATACCATGAAAAATAAAGTAAAATCCATAAAATTATTTTAATAAATTAAATATTATTAATAAAAATAATATTCAAATGTTGAACTCGAATATAAAACACATGCTGTCATCATTGGTTACTGTTGTCATCGGCTTCACTGTCTATGTCGGCATTGCCTCCGATATCACTGCCTCCGATACCACCTCCGATAGTATTGAGTCCAGCACCACTGCCTCCGACAGCACTTACTCCAGCACCACTGCCTCCGACAACACCAACTCTGGCAGCACTGGTTTCGATCCCGTCTAATCCAGCTGCTAGCTGTGATTGCAGCAAAGGTGCGAACATCGTACTCCATGTCGTATGAGATTCTCAAGTCTCACGATTTATGTCTGGAGTTGCGAAACATCGAACCTCAGTGCATTATACTGGTCCTCAAACTGCGCTGCTGGCAACTGCTGTATAGTACTAGGACCACATGGAGTGTAGCTGGCTGCATCTGAACTTTGCTGACTGTCGGGTAAATAAAAAATTTGCCAATTCTTCGGTCATGTTCCAAACCCATAAACATGCTTCCGCGTAGTCCCAATGCCTCTAATAGCATTAGACCAGGACTGAGGATCGAAATCGGTATATGAAGACGTATAGTCCCCATATTTTTGCTGCAACGAGGCAGTATAGTTTTCCTACAATCACAAATATTTAAATATATAAACAATTATTATGTGACACTGTAATGAACACATACATAAACAATTCAGTAATATAATCAATTAATGTAATATATAAAGTATTTATATAGTTAAATACTTATACTAACAACTTTAGACTTATTGTTTACGTAATCACCTTGACCATTTGCACATTTATGGGTTCTGTTAAATAGTTCTAGGAAACTCACGTCGCGCTGAAATTCTTGTGACTACAGATTATTTCTTTTCTGAAAATGATGTTAATAAAAGAAAATAATCAAAAAGATATAAAATAATACTTTTAAACAATAAATTGCAAAGAAAATAAATCTTACGTTCCTGTGACCTGACCTGTAACTAGAAAAGAAACTGATCCTCCAGTGTGCTTCGTAATGCTTCTATCCTTCTCCGTGTTCCTATTACCCTTGTCCTTTTGGGACCTATTTTTCCAAGCGTCAGTACTTCAGATGCTGTCAATAAGTTGATCCCAAATATCAACTGCTATCCAATCACACTTGTAACCCTTGTAGTCTTCTATTCGATTCATATGAAAAAAGACCATGGCATTGTCCCTCTCATAATTCATCATGTCCTTGAAATGATCCTTGTATGTGGCCTCCCATAATTTCTTAACCAGTGGTGTTTGCTCGGGAGACAACTGTCATTTTCCCTACAATGAGATAGTATGAATTAATATATACTATTAAACATAATTAAATTATAATATGACTCTTAACCAAATCATACCTCAAATATAGTCCACATAGAATGTTTCACGTCAGCAGGTATCTTTGACCAAGTAGGCCACGGTCTGTTATAGTTTTGTCTGATCACCGAGGCAATGATCAATTTTTCACAACTCTCCATGAAAGTCCTAAAATAAATGATACGTGTTAGTGAACAATAATTTATTTGTTACTAAAAAAAAATGGAATTATCATAATGTAATTAACTTACCTGTTTTGAACAACTGACAATCAAAACCTATCATCCGGATTTCTCGGTGTCGGTAATCCTTTCGTCCGATCTCTACCCCATTTTCTTTGCTCAGTGGCAGTACTGGGAGGCGACGAAGGATGTGATGCAGGTACCTCTGACTGCTGCCCCGTGCCATCATCCACGAAATATTTTGGTGGTGGCTCATTGATGAAATACTGCCAAATGTCATCCAGTGGTGGGGTAGCCAATGGTATTGCGGGATCCGCCCGAGTCGTCGGAGAAGATGTTGGCCCTGGAAGTGGGGAGGGAGTCATTGCGGACGGACATACTGCAGAGGGAGCCACTGTGGACGAAGCGAGTGTAGAGGGATCCAGGGGCGATAGAGCTACTGTAGATGGAGTTCGTGGCGATGGAGCCGACCAAGGCGGCAACTGTGTTGGTGGAGCTAGTGTAGAGGGAGCCAGTGGCGATGGAGCCTATAGGGAGAGAGACGGCCCAGTAGGTAACTGTGGTGTAGAAGGCCCCGAGGATGATCCTCCAGATGCTTTGAAAGCATCCCATACTAATGAACCCCGTGGCTTCTTTGTAGTTTTACGCCCTCCTCACATTTTATCTGTAAAATGAATAATATAAAATTTATTAGTAAATATATATAAATAGCATATATAAATATAATATATTATTTAACAGATCATGCACGTACAAAATGATTAAAAATATTAACTTTCTAATCATCATCATTCTCGTAGTTTTCATCAGCATCATTGTCATCGCTGTCATCATAATCTACTTCTTCGAAATTACCATGAACCAAAAGTCGAGGATTATCAAGATCTCCTGAATATGTTACAATGATGGGTGTAGGCACATTCATTTGTTGATAAACCCCTTCGTTTAGATCAATTATTTCTCATGCACGAGATCCAATATCAAATCTACTCCTAGCCTTTGTTTTGAACACAACCACCAATCTCGACGTTCTCTTCTATTCGATGGATAAGAACTATAATACACTTGTTGACATTGATGAGCTAAAACTAAAGGTTCATTACTAGTAAGTATGGAGCTGTACTTTATTTCAACAAGCCCATTATCAGGATCGACCCGAATTCCTTTATCCGTATCAAACCATCGGCATTTAAAAAGTACGACTCGATTTTCCACACCAAAGTATTCTAACTCCACAATATCTAACAACATTCCATAAAAATCATGCGATGAATCGTTATAACACTCCTTTGACGCATACACCGCTATTTATGGTTTTTCGATTTTGTCCATAATCTAATGTATGGAACTTGAAACCATTAACGAAATATCGAGAATAACACCAACCTATACGTCCTGGACTATGAGATAACTCAACTATACGAGAGTTATGTTGAATTGAACTTTGCTTAACCTATGAACAATAACGAAAAACAATATGACATTCAATATCAAATTGTATCAAACAATAGCGGACCATACAATAATGGCTGCAACTTACATAGTCCTTAAACCATTTTGTAAATCTAGCTGCACAGACTTTCTCCAACTCTCCATCACTAACGTTTGGTGCATCGATTTTCACTATCTCATCAAACACCCTAAAAATGAATGTATACCTAATGAGTTACACTATATTTATTATATAATGTAATGTCTAAATATATAATTAAGCAACGATAAATCTCTTATTCAATATAAGGTATGACTTCCTCGCAATTCATTAATACATATAGTTCAGCTGCATCATACTCATCGTGCTTTAAGTAACGAGCCTTTGTTTTTTCGGACCAAAAGATCTCTTTTCATGTGTGAAAATTGAGAGTCGTCCCATCGGATCGAAATCTCCTCTATGATCATTTCGGGGCACCTGAGTAAATATTGTTTCAACATTTGGTTCAAAATATAAGGCGCAGAACGATGAAATTTCTTCCATTATATACGCCTCAACTATTGACCATTCCACACATGCGAGATTTTTCACTTTTCTCTTTAGATGATGTAAAAATCTAAGAATCATAAACGAATAATAAATTAGCAAATGTTCAATTCAATAGAGTAAATAATCAAAAAGATTACGTACATCCTTTATTAATTACCTTTCGAATGGATACATCCATCGATAATGGACCGGTCCACCAACTTTTGCCTCATAAGGTAGGTGAATAGGCAAATGTTCCATTGAATCAAAAAATGCTGGAGGAAATATTTTTTCCAACTTGCAAATGTTCTCAACAATATTGGTTTCCAAGAACTCAATTTGGTCCACATGAATTTCTGTAGAGCATAAGTCTCTGAAAAAATGAGATAGCTCCGTAATTGCATACCAAATTGTGTTAGGTACCAAATCTCAAAACGCAATTGGAAGCAATCGCTGCATAAAAATATGACAGTCATGACTTTTCATGCCATAAATCCTCCTATCAACCACATTTGCACAACGGCCAATATTCGAGACAAATCCATCGGGAAGTCATAATTTTTTTACCCATGCACAAACTCTTTTTTGATCTTCCCTATTTAATGTGTAACTGGCTTTAGGCTTGTACGTTTTTCCATTGCTTTCCACCAATTCTAATTCCGACAGTCTGCAAAGCAACGCTAAATCCATTCTAGCCTTTATATTGTCTTTTGTTTTGCCCTTGACATCCATTATTATGTTGAACACGTTATCAAACATATTTTTCTCAATATGCATCACATCCAAATTATGCCGAATGAGATTGGTATGCCAATAAGGTAACTCCCAAAAACTACTATTTTTCATCCAATTGTGACATTCTTCGAATCCAATCAACTTCTGTTCACATAATTTACTTCCAAATGTGATATTTGGAATGCAATCTATCCTTTCCAGAATTGCCTCACCGGATAATCGCTTAATTGGAGAGTCATGCTCAAGTCTTCAATAAAATTTATCTCCTTGTCTTCTAAAAGGATGATTTAAAGGCAAGAATTGCCGATGACAATAAAAAATGTTTTCTTGCCATAATGCAATCTGAAAGACTTAACTTCTTCCATACAATAAGGACAAGCCAATCGTCCGTATGTGCTCCATCCTGTTAACATGCCCCAAGCAGGGTGTAGACACCTAATTTTGTCCGGACTACTAAATCAGATATGTTTTCTTCCTAAACTACTAAATCAGGTATGTTTTCTTCCTAAAGTGATGTTTCAGAAAGCAAAAAAGACTTTTCTTATCCTGCAGGTGGTATTTCGAGACTTAATTTAAGAAAGCAGGCATAAAAAGTCAATCTTGAAAAAGTCAACCCTAAAAAGTCAACTATTGAAAAAGTCAACCCACTCTCAAAATCAAGATTCAAAGTTCAATTGAAAAACGGTGAAATTTTTTTGATAATCCGAGGTCTACATTGAAAGATATGAAGTTTGGAAGTTGGGTTACGGAGATTCAGTAGAAAGGAAATCCTAGTTCGAAAAATTTGGGGAAAAATGCTTAAATGATCAAATCGGTTGAAATTGGAGTTTCTAAATGAAAGATAAGCACTGACTACGGGTAATGGAGAAGCCATTTGGAGACAAAACGAAGTAAAAGTCAATTTGGAAGAAAACCGAGAATTAGGATTTTTGGTGGATTTTGGTGAAATTGGGGAAAATTGCAGAAATGACCTGATTCGGTAAAACTAAAGCCCCTAATTGATGAGGAATGAGTAAACAAGAATAGCCCAAGGCTCAGTTTGAAGTAATTCTGAGAGAAGAGCCGATTGGAGGAAAAACAAAAAAACGAGGAAATTTCCGATACTAAAAAAAGGAAAAATCAAAACGAAGGGGAATTTGATCGTAAAAATTGGGCATTTTTGGACCAAATCCAATTCAATATATGAAAAAGGCACAAAAAAAGAAAATCTGGAAATCAGACTTGTTTTGAGCAAAACCGGGCTATGGAAACAAAAGGGCAAATTTGAAAAATTCGAGAAAAATAGCAAATGAGTTCCAAAAATTCCCAAAATTTGTATATCTCATTCTTAAATCATTTAAAAGAGATTGGCAAAAGAAAATCCAGAATCGGAACTCGTTTGCAAAATGTCAAATTTTGAGCCCACTAAGCTAAAAATTTCAGAAGGAAAATCCCGAAAAAATAGAAAATGAGTTCAAAAAATTTTGAAAATTTGTAGATCTCATTCTTAAATTATTTGGAAGAGATTGTCAAAAGAAAATCTGGATTCGGAGTTCGTTTGTAAAATGGCAAATCCCAGGCCTACTATGCAGAAATTCAAGCAGATAAATCCCGAAAAAATAATAATGAGTTCCAAAAACTATGAAAACTTTCAGATCACACTTTTAAATTATATGGAAGAGATTGGTGAAGAAAAATCTGGATCCGGAGCTCGTTTAAAAAATGGTAAAAGTTCGGGTGCACAAAAGGGCAATTTTGGAAGAAAAATCCAAAAAAATAGCAAATGGGCTCGAAATTTTTTGAAAACTTCCAGAATTCAATTTTTTTTATCATTTCAAAAGTATTGAAAAAATAAAATTTGAATTTAGAGTCCGTTTGCTATTTATTTAGGTTCAGGGGTAAAAAAGATCATTTAATCAAAGAAACTAAAAATGGCCTTTAAAAAATTAGAGTTTGGGCTGGAATTCAAAGGGCAATCAGCCAAGCCCATAATGGAGAATGATTTTTCTGAGATTTTAGATCAAAGGGCCAAGAGTGGATAGGAAGGTAGTTATTTTTCTTGATCAAAGCCTTTGAAATTGTGACACATGGACCAATGGATGGAGAGGGATGATGTCATATTTATGAAATCATGTTCATGACATCTTATTTAGGGCTGATTATTTGAATCCAAGGATGAGAATTTTACATAGAAAGCATCTTGAATTAAAGGGCATTGGATGAAAATTGGTTAGGAAAAAACTACAACCTTCTAGACTATTCTTTACACCATTCGGACAAGGGAATTTGGGGGTTTGAATTCATTTTTTTTCACAAGTTTTGAAGGCTGAAAGGAGGTAGTAGCAAAGGAGAAAAAGAAAGAAAAAAGAAAGGAAAAAGAGAGGAGCAAAAAGGAGAAGGAAACGAAAGGTTTTGGCTTTCTTCTTCTGTATTTGGAAAGCTAGAGCAAGGTAGATATGTTCTTTCATGGTTTTTTCATACTTTGTTGACATGATTTTTCTGTTTTGATTGTTATTTTTTTTTCTGTTTTATGAAATAAACTTGTTTCTAAGGAGCTACTACTTTGTTTTTTAAAGAAAATATAAAAAGCAACAAGTTTTCCTCTTATTTTTTTCATCATGGCCGAATGGTATCATTTTTGTTTAGATGATTTTATTTTTGATCTTGTTCATGAGATTTGTTGTGGTAGGTTAGCTCACTTGTGTTAGATTAGCTTGATTTGTGGTAGATTAGCTTGATTGTGGTAGTTTAGCTATACACCATGCCATGTGTTTGTGGAAATACCATGCTAGGTTCATGAGACCATTCGGCCATGAGGTGTTTAAGTTACCATGTTTGCATTTTTTTTATGTTTACTTACTTAGTATGCTTCCATTTATGTTCATATATTTAGACCATGCCATGCGTTTGTTATATTGTCATTGCTATGTTTATGAGTTGTGTTAGTCACCATATTTGCAATATTATCATGTTTGCTACCATGTGTTTGTGTTATTTGCTAGCTAGGATTGTACTATGTTATTTGATAACCATTCGGCCAACATGATCCCTTTTGCTTTGTGTGTGCATTTGCATTTTGTTTAGGTACCATGCTTTGCATTACTATGCCATGAGATTGTGTATTAGTTGCTGTTTGTTCATGCATTAGTATTAGGTTTATTGGTCATTATATGTTCATGATATTTTAATGCATTCTCATGACATTTTAGGTCTAGGCCATCTTTGTATTGCCATGCATATTCCCATGCATATAAGGTCTTAGATCATATTGGTATTGCCATGCATTGCTATGCTATTTAGGTTTTAAGTCACTTTGTATTGCCATGCATTTTCATGTCACTTTAGGTCTAAGTCTAATTTGCATTATTATGCATCTCATGCATATTTAGGTTAGGATTGCATTTATTGCCATGCAAGTTCGTGTTAGGTCTAGGCCATATTTTTCATGCCATGCATTTTCCATATCATTTAGGTTTTAAATCATGCATTTCATGCATTCAATTTGCTGTATGTTCATGCATCTAATGTCTTGCCACTTGATTTATGACTTAGGCCAACCAATGGCTCAAAGTCATGCTCACTTGATTATACTTGTGGAAAATTAAAGATTTGTCAAATTGATTATTCTACCTTTGTGATTTTTTTTATTTAGCCAATTTTTGCCCAAATTTTTAGAAGTTTTAGCGACTGTTTGTATGTCTTTAGGAGAGTCTCCAATATTTTTACTTTGATTTTTAAATGGTTTTATCAAAAGCAAAAAATGTGTTTTGGCAAAACAGTATTTCACCCAGTGTTCTGACTTTTTAGATTTTTCTGGGAAGTTATATTTAATCCAAAAATTATGCCAATTTTTTTCCGTGTATTTTACATGTTCTAAGTCTCCAGTATTCTTTTTAGATTTTTTTGAAATCTGAAAAATAGGTTAAAAAATCACGCTTTGAAACTGGACAGTAGAGTCAGATTTGAATTTGAGGGAAAATTAATTTTCTGTTTTGGCTAAGTTACTTAGTGGGGCTGATTAGGAACTTTAGCTACTGTCTTAGAGTGGTTTCTAGGCCATTTTAATCTTTAAAAATGATTTTATAAAAGCTCGGGTCAAGGGTGGTCAATTCTGGGTTTTCAAACTTAGGAAAATAGAGCTATTTTCAAAGAGGAATTCGGCTAGGATTTTCATCCAAGATTTTCAAAATTGTTTTCAACCAATCACAAATTATTTTGATTTTAGAAAATTTAATTTGATATATTTTCCTAAGGTAGACGGATATCTTTTTAGATATATGGATTTCTTTATTTAAAGGAAAAAATACATTTTCATGCATTGCATTTTCCATGATTCATGCATACTATATAATATGTGATTTTTGCTATGATAATTTCTATGGTATTGTTATTATTTCAATTTATATTTTATGATGTTATATTGTTTGTTATATGGTTTTGAATATTTCATGCCATCCTATGCTTTTTATTTAGTCATTTATTTTTTTGTCACATCATTTAGCATATACTATGTTCATGCATTATTATTTTTATTTTCATGCATATTTCATGGTTACATTGTTTTATGTTTCATATAATTTCATGTCACTTAGATTATATTCCATGTCATATAGATTATATTATTTAAAATATGGCATGTCATTTAAATTTGCTATGTCATTTAAGTCATATCATTTCATTTAGAATATATCATGTCACTTAGGATATTTCATTTCATTTAGAATATATCATCTTACTTAGGATATTTCATTTCATTTAGAATATATCATCTTACTTAGGATATTTCATTTCATCTAGAATATGCTATGCCATTTAAATTGTATCATACCATTTAGGTTGCATTATATGATGTAGACTTTGCTATGTCATTTTATTTACGTCACACATATTCATATTTTTTTTAAAAATGTTTTGAAAAGATAATGATTTTATATAAAATAAAGTTATTCCCGAGTTAAAATAATTCATGAGTTCTTTTCCGGGTTTGCTGGGGAGGATATCATCAATTATCATTAATAGCGGAATATCTTCTTTAAAACGAGAATGATTCGGAAAAATTTTCAAATAAATAAATTTTTTTTATATTTTGCCACGTTTGTCTGGAAATATAGGAAAATTTTGAATTAATGAATTCCGGATCATTTTCAATTAAAAATGGAATTATTTTTCTTTAAATTGGGAATTAATTTGAAATACTAAATTTAAAACCAATTTTTTATTGAGACTTGAGATAACACATGATTAATAAGGTACCATTTTATACGGGCGTTGTGAAGGTGCTAATTCTTCCCCACACGTAACCGAGTCCCGAACCCGCTTCTTGGATTTCTCTGGTTCAAAACGCAGAATTGAAATTGGTTTTAAAAATATTTTAATTAATTTTAAAATATTTTACAAAACCGATTTTAATAGGTGGCCGATCACACCTAGCCAAAAAAGATTGGTGGCGACTCCATGTCTTTTTCAAGGTCATTTTCAAAACCTTCATTTTTCAAGAGGAATTAAGTCGGCTTTTCCTCTGTTACTTCCAATGTCACGCTTAACGAATATAAAGTCTCGCGATAAGACTTGTTATTTTTTAGGTTGTGACAGCTTGGCGACTCCACTGGGATATTAGAGAGTTAGGCCTAGAATTAGTCGTGTGTTATCCAAGTCTCGGTTTTTGTTGGTTTATCCGGTATTTAATTTTAATTCCCACATTTTTTTTAACTAAAGGAGAATTTTGAAAATAATAAAATGTTATAAAAATGGTCATACTCATGTGCATGCATTTTATCATCATTCTCTAGTTATTTAATGTTGTAAATTACTATTGCATTCTTGTTAGTTAATGCGTTACACTATTCTTGATCTTTGGTTTAATAAACTGTTGGGGTATTTAGAATAATGGGTGTAGAATATGTGGTGAAAGTTTTGTTATTTCTCCTCACACACTACACGTGCATTTGCATATCATGAGCCTTATACCCGGGTTTCGTCCTTTTAGGTGGGAGCAAAGTAACTAAGCCTTCGTGATTAGCAATCCTGGAGTACTAAATTACCTGAGCCTTCGTGATTAACAATCCGCATGGGCTAGGGAAATATACTCTAACGAATTGAACTAGCTTTTATCGGGGTGCCTTACTAGCCTTCACCGGCGACAGTGAGGAATAATTCGGGGCTTTTAGAACTGATTCACCTTTATATAGTGAACCTAGACGAAGCCATGCCAGATTTTCGATTATATATCCCGAAGCTAGGAACATATGAAGGAGTATTCCCAATCCTGTTACTTTCTATTCTACATTCCGAATAAGTTTACCTTTGCAAATCGGGCAATGATGAACGCACATCGCCCATAATAAGTTTTGAAAATAACAAAAGGTATTTTGAATGCATATTATTATTGCTCTCTGGTTGGTTAATGCGTTACACTATTTTTTGATCTTTGTTTTAATAAATTGTTGGGATATTTAGGACAAGGATTATAGAATAGGTGTTGAAAGGTTTGTTTTGTTCCTCCCCATACATTGTACTTGCATTTTCATAAACTCTCTACCCGGGTTCCGTCCTTTTAAGTGGAAGTAGTAGCTACGCTCTCGTGATGATCCTCCGCATGGGCTAGCAAAATACTTTCGGAGTATAAATTACCTAAGCTCTCGTGATGATCCTTCGCATGGGCTAGGGAAATATACTCTAACGAATTGAACCCGATTTTATCGGGGTGCCTTACTAGCCTTCACAGGCGATAGTGAGGAACGATTCGGGGCCTTTTAGAACTTTGTTCACCTACATATAGTGAACCATAGAGCCAACATAGGTGAAGCTCTGCCGAATTTTTGATAGATATACCAAATTAGGAACACATGGAGGGACTTTTTTAACCTTTTTGTTACCTATTTTACATTTTGAATAAGTATTGTAGATTGGGCAACGATGTACGTACATCGCCCGTAATAAGTTTAATACCCTACCCCGAAGGCATCGTGATGCCTAAATGAGTCGATACTATTGGGGCAAGTGTTCACTAAATTGAAAATACAAACACTCTTTTTCAAACATTTTTGCATTTTGCACATTTCATGCATGTTTGAATGGAGCATGTACATTTATGGTTGTATTGTTGATCTCATTTTTTGCAATAAACGGATGGTGATAATAATTTTATTTGATGATTTCATAAATCTGGTAGTGTTACATGAACATTCGGATATTGTACCCTAGTAGGATCCACTATTTCATTTTTAAAAAATAAAAAAATATATGTTTGGTTTTTCATAGAGAACATGTTTCAAAAAATAATAGATTAAATTTGGAGGCAAATTTTGCATAGTGAGATTTTTGAATAATCAAAAGTCCCACCAATTTCGTGAAATCATTGGTCATTGTATATACCTTTGTGTTAATTCTTTATTCTTTACATGTATCATATGGACATCATGTTACAGTCTTAACATGCATGGTCATTCCTTGTAGAATACATTTGTGATATACATGGTCTTTCTTTGTTTATATCCTTGTGTAAATTTATGAATTCTTTACATGTATCATATGGACATCATGTTACAGTCATAGCATGCATAGTCATTCATTGTAGAATACGTTTATGACATGCATGGTCATTATTTGTATATACCTGTGCATCAATTTATTCATTCTTTAAATACATCATATTGGCATTAGATTACATCCATGGCATATATAGTCATCATAATTTCTCTGTATATGCTCATGCATTAATCATTAGTATATTCATGCATATAGGAATAGAGCATGTACATTCATAATTGTATTCTTGATCTCATGGTAATAATGTCAATTTCATTTGCATGAAAGGGGTTCGAGATATGAGGAATGAATCGGAGGAACGATTGGGTGCTTAGAAGAGTTTGGACATGAAATCCGGGAAGTGAAAGAACAACTCGCTAAATTGATGAAAATGGTTGAGGATATGGGTAAGTGTAAGGGGGAACTTTCTCAGGGCTCTGCATCGCTTTCGGATCAACCAAAACCATTAGGTCCAGAACATACAATCCTTGCTAGATCCTGCGCTTGTCAATGCCACAAAGGTTGTAACCCTAATGAATTTGTGAAAATGATTAAACCCGAGAGCCTGATACCAAAGATAGAAACCTCGGATCCTGTACCATACCTGCAAACTGTTCAAGGTCCAAACCAGTATCCCCACCCTACTATGGTCCAATCGTCCACTGGGATGACCACTACGGGATTCCTGAATCTATTCCATCACCACTAATTGGAAGTTCGTATTGCTTCCCTCATCAAGCACCTTATCAAGTATCCGGGATAAGAACCTTGAACTATGTACAACCTCCAAGGGTCCTGTGTCCAAATCCATACCCTTACCATGCTGTTCTGCCACCTTTCCATGTAAACACTTCGGTTCGAACCTTAGTGCCACCACCAAGTGCCCCAACTCCTAGGCTGTGTGTGACTAAGAAACAACCCAAGAATAAGACTCAAGAGTAGTATGATCCCATTCCAATCAGCTACCAGGAGCTTCTCTCTATATTGGTACAAGATCACATGGTTGCCTGTGTCCCGTTGAAACCCTTGTTACCACCGTATCCCAAGTGGTACAACCCAAGTGCAAGATGTGATTATCATTACGGAATTGCTGGGCATAGCATTGAAGACTGTATAGCCTTCAAAAGAAAAGTGCAGTCTCTTATAGAGGTCAAGTGGATCGATCCAATGACACTGATTGATAGAAAGGGTAATTAGGAGTGGGAGATTTACGGTAATGATGTAGAAAGACTTCGGTCTGATATGATGTAATAGGATTTTACTTTTTCAGTAGCCGGCTCTTATAGCTTTAGGATGCTAGGAAAAATAAAGTGCTTGTAAATATAGTTTTAACCACTGCTTAGATTTTGTAAACATGGTTTATACCATTGTGAACATTGATTTGGGAATGAATTGGTCGTGCTTCAAATTTATGAGATGTTGATGATTAAGTTCCTCTGATTGTTATTTCCTCCGTGGTATCTTCCCCTTTGCATTTTGCATTTGATAAATTATTTGTCATACCATACCTTCATACATGCATCTTGGTAGCATTAGGTGGTATTTATGACAAACATAGTCAGCATGATTTTTCTATATATGTTCATGCACTAATTTGCTTATTACATACATCATGTTAGCATTAGGTCGTATTCATAACACACATGGTCAGCATGAGTTTCTTTGTATATACTCTGTGTCAATCATTCATTGATTACATGCATCATATTTGACATCATGTTGCATTCATAGTGTATATGATCATTCATTGTGAAATATGCTGAAATATACATGGTTATTCATTGCATATATCCATGCGTTGTTGTTTATTCTTTGTTTATATCATGTTGGCATCGTGATTGCATTTATTACATACATGGTCAGCATGTCTCCACTGTTTATGTCCGTACATCACATTGTTTATGTTTCACGGGCATCAAATTGCATTCATGGCTCATTCATCACGATACGCATTTGAAGGGATAAAATGGAAGTTGGCTTGGCTTTAGGAGTCTTTGAAAGAATTTCCATTTCAAATCAGAGGTATAAGAAGTATTGAGTACCTTTTCAATACAAGCTAAAGCTATGGAGAATGAACAAGCTGCTCGAATGGAAAGAAAGGAAAAAGCACAGGAAGAATTGCTAGAAAAGTTGGCAAAATATGAAGCAGAACCTAAAGATCAGATGACTAAATTGATGGAGCTGATGTCCACCGTAATCAAGAGATACACTAAAAATTTGGCCGCCAGAGAAGGGTTAAAGGCACAAAAGGGTCAGAATAAGGTCGTAATGATGGATGCCCAGAACACAGTTAACCCCGTTAATGTCTTAAATTCAGATGATCCAGCTGAACAGGAAAAGTTGAAAATAGTTGCAGTAAATGAGGTAGAGTTGGCAGATTCACAAGGGAAATATCAGTTGCTAGATGAAAGGCTCCAGGCAGTAGACAAGGCAGATGTATTTGGGAGTGTGGATGCGAAAGAACGATGCTTGGTCCTCGATTTAGTCATTCCTCCTAAATTCAAGATCCCTGACTTTGTGAAATATGACGGACGACTGATCCGTCAGCCCATATCACTATGTTCTGTCGGAAGATGATGAGTCATGTAGATAATGATAAGCTTTTGATTCACTGCTTTCAGGATAGCCTCAGCGGGTCCGCAATTAGGTGGTATAATCAGTTGAGCAAGGATCAGATTCGCTCTTGGAATGATTTGGCTAGGGCTTTTCTAAACCAATACAAGCATATGACCGACATGACACCTGACCATCTCACTTTGCAAAATATGGAGAAAAGAGCTACTGAGAGCTTCAAAGAGTATGCTCAGAGGTGGAGAAACATGTCCACCCAAGTACAACCACCTTTGACACAAAAGGAAATCACCGTCCTTTTTGTGAGTACACTATGGGCCCCGTACTATGATAGACTCATCAGCAATGCCTCGAAGAATTTTGCGGATATGGTAATCTCAGGGGAGATGATTGAGAATGCTATCAAGAATGGGAAACTTGAAGGAGATTTCGTCCCATATTCCCAATTTCCCTCATACCAATCATGTTACCCTACTGAGGTATCTCCAAGCCTTTACCCTTACCTACCGATCCAAACACCTAATCCTATACCAGTCCTTGCTACAAGGCTACTTCCAGAAAACGATCGCGGGATAACCAAGAAAGAATTCCAATCCCAATCCCTGACCTACTGCCATTACTAATAAAGAATCAGTACCTTACCCCGGTACCTTTGAAAATAGCTCCGAATCCATCCGTAATGAGTTATGACCCTGACAGCAAGTGTGATTATCACTGGGGGTAATTGGGCATTCAACTGAAAAATGCCGACAACTGAGGGAAAGGATTGAAAGTCTTATCCGCGATGGTATTTTGACATCGGAGCTTATCAATCAGTGGAAAGCCGCTTTGCCGTAAATCAATTTCTTTCAGGGTTTTGGAGGAGAATTACTACCTTTGAAGGATGTCAATAGAAGCATTTTGATGCATGTAGTTTTAGACCTTATGATGAAAACACTTGTCTCATGTCGACATTCATATGAATTAAATGAATTTTGAATTTTAAATGCTGTGTTTGTTGTGTTTTAACAATAATTTGAATTTGCAAAAACAAGCATTAAGGAAGTTTTAATAATGGATAGTCTCGAGAATATTGATGATCATTGTTACAAATGACCCAATACCCTCTCCCCTCTCTTTTAGGCTTTCTTAGGCCTAAATCCCTTGAACCAAGACCACTTGGAAAACCTAATGCTTCAAGGAATATGAATAATTGAACTTCATAAAACCATTGTCATTCAAGGAATATGAATGATTGAACTTCATAAAACCATTGTTATCATAGAATAAGCAAAGATGTAGATCTTAGTCTAGGCTATGAACAAAGGAATAAACTTTTTGAAATTTTTTCGAACTCCTTGAAATTCAAACAAATGAGACATTCTTTCAAGAATTTAGATCATGGTAATTTGGTGCGTGTCAAGGTTGTTCCAAAATCATTCATGTCATTTTCAACAACCACAAAACACTAATTCCCTAAACATCACTTCATGATTGACACCCTGGGGCACAATGATTAAACTAGATTATCCCATGTCCCAAAGAAAACCCGTTTTTGGATCATATTTTCCTTGTCTTCAAAGAACTCATATTTGAAACTCAGCCTTTTCAAAATAGACCTAGACTTGCTATGTTCCTCTTTGATATAATTTCCCAAGGTTGATCAAATTGGGGCATCATATGTGGAAATGATGGATACGTGGTGAATAAGGATGGACTAACGCATGAATCATTAGGTCATGTGATAAAAAAAATAGACAAAGAAAAAAGAAAAATTGTGATGCTGTGCATATGAGAATTCAGATGATTCCAAAGTGCACAATGAAATTCTGATTATCTATTTCCCCTGGGAATTGTTTTTCAATGAGAATATTTGTACTTGATATGATGAATGACCATCTTTCATATCCCTTTTGCAAAAAAGAAATTATCCATAGTCACCCCTTTTGAGCCAAAAGAATTCTTTGTTCTTTGAACCCTGATCAAGGATCACCCTCTACACTGGGGGGCAAATGCGAGGAAAGATCTTCTCAAAGATCACAGAAAAATGAGTCCTAGCTCAAAGACAAATAGAAAGCAAATTGAGCCCTGAATAAATACGGGCTCACTCTGTCGAAGTAAAGAAAAAGGAAAAGGAAAATATGGCGAAATGGAAGCCAAAAACAAAACAAAAACAAAAACAAAAAAGTGTGAAAAAGTATTGCAAATAAAAGCCAAAAGCAAAGAAGAAAAAGAGCAAAGTCAAAAGAAATGAAAAGTCCAAAAGGGGCAAATGCTTTAAAGGGAATCCTCTTCAAGAAATGATCCTTGATCTGATTACCCTCAGACACATATTTTGGGCCTATTTATCCTTTCTCTCTGAACACTGAACCATGGCCTACATTACGTGCTTTAAAAGTCCATTTTGATTAAGCATGAATTTTTAACTTGAAGGGTTTTTCCTAAGATTTTATCCCATCTCATCGAATTATCATTTCACTAAGGAAGAATTTAGAATTCTCAAGTGCATGGTAAAACAACACAAAAAAAGGGAGAATAGGACTCTAGGGCGAAAACCCAAAAATAGGCAGTCTAGAGTAAAATGGAAAATTTTGATGCCATCTATGATAGTGTTGATACCACAAAAGAGAGGTCATCTTGAAGAAGTGGTCATCGAGGAACATCTAGGAATTCATGAACCTTCTAAATTTTCAGCTCTATTCGGAGGATTGACTTCAAAATTGAGATTTTTCCTTTCAAGATTAAACTTTCTAGTTTAAAATCCCAACCAACCTTGACGCTTGTCAAAAAATGCCTTGATATGAAAACTAAAAGAATGTTGAATTTGTTTGATTCTCAATGAATTCATGATTTATAAAACCTGTTCCATTTGTGAGCCTAGAAGGGACATACATTTTTGTTATGAAATTTTCTTTGATCAACCAAAATCTTGTTATACCAAACATTACCAATTCAAATTGAAAAACCCAGATTGACACTTAGAGAAATTTTTAACAGTGATTATCAGTCTTCAAAAGATTTGTACATCACACACTGTGGGGTTAATATTTTTTGTTCAGAAGTTTTCAAAATGAGAAAACAAATAAAGATATTTTTTGAAATACCCATTTTTGATGTTGGCATGAGATAAGGATTTTTCTAACCCAAAAGTGTGGAATCACTAGGGTTAATCTTGATTTCCAAATATGAGAAGAAGAAATAGAACCCAGCAAGCAGACTTTTGTAATAAGAGTTTGAAAACTGTTGGGGCAAAGGAAATAGCCAAAGATTGAAAAATGAATGAAGTTATACTCTGATTTGAAGAGGAAAAATGAATTGGAATGGCTAAGCCAAAGTCTAGAGAAATGATTAGGGGCATTTGCATATTTTCATGAAGCATTTGCATCATTTAGAAGCATTTGCATCTTATTCAACATCTGCATCTGGATCAATAAGCATTTGCATCAATCTAAGCCATTTGCATGTACACCATGAAGCATCTGCATCTGCATCTTATCCAACATCTGCATCTGCATCAAGAAACATTTGCATCAATTCAAAACATTTAGATTTGCAATATGAAGTATGTGCATCCTGTTAATCATTTGAACCAGCACAGAAAAACATTCGCATCTTTTCAAAATCTTCAGGTTAATTTTCAACAATTCTTCAAAGATCATTTTTAAAGTCGCATACAGCGCAATTTTCCAAATCATAGATCAGACCTTCGGGCACCGTTTTTTAAGACCTCCAGGCATCAATTTTCCAAATCATAGATCAGACTTCCGGGCACCATTTTTTAAGACGCATACAGCGCAATTTTCCAAATCATAGATCAGACATCCGAGCACCGTTTTTTAAGACCTCTGGGCATCAATTTTCCAAATCATAGATCAAACCTTCGGGCATCATTTTTAAAGTCGCATACAGCACAATTTTCCAAATCATAGATCGGACCTCCGGGACCATATTTTAAGACCTCCGGGCATCAATTTTTCAAATCATATATCAGACCTCTCGGCATCATTTTTAAAGTCGTACATAGTGCAATTTTCAAAATCTTAAATCAGACCTCCAGGCACCGTTTTTTAAGACCTTCAAGGGATCAATTTTCCAAATCACAGATCATACCTCCGGGCATCATTTTTAAAGTCACATACAGCGCAATTTTCCAAATCATAGATCAGACCTCCGGGCACCATTTCTTAAGACCTCCTGGCACCAATTTTCCAAATCATAGATCAGACCTTTGGGCACCTTTTTTTAAGACCTCCGGGCATCATTTTTAAGATCTTCGGGCACATCTTTTTTAAGACCTCCGGGCACAATTTTTATCTTTTGTAAATCGAACTCGTTGCATTAAGACGGGTCGAGCCTTGATTAGTCAGGGAACTCAATTTAAGGACAAAATCTTCAATTTATAACTTTTTCGAAAAAAATGGAAAAGATGAATGAAAACCCCTTTCCCTTTTCTTCACATATACTTTCACTAACTGGACAAAATTAGTGTTTGTTTATCTTTGCCTGATTCCTAATTCTCAGCAATAGCCAAAGAGAGGTAGCTGTAGACACCTAATTTTGTCTAGACTACTAAATCAGGTATGTTTTCTTCCTAAAGTGATGTTTCAGAATGCAAAAAGACTTTTCTGATCCTGCAGGTGGTATTCCGAGACTTAGTTTAAGAAAGCAGGTATAAAAAGTCAATCTTGAAAAAGTCAACTCCGAAAAAGTCAGTCTCAAAAAGTCAACTACTGAAAAAGTCAACCCACTCTCAAAATCAAGATTCAAAGTTCAATTGAAAAATGGTGAAAGAATTTTGATAATCCAAGGTCTACATTGAAAGATATGAAGTTCGAAAGTTGGGTTACGGAGATTCAGTAGAAAGAAAACCCTAGTTCGAAATATTTAGGGAAAAGTGCTTAAACAATCAAATCGGTTGAAATTGGAGTTTCTAAATGAAAGATAAGCACTGACTACGGGTAATGGAGAAGCCATTAGGAGTCAAAACCGAAGGAAAAGTCAATTTGGAAGAAAACCGAGAATTAGGGTTTTTGGTGGATTTTGATGAAATTGGGAAAAATTATAGAAATGACCTGATTCGGTAAAAATAAAGCCCCTAATAGATGAGGAATGAGTAAACAAGGATAGCCCAAGGCTCAGATTGAAGTAATTCCTAGAGAAGAGCCGATTAGAGGAAAAACGAAAAAAAAGAGGAAATTCCCGATACTAAAAAAAGGAAAAATCAAAACGAAGGGGAATTTGATCGTAAAAATTGGGCGTTTTTGGACCAACTCCAATTCAATTTATGACAAAGGCACAGAAAAAGAAAATCTAGAAATCGACTTGTGTTGAGCAAAACCGGTCTTTGGAGACAAAAGGGCAAATTTGGAAATTCGAAAAAATAGCAAATGAGATCCAAAAATTCTCAAAATTTGCAGATCTCATTCTTAAATCATTTAAAAGAGATTAGAGAAATAAAATCCAGAATCGGAGCTCGTTTGCAAAATGTCAAATTCCGGACCCATTAAGCTGAAAATTTCGGAAGGAAAATCCCAAAAAAAAATAGCTAATGAGTTCCAAAAATTTTAAAAATTTTCAGATCTCATTCTTAAATTATTTGGAAGAGATTGGAGAAAGAAAATCTGGATTCGGAGTTTGTTTGCAAAATGGCAAATCCCAGGCCCATTATGCAGAAATTCAAGTAGATAAATCCCGAAAAAATAGTAAATAAGTTCTAAAAAGTATGAAAACTTCCAGATCACACTTTTAAATTATTTGGAAGAGATTGGTGAAAAAAAAAATTTGGATTCGGAGCTCATTTAAAAAATGGTAAAAGTTTGGGTGCACAAAAGGGCAATTTTGGAAGAAAAATAAAAAAAAATAGCAAATGGGCTCGAACATTTTTGAAAACTTCCAGAATTTAATTTTTTTGATCCGTTCGAAAGTATTGAAAAAATAAAATTTGAATTTGGAGTCCGTTTGCTATTTATTTAGGTTCGGAGGTCAAAAAGGTCATTTAACCGAAAAAACCAAAAAAGGCCTTTAAAAAATTTGAGTTTGGGCTGGAATTCAAAAGGCAATCAGCCAAGCCCATAATGGAGAATGATTTAGCTGAGATTTTAGATCAAAGGGCCAAGAGGGGATAGGAAGGTAGTTATTTTTCTTGATCAAGCCTTTTGAAATTGTGACACCTGGACCAATGGATGGAGAGGGATGATGTCATATTTATGATATCATATTTATGAAATCATCTTCATGACATCATATTTAGGGGTTGATTATTCCAATCCAAGGGTGAGAATTTTACATAGAAAGCATCTTGAATTAAAGGTCATTGGATGAAAATTGGTCAGGAAAAAACTACAACCTTCTAGACTATTCTTTACACCATTCGAAAAAGGGCATTTGGGGGGCTGAATTCATATATTTCACAAGTTTTGAAGGTTGAAAGGAGGCATTAGCTAAGGAGAAAAAGAGAGAAAAAAAAAGGAAAAAGCGGTGAGAAAAAAAGAGAAGGAAAAGAAAGGTTTTGGCTTGCTTCTTATTGATTTGGAAAGCTAGAGCAAGGTAGCTATGTTCTTTCATGGTTTTTTCATACGTTGTTGACATGATTTTGCTGTTTTGATTGTCATTTTTTTTCTCTTTTATGAAATAAACTTGTTTCTAAGGAGCTACTACTTTGTTTTTTAAAGAAAATATAAAAAGCAACAAGTTTTCCTCCTATTTTTTACATCATGGCCGAATGGTATCATTTTTGTTTAGATGATTTTATTTTTGATCTAGTTCATGAGATTTATTGTGGTAGGTTTACTTCTGTTAGATTAGCTTGATTTGTGGTAGGTTAGCTTGATTGTGGTAGTTTAGCTATACACCATGCCATGTGTTTGTGGAAATACCATGCTAGGTTCATGAGACCATTTGTCCATTCGGTGTTTAAGTTACCATGTTTGCATTTTTTTTTTATGTTTACTTGCTTAGTATGCTTCCATTTATGTTCATATATTTCGACCATGCCATGCGTTTGTTATATTGTCATTGCTATGTTCATGAGTTATGTTAGTCACCATATTTGCATTATTATCATGTTTGCTACCATGTGTTTGTGTTATTTGCTAGCTAGGATTGTACTATGTTATTTGATGACCATTTGGCCAACATGATCCCTTTTGCTTTGTGTGTGCATTTGCATTTTGTTTAGGTACCATGCTTTGCATTACTATGCCATGAGATTGTGTATTAGTTGCTGTTTGTTCATGCATTAGTATTAGGTTTATTGGTCATTATATGTTCATGATATTTTCATGCATTCTCATGACATTTTAGGTCTAGGCCATCTTTGTATTGCCATGCATATAAGGTCTTAGATCATATTATTATTGCCATGCATTGCTATGCTATTTAGGTTTTAAGTCACTATGTATTGCCATGCATTTTCATGTCACTTTAGGTCTAAGTCTCTTTTGCATTACTATTCATCTCATGCATATTTAGGTTAGGATTGCATTTATTGCCATGCAAGTTCATGTTAGGTCTAGGCCATATTCTTTATGCCATTCGTTTTCCATATCATTTAGGTTTTAAATCATGCATTTCATGCATTCAATTTGCTATATGTTCATGCATCTCATGTCTTGCCACTTGATTTATGACTTAGGCCAACCAATGGCTCAAAGTCATGCTTACTTGAGCATATTTGTGGAAAATTAAAGAATTGTCAAATTGATTATTCTACCTTTGTGACTTTTTTTACTTAGCCAATTTTTGCCCAAATTTTTAGAAGTTTTAGCTACTGTTTGTATGTCTTTAGGTGAGTCTCCGATATTTTTACTTTGATTTTTAAATGTTATCAAAAGCAAAAAAATGTGTTTTGGCAAAACAGTTTTTCACCAGTGTTCTGACTTTCTCAATTTTTCTGGGAAGTTATCTTTAATAAAAAAATTAAGCCAATTTTTTTTTCGTGTAGTTCTGAGTCTCTAGTATTCTTTTTAGATTTTTTTGAAAATTTAAAAATAGGTTAAAAAAAATCACGCTTTGGAACTGGACAGTAGAGTCAGATTTGAATTTGAGGGAAAATTAATTTTCTGTTTTGGCTAAGTTACTTAGAGGGGGCTGATTAGGAACTTTAGCTACTGTCTTAGAGTGGTTTTCTAGGCCATTTTAATCTTTAAAAATGATTTTATAAAGCTCGGGTCAAGGGGGTCAAGTTCGGGTTTTCAAACTTAGGAAAATAAAGCTATTTTCAAAGAGGAATTCGGCTATGGTCTAGTTTTCATCCAAGATTTTCAAAATTGTTTTCAACCAATCACAAAATATTTTGATTTTAGAAAATTTAATTTGATATATTTTCCTAAGGTAGACGGATATCTTTTTAGATATATGGATTTCTTTATTTAAAGGAAAAAATACATTTTCATGCATTGCATTTTCCATGATTCATGCATATTATATAATATGTGATTTTTGCTATGATAATTTCTATGGTATTGTTATTATTTCGATTTATATTTTATGATGTTATATTGTTTGTTATATGGTTTTGAATATTTCATGCCATCCTATGCTTTTTATTTAGTCATTATTTTTTGTCACATCATTTAGCATATACTATGTTCATGCATTATTACTTTTATTTTCATGCATATTTCATGGTAACATTATTTTATATTTCATATCATTTCATGTCACTTAGATTATATTCCATGTCATATAGATTATATTATTTAAAATATGCCATGTCATTTAAATTTGCTATGTCATTTAAATCATATCATTTCATTTAGAATATATCATGTCACTTAGGATATTTCATTTCATTTAGAATATATCATCTTACTTAGGATATTTCATTTCATCTAGAATATGCTATGCAATTTAAATTATATCATACCATTTAGGTTACATTATATTATTTAGACTTTGCTATGTCATTTTATTTATGTCACACATTCATATTTTTTTTAAAATGTTTTGAAAAGATAATGGTTTTAAATAAAATAAAGTTATTCCCGAGTTAAAATAATTCATGAGTTCTCTGCCGAATTTGCTGGGGAGGATATCATCAATGATCATTAATAGCGGAATATCTTCTTTAAAACGAGAATGATTCGGAAAATTTTCCAAATAAATAAAAATTTCTATATTTTGCCACGTTTGTCGGGAAATATAGAAAAATTTTGAATTAATCAATTCCGGGTCATTTTCAATTAAAAATGAAATTATTTTTCTTTAAATTGGGAATTAATTTGAAATACTAAATTTAAAACCGACTTTTTACTGAGACTTGAGATAACACACGATTAATAAGGTACCGTTTTATATGGGCGTTGTGGGGGTGCTAATCTTTCCCCACACGTATCCGAGTCCTGAACCTGCTTCTTTGATTTCTCTGGTTTAAAACGCAGACTTGAAATTGATTTTAAAAATGTTTTAATTAATATTAAAATATTTTACAAAATCGGTTTTAATAGGTAACCGATCACACCTAGCCAAAAAAGATTGGTGGCGACTCTATGTCTTTTTTAAGGTCATTTTCAAAACCTTCATTTTTCAAGAGGTCGGCTTTTCCTCTGTTACTTCCAATGTCACGCTTAACGAATATAAAGTCTCGCGATGAGACTTGTTATTTTTTAGGTTGCGACAAAGGGAAGTCATTAATTGTCCATTATAATGCAACTCTTAATATAAAATTTTCTTTCCTATACCCATCATATGTCGGAACACCATGATTCCATAATAATTTCAACTCATCTATCAATGATCTGAGAAAAACATCAATATTCTGTGATGGACTATTCGGACCCGAAATTACCATATTAAGAAGAAAATATGGTTGCTTAATACATATCCATGGTGGTAAATTATATACAGAAAGCATTACCGACCAACAAGAGTACGGTTTCGCTCCATGAATAAACTGACAAAATCCATATGCACACAAACCCAATCTGACATTTCGAGATTCCACTGCAAAAAATGGATGCATATGATTGAAGTCTTGCGAAGCTTCACCATCAACAGGGTGACTCAACACTCCATCGTCCCTTCGGTTATGCGCATACCATGTCATATTCTTAGCTCTTACCGTTGACATATATAATCTTTGAAGTCTCGGAATCAATGGCAAATAACGGAGAATTTTATAAGGAATTCTTTTCGACTTTCTAACACTTGAATTGCTTGATTTATAACGAAGATGGCCACATACGGAACATAATTCTAAGTGGACCGAGTCGTTATAAAACAACATGCAATTGTTGTTGCATGCATGTATCTTCTGATAGTGAAGTCCAAATTTGACCATCTTTTTCTTCATCCAGTAAAAATTATCAGGTAAATTATCATTTTCTGGCAACATCCCTTTAATCATAATCATCAAATGATTGAAACACGATTCGCTCATATTAAATTCAGACTTCACATTTAACAGTTGTGACACAGCAGATAAAGTTGTGTGTTTTGTACATCCTGACCACAACGGTTCATCTCTTTCATTCAACAAGGAATAAAAATTTCTTGAACTTAATCCAGTTGATCATCTTGAACCATTGTCTTATCAACATTGTAATTACCTCCTAAATTGAGATTCAGATTTAGAGCATTCATAACCATTCTAGCATAAGGATTAACTCTTTCAACGTCACTTCTCGTCTCCACTTCATCATTATGCATCCTTGATGACTGACCTTGATGACTTTCACCATGTGCATCCCAAATATAATAATTCTCCTTAAACCCTCTATTAAACAAGTGCTTACGCACATCATCAATTTCTGCAAACCGATTATTCTGATACTTCATACATGGCATCTAATTCTATTGTACTTTACGTACTCGCTGTGAGTATATGCAAAACCTACGAATTCTTCAACTCCATTCAAATACTCATTACTAATATATTGAGAGTCGTCCAACCTCCTATACATCCAAGATTTATCGTGCTCCATTGTCCAAGCCTAAGTACGCATTTAACAAGACAACCATATAATAACACAATAAACACAATGACAAAATAAACAGAATAATACAGTAACACAAGAATCAGAATGACACAATAATAACAATGACATAATAAACATATTATCAAATTTCACAATAACACCTATTATACAATTTGATAAATAAACTAATAAATAATTAGCAATTATACAAGTAAAACACATTTTTAATTTTAAATAAATAATTTTTTTTAATAAATTTCATAATATATTTTTAACAAAAAAAAAATAACAACTAAAACAAATATCTTTCATAATTTTTTTTCTCTCTAAATTACATATCAAATTATACTAACAATAATAATTTAATTTTTAATTAAACACAATAACTAAATTAATTACATTATTTAACAAATATATATCTTTTAACTAAACACAATAACAATATTAATTACACAATTTAACAAATATATATTTTTAACTAAACACAATAACAACATTAATTATACAATTTAGCAAATATATATTTTTAAACTAAACACAATAACAACATTAATTAAACAATTTAACAAATATAATAATATTTTCAAAAATTTTAAATTACCAAAAATTTCAAACATAAACTTACATTGAGAAATTGATGAAGATAATGCTATCGAAATTCCTACAATCACAAATAGAAATTGATGGAGATAATGTACAATTTATGTGCCATAATTTGTTAAAAAAAAATTATTAATGAAAATAAGAAATAAGAGAGACTTATGGCGACGACGATAGCGAGGGCGGACGGCGACGGGGTGGCCTAGGTTCGGTCGAGAAGTCCGTCGGTGGGGGAGAGAGCTCGGTGGGGGAAAGAGGAAAGAGAGAAAAGAGAGAAGAGAAGAAAAAAAGAAGAGAAGAAAAAAAGAAGGGAGAAAGGAAAGTTTTGGGCATAATAAATTATGCCCGAGATTTGACCGACGGAATTCAGTCTTTACCGACGGAATTTTGTCGGTAAAAAAATGCCTCTATTTTGAATTGAGATTCCGTCGGTGAAGACTTATTTCCGACAAAATTTTTGTCAGTAATAGGATTCCGTCGGTAATACATTACCGACGATTTTTTTCGTCTCTAATGTATTACCGACGAAAATTTCGTCGGTAATAAGTTTTTCTCATTAATTTCTATTATTTTATTTTTTGAAATAAAATTTCTTTTTCCTTTCAAGAAAAACCGTTTTTATTTTTACCGACGGATAATTCTGTATGTAAAAACACTTAATCCGTCGGTAATACTTTGGCAAGAAGCTAATTCGTTCCCGCCAAAGTATTACCGACGAAATCTACCGATGGAATATTTCGGTCGTAAATATTCCGTCGGTGATACACATATTCCATTGATAATATTCAAAAACTCCGTCGGTAATAGTCTTGGACATTACCGACAAAATTCCGTCGATAATATTCGAAAATCCGTCAGTGATACTCTCTTTTACCGACGGATTTATTCCGTCGGTAATTTGACGTTTTCTTGTTGTGTCAGACCAATCAATTAAAGTATATTATCAATTTAATTATCACCTGGTTTCCCTTTGATTTCCCTTTTGTTTAATTTCTCTTTCAAGAACCATTTTCCTAGTTCTGGAGAATAAAAAAATTGCTTAGACTTGCCACACATGGAAACTGATTTATGGTATCTTTCTTCTTTGTTTTTCTGATACATATGAAATCCCATTAGGAATTCCAATTATCTTCTTTAGATTCCAAAGTTTATTTAACACTATCTTTCTAATGCGTTGATTTAAAGCCTCTAAAGTCTAAACAGTAATGTGGCAAGTGTCTGAGGAAAGAAAAGAACTAAAGAAGCAATTATCAATAATTCACTTTATATCATCAACATAAGCTACGGATGCTATAAATAACCTTTGTATTTGACTATTTGTAAATAATTCCTAAATGCAGTAGTTCGTAAACAAGTAAAAAACTAAATGAACTAATTAATGTAGAATAACTTAGATAACCTAAAATACTCTAAATTAATATGGTTCCTCTATTGCTTTCATGATCTCAACCTTCTCAACTCCAACTTGAATTCAACCTCTTCCCATCAGAAACTCTGCTTGTTGGGTCTTCAATTCTTCAGGTTGATCATGTTGCACTGATTCGTCTATAGAAGTATATATAGATCCTTGATTTTGAATCCTTAATCAACTTAAGAAGATTCACCTTTCTTTTATGATAAGATCCTTCCTGTCTTTTATTTTGGATATAGGGTTCTGTAGAAGTATATATAGTCTTAATCATAGATGAAAAGAGTGACATATATATAATATGATATATATGCATTTATATCTACAAGCTCTCAAGGCAGGGAAAAGGCTAAGTCAAAAGAATGTTCTGAAACTCAAGACTGTTTCATCAATTAAAGGATATATATATATATATATATATATATATATATATATATATATTAAGGAAAGGGATGCGACTTGTGAAAAATTGATAACAATAGAAAGAAGAATCCATGTATCAGCTGCCAAATGTATTCCTAAGCAGTAAGTTCTTCTATATCATCATATGCCCTGATTGTAGGGTTTTATTTAGATTACTAAAGGTTCAAATTCATCATTTCTAAAAAAAATAAAATACATATAAAATTAATTTTTTATTGGTTCAATATGATTTTTAACGGTTTTTATCAATTGAACCGATTTTTTACCTTTCCAGCAAAAAATTCGGTTTATACCTACTGGATTGGATAGACCACTGGTTCTCGGTTTAACCAATTCGATTTTTTCAACACTGTCATTGACCATTACATGCATCCAATGTTAAAAAATTGGATCGGACTGGCCTGTTAGATTGGTTCAAGCGGGAACCGGTGACCTGTCCAGTCCGACACATATCAAAGAACTGAAGATTCAATGAATCGGTAGAAAACCAGTTCAACCGATAAAAAACGGGCAAAAAATCATTTTTTTGTTATTGTTTTGTTTTTTTATTAAAATTATTTTTATAAGTGATCAGATTTGAACCTTTAACCTCTTAATCATAAATTAAAGACCATACATACCATTAAGACAAATATATATTTTTATTAACTAATTATTATATTTAGTACTTATTTAATATCAAAATCACATATTTAATATTTAATTTATTTTTTAATTGAATAATTCGATATGAATAAACCAACAATCCGAAAGTTACATCAATTCGACTCCCGATCCGATTTCTTATTCATTACCTGCATCAAAACAAAGATTGTGTGAAACAAGAGTTGTGGGTTTTGCTTCGCCAACACGCAGCCATGTAATTATTTCTGGCTTAGTGGGATGCAGTGTTAATGAAATTTGACAATTTGAAGAATCCTTGAATACATGTGATTTGGGAGTGAATCTGTGATCATATTATTGGACTACTAGTGAATGCGGCGGCACTTTTTAAGTATTTTTGAAGATCCCAGAGGCTATTCGCTTCTGGTTCTGAAAAAGCGAATTGTTTTTATTTATTATATGCAGTTCATGGGCTAAATTTTAAACATGACAAAAGGTTGCTATCGTCGTTGACAACTTGACATGTGAATTTTATTGCTTCATTCAAAACTTAAGCCGAAAGAAATGGATGTTTAGTGCATTTATTCTGCATTATGTTGATAGAATTCCCTACTTATACTATAAAGCAAAAGTTTTCTTCAATTACACGCCCTATAGTGCTGTGAATATATTCTACATATGTTATCTTTTTGGGACATAAAAGAAAACAATGGTGCTAATAGATGCATATTGTTTGGAGCCATATCATCTTGAGATGAGATGTGCCTTTTAATATGGTTTAATACAAAACTCATGTAGTTAATATGACACTATCAGATGAGATCTGTTCTTCACTAAAGACTCGTCATGCTTGTCGGCTTGTGCTAAATAACTTATTTCATCATGTTATATTTGAAATTCAAAATTTGATTAAGTTGGTTCATGCAACCAAATCTAGTAGTTATGAGGTTCAAATCCCAACATTTACAACCTTTTCTCTTATTCTCTGCGGCTTCTTTTGTAAAAAAAAAAAAAAAATCATGTTATACTTGGATTGGTAGTTTAGTTTTGCATCTGTAGACTAGATGGTCCTTTTGATAGAAATTAAAGTACAAGTTGGGATTTGAAAGCTAGGTGTTGAAACTAGATCTGTTCATGGGCCGGGTAGCCTGCTCGGCCAGGTAGGTCCAACCAATACTAGGTCGGGTTTGGACAAGGTTTTTTGTAATTTGGCCCGGCCCGAATTACTATTTATTTAATAAAAATATTTTTTATTTAAATTTTATTATAAAAATATATAAATATTAATATAAAAATGATTTTTTAATATTTTAATAATTTATGAATTAAAAACGGATTTACGGACCGGTCCGAAATGGACTTAGGTAAAAAAAATATTTTTTTCGGGCCGCGGCCCGACCTGGACACCTCTAGTTGAAACTGGGAACTTGTTTCTTGAAGTAAGTAGTAGGAGATGGAGCTGACTGCTGAGTACAGGAATATTAGTTGTCGTTTGACTTTGCTAAAATGAGTATGAGCTTTGCTTCGCACTTTGTATAACGTTGGAAAATATGGAAGTTTTTTTTTTTTTTTTGATGTTTGAGATTTGCGACAATTGAACTTTGATCATTGAAACTAAGAGTTTAGTATTCTACCAACAGCCTACATGATTATTGGCTAGAAGCTATGTAATTAATTCAAACTCAACTAGTTTTAGGGGCAGGCATTCAAATCGCAGTTGAACAGTGGTATAGCGGTCACTATTTTGTGGTAGCGCTGCCCATCGTCATCGCTATTCGTTGAATAGCGGCTGTGGATTTGATTCACGACTCTCCTGGCCTGTCGCGTTCGCGAAAAAACGATGTAACGGCGAATAATGAAAATAATCGGCCGTTATTGTCACTATACCGTTTTTTTAAAAGAACCACTGGAGGCGGCGGCAGCAGTGGCGGTTCATGGCGGCGATGAATGTTTTGGGGATCCAAAAGCGATGAAGAGGAAGAGAAAGTGGTGGGGAGAGACATACTAAGAAATCAACTCATTTGGAGCGATGGATGATGGCGAAAATGGAGATTGTTGTCGCAAATTTAAATTGTAGATCTAGGCTTACATAGGCTATTTTTGAGAAAACCAACTGGAAAATAAAAAAGAGGAGGAAATGGGGAGTCTTTGGGTGTTTTTTGGTGAAGATCTGGCGCTTGCCAGTAGCGGCAGGCGATGGCGTCGTCATCGAAATCTGGGTTTGCCGCCTGATTCTGGGTTTGGATTGAAGAATCTGGTGGCTTCTTTGAAGCTTTAGAGAGAGTGGGAGAGGATAAAGAGAGAAAGAAAAATCTAGAGAGAGAGAGAAGAGGAAAAATGAAGTAGGATTTTTATTATTATTTATATAGGGTACCAAACAATACGGTTTAGGAGTAGGCGAGGGAGGGAAGGAAAGAAGGAAGGAAAGAAAAGAAAGAAAGAAAGAAAAAGGAAAAAAAAAAAAAGCAAAGAAAGAAAAAGGAAAAAAAATAAAGAAAGGAAGGAAGAAAGGAAGGAAGGAAGAAAGAAAGAATGAATGAAAACTATTTATTTTTTATATTCATTTATTTATTATGTTATAATTTTTTTAATATCAAAAATTAAATTTTAAATGATGAAATATGGATAAAAAATTGTGATTATTTGATTAAATTTTTTGAAAGAGAATTTTTAGGGAAATTTAAAAGCGTTTGGATCTCTATTATTTTCGAGTAAAAGTAATTTTTCGAAAACCTTGCCAAGGCATTGAGAAAACCTAAAAATTATTTTATAAATTTTATGAGATTAGAAATTTAAATTGTAAAATTTAAGAATTCTAGAGAAATTTGATAAGGAAGGATTTGATAAAAATTTAAGGGGGAAATTTTTTGTATAACTTAAATGAAAAATAATTAAATTAGATTATTTTTATTTATATTGTTATTAACTTTTTTAGTATTATATTAATTATTATTATTATTATTTTTTATGTGATTAAATAACAATAAAAAAAATATCATCCATTATATAATAAATTGAAGATACTTTGTGATAAGAATGTTAAATTAATTAATTCATAAAAAATAATTATTTAATAAATTAATCATTTCACAATTAAATAGTGTCTATAAATTAATTTAAAATTCATTGAAATGAGTCTTTATAATTATAATTATGATATTTTACAATAAATTGTGCAAAATTGAAAAAATTCACGATTGCGATGACCGTAATAGTTTCCGTTATGCTCGTAACCTAATAAATGTAACGAGACCGAAAATATGACCGCGACTACAATTTAAATCCATGCTTAAGGGTTAAATCCATATATGTCTATTCCACTATATACTTCCATTTCCATAGATAGATACTACATGGTGTGCAAAATTGAAAAAATTCACGATTGCGATGACCGTAATAGTTTCTGTTATGCTCGTAACCTAATAAATGCAACGAGACCGAAAATATGACCGCACTGCAATTTAAATCCATGCTTAAGGGTTAAATCCATGTATGTCTATTGCACTATATACTTCCATTTCCATAGATAGATACTACATGGTGTGTGTATTGCTCCATGTAGGAATGAGGTTGATTTTGTGCATTCACGTTCTCTTTTTATAGAATTTGCTAATTTTCTACAATCCTTCAAAAGTTAGATAAAAACTAATTATAAAAAATCTTAGGTTGCCTAGTCCAAATCACTTAGCTTTCTTTTAATAATTTAGCTCCATTACGAAATAAAAAATTAGCTAAAATGAAGCTTCCAAGCGTCTTCTTACTTTGGCATAAGGCTTATTGAAGCAAGATTAATGTTTTGTTTGTTTTATTTTATTTTAAATTTTTTTTGTTGTTGAAAAAGGTGCCATTCGTCATCCATTTGATGGACGTTTTTTCATACAAGTTAGTCAATTAATAGATCGCTTATAACTGAGTAGCACATGATAAAGTCTCAAATTAATCCGAAAGACACATAATGAATAGGATGGGATAACACAATCAGCACATACATATGAGACCCTGATGCCTAGTGAAGGAATTGTTTTATTTATATTCAAAAGAGTAGAAAAGGATTGTCGTAATGATTTTTCGACCGCCAAATGATTAAAAAATACAAATGAAATCTCACCAACCTTTTTTAGTTAGATGTGATTGGTCACTTAAAAAAGCTTATCATTTTAATAAAAATTTAATTAAAATTTATTTAAAAAGATAATTTAGTCTGTGAAACAAAATTGGGTTCGGGAGTACAGTTATGTGTGGGGAAGGTATTAGCACCCCCACGACATCCGTTTAAAAAATGGTATTATTTAATCATGTGTTATATTTAATCTTGAAGCAATGAATTTAATTTCGATATTTAAAAATAATTTCCTTAATCCATTTTATTCATCGGCAAAATTCCTTGAGTTTATTTTTCTTGTAAAAAAAACATTTGTGTTATTGATGAAAGTATCTTTCGTAATATTTTTGAAATAAAGAAATTACCTATGTAAAAATAATTTTCGAATCACTCTGATACTTTTGATAGTGTTTCGATAACTATTTTTACTCGGACTATTTCGAGAGACGATTGATACTCCGACTATCCCAAGAAAGAATCCGTTTTTAAAAAAAATTCTTTATTGAAAAAAATTTAAAAGACATATTTCTTTTATTCATGATGCTGTTATTAATTTATTTTATGATTTTTTTTAAAACAAACAAATTATTAAAATAAATGTCGAAGGCTAGAAAAATAAAATAAAGATAAAGGTCATACTTGAAAAATGTAGAGAATCTGAGAACCAATGCATCGACCTCAAAAAGGTTGACCTTCACAAAAATTCTTTTCCTTTTTCCATTTTTTTTTCATTTTCTTTTTTTCTTTCTCCATTTTTTTTTCTTTTTTTTTTCTCGTTCCCTTTTTTCTTTTCTTTCATTTTTTTTCTTTTCTTTCCTTTTCTTTTCTCTTTTTTTTCTTCTTTTCTTCCCCTGGAGCAGGTCGAGTGCGAGGACCCGGGGGTCCAGCTGACCCGCCTGCCCAGAGCTTATAGAGGCCTTTTATTGTTTCATTTCCTCCTCATCTTTTCTCTCTCTCTCTCTCTATCATTTTCTCTCTTTAGTTCATCCCACAACCTAGAACACCATGGCTACCCAGAATCCGACGGCCGATCTCTGCATCGACTGTCGATCACTGTCGTTGGCCGCAACTTGCCGATGTCGGTTTGAGCTAAAAAATTCACACAAAGCTTCCTCTCAACCTCCCCGACACATTTACTGGTCTTGATTTTTGAGAAAATGCCTCTTTTTCCACGAAAATCCCAAAATGTTCGAACCTTAAAATGCTAGATCTACCGTCACCGCCATCGATGGCCACCAAACTTTAGCCGAGCCTTCCTTTCCCCTATCCCTACCTTTTCACCGTTGCGATCTTTGAAAATCAACTTGGAACCCTTTCAACCTAGACAACCCGAAACTTCCCCCTTTTGCTTTGCTTTGTGTTTGTTTTTTTGTTTTTTTTTTGGTTCTTGATGTTCTCTTTTCTTTGGTTATTTGTGTGTTGTTTTTTGAGTGGTGTAGTGGTACACGGTGGGAAGGGTTGTGGTGGTTGTGAGTAGCGGTAATAGGTGTTTTTTTTCGTGTTTGATTTTTGTTGGGTCCATAGTGGAGAGCTGCTGTGAGAGTTTTCTAGTGCAAGGGGTTGGTGGTGGTCAGGGGACTCGTGTAGTGGTGGGCAAATCCTGTTGCTGGAGCTCTTGGGTCCGGGGTCTTTTGTTTTCTCTTGGATCCCCCCTCTTTAGCTGTAGATTGACTCCTTATTTTTAGAATAAAAAAACCCGATCCCCAGGAAATCCCAGGTTTTCTGGGATTTGGGTTCTGCCCAAGGATTAAGTAAATAGGAATGAAAGAAAATTGGTGAAGGTGACCTACCATGGTGGCTAGCCAGGGGTAGGGGGAGGCTTGTGGGAAAGGGCTAGCAGGGACCTGTGTGGAGAGTGGCCTACTGTTGGAGCTATATAGGAAGCAAGCTAAGGACGTCAAATGGGCCGGGGTAAGGGGTATGAAAGTTGGGCCACAAAGCCCACATAACACAAAGGCCTAATAGATTCAAGCCCAAAATAAAATTCAAAACCCAATTAAAATGAAACCGAATTGGTCTAATCAAATTGAGCAAGATTGAAATCTCATTTTAATTTAAACCTAAAGAAATCGAATTAGCGAAGGATTAAGTTAAAAATGGCAATTTAAAACTTCACTCGATTATTCTACTCAGATTCGATCTATCCTTGGTGTGACTTGGTACTTTACCCGGACAAAATTAGGTTGCTACAAGGATCATAAGGACTACCACACTATTATGAGGTTAAGAGGGGCAATCCATTGGATAGGTGGTCTAAAATGTACTACTTAAAATGCGAAGTAGTCCAACATATATAGATTTCTCATTCTTGGATTGATAACGATCATTGATTAAAAAAATGGATCGAATCAGATAGGTTGAACCAGGACTGGTGGTCTGTCCGGTCCAATGAGTATATTAAAACTGAAAATTTATCAAACAGTAAAAAACAAGTTCAACCAGTTAAAAACTGGTAAAAAGTCGAATTGAACGGGGTGAAAAACCGATTTTATATGTATTTTTTTTTTTTCAAAATTTTATTTGTAATTAATGATATTTGAACATTTAACCTATTAGTCTTATATGAAAGACCATACCATTAAGTCATATGCATATTTTTGTTAATTATTCATTATATTTAATATTTATTCAACATTAAATTTAGTGTTTAAATATTAAAAAAAGCTTTATCAAATCGACTGGTTGAACCAATTGGATCAGAAACCGAAAGTTTGACCGGTTCAATCTTCGGTCCGATTTTCTTAACCTTGATAACGGTTCAATTTTATTTGATTTCGAAAAAAATTTGATTAATGAACATTAAAGTTTTTTAAAAATCAAATCGAATCGATCTGAATAAATATAAAAACTGAATCAACTCAAATAGGATTTCACTAGCTTAAATCGATTTGGTTTGTCCATTTTTACAATTTAAAGAATTGTACTTTTAAAACTATTTTAACCTTATCTAGTTACATTTATAAATAAATAAATATTTATTTTATAAAAATAATAAAATTTAATTTTGTTGTTCGGATAATTTCAATTTTTTACATCATAAAACTAAATTCAAACTAAACTAAATAACGTCTTTATAATCCGAACCAAAATCCAATCAAATATAATAAAGTATAATTTTAGTTTTTACCTTTTTTCCCTTTATAATAACTTTTCAAAAGTAAAAGGAAAATAGCAATATTAAGTAGAAAAAGTATCAAAAGAATGCAGCCTAAGTTGTTCTTTAGATATTCTTCCCTAAATTGTTTTCAGTTTTTTTTTTTCTCAAATTGTGTTTCAAGAGTCTTGATGACTTGACCTTGAACACGCGAGACTTGCTTCAAGGGTCTTCGAGACTTGATCTTGAGCAAAGAGGATTTATCTTCTTTCTTGGATCAACAGAAGATCGAAGAGTATCTTCTTAAAATTTTTTGAAACCCAAACACGATTTTCTTCAAAATTTCTTGAATTCTTCAATTCTTAAGAGCTTGATTCTTGGTACTTTGGAGAACCATAATAATGACACATGGGTTAATTTTTATTGGACAAAAATTAGTTAAAAGAAATTTTATTTGACATGTGTCAATTTATAATTTGCCAAAAATTTCTCCTTCTACAGATGCCCCCTTCAAGACTTGGTTACGTATACAATTTTTGAGTGCAGCAAGTAGACAAGTCTTGAAACTTAATTTGCTTTTGATGCCAAAATTTGTTTGCACCTTTGTATTGACTTGAGAAAGTTTGCAAGCTTCCATTTTGCCAAACTTGTGACTTTAGAAAAACTGAACCAAAATTTAGTTTAAATGATTTTTGATTTTTTTTGAGGTGATGAACTTGATAATTTGGAACAAGTTGCCTATGTACCTTCATTTGAAGGATCAAGTCATATCGTAGTTTAATTTTTTTTCGCCTTAACTTTTGCCTAAGTTGTCTTGAGAAAGGATTTCCAACCTAGAGGGCTTTTTTTTTTGAAGGGCAGTTTAAGCTCGTGCTAAGAAGCATCATTTTTTGAAGGAACAGTTTAAACTTATACTTAGGAGCAACATATGACAGTTTAAGCTCTAGCTTAAAAGCAATTTTTTGAATGAACAGTTTAACCTCGTGCCTAGGAGCAACATAACAGTTTAAGCTCTTGTTTAAGAGTAGCATTACCTTCATTGGCATGTTATGCATCTTCACTTGGAGTTGACATGACTTTCACTTCTTTAGGATCAAAAGACCCAAATTTTATGATTGGAGTCGGAGTTGGAGTTAGAGCCAAAGAAGTTAAACTTGTTACCATAGCCATGATGGAAGTTGTTATTTCTTCTTCAAATTCAATTTTTTTCATCTTTGTTGAGATCTATGATTTTGTCTTTCAAAATGAAGCATTTTTCAATTGGTGGCTAATTAAGTGATGAAATTTGTCGTAGTCTGGATCGTTCACTTGATTAGCTTCTTCAAGTTGTTTTATTTCTAACAGTTGGATGAGTTTAGATTTCAAAAATTCTTCTAACATCATTGGAACATCAGAGTCGAGGAATGGATATTGCTTCTTTTTCTTTTTCTTCAAAGAGATTTTGTATTTCCCTTTCCCTTGGGAACAGTTAGGCTTCACCTCGTGGCTCTATTTGAAATCATTAGATGCCTTGAAAGATCTTATACTTATAGCCATGGACTGTTTGCTTCCAACTTTTTCAGTAAAAATTGTGCCCCTTTTTGAAGTCATCTTGCTCTTGAATTGGTGGTCCTTAACTTTTAGCAACTACAATGCTTAGTTCCATGTCATGTGCACGAGTGGCTCATTCTTTAAAAGTTTTAGGCTTAATGCCTTGGATGATAATGTAGCGGAGAGTTCAATTCATGCCTTGGATGCACATATAAAGTGCAAAGACTTTAGATAGTTTTTTTTTGCATCATTCCATTGGCGTGAACTTGTAATTTCAATCATACTGACTATGCGTCGAGTATTGTAGAAACGATTTAGAAAGTCACGCTCAAGTTTTTCCCATCTATCGACTGTTCCAGGCTCAAGATCAGTGTACAAATCAAAGACGTTGCCTTTTAACGAGCGAACAAACTATTTCACCAGGAGATATCCATCAGTGCTAGCATTATTACATGTTTCCACGAAGTGCGCAACATGTTGGCATGGACTTCCTTTGCCATCGAATTGTTGGAACTTTGGGGGTTGATAATTCCTAGGCATCTTCAGACGATCGATCCTTTGAGAATATGGCTTGGCATATGTGTATGAAGTTTGAGTGACACTGTCCACTTGATCCTTAATAGCTTCCTTGATAAGATCCTTGAGGTAACTAGTAGTGACCACTTCGTTGACCTTTTGTTGAGAATCCTTAGTAACTTTCATGCTAGAATTCTCAGCATCATCTTGAAAGATTGATTTGGCGATTTTGGTCTAAAGTTGCCGATTGTTTTCCAGTGAGATTGGCAATCTTATCCATCATGGACGCGATTTGGATATCATTCTCTTTGATGCTTGCTGTAAGAATTTCAACGTACTTTGTAAGAAGCGCAACTTGTTCTCTAATGATGTGGTGCCAGTTGTCATGATAGCCATTACTCTAGAACTTGATTTTGAAGGAGATGATGGAATAAAGTTGTTGCTTTAGTAGCTATCTTACTCCTTGAATGATAACTGGTAGCTTGCACTTGATCCATGGGAAGAATCAACTTGCCCAATAGAAACTTCTTCTAAATCTTGAGTTGGGGAAAAATGTCATAGAGCGGGTTTTGAATAAGCATTGGAAAAGTTCTCATATACTTCAGCAAGAGCTTTGGTTTTTTTCCTAATGCCATAATGATGAGTGGGGATATAAACGCTTGATAATGAAGCGGGGTAGACTGCAGGATTAGCTTTAGCATGCATGAGAGTGGGTTTGTCAGCAAGGTTCTTCTTAGGAGCCATTGCAACTTTGAGAATTTGAATTTTGAAGAAAAATGATGAAAGAAAGTGATTGTCCCACCAGGCGTGCCAGGAATTTGTAAACACAAATTTCGTGTCAAAAAAAGACGAAGAAAATTTGGAGTCAAATAATAATTTTATTTATCAAATGTGGGAATTACAATCTTTGAGAATTCTTAAGGATAAAGAAAATCCTCTGATTCTTTTTTTTTTCATAGGGAAGTTCGATTCAAGGGTCTTTGGATGACTTGGTCTTGAATTAGATTTGTATCAAGGGTATTGGAGACTTGATCTAGAATTAGATTTATTTCAAGGGTCTTTGAGATTTGATTTCGAAACTTATTTCAAGGATTTTTGAGACTTGATCTCGAAATTTGTTTCAAGGGTCTTTGAGACTTGATCTTGAAATTGGCTTCAAGGATCTTTGAGACTTAATCTTGAAATTTGCTTCAATTTGATCCAAAATTTAAGGAATCTTGAAAATCTTGGAATATGGTCCCAAATTTAGGGATTTTTGGAATTGTTGAAATTTGGTCCCAATTTAAGGATTTTCGGATCTTCAAGATTAAATCTTTAGATCTTCTTTCTTGGCCTTGATTGATGGAATTCTGAAGACTTTGTTCTTCAGATCTTCTTTTCCTAAATTGTTTTCAAGTTTTCTTTCCACAAATTGTGCTTTAAGGGTCTTAATGGCTTGATCTTGAACACACAAGACTGCATCTTGAGCAAACATGATTTACCTTCTTTCTTGGATCAACACAAGATCGAAGAGCAACTTCTTGAAATTTCTTGAAACCTAAAGACAGTGTTCTTCAAAATTTCTTGAGTTCTTAAACTATTCAGAGCTTGAGTCTTAGGACTTTGGAGAAATTTGGAATCTTCAAAATCTTCTTCTTGTCTTCAGGCTTGTGAATTATGATGAATGGCTTAGGGGAGGTCCCTATTTATAGTTTCAACCTGCTATGTGAGGTAGAGTTCTAAAAGATTTTAATTTCTTTATGGAAGAGTTCTAAAAGAACTTATCTTGTTTATTTATCTCTAAATTAATTTAATTTAATTAGAGATAAAATGATAATGATACATGGGTGAATTTTGATTGGACAAAAATTCTTTAAAAGAAATTTTATTTGACATGTGTCAATTTATAATTGGCCAAAAATTTATCCTTCTACAAAGAGGCTTATAAAAAAAACTGTCACATATATGAACAAAGCTAACTTTAAACTCAAGTTTCTACTTTAATTCAAGGATATGTTGCTTAGTACAATATTAAACATAGTTACCAGAAGGAAAAAAAGCAAGAACAATTTGAATTGGGCCAACAGATGATGGATCAAAGTAAAACACCAAGTAAATTGCTATTGCTATTGCTATTTACAATTGTTGGTGTATGCCCTAGAGCCAATTAGATTGAGCATGGGATACACAGTCAATAAAGCAAACCCTTCACTATGAAGATAGTTATACAAGGTTTTCCTTCATGTTAGTACAATAATAAGGAGTTATTAAGTAGTAATCGAATGAAGCCTATGGAACATAATGGCCTTGCAAAGGAATTATAAAGAGTTATAATTATGAGATCCTTATGCATCAAAGCCTTGTTCCTTAAACTGTTCCTGGTCATCATATTGCCAAGACGGGGCATTGGCAATGCTCAAAGACTAGTATATGTTAAGCCTTCTTACTTATGAAGTAAGCAACCGATCTCATATAGGTTGAAGTATGGGATACTTGGGATAAGATATAGGTGCTTGTCTGTTGAACAAGTTCACTGAACATGGCCCGCCAAGAGAACTTCATTTGGTGATATCACTCCAGTGTCTATGATAATGTTCTTTTAGTACCAGTCGTGTAAGTTAGTCCTCAGACTTGTGATACCAGGTCATTTTGTATGGAGAGTGTCATACTTAGACTCTATCACGAACAGGTCCCAATCACGAGGATGCTTAAAGTAGGGTGTTATTGGGTATGACATGAACCATACGAAGATGAATGAGTGATCCAGACAGGATTCACCACCCCCTGTGATAATGGAGACATATCTCGTTTATTCTTGACTACGATTAACTTCATTAAGTCTTTGGCCAAAGCATGATGAATTTGGGAGAAAGTTGTTTCTCTAAATTCATAAGGTTACTCATAAGTTGCAAAGAACTAATATGGATTGATCATGAGTAGACACTGCACCATGCTCATGCGCTATCCGGGATATATGGTGAAGGGACCGTATTACACTGACAGGCTGGTTGCTGAAAGGTTTCTAAAAGGTCATGCAGACTTCACAATATTTGGGTGGTCATGATGGGTGGTTAGATCCCGCTCATGATCTATGAAAACAAGTTAATGAGATTAACTTATGTTCATTGCCAACATATAGGGAACCTAGAGGGTTACACACACATAAGAACATATATGTATGGATTAAACATGGTATTCTATTAAGGTAAAACTTAATGAAATAAAGATCTATATTGAGGACTTAATTGAAGAAGTTCAATTAAGAAAGATTAAGACATTATTGAGATTTGAGAAATCCAAAGATAATGTCTTAATGAGAAAAGGGAATGAAGAAGTCTTATATAAACTAGTATAGTCGACTTTGACATAGTGATGTGCAAGGTGAATTTCGAATAACTATGCTATATTGGATTAATGTCATGAGATGATATTAATAGATTAATGACATGAATTATTCATGAGGAGAAAGAAATTTAATTACTTTTGTTTAGAAATTAATCTATCCAATAAATGAGGATGAGAAATTAAAATGGGTCCAAAAAGACTATTCTAATTTAAGACTGTCTACTAAGGATGGTTGGCCCGACTTAAGGCATTAAGATTGTTGGACCATTATTATTATTAGATAATATAATGGGCCTATTGATCCATCTTAGAATTAAAATGTTTAAGTCCCAGTGGATTAATGAAAATCTTATGCAAGAAGCTACACTAGCCGGCCAAGCTTAAGGAAAGGGGTCAGGGTTTGCGCCTGCATATATATTAGATATAGAGGCTGTAGCCGCCCAAGAGACATTTATTCTACTTGAGATATTCTGATTTTTGCTTGATAGAAAGTTGGTTCAAGAAGAGAACCCTAACCTAGCAAAATAGTGATATCGCCACCTCCCTACAAGAAAAGGGGTTGCCGCAATTCCTCTTCCTCTTGATGTTTTTTTCGCCACTTCTCTTTCTTGTTGAGTGAGATTGGTTTAGGGAGATAAACACAAGAAATAGATCTTTTAATTGTGATCTTAGGATCAACTTGCTAGCACAAGTGAATCTCTATACCTTAGAGAAGGATCCATCAGTTGTTCGTGTGGACTAGCTCTAGAGGAAGGAAAATTGTGCTTCTTGTGATCTTGTTCGAATTGGATCTTGGACTTAAGAGCAATTTGCGATTTGGATCTGCAATTTAAGGTTACGACATCTTAAGTAGGTAACTTCTAAATCATATGGGTGATTTATTTTGTTTTGAATGCTATAAACCTATGCTAAATACAAGCTTAAGATCCTGTTGCACTTCGGGTGCTTCTTTGTTTACTTCCGCTGCACTTTGATACTTTTGTTTAAGTATAAGCCCGAGAGTAGTATAACCCAACAACAATAATAAATCAACACACACCTATAGCAAAGATGAAGGAGTTGTGTTGTCGTAGATTGGAGGCGTAGGCGGGACTTAGGAGAGAAAGAATGAGGCTCAAGTGGGAGTGGGAGAGAATGAAGGAACGGCATGTGGTAAAGAAGGAAGGAGGTTCTACGCTTGGGTGGGACTGTGGGAGTGGGAGAAAAGGGAGGAGCCGCAAGTGGGAGGGAGAGAGGGAAAAGGCGTGGGTGAGATTGTGAGAGAAACAAAGGAGAACAATTAGGTTTTAGAATTTTTAAGTATATATATGATATATATTTTAAGAGTAAAATAGTAAAATAATAATAAACGTTATTAAAAATAAAAAGTTCGATTAGGCTCACGAGCTACTCTAATCGAGTATTAAGATACTCGAACTCGGCTTGGTCAATAACTCGAGTTGCTCGAGCTAGAGCTCGGCTCGATAATGACCGAATTAAATTCGAATTTTTTTCAAGTCGAATTCGAATAACTTGCAAACAGAAGTGTCTCGTTTACACCTGATCACTAATCAAGCTACTCGTCAAATCCTTAGGTCTACTCAACTTGGTTTAGGTCCTAGACAACCTTTTAGGCCTAAACCCAGATTGAAAACTTTATATTAATAAATATTGTATTTTAATTAAATTTTAATTCAAAAAATGTGAAAAATACTTATAATATTTAATAATAACCTAAATTAAATTGACGGACTGAGCTCTGACTTGAGTTGTAGATAAAGGTGGCAAATGGAAGGATCGAGTTGGTTTAGATTGGTCATTTTGTGTCGAAGAAAATTCAAGTCATTTTCGGATTTGAGTCGTTTGGAATCATTCTGAGATCGAGTCATTTTAGATTCAAATCATTTTGGATTTGGATCAATTGAATTTGATTATAAAATTATTCGAGTTCAATTCATCCGGATTCAAGTTATTAACTTTTAAAATCAAATCAAAATGAATCTTAAACAAATTATTCACATAAAATCAATTTTGGCAATTGTAATTAAATTATTCAAAGTTAATTTTTTATCGACTTGTAGCATATCTTAAATTTTGATTTTTAATATTATAAAAAAAAATTATTTATGATGTGTAGTTGTAAAAAGAAAAAAGAATGTACAATCGTAGAAATTTAATTTAATTATAATAATAGAAAGAATTTTTTTTTTCATTTTTTTTTACTCCTAAAAAGAGGATATTCATAATTAATGAATATAATATTCAAAAGTTTATAAGAATATAAAAAATTAAAAGACAATTTAAAGTTATTACATATTAGTAAACTATAAATTTGTGTTAGATTTATTGTTTTTATTAAATTAATATTTTTTAAAAAAATTATACTTAATTTAAATTCAAGTCGTTTTATGTTCGAATCATATAGAGTTTAGGTCGCTCCGAAACATAGATAAAATAGATGTAAATTTTTTTAATTGATCAAGGTATATTTATATTTTTTAAATTGTCTTTGTGTTACATATATCACTATGAAATGCGTTATATACCATCATAAGAAAATTAATTTCAATATCTCAAAAAACATAGACAAAAAAATTTTCATTACATTTGTCAAGCCACTTTATAAAATCAATAAATATAACTCAACTATAAACCTATAAATCAAAATCCAAAATTAAATAAAATTCAATATTAAATTAAGCTTTACCAAAATAACTTTACATATCTACCCATAAAAACTCTGACCGCAATCCCTAACTTTAAATTGTTGCAATACCAAAAGTACCCTACACCTCAAATATTTTCCAAGCAAGCATAGCCTCATACTAATCCAATGTAGACAACTTTCATTAGATGTTAAATGTTAGATGTGACGTGGCGTTTGATTTGAAGTATGTTATCTCTCTGACAAAATTATCAAAACACATTCTCAATAATATGTTATACATGTGTTTGGTTTAATTGACTTGCATAAAAGATTCGTGTTTGATTTATCGGAAATATAAGATTGTTAAAGACATTTTTTACTAAATTAAACTCTAAGAAAAAAATTGGGTTTCTATTTAAGAATGGTTTCATAATACAATTAGATCACTTGTAATATATGTAAAATCTTATATTCTTATCACAAACATATTTCTTTTCTATCTCAAAAGTCCCTTGATTAATCACACCAACATCCTCAGAATAGTGACCATGAACCTGCAAATATTGACATTGCATCAAAAAAGAGTGATTGAAATAATATTTATGACAGCCAAGAATTTAAAACCGAATTGCATAACATGATACAACCATTGAAGCCAAGTTTATATAAAGACCAACTTACCTCCATCAACATGGGATTCAATCAAAGTCTGCCACTTGTGCACCAAATATCGCAGCTTTTTTGTGGTGAAGTCCTTTCCCTAAAATTCAGGGAAGTAAAGTTTAATATTTCATCAAAGTACAAACAGGACTATATAAAGATAACCAAGCAATTTAAATAGAGATCGTAACGTGATATTACAGTTGTTATTTTGTGATTTTGGTTTTTTTTGTTATCGGTATTTATCGTTGATATTTATCGCAATTAACCGCAATAGCATTCATTAATTCACAATCACGATAAACGTTATGTGATAAAAAAAACGTCTGCGATCGTAATTTAAACTTATGAAACACAGCCTATGTAATTATGCTAACAAAGTAAACCAAAATGTGGTACTACGCAGAAGTTTGTGAGAACATTCTTCCCTTGCACATCCTCAGCTCTAAGTCTGATCCTCCTGTAAGCTTGATCTTCATCCTTCTGAAGGTCAGCCAGATGAACCTCAAACACTCTATCCTTAAGTCCTTCCGAAGCAATCTGTCAGATAGAAGAACGCAACAAACTAGTCGGTTTCAAAACATAAATTGATTCATTAGCCTAAAGTATCTCAATATGTAGAATTGCCACAGGCAGAAACAATTTAATGAAAAAGACACCAATTCCCCTGAAGTTTATATATTAAGTGAATTTTAAATAAATAAAAAATCATTATTTTTTAATTATTAATTACTTATTTTTTTCATTATTTTTTATCCAAGACTTTTTTAACTACAAAACAATAAAAATTTAATTAGTTTTAAAATTATTTTTAATTACTATGTAATTAAATTCTAATTAAATTATATTCTAATGCAAGTACATTTTAAATATTTAAACTTATTTTTAATTCAGTATATTAACTTTTAGATGAATATATTATTTTTTTTATTTCAATAAAATTATTTTAAAAAATAGTGATAAAGAAATTCATTAAACTTAAAAAAGGAAAAAAGAAAAAAAAAATAAAAAATGAGGATACTTAATATTTAAAGTAAAATTTAAACAAATATTAGTTTGATTAATGAAATCTTAACATTAGTTACTTTTCTAGAAAGATAAAATGTGTTTTTCAAACTAATAGATGTAAGTTTATTTTCAATAAAATTTTATGGATGATAATTATATTTTCTTTTTTCTACTCCTTTATTTCTCTCTTTTAGTTTTTTTTTTTTGTTGTTTTAATCAATTTCTATGAAAATAAATATTAAATATTTTAAACTTATCTTTAATTAAATTATATATTAATTTTGGGATGAATTCATTAAATTAGTTTTACTTAAAATAAATAAATAAAAATTATATTTAAAAATTTAGTGAAAAAATTGATTAAACAAAAAGAAGAAGAAAATAAGACAAAAATAAGGAAAAATATATAAAAGAAATAAGGAAATACATGATTAATAATTAACAAGAGTATAGTAAATAAACCTTAAAGGGTTAGAGTGTTTTTCATCAAAACCTAGGGGGTAAAAGTAAAGATGGCAACTGGGCAGGTTCGAGTTAGGGCATTTCGAGTTCGGATCATTTCAGGTTCGATTCATATCGGGTCCACGTCTTTTCAGGTTTGAGTCATTTCGGATTTGGGCTCTTTCAGATTCGAGTCATTTCAAGTTTAGACTACGTTGAGTTCGGGTTCAGTTTGGACAAGTCTTACTTTATTTTTTATTTTATATTAGATGTAATCATTTTTACATAATTTAAATGTTCAAATCCAAAAATAAATTTTTATTGTTTTTTTAAGTAAACTTTTGTATATAATATGACATATTTTAATTATATTTGTATATAGATATCAATATTTGTTAGCACCAAAAATGATATAAAATTAATTTGTTATATAAAATCAATTTGTTAAATAATTAATTATAGAAAATATGATATATATTTAGAACAATTGGTTCAATGAAATCTAATATTCAATATGTAAATACATTTTGATTTGTATTATGCATACATATAAATATACAGTAAAACCTCGATAAATGAATTTTTGATAAATTAATAATCTCGGTTAATTAATAAAATCTCGTAATCCCGACTCGGGCCAGTGTATTAAAATAATAACCTCACTAAATTATAAGATAATAAATTTTTTATAATTCTTGAAGGCCCAACAAATATATAAACTAATAATTCTAAAAAAAATACATAAAAGTTCATAATAATACTATAAGGAAATAATCACTTAATAACTTTTACCTTCTCATTTAAGCTCTTTCTCAAAATGTGCATCTAAATTTTTTTTTTAGTACCTTAACCAAACTAAAACCAAACCTTCATTTTTTGCAATAAATATTAATTGTCGGCTCTATCTAATATTTTTCATTTATAAGTCATTCATGTATCTTAGTAAAAAAAATAAAAATATACTTGTATAAGGATTGAAAACATAAAATTTTTTATAAATTAATAAATACTAATTTATCGATAAATGAATAATTTATTCAGTTATAACCTCTTATAATATTTTTCTTAGTCTCAATAATATTATTTTGTAGGGGTTTTACTGTAACTGTAAAACTAATAAATAAATACAAATGGACAAATGATTATATTTGAAGAAGAAATAAGATTAAAGTTTAAGAAAACTAGATAATGCTAGTTAATTGATAAATTATTTGTCTTAATAGTTTAATCTTAATTTAAAACTAAAATTTTTAAGAAATCGTAACTAAAATTTACTTGTATATATAAATATATAATCTATATCTAAATGTTTTAATAATTTATCATTTGAATAATAAATATGAAATAGTAATGACGAATGAAAATGAGATGACATAATAATTTGTAGACATGATAATTTTAGTGGTACGATTACACGACACGCAAACGATACAGGATATATAAGATAATATCATGGTTTTATTAATTAATTAGATTGTGATTAAAAAAAATAATTACTTAAGAAAATAAATTTGTGAATTCTAAAAGAATAGGGAGTATGAATAAACTAATTAAGTCTAGACATGAAAAAAAATCAAAACAATTAGTAGTAATATAAGTATCATATTTTCGATCTCATACTAACTGAGTTTTTGATTTCTTAATTTTTTGATTTATTTCATTATCTTATATAAAATTAGTAATACGATTATTAGTATGATTGTAGGCTTGTAGCTCATTAATTAATAGTCTGACTTCTAATATATTATTTTAAATAATGTTTAGATATATCACTTATGCAAATGTATGGGAAAAACTAACTAAATAAATAAAATGTTACATTAAAATTTAAGAACAATGAAATATATAAAAATAATCAGCTTTTATATTCCCTTTGTCTCATTTCTTGTGATTTTTTTGCAAGAAAATAGAGATCATAAAACTTTGTTTCAAATTAAATTATGTAATTATAATTGATATTTGAGATTTAAATGCATTTCATATTTTAATATGTACAAAAAAGATGTACCTTATATGTAAAAAAATTATGATGGATATCAAAATTTAATTCATTTAGATTATGTTGATATCCATCATTTATATTCATATAGCTATAAAAAATTGTAAAATATAAACCCAACAATTATCATATAACAACTCATAACTTATAACATCATTTAATATATATATAGTTTTTTTTTATCATTTATTCATCATAATATTTTTCTTTTTATTTAATACCTAAAGTTTTTAAAAAAATTCACTTACATCAACCATATCATATTATCATTTAATATTTTAATTTTTACCTATCATTTATCAATACAATAATTTTTAATTCGATAGTATAAAAACCAAAAAAAAGTAATATGATCTTATCTTTCAAAAATAAATAATAAAAAACCAATAATTATACGACACATAACACAAAATTGAAAATTATTTGAATAGTGCTAATCAGACATGATAATTTCGAACTCGACACGATTTGGCACTAGAAAAATAACTAAAATACGACATGAAAAATAACACGAATACACAAACATATAAAATGAATTATTAAAATATCAAAATTTATATAAATATATAATACATTGAATACGATTATGATACGAAAAAATAATACGAACACGACAACAATACACGAATTTTTTTTTTCTTTTTTTCCTTTTCTTTCTTTCTTTCTTTCTTTCTTTCTTTCTTTCTTTCACTCTCTTTCTTTTCTCTTTCTTTCTCCATCAAAATAATAAAAAAAAAAAAAATGCTTGTCACACATGTGGCAACCGACAATAAAGGGAAAACCAATTCCCCTTCCATTGCATTACCAATTGAAGGGGACTCATTTAATCTATAGTAATACATAATAAATTTGAATTTGAAATCATTTAAAAAAGATTTTATTTAAATAATTATTATACATAAAATCTCTAAAAATTTGTTAGGAGAATGGTAAGGTGTCCAATAAAAGACTCACCAAATGTCCTTCAAATTTTAAAGACTTCGCTTGAGGACAATTCTAATATCAATAAATAAAGTTTTTAATTAACTATTAGTTATTGATTATTGGTTATTTCCCAATTTCTCCCGTCTGTCTTCTTTCATGTTATTTTTCCGTTTGGCCTTCTCTCTTCTTTTTATGTTTTAAAAATGTTAATTAGGTGGCAAATCAAAGGAAAAATTACAACAATATATATATATATATATATATATATATATATCAAATGGCTAATAAATAACTCGAAACGTATCAATAGAAATCCCTTCTATATATATATATATATATATATATATATATATATATATATATATATATATATATATATATATATATAGACGCATATTAAAGATATGTAATCCTAAAATATATTTTTAATAACGATCTTCGCGACTGTCAAATGACGTTAGAGGGAAGAGAAAAAAATAATTGGTTTCTCATAAATAATAGGAGGGTTTTGGAAAAAAAGAAAAACGGGAGTCGTCATCGATCTTTTTGGTTAGGTGTGATCAATCACTTATTAAAATCAATTTTTATAAAATATTTTAAAATTAATTAAAATATTTTAGAAAACCAATTTAAAATCCACGTTAAATTAGAGAATATCAAAATGTGGGTTCGGGAGTCGATTACGTCCCGAGGAAGGTATTAGCACCCCAACAACGCCCGTATAAAACGGTACCTTATTAATTATGTATTATAATTATTGGGATTCGGATCATGCTCAGACAGAGATCATGTACAATTTAATTAACAAGATAAATTAAAAACGCAACGGAATAAAACAAAAAACAAAGACAAAACCAAATCCCTCCATGGATCTGCCTATGAATTCAAAGCGACCATCCTGTCAAGAATAGATAACAAACAAAATTCTCATACCTCAGATCTTGAGATTGTCGAAACCTTAAATCAGATTCTTGATGTTCTTGTTCTTGCACACAAAGCCTGGTTGTCACAAACCAAAGCTGTCCAATTGTCCGGCCTCTAACAGTAATCCACACAGGTGACTCGAAAACCTTCACAAGGTTGAGATTATATTTTGCCAAGATGATGCTAGTAGTCTAGGTTGTGAGAAACCTTCCTCCTCTACCTTAGTTAGCCAAAAGTAACAAGAAGAATCGAATTCCTCTCTTATTTGTGTTATGAGGCCGAACCTCACTTAGGGAGAGTGAGAGGCGTCGATTTCCAAGGTTTTTCTTGCTTTGGGGAGGCGGCAACAACATATGATGCATATATATATATATAAAACTAGGTTTAGTGTATGCCAACTATTGGATTAACTGCACTAAAGCCCTTATACATATTATTAAATATTCACAATAAGCCCACAACACTTAATGAATATTTAATCTGGCTCAATCTCATATTAATTTCATTAATCACCTTTTGTGTGTAACCCGTTAGGCCCCCAACATGTTGGCAATAAATATAAATTAAATTAATTTAAGAATTTCCTATTTGTATTTATAGATCATGAGAGGCATCTAGCAATGCATCATGACCACCCAAATGCCGAGAGAGTCAACAAGGTTTGACAAGCCTTTCGTGTACAATATGTCTGTGTAATTCGATCCCTTCATCAAATATCCCGGGATAGGAAAGAGCATGGTTCAATGTTTACTCTTAATCCCATTCCATATTAGATCTGCAACTTTAATATTAACTCCTTAAGTATTGCCTTGGCCAAGGACTTCCATAAGTTAATATAAGCCAGATAAATGTGAGATATGTCCCCTCTTATCACTTGGGGTGATTAATCCTCTCTGGACCACTCATTCATCTTCTTATGCTTCATGTCATACCCAATAACACCCTAATATAAGCATCCTCTTGTTGGGATCCGTTCGTGATGAAATCTAAGTATGACAATTCACATGCAAGATGACTTTGTGTCACAAGTCAAAGGATTACTTATACTATTGACGCATGAGAGTATTTTCCATAGACACTTGAGTGAAATACCAAATAGAACTGTCATAGCGGGTCATGTTCAGTGAACTTGTTCAACTAACAAGCACCCATATGTTATCCCCAAATATCTCTATACTTTCAACCTATGAGATCGGTTGCATGCATCAAGTGCATGAAGGCTTAACATTTGCCAGTCTTTGAGCATTATCAATACCCTATCTTGACAATACGATGACCATGAACAGTTTTAGAAACACGGCATTGATGCATAAGGATCTTAATAATTGTAACTCCTTACAATGCCATTGTGTTTCATGGGCTTTATCTTCACAAGTTTTTTATAACAATTATAACAATACATGTGGATAAAGAAATACCTCAATTATAATTAATAAACTATAATGTGCAATACATGAATATATAAATAGTGTCTTACAAGCCCAATTAGATTGGCTTGCAGGGCTTACACCAATAATCTCCCACTAGCATTAAAGCCAATCGCCCATGTACTCATGCTTCCATGTCCTTCCATGTGACAATTGTGTTTCTGCTGGGACAGAACCTTAGTGAAAGGATCAGCTATATTATCCTCTGTGGTTACCCTTTCTATACTTATATCACCTCTTTGAATTATATCTCTAATCAAGTGATATTGCCGCAATACATGTTTGAATTTATGATGAGACCTTGGTTCCTTAGCTTGCGCTATGGCTCCACTGTTATCACAGTAAAGTGGTACTAGATCAACAATGCTTGGAACCCCACCAAGTTCAGTTATGAACTTCTTAATCCAAACAGCCTCATTCTCTGCCTCACATGTGGAGATGTATTCAGCTTCTGTTGTTGAATCTGCAGTTGCAGTCTGTTCGAAACTTTTCCAACTGACTGCAGCTCCATTTAAGGTAAATATGTAACCGCCTTGCGATTTACTGTCATCCTTATCAGTTTGGAATCCAGCATCTGTATAACCCCTAATTTGAAGTTTAGTCCCTCTATAGACCAAGAAAATATCCTTAGTTCTTCTCAAGTACTTGAGGATATTCTTCACAGCAGTCCAGTAACTCTCTCTAGGATTGCTTTGGTATCTGTTCGTGACACTCAAAGCGTACGATACATCTGGTCTTGTGCACAACATGGCGTACATGATAGATCTAATTTCTGAAGCATACGGGATCCTATCCAATCGTGTCCTATCTTCAATTGTTTTAGGACACATCTCTTTCGAGAGATGTACACCATGTAACATAGGCAAGTTACCTCTTTTGGAGATATCCATACTAAACCTGTTTAGCACCTTGTCTATGTAAACAGATTGGGACAATCCAAGCAGCCTTTTCGATCTATCTCTATAGATCTTAATTCCCAGAATATATGCTACTTCTCCCAAATCTTTCATGGAGAATTGTTTGGAGAGCCAGACTTTGGTCGTCTGAAGCATAGGTGCATCGTTTCCTATGAGTAATATGTCGTCGACATATAACACTAGGAACACAATTGCATGTCCGTTTACCTTCTTGTTAACACATGGTTCATCAAGATTCTTAAAGAAACCAAATTCTCTAATTGTTTCATCAAACCTAATGTTCCAACTACAAGATGCTTGCTTTAGTCCATAAATGGACTTTTGCAGCTTGCATACCTTATTAGAAGTGGCCTTGGACCTTCAGGTTGTGTCATATACACTTCTTCTTGCAAATTCCTGTTAAGGATTGCAGTTTTTATATTTTTAATCTGCCATATTCATAATCATGGTATGCAGCAATAGCAAGCATAATCCTAATGGATTTAACCATGGCAACTGGTGAAAAGGTTTCTTCAGAATCAATGCCTTCAACTTGATTATAACCTTTTCCAACCAATCTGGCTTTATACGTTCGTATGTTGCCAGCCATGTTTGTCTTTATCTTGAAGACCCATTTACACCCTAAGGGTTTTATCCCTTGAGGTGGATCAACTAAAGACCAAACTTAGTTAACTTCCATGGCATCCATTTCAGATTTCATGGCTTCAAGACATTTCTTGGAATTGATGTCAGACATTGTTTCCTTATATTTAGTAGGTTCATTATCAACGGGCAAACCATCTCTTTCCAAAAGAAATCCATATCTTATTGGTGTTTGCCTTTCCCTACTAGACCTTCGGAGTACTTGTGTTTCTTGAGCATCAGTTTGAGCATCTAATGCTTCGACCGATGACTCAGGTTCCGAGGGAATGTTAGGTTGTGGTTCTTGAACTTCTTCAAGTTCTACTTTACTTCCACTGAGTCCTTCTAGTAAAAACTCTTTCTCTAGAAAAGCAGCGTGTTTTGACACAAACACCTTTTAATCAGTAGGACTGTAAAAGTAATATCTAACAGTCTTTTTAGGATATCCCACAAACTTACATTTTTTTGATCCAGCTCACAGCTTATCAGAAGGTACACGCTTCACATAAGCCGTGCATCCCCAAATCTTTAGAAAAGATAAACATGGCTTTTTTCCATTCCATATCTCATATGGTACCTTATCTACCGACTTGCTTGGAACCCTATTTAGAAGGTAAGCTGCAGTCTCTAAGGCATATCCCTAAAAAGATATCGAAATGTCAGCCTTAGACATCATGGATCGAACCATGTCCAACAAGGTTCGGTTTCTCCTCTCGAACACTTCGTTATGATGAGGAGTTCTAGGTGGAGTCCATTGCGACAGAATTCCATTTTCGTCAAATGATCCAAGAAATCATGGATTAAATATTCTCCTCATCGATCTTATCTAAGAACTAGAATATTTTTCCCAGTCTGTTTCTCTACTTTAGCTCTGAGCTCTTTGAACTTTTCAAAAGCTTCAGACTTGTATCTCATAAAATAAACATAACCAAATATTGAATGATCATAAATAAAGGTTATGAAGTATGTGTGACCACTTCTAGCAGCTGTGTTTAGTGGCCCACATACATCTGAATGTATTAAGCCCAATAAAACACCAACTCTTTCACCCTTTCCTGTAAAGGAAGTCTTGGTCATCTTACCAAGGAAACAAATGTCCCATATGATTCATAATCAAAAGGTTCCAAATAACCATGTTTATGCAATTTGTAAATCCTTGTCTCATTCATATGACCAAGTCTATAGTGCCAGATGTAGGCCTTACTTGGATCATCCTTTCTTGCTTTCTTGACGTTTATATTGAACACTGGCATCTCTAGATCCAAAACATATAAACCATTATGTAATGTTGCCGATCCATAGTGTATGTCTTTAAGAATGACGGAGCAACTATTGCCCTTCATTCTTATCTCGAAACCATTATTAACAGTGAGATATGAAACCGAAATGATGTTTCTAGATAATACTGGAACAAAGTAACAATCTTTCAATTCCAACTTCATGCCAGAAGGCAAAAATAAAGTACATGTTCCAACAGCCAATGCTGTAACTTTTGCACCATTGCCTACTCTTAGAACTACTTCATCTTTGCTCAACTTTCTACTTCCTTTCAACATCGCTATGTCATTACATAGATGTAAACCGCATCCTGAATCAACTATCCAGGAATTAAATTTAAGAGTAGGAAGATTAAGTTCAATCACAAACACAGTCAATCCAGAAACTTCTATAAGTTCTTCCTGACTTGTCAAGTGAGCAACCTTCCTTTCACTCAGAATGTTTCTCAATCTCATGTACTAATCCAAATATTTTGGACTAATGGCATTCATAATACCGCGCAGTGCAGTTAAAGTATTAACCATTTTTCAACAACCTAATATGGAAAAAGTATTTATCAGTTATATTCATGTATTTATACCAATTCAAGATCAGGTATTAAATCTCTTATTGGTTCTCCCACTAATTTTTCAAGATAATTGCCCTCACTATTATTCAAAAATCTCATCAAGGTATTTCTAGTGGGCTAGGATTCCTTTCAACATGTTGCAACCTTGAGTGACTCAACAAATTACAACAAGCCTAGTTGGTTAGATAACATAGCTTATCAATTGCATCTCTATGCGACTCCCAGATCAGTTAGGTGACAACTCCTTGTCTAAGCACATCATATGTACTTAGCCTAACTATGCCTCTAACACTATGCGGTCAAGTTTTAAAGCATCCGGACAAAATAGCATTAGTTGAGTATGACCCATCTTCATAACTCAAACATATTCGTATAGTAGTTTGACCTTGAGTGACTCAACAAGCCTCCTACTGGAAGAAATCTGGTTATCTTGTTATGATGATGGAAGGCAACTTTATCATGCGAAACTTGTGACTCAATATTGTAAAGAGGGTTTTCATTTTTCTTATAAGTCTCATCATATCAGGCATTCATAGCATTTATAATATCGCATAAAATAAATCTATAACATGCTTTCTACTTGGATGATTATGGACTTGTCTAATCTAATTTCCTTGAGCCATCAAAGGAAATTAGTTGGTCAAATTCCTAAGTGTTTACATACATAGTCTTCAAAAGCTTGCTTGTAATCTCCTTATCTTCATGGCGCCTTTGATCTCCATCTTCAAGTTACAAAAAATTATTCCTATCTAATCCTAATTTTACACTTTGATGTAACTAATTACATTTGCAATAAAGAAACCTCAAGTTACATTTGAGGAGAATTAGGTGAGGAAAGAATTTTTACAACTCCAGAAAATAAGAGATAAGGCAGGGCATGCAGTCCCTATTTAATAATAAAAACCATGAAAAATAAATTTAACCATCCACAATTATATTGGGTCTAAGTCCATAATCATCCCATACATTCACAAACAATTTATGAACATACAAATCATGCTTTAATCTCTAGTTACCATTCAATAATTATATTTGATCCATAATTTAATTTAAAGAAAATAATAAATATTTATTCTAATCTCATTAGAATAAATCCTAATCCAATTAGGATTATTTCCTCTAATTAAATTATCATCCAATTAAACAATTTAATTGAATATTTATAACATGTAAATTCTCATATTGGTGATTTAATTAATTCAACAATATCACCATGGTCACCAATTCAAGTGTTGTAGTTCAACTAGGACACTACATAGTTGAACTACAACACTGGTAACTCAATATTGCCAAAAGTCCACATGCTGTGAAAATCTGATAGAACCAAAAAACCCTAGCAAGGAAAGGAACAGGCTGCGGCTACAGGATATAGCCGTCGCCTCTCTTCTCCCTACAGCCTCTCTATCCACTTTTCACAGCTTCCAAGTTTTCAATGCCAAATCAGTTTATGATTTTTCAGGCTTGCAAAGAACAATTTTAAGCAATTTTAAATCCTAAAAATCAACAAACGATGCACTAAAAACAGCCAAGAAAAATCTACAAGTTTTTCTGCTTCAAATCACCAAAGTTGGCGCAAAGCAGGTAAAAGCAATTCGCAATTGCTGCCAAACTTTCGCCCTTTGCATTAATCAGTTTAAAACAATTTTAAACCAATTAATCAACAAGAATTCACCATGAATAATCTACTGCCTTCATCGAAAAACTACAAGTGCAAATTCTCACAATTTCGGTTAGTGACAATCGGATCAAAACAACTCAAAGAACAAAACAGTTTTGTTAATGGTAACAATCAAAGCATAGATCGTATAGGAATAATATAAGAAAGGCTCTGATACCACTGTAGGGATTCGGATCATGCTCAAACAGAGATCATTTACAATTTAATCAACAAGTTAAATTAACAACGCAGCGGAATAAAACAAAAAACAAAGACAAAACCGAATCCCTCCATGGATCTGCCTATGAATTCAAAACGATCATCATATCAAGCACAGATAACAATCAAAATTCTCATACCTCAAATCTTGAGATTGCCGAAACCTCAAGTTAGATTCTTGATGTTCTTGTTCTTGTACACAAAGCCAAGTTGTTGCAAACCTAAGCTGTCAATTGTCCGGCCTCTAACAGTAATCCACATAGGTGACTCGAAAACCTTCACAAAGTTGAGATTATGTTTTGCCAAGATGATGCTAGCAGTATAGGTTGTGAGAAACCTTCCTCCTCTACCTTAGTTAGCCAAAAGTAACAAGAAGAATCGAATTCTTCTCTTACTTGTGCTATGCAGCCGAACCTTACTTAGGGAGAGTGATAGGCGTCGATTTTCAGGGGTTTTCTTGCTTTGGGGAGGCGGCAACAACATATGAGGCATATATATAACTAGGTTTAGTGTATGCCAACTATTGGACTAACTGCACTAAAGCCCTTATACATATTATTAAATATTCACTATAAGCCCACAACACTTAATGAATATTTAATCTGACCCAATCTCATTTTAATTCCATTAATCGCCTTTTGTGTATGACCCATTAGGCCCCCAACATGTTGGCAATAAATATAAATTAAATTCATTTAAGAATTTTCTATTTATATTTATAGATCATGAGAGGCATCTAGCAATGCATCATGACCACCCAAATGCTGAGAGGGTCAACAAGGTTCGACAAGCCTTTCTTGTACAATATGTCTGTGTAATTCGATCCCTTCATCAAATATCCCGGGATAGGAAAGAGCATGGTTCAGTGTCTACTCTTAATCCCATTCCATATTCGAGCTGCAACTTTAATATTAACTCCTTAAGTATTACCTTGGCCAATGACTTCCATAAGTTAATATAAGCCAGATACATGTGAGATATGTCCCTTCATATCACTTGGGGTGATGAATCCTCTCTGGACCACTCATTCATCTTCATATGCTTCATGTCATTCAGAATAACACCCTACTATAAGCATCCTTTTGTTGGGACCTGTTCGTGATGAATTCTAAGTATGACAATTCACATACAAGATGACCTGGTGTCACAAGTCAAATGATTACTTACACTATTGACACATGAGAGTATTTTCCATAGACACTTGAGTGAAATACCAAATGGAACTCTCATAGCGGGTCATGTTTAGTGAACTTGTTCAACTAACAAGCAACCATATGTTATCCCCAAGTATCTCTATACTTTCAACATATGAGATCGGTTGCATGCATCAAGTGCATGAAGGCTTAACATATGCCAGTTTTTGAGCATTGTCAATGCCCTATCTTGACAATACGAAGACCAGGAACAGTTTTAGAAACACGACATTGATGCATAAGGATCCTCATAATTGTAACTCCTTACAATTCCTTTGCAATGTGTAGCAACCTAAAAAATAACGAGTCTCATCGGAAGAATTTATTATTCGTTAAGCGTGACATTTAAAAAAAAATCGAGGAAAAGTCGACTTGATTCCTCTAGAAAAATTAAGGTTTTGAAAATGACCTCAAAAAGACATGGAGTCGCCACTAATATTTTTTAGCTAGGTGTGATCGGCCACCTATTAAAACTGGTTTTATAAAATATTTTAAAAATTAATTAAAATATTTTAAAAACCAATTTTAAGTCTGCGTTTTAAACCAGAGAAATCAAAGAAACGGGTTCGGGACTCGATTATGTATGGGGAAGGATTAGCACCCCCAAAACGCCTGTATAAAACGGTACCTTATTAATCGTGTGTTATCTCAAATCTCGGAGTAAAGTTGGTTTTAAATTTAGTATTTCAAGTTAATTCCCAATTTAAGGAAAAATAATTCCATTTTTTAATTGAAAATGATCCGAAATTTATAAATTCAAAATTTTCCTATATTCCCCAACAAACGTGGCAAAATATAGAAATTTTTATTAGTTTTGGAAAACTTTCAGAATCATTCTCGTTTTTTGGAAGAAAGATATTCCTTTATTAATGATAATTGATGATATTCCCTCCAGCGAACTCGGTAGAGAACTCATCAATTATTTTAACTTGGGAATATCTTTATTTTTTATTGGAAAAAAATCATTATCCTTTTGAAAACATTTTAAAAGATATGAATATGTATATGCATAACATAAATAAAATGACATAGAAAAATCTAAATAATATAATGCTTCCTAAATGATATGATATAATTTAAATGCCTTAGCATATTCTAAATGAAATGAAATGTCCTAAGTTATATGACATATTCTAAATGAAATGAAATGACCTAGGTAGCATAATATGTTCTATATAAGATGTAATATCCTAAGTCATATGATATATTCTAAATGAAATGAAATGACCTAGGTGACATAATATATTCTATATGAAATGTAATATCCTAAGTCATATGATATATTCTAAATGAAATGACATAATTTAAATGACATGGCAAATATGGATGATATGGCATATAATCTAAATGACATGGAATATAAAATAATACTATCATATAATATGCATGGAAATAAAAATGAAAATAATAATGCATGAACATAGTATATGCTAAATAATATAACAAGAAAAAAAAAATTAAATAAAAAGCATAGGATATCATGAAATATTCCAAGTATATAATAAACAATATAACATAGCTCAAAATCATAACAATATCATAGAAATCATCATAGTAAAAATCACATATTATATAAAATGCATGAATATAGAAAATGCAATGCATAAAAATGTATTTTTTCCTTTAATTAAGGAAATCCATATATCTAAAAAGATATCCGGCTACCTTAGGAAAATATGTTCAATTAAATATTCTAAAACCAAAATACTTTGTGATTGTTTGAAATAATTTTGAAAAGTTTGAATTAAAAATAAAAACTGGGCTAATTTTTTTTAAAAAATGGCTCTAATTTTCTAAGTTTAAAATCCCAGACTTAACCACCCTTAATCCGAGACTTAAAAAATCATTTCTAGAGTTTAAAAAGGCTTAGAAACTACCCTAAGTCAGTAGCTAACCTTCCTAATCAGCCCCCTTTAAGTAACTTAACCAAAACAAAAAAAATGACTTTTCTTTAAATTCAATTCTCACTCCACTGTCCAGTTTTAAGCCACGATTACCCTATTTTTAAAAATTCAAAAAATTCTAAAGAAAATACTGGAGACTCAGGACATGTAAAAATACACGGGAAAAAATCGGCTTAATTTTCTGATTAAAAATGAACTCCCAGAAAAATCAGAAAGTACGAGTACTGGGTGAAAAAAACTGTTTTGCCAAAATACATTTTTACCTTTGATAAAATCATTTAAAAATCAAAGTAAAAATATTTAAGACTCACAAAATGACTCACAAACAGTATCTAGGACTTTTTGAAAGTTAGATAAAAATTTGCTAAGTAAAAAAAAATCACAAAGGTAGAATAATCAATTTGACAAACTTTAATTTTCTACAAGTGTGCTAAAGAGAGCATGACTTTGAACCATTAATTGGCTCAAGTCATTATTCAAGTGACATGAACATGAAATGCATGAAAAAATTACAGCAAACATAATGCATGAAAAAATTACAGCAAACATAGTGCATGAAATGCATGAGTTTAAACCTAAATGTCATGAAAAAATGCATGGCATTCATATAGTGACCTAGACCTAAATGAACTTGCATGGCATTTAATGCTACCTAGACCTAAAATGCATGAACATGCATGGCAAATAAACCAAACTTAATAACTAAAATATGCATGGCATTTTCACAAACACAAAGCATGCTTAAACCAAAAACTCAAACAAATATCATGCAAATGCTAACCTATCAACTAACATGGCAAGAATGCACATACAATGCAAAAATTCAATGAGTGGCCGAATGGCCTATGTAACTAGCAAACATGGCATTTTCACAAACACTTGGTATACTAGTATGCAAAACTAAATCAAATGTCATGCAAATGCAAAAACCTACCAACTAACATGGCAAAAATGCAACACACAATGCAAAACACATGGAGTAGCCGAATGGCCTCAAGCTCCAACAAGCATGGCATTTTCACAAACACTTGATATACTAACATGCTCAACTAAAATATAAAACTCAAATCATGCAAACACAACACAAGCATTTTCACAAACACTTGATATACTAACATGCTCAACTAAAATATAAAACTCAAATCATGCAAAAAACCACACAAGCATTTTCACAAACACTTGATATACTAAATCTAAAACACCAACAAATTTAAACATTATGAAAACAGAAAATTAAAAATGCAAGAACATGATATTTAAATCATAAATGGTAACAAACAAAGCAACCAAATTAAAATATGGCTCAAGTATGAAGTAGAATAACACTTAAAACATCAAGATCAAAGAAAATAACATAAACAACATGATAAAATAAACAAAACAACAACTTAAATAAAGAATGTAGGCCATTCGGCCATGGTGAGAAATTGTAAAAAAAAAAAATTGTAAAAAATATATTTAAGAAAGAGATGAAGAAAGAACTTAAGAAGAACAATAAAAAAAACATTTATTTAAAAAAGGAAACTCACCAAATAGTAATCAAAATAGCAAAAATAAGAATGGAAAATCAAGAAAGTGCAAGAGTTGGTGCTCAAGAGCAACCTCAAGAAGCTATATTTCAAGCTTTATCTCTTCAAACTTTTCTTTCTTTTCTAAACTTTTTCTTTTTGCTTTCAACCAAGGAGAGAAAAACTAAGAAAAACCAAGAGAAATATCCAAGAATGAAGTCTGAAAATTAAAATTCTGAACCTCCCAATTGTGCTGGCCGAAACCCCCCTTTAGTGAGCTAGGATGTTGTCATTTTTCCCAACCAATTTTCCATCAAATGGCCAATAATTCAAGGTGAAAATCATGAAATTACCACCCTTATATTAGCATTGCAGCTGTCCATAATTACAGCTATTCAAGAATAATGTTGACACTCTCTCTTGGCCTATGTGACTTAATCACCATGGCTTGATCAAAGAGAATCTCTAACTAACTCTTAATTCTTGGCCATTTGATTGAAAAACCAGAAGCTTCTTCCTTTCTTTGGGCCTTGGCAGGCCAGCACTTCTCTTTTCCAGCCCAAGTCTGATTTTTTGAAAGGCCCAAAGAAGCCCTTTTCGATTGCTTGGGTGAAATGACCGTTTTGCCCCCGGATGCAAATAAATATCAAACGGAATCCAAATCCAAATTTTATTTTTTTAATACTTCCAAAATAATAAAAAATTAAGTTCTGGATGTTTTCAAAATTTTCCGAGTCCGTTTGCTATTTATTTGGATTTTTTCTTCTAAAAATGCCCTTTTATGCCCCCACATTTTACCATTTTTTAAACGAGCTCCAAATCAAGAATTTTCTTCACCAATCTCTTCCAAATAATTTAAAAGTGTGATCTGGAAGTTTTCATAATTTTTGGAGCTCATTTGGTATTTTTTCGGGATTTATCGGCTTGAATTACTGTATAGGAGGCCCAGGATTTGGCCATTTTGCAAACGAACTCCGAATCAAGATTTTATTTTTCCAATATCTTCCAAATAATTAAAAAAAATGAGATTTTCAAAATTTCAGAATTTTTGGAGTCCATTTGCTATTTTTTCGGGATTTATCTTCTTGAATTATTGCATAGGAGGCCCGAGATTTGGCCATTTTGCAAACGAACTCCGAATCAAGATTTTATTTCGCCAATATATTCCAAATAATTTAAAATGATATTTGAAAATTTTCAAAAGATTTGGAGTTTATTTGCTATTTTTCTGGGATTTTCCTTTTTGAATTACTACATAAGAGACCCGGGATTTGGCCATTTTGCAAACAAACTTCGAATCAAGATTTGCTTTCGCCAATCTCTTCCAAATAATTTAAAAATGAGATTTGAAAAATTTTAGAAGATTTGGAGTTCATTTGCTATTTTTTCGGGATTTTCCTTCTTGAATTACTATATTAGAAGCTCGGGATTTGGCCATTTTGCAAACGAACTCTGAATCAAGATTTTCTTTTGCAAATCTCTTTCAAATGATTTAAGAATGAGATTTGCAAATTTTCAGAATTTTTGGAGTTCATTTGCTATTTTTCCCAATTTTCCAATTTTGCCCTTTTGCCTCCGAAACCCGGTTTTGCTCAAAACAAGTCCGATTTTCAGATTTTCTTCAAGCTGAGCCTTGGGCTATCCCTTTTTAATCATTCCTCATCCATTAGGGGCTTTGGTCTTACCAAGTCGGGCCATTTCTGTGATTCTTGCCGATTTCACCGAAATCCACTAAAAACCCTAATTCTCGGTTTTCTCTCGGATTGACTTTTATTTCGATTTTTCTTGCAAGTGGCTTCTCCATTACCCGTAGTCAGTGCTTATCTTTCATTTGGAACCTTCAATTTTGACCAATTTGATTGTTTAAGCACTTTTCCCAAATTTCTCGGATTAGGGTTTTCTTTCTACTGAATCTCCAAATCTCAACTTCCGAACTCCATATCTTTCAATGTAGACCTCGGATTATCAAAATTCTTTCTCCATTTTTCATTTGAACTTAAAATCTTGATTTTGAAAGTGGGTTGACTTTTCCAGTAGTTGACTTTTTAAGGTTGACTTTTTGGGGTTGACTTTTTTGAGTTTGAATTTTTATGCTCGCCCTCTTAAATTAAGTCTCGGAGTACCACCTACAGGATAAAAAAGTCTTTTTACATTCTGAAACCTCAATTTAGGAAGAAAATATACCTGTTTTAGTGGTCTAGACAAAATTAGGTGTCTACAGCAGCCCCTCTTTGACTATTGCTGAGAACCAGGAATCAGGCAAAGATAAACAAACACTAATTTTGTACGGTCAGTGAAATCACATGTGAAGGAAAGGGAAAGGGGTTTCTTTTTCATTCTTCTATCATTTTTCAATCATTCATTTTTTTTTTTTTTTTTTTTTTTTTTTAAAAGCTGTAAATTGAAGATTTGTCTTTAAATTGAATTCCCTGACTAATCAAGGCTCGACCCATCTTAAGGAAACAGATTTGATTTTCAAAAGAAAAATTATGCCCGAAGATCTTAAAAAATAGTGCCCGAAGGTCTTAAAAAATTGGTGCCCAAAGGTCTTTAAAATGGTGCCCGAAGGTTTTTAAAACTAGTGCCCGAAAATCTTTAAAATTGGTGCCCGAAGGTCTTTAAAACTGGTGCCCAAAGGTCTTTAAAATTGGTGCCCGAAGGTCTTTAAAATTGGTGCCCGAAGGTCTTTAAAACTGGTGCCCGAAGGTCTTTAAAATTGGTGCCCGAAGGTCTTTAAAATTGATGCTTGAAGGTATTTAAAATGGTGCCCGGAGGTCTTAAAAACTGGTGCCCGAAGGTCTTTAACACTAGTGCCCGAAGGTCTTTAAAATTGGTGCCCGAAGGTCTTTAAAATTGGTGCCCGAAGATCTTTAAAATTGGTGCCCGAAGGTCTTTAAAATTGGTGCTCGAAGTTCTTTAAAATTGGGATTTGAAAATACCTTGACGACGGTCTCAAGGTTTAACTCGTCTGATAAACAAAATGAACTTGATTTAAAATAGAAAGAAATACCTTGATGGCGGTCTCGGAGTCCGAATCTTTTGAGAAGAAAAACGAGTTCTCTTTGAGGAAGTCCAAGTTTCCCTGATTTCTGCATTGTTAGCTAAATGCAATGATGAGAATGTCATGTTTTGCAAATGCTTGTATGTTTCCTAAAATAAATGCAATCAAATGATTGTGCCATAATTTATAATCCATGGTTTCTTTGTGGTTCACAGATTTTATGATTTCAGGACAGAGTCTTCAATTGTTCATTGATGCCCCACTTAAGGAATTCTTCACTCAATATATCTTGTCAAACAGTCCCAGTTTCTGTCTTTCGCTAAAGTTCATAGATTTTCTGACTTCATGATGGAGTTTCCACAACGTTCACTGTTTTCTTTTCTTGGTGAACTTTCCAAAACTTCCCCAAGATTTAAATCTATTCCTTAGTAATACTTTGAAATCCCTTTATTTAAAGATTTTATTACTAATCATCATTCAATTTAATAACAACCACAATGCATCTCAAAAGTATATGAAAGAGAATATGAATTTATTGCAAGAAATGTTTTATAATAGTAAACATAAATATCAAGGATATAAGAAACAAATGTAAGGTTATAGGATGTAGATGCCCCGAATGCGGAATATCTTGGACCCCTCCTTTTTCAAACCATCTGAAATTTCTCTTGAATGAGCAATTCACTTGGGTAACCTCTTAGCTTCTGTAGTTACATCAGACTGCGTTGTTCCCCTTTTCTCTGATTGTCAGATACTTTTTCCCCTTTACACGGAGCATTGATTCAAACTTTGATTAGTACTTGAGCCGTCTTTTATAGGTTTTCAACTCAAGTGTCCTCCGTTCGGTATTAAGTCGTCCTTTGCGGGTTTTCGGCTTAAACCTCTCCTTTTACATTCTTTTTTATTTCCATTTTTTTTCTACCATGCATCTGAGAATTCTAAATGCTTCCAAGGTAAAAATATCAATTCAAAAGATGGGATGAATTCTGAGAACAACCTTTAAAATTAAATATCCATGCTTGATCAAAATGGGCTTTTAAAGCATGTAATGTAGGCCAAGGTTTTGGTTTAGAAAGAAAGGATAAAACAGGCCCAAAGTGTGTTTAAGGGTGATTGGGTCAAGGGTCATTTCTTGAGGAGAACTCATTCTTGAAACATTTGTCCCTTTTTGGACTTTTTTTTTTTTTTTGTTGGCTTTCATTTGCCACATTTCCGATGGCTTTCTTTTTGCCATAATTTTTGATTATCTTTCCTCGCATTTGCCCTCCAGTATAAAGGGTGATCCTTGATCAAGGTTTAAAGAAAGAAATAATTCTTAAGGCTCAAAGGGGTAACTAAAGATAATTTCTTCTTAGTGGAAGGAATATGAAAGATGGCCATTCATCATATCAAGCATGACTATTCTCTTTGAAAAGCAATTCTCAGGGGAAATAGATATATAGAATTTATATTTTTACACTTGGAATCATTCAAATTTCCATGTGCACAGCATCACACTCTTTTTTTTTTTCAAGCATAATACTTCTTCAGTTCATCAGCATTTACGGGATTTCTGAAATCTTCCCCGTCCATTCTAGTTAAAGCTCTTTTTACCATATAGGGTCCTTCCCAATTCGGAGCCCATTTTCCTCTCGGGTCCTTCACTATAGGGAGAATTTTTCTCAATACCAACTCCCCCTCTCGAAACTGTCTGGGACGAACTTTCTTGTTGTGGGCTCGAATCATCTTTTTTTGATACAACTGCCCATGACAAATTGCTTTCAGTATTTTCTCCTCGATGAGATTCAACTGTTCATAACGAGCTCTAACCCATTCTGCTTCCTCTAGGCCAACTTCCATCAAAACCCGAAGTGAAGGGATCTCAACTTCAATAGGTAGCATTGCTTCCATCCCGTATACCAAAGAAAACGGTGTTGCCCTTATAGATGTACGGACCGAAGTACGATATGCATGAAGAGCGAAAGGTAAGATCTCATGCCAATCTTTGTACACATTGGTCATCTTCTCGACAATCCTCTTGATGTTCTTGTTAGCTGCTTCTACTACGCCATTCATCTTCGGACGGTAAGGTGCCGAATTATGATGTGTGATCTTTAATTGAGTACACACTTCTCTCATCATCTTATTGTTCAAATTGACAGTATTATCCGAAATAATTCTTGTTGGCAACCCGTAACGGCATATGATTTCTTTCTTGACGAATCTGCATACCACCGACTTTGTTACATTCGCATATGAAGCAGCTTCTACCCACTTTGTGAAATAATCTATGGCCACCAAGATGAAACGATGTCCATTTGAAGCTTTCGGGGTAATAGGCCCGATCATATCCATTCCCCACATTGAAAAAGGCCAAGGTGCAGTCATGACATGTAAAGACGAGGGCGACACATGAATCTTATCTGCATAGATCTGACATTTATGGCACTTCCGTGAATAACTGATACAATCTCCTTCCATCGTCAACCAATAGTAACCTACCCTCATAATCTGTTTAGCAAGTATGTGACCATTAGCATGAGTGCCACAAATCCCTTCATGGACCTCTTCTATGATTCTTCGAGTTTCGACAGACCTGACACATCTCAATAGGACTTGATCTTTCCCTTTCTTGTAGAAAATCTCACTGTCTAGAACGAAACCTATTGCTAGCCTTCTCAGAGTCCTCTTGTCATTTTCTGTTGCTTGTTCTGGATATTGTTGATTCTTGATGTACTATAAGATGTCGTTATACCAAGGGAGGCCATCTGCTTCTTCTTTGATACTCAAATAGTGGGCAGGAAACTCATATATACTCATCTTTATTGGCACAACTTCCTCCCCTTCATTCACTTTAAACATTGATGACAAAGTAGCCAGAGCATCAGCCATTCGGTTTTCTTCTCGAGGAAAGTAGTTGAAATTCACTTCTTCAAACTTCTCCAATAAACTCATTATGAGTTCTCGGTATCGGATTAGTTTTGTATCTCGGGTTGCCCATTCTCCTCATAGCTAGTAAATCACTAAGGCTGAGTCTCCGAAAACTTCTAATACTTTGATCTTTTTGTCTACTACAGCACGAAGGCCCATAGTACATGCTTCATACTCGGCAGTATTGTTTGTACAATCAAAATCCAATCTAGCAGTGAAAGGATAACAATCTTCTTCTAGGGATATAAGCACTGCACCGATTCCATGCCCCATGGCATTAGATGCGACATCAAATTACATTTTCCATACTTTCTTCTTCAGGGGAATATCATCTGCTTGCGACACATACATCAAATCCTCATCTGGGAAGTCAAAGTTCAACGGCTCATAATCTTCCACTGCTTGACTTGCTAAGAATTCAGCTACTGCACTGCCCTTGATAGCTTTTTGACTTACATATACAATGTCGTACTCTGACAATAAAACCTGCCATCTTGTCGTCCTCCCTGACAAAAAAGGTGCTTCCAACATGTATTTGACCGGATCCAGCTTAGCAATCAACCATGTTGTGTGATACAACATATACTGTCTGAGTCTTCGAGCAGTCCAAGCTAAGGCGCAACACAACTTCTCTACTGATGAATATTTCAACTCATAATCTGTGAACTTCTTGCTGAGGTAGTAAACTGCCTGTTCTTTCTTTCCAGTTTCATCAAGCTACCCCAAAACACAACCCATGGATCTTTCAAATACTGATAAATACAGTATCATTGGTTTATCCGGAATATGTGGCATTAATACTGGTGGGTTTGATAGATAATGCTTAACCTTTTCAAAAGCAATCTGACACCCTTTATCCCATTCTCCTGGATCACGTTTTTGAAGTAGTTTAAATATTGGATCACACTTGTCGGTTAATTGTGAAATAAATCGAGCAATGTAATTCAATCTCCCCAGAAAGCCTCTTACTTCCTTTTGAGTGCGAGGTGGTGGCAAATTCTGAATAGCCTTCACTTTATCCGGATCAATCTCAATTCCTCTTTTGCTGACGACAAAACCCAACAACTTCCCCGAGGTGACTCTAAAAGTGTATTTTGCCAGATTTAGCTTCAGTCTAAGCTTCCTTAGTCGTTCAAAGAGCTTCTTAAGATTCGCAATATGCTCCTCTTCTCCTTGTGACTTTGCGATCATATCATCAACGTAGACCTCAATTCCCTTATGCATCATATCATAAAACAAGGTCACCATGGCTCTTTGGTATGTTGCCCGAAGCATCTTCAACCTAAATGGCATTACCTTGTAGCAGAAGGTTCCCCACGTTGTAACAAATGTGGTTTTCTCCATATCTTCAGGTGCCATCTTGATCTGATTGTATCCTGAGAATCCATCCATGGAAGAAAATAAAGAACTCTTCACTGTATTATCCACCAGAGTATCAATATGGGGCAAAGGGAAATTATCTTTAGGGCTGGCCTTGTTCAAATCTCGGTAATCAACGCACATTCACACCTTGCCATCCTTCTTTGGTACCGGAACAATATTTGCCACCCATTCTGGATATTTTGCCACTTCTAAGAATCCAGCATCAAATTGCTTCTTTACCTCCTCTTTTATCTTTAACAGCATATCAGGCCTCATTTTTCTCAATTTTTGCTGAATTGGCTTACATTCTGGCTTTAAAGGGAGCTTATGAACCACAATATCCGGATCCAACCCTGGCATGTACTGATAAGACCATGCAAATACATCCACATACTTCTAGAGCAAAGCTATCAATTCACCTTTTATTGATGATGATAATGAAGTTTCGATTTTGACTTCTTTTATCTCTTCACTATTTCCTAGATTTATCGTCTCCAATAACTCCTTATGAGGAAGTACTTGTTTCTCCTCTTGTTCTATTTTCCTCAATAGATCTGGAGGTAGACCATAATCCTCAGTATCCTCATTAGCCTCAAAATTACCCGTGCAATGGGTCTTTCGAAATCAATTTCAGAATTACTGACAGGAAGGTCCTCATATTCCGCATCCGCACACCTGTAAATAGGTGGAGAAAAAAATATATAGGAAAATATATAATGAAAACAAAATAAATAACAAAAATGAAAGAATATGGACACATTAATATGGATAAAATGCATTATTCTTGTTATTTATTGAACGAAAATGCTTAAAAAACCCATTACAGAAAAAACTCTTAATATCTCTAGGTAAAGATAATTAAGATTGCTTTTTTAAAAGTATTACTTTGGAATAGACTTAAAAACTATGGGCAACTCAGTCGCACTCCAGTTGGTTAGTCTATATCCTGGTGGACAAGGTCGCACCATTCAATTAACATTCTCTCTTTCAACTCTGTCTTTCTCAGTCGTGCAAATCTCCACATCATACATCTGCTCATCCCTATTCACCTGGAATCTCTCGAAAGCTTGCTCTATCATTACGAGCACATCATAAGAATTCTTTTCTCCGAATAGAGAACCGGCTGAGCGAAAGCTGTGAAGGATAGGTGGGAATGTCATAGGCTCTCACTCAATAACCATACCTGTAAGACGGGCCATCCTCTTTTGTCGGTTCCTTTCAATTTGTTTCCTTTTCTCATGGGCCTTCGGAAGATATCCTAGGCCAAACCGATCTTTCTTTCCTTTTACTTCCATTGCTCGAGCCATCCCCTGAAGATATTTCCCGAGACCTTTTCCAGTCCTACAGCCCTTTCCCACGGTGGTTCTTACCCCCAACCTTGTGTTCTTGGACAGCCTCGATTTCTGAATTTTCCGTCCTTCAGCGACAAAAACTGCATTTACAAATTCCAAAGACCGGAAAGAAAACTCCACGACATCTTCATTGGGCTCAACATAAGGAGATTCAGTTGATGCGGAGGCTATTATATCTTCTTCTCCTGATACTGTAATCAAACAGCCCTCCATCACAAATTTCAGTTTTTGGTGAAGAGACGAGGGTACAGCCCCAGCTGAATGTATCCACGGCCTTCCCAACAAGCAATTATAAGATGGATTAATATCCATGACCTGGAAGTTCACTGTATAAATGCACAGGCCTATCTCCAGAGAAACTTCAATGGTTTCCATAACCTCTCTCCTTGTTCTATCAAAAGCCCTGACCATCGTGCAACTTGGTATCATATAGGATATATCCACTGGCAATTTGGATAGGGTTGCTAAAGGCATCACATTTAGTGAAGAACCATTATCCAAAAGGATCCTTGGTAATATGTGCCCCTTACAAGTGGTAGTTATATGGAGAGCTTTCATTGATCCAATACCGTTGGGTGGTATCTCCTCATAACTGAAAAATATGTAGTCATCTGCTGTGATGTTTCCCACCAGCCTATCCAGCTTTTCCACTGATATATTATTAGCCACGTATTCCTGATTTAATACTCTTAACAGGGCATTTCTGTGTGGTTCTGGATTCAAAAGCAAGGATAAGATTGAGATCCTAGCTGGTTGACGTTGCAGTTGTTCAACAACGCCATACTCACTATGCTTTATAAATTTCAAGAACTCACAGGCTTTCTTCTCATATACTGGTTCTTTCATTCTGTTAACCCGGGCTGATCCCCTCTCTGTTTCCTTTGGCAAATCCATCTCAATATGGATTGGCTCGACTACCTTCTTCCCTTTACCAGTTCCTCTGTTTTTCCCTGCTAACCCGTGTTCAACGGCCTACGAAGCATAACACCTCCCACTTGGGGTTAAATGCCCCACACCTGTGATATCCTGCTGGCTTGAAGACCCGGGGGCATAACCATGCTGCAGTCATATTTCCATGGTGTAGCCTTGTTTTCCTTGTATGGAAAGGCAACAGGTGGATCAATGATTAATTTGGGCGCATTTTCTTTAATGACTGGCATAACTTTTTCCTCCGGTTCATCATAATAGATGATCAGGGGTCTTCCTATCCTATAGCCACCTGCATTTTCAATGACTTCTATCTCCCCCTCCATCTCCTCGTAGAATTGGGCTACTCCACTATCCATCATCTTTTGGATTTTAACCCGAAAGTCCCTGCAGTTCTATATGTCATGGCCTCCACCCTTATGGAACGGGCACCAATTATGCATCCTTTTTGCAACCATTTTCAGACTGTCTGTATCTTCCACCAATCCTGCCTTGACCATTTCAACCCATACTGTCAGCATTGGAGTCTTAACCTCCCCAATATCCCTTTTTAATCTTCTTCCCTCTCCGATCAATATTGCATTTACCTGATTCCCAGCATGATTGGGCAATGGGTTTCCAGCTACGTTCGGCCCATTTTTTGATCCAAACTTCACAACCCCAGCATTAATAAGGCTTTGGACTTTCTTTTTGAAGGCCAGGCAATCTTCAATTGAATGTCCTTGGATTCCCGCATGGTATGCACAGTTAGTGTTTGCATTGTACCATCTTGGATATGGAGGTGTCAAAGGTTTTAGGTATACGGGTGCAACAAGTTGACCCTGCAATAGTTTTGTATATAGCTCACCATAGGTAGTGGGAATTGGATCAAATTGGGCTTTCTAATCGTTCCTTGGTGAACGTTGGTCATTACGCGCAGGCCCTTGTGTGTTTGGAATAGTATTTCTAAGAAGGGTGATTTGAGGGGATATGCCAGTTGGGAATGGCTGTTGTGGTATATTGGTGTAGGGAAATGGATTTTGGGTAAGGTGGTTGACATTGGGGTAATAAGGATTATACCCCGGGTATGGTATGTAAGGTGTCGGAGGTGCATAAGGTGTGGTAGGAGTATAGGGCCTTGGTGGTGTGTATGGTGTAGGAGGTGTATAAAGGTATTGGTTGAAGCTTACTGCATGATTTTCTTCCTTCTTCTTTGCAGGAAAAGCTCTCTTTGGGGTAACAGAGTCACCCCCTTCCATCTTTCCATTCTTAATAGCTAACTCAATTATTTCCCCAGATATTACCATATCTGCAAAATCCTTGGTAGCGCTTCCCACCAATTTGTCATAATAGGGTGCTTTCAATATGTTGATGAAAAGCACCGTGGTTTCTTTGCTAGTTAAAGGGGGTTGTACTTGTGTAGCCAGATCCCTCCATCTCTGATAATACTCCTTGAAGGTCTCATTGGACCTCTTTTCCATATTTTGTAATGACAGCCTATCCGATACCATGTCAGAAACATGCTTATAATATTCCATAAAAGCCCTGGCCAAATCCGTCCATGAATGAATCTTGGTACGACTCAGTTGATTCTACCATCGGGTGGCTGACCCTGTTAAGCTGTCTTGGAAGCAATGAATAAGCAATTTCTCATTATCTTCATGCCCAGTCATCCTTCTACAGTACATGGTCAGATGAGCTGATGGGTTGGTGGTCCCATTATACTTTTCAAAGTCTGGTACTTTGAACTTCGGTGGAATTAGTAGATCATGTACCAAGCTCATCTCTTTGGCATCTAGACTGCCAAATAACTCTGCTTCATCCATTGCTCTTAGCCTTTCTTCCAACAACTGATATTTCTTCTGAGATTCAGCGATTTCGACCCTCTTCAGTTCAGTCATTTCGGCCCTTTCTTTTTCTGCATTTCTTCGAAATCTGGAACCTCAACCTCAATTGGATCAACTCCGATGTTACCCCTTTTAGGACCGAAGTTTTGTGCTTTGGCTGCTGGTTGGATATAGATGTAGGATGCTGCTGATAACTCGTATAATTATATAGTTCTTAGTTATGTTTTATTATTGTTTTGTGTCAAATACGAGTTATTATTGCTTAGTCTAATTGTGTTTATGATATTTTATATTTTTATGTAATTTGGTGTTTTTCACGAGTTTCTTTGAGTGATTTCAGATTACTAGGTTAAATCAACAATTAAGGGCAAATCCAGTTCAGTTCCAGTTCCGACACCTTTTTCCATATCCGCTATATCTGGAGTTTCACTGAAGCAATAAGGCTGAATTTTTTACAGTGCAAAGTTAAGAGGCATATCTATCTTTTTCATGTTTTACACTTCTTGAAACGGAGTCGTTTTCCCTAGCGAAATCGACCATCAAGCTGGCTGATCAGAATTGTCATACAATATGACGAAAATTGTTAGAAAAATGCACCCACCTATTATACCTACCTTTGAAACTTATAAAGCTTGTCTCTTGTCATTTAGCTGTCCAAAATGTGTATAAATAGAGGGCCTTGGATGAGCATTAAAAGGAGAATATAGATTGGTAGGATATTAGCCATTGTAATAAAATTCTCTAATTTTTCTTTTTCTTTACTTTCTCTAGTTTTCTTTTTCTTTATTTACTTATGCTTCTTACATTTCTTTTCATTTTATTCATATCTAGTATGTGTTGCTAATCATATTGTTGAGGTGATGAGGTGAAGCTTTTGGTAAATGCTAAGGTTAGTCTCTTAAACATGAGCTAAAATGAATCATCATTTATAAACACTAGTATAGATAATATTTTCTTTTGGTTTAAAATCATACTTGCAAAGTAGGGATCTTGATTCATTATTGACAATGAAAATGGCACAGTAAATGCTTGGTTTCATAACCTTGATTTGTTGTAGACATATACCTTGGCATAAGGAATGCTTGGACTCTTTTTGTGAGTTTTGAGGACACCAAATGAACATAATATCATATGCTATGGACGTTGGACAATTTGGACTGAATTGCTAAACCTTCCGATTGGAATCTCCCTTATGTGTGAATTTCAATTGTGTAATAAAACAAGATTAATCTTAGCATAACACCAAGAGTGGATTCTCTAACCTCAACATCTTTTCTTATTGTTTTTTATATCTTGTTTAATTTCTTTTATTTTATTTTGTTTATTTTGTTCTCTAATATCTTGTTTATCTTGTTTTGTTGTTGATTCCCTAATATCTTGTTTACTTTCTTTTTCTTATATATTTATAAACTTATACTTACTAATACGCTTCCCTGTGGTTCGACCTCGGACACCCGAGAATTTATTACTTGAACATAACCTGCACTTGGGTTTACAACTCTTAATTGAGTCTCCATCAGCTGCCCCAGTTTGGATTTCATTTCCCACAGGTTAGGATGTTTGTCCATTTCTCTGTACTACTTCTGGTCGATCCTCCTGATTCACTGCCCCTATTCCAGTAACTGAATTCTCTCCGGGCCACTTTTGCTTCATCATAGTGCTCATCATCTCCATGGGATTTGTCATCTGTTCTCGTGTCTCCTCTTGAGACTTAGTCAACTGTTCCTGTAGTTCTTTCTGGATTCTTTCCATTCTCTCAATTCTGGTAAGCTGATCGTTTTCCATGGCTTTTATTCGAGATCGAGTATTGTAAGGGTGTTTGGAAGTTTGGTTCTTTCTGAGTGCAACCAATTGTACCTTTAGTTTTAAAAACCATGGATTAGAAATTATTGACACATTTCTTATTTTTATTTCATAAAAATGAATAAATGAATGAATGAATGAATGAATCAGTGTTAATGAATGAACAACTAAGTAAATGATTAAGTGTATGAACCTATAATGAGTAAATGAATGGACCAATAAATGACTAAGTGTATGAACAATCTATAAAGAATAAATGAATGAATGATTATGAACAAATAAAATATATAAAAGAAAGAACTAGTGAATAATGAATGCATTTAAAGTATTGGCCCCGGGATAATTCCAACCAAACGGTCTTTCATTGATTTCTTGGAACTAAATACATCAAAGAAAAGATCCCTGCTTTAGACAACATGATAACCTATCTCTCCTAAAAACTATTACAAAACAATGGTAACTTCCTCGGATTCTGGACCTTCTTCACTGTCCTCTTTTGATTGCCTTGCTCTTTCATCTGATCCCTACTTGTTCACGACCCTTTGACGTGTCAGCAGAAGCATCGTCGTGTAAGCTTTCCCTAGCTTGTTTCTCCAGTTGATTTGCTCGGGCTTCCTCGTGTTTTGCTTTCTCCTTCCAGTAGTTATTCTCCTTCTTGAGTTTTTTGACCTCATGTTCCCACTCCCCGGAAGTTTTGAGAGTCCCCTCAAATCTGAGCTCAAAGCGATACCTCTTGTTCTCCAAATGTAATTCCCGAATATTGCCCTTAACGGTGTCCCTTTCTCTCTTGATCTGTTCCCTTTCTTTTTCCCGAGTTGATTCCCTATTTTTCATGTCCTCAAGCTCTTCTTGCAGTCGGGCAATCTCCTTGCTCATCCGGGCCTTTTCTTTTTCAAATTCCGCCCTTGCGATTTCTAACTCTGATGGCATTTCCCTCGGTGGCACATTCATGAACTGGACTTCTTCCCCATCTGATGTCAACAGTCTATCATTAACCCTTAATTTCCTCCATACCAGGTAATCAGGTGTGACGATGTCAGCATATTTGGCAACTTTTATCCGGTGAGTTTTCTTCCATGCTTCAATCACTGCCCGTACTTTTCCAAAATATCCGTCTTCCCTATAAGTGAACTCTAATGATCCTAGATTATGAGTCACGGGTATGAATTGCCGAGACTCAACCTGTCTTTGTACCAACAAAGGCGCATAACTCACAGACCCCCAAATTCCGAGTAGTGGAACTCCCATATTGTCCCTATATTTGTACATAATCGGCATAGGAACCATCCATGAAGCTCTCCAAGTCACCATCTCCCCTTTTAGATTCCAGAACATGTTGACCCATTTCTCTTCATTCTCTTCTTTAGGCCAATCATTTGAAGGAATTCCCTAATCGAAACTAAAGTCTTCATGTACGGTTTGAAGGAAACATTTTCTATCTTCCAAAAGTGACTTTGAATCCAAATATAAAGGAGTTGTACACACCCCTTGATCCTCCTTTGTCCTGCCCTTTTACAAAAATTCAAGGATCGGATAGTTTCAGCTATGATGGAGGGAGATGGGTTGATCTTCTGTTCCAACTTTTCAAAGAAATCAAACATGGCTATATCCACATGACCCAATATCTTCGGGAATATGATTAACCCGTAGATGGCTAGAGCGAAGATGTCCCTGGCTTTTGCTTTGTCGGAACAACCCAATATCAACTGTCGGAGAGTTTCCCACGGAATACACCTATTTTTTTGCTTTGTGTCCACATGACTCTCAACCCATGTTGTATCCATTCCTGTGATCCTAGCCACTTTCTTCTTCAAACCTGAAGGTTTCATTTCCTTCAAATATACCCGATCAGGATTAGGACAATCAATACGTAACAGTGCTGAATATTCTTCAATCAGTGGTGTCATATCTTCCTTGTTAAAAGTGAAACATCTATAAGCAGGATTCCAAAACTGTACCATAGCCTGAATAAACCCACTATTGACCTGAATCAGAATTAAGAGTGCTATGTCTCCATATTTCTGAGTGAAGGCTTCTTTCTCTGATACATTTCACTGATTCTAAATGTCGGCTAACCCTCGGAGATGATTCTATCTAGGATCAACTTTGACCCTTTCCGACAATACTGACACATAATCTTTCTTGAGGCAATCACCATCCTCCCTCTGATCTTTTTCCGACCGTGCCCTGACTACTGCATGATCTTCTATCACTGAAATAACCTGACACTCCATGAAAGTCCTTTGGGTTGATAACTATCCCGAGGCCAATAAACTTCAAGTGTATGATGATGTCTATGATGCATGTCAAAGAAAAGAAAACAGAAATAAATAGATTAGTAAAGAAATGAATTCACAAATATAACATAAATAACAACATGTTTTTTTTTTTTATTTTAAATGTCCCGAAAATTTAAACAGAGCTTCGGCATTACGACACCTCTGGAACAAGATAATAAAATAAAAATACGAGCGATATGATGTTCGTTCATCATCACCCAATTTGTATCTAACATATAGAAAGATGGTAAAAGGTTGGAATGTTCCTCCAAGTGTTCTTAATCTTTGGGTATCTAACAGAAATCCGGCATGGCTTCGCCTAGGTTCACTATATGAAGGTGAATCAGTTCTAAGGCCCCGAATTGTTCCTCACTGTCGCCGGTGAAGGCTAGTAAGGCACCCCGATAAAAGTGGGTTCAATTCGTTAGACTATATTTTTCTATGCCCGTACGGAGGATTATCACGAAGGCATTAGGTACTTTATACTCCGGAAGTGTTTCACTAGCCCATACGGAGGATCAATCACGAAGGCGTAGTTACTTTACTCCCACTTAAAAGGACGAAACCCGGGTAGAGGATTCATGTTATGCAAATGCAAATATAGTGTGTGCGGAGGAACAAAACAAACCTGTCACCACCTATTCTACAACCCATATTCTAAATACCCCATTAAAATCAAACAATGTAAACCATCAGTCAAGCAAACATATAAATTTACGCAACAAAATAACCAGAGAACAGATAATAATATGAATGCACATGAATATGGACATATTAAAACATTTTTTTAATTATTTTCACATTCTCTTTTATTTTAAAAATATGGGAATTAAAATTAAATACCAATTAAACCAACAAAATCGAGACTTAGATAACACACGACTAATTCTAGGCCTGACTCTCTAATTGTCCCCAGAGGAGTCGCCAAGCTGTCGCAACCTAAAAAATAACGAGTCTCATCAGAAAACTTTATTATTCGTTAAGCGTGACATTTAAAAAAAAAATCGAGGAAAAGTCGACTTGATTCCTTTAGAAAAATTAAGGTTTTGAAAATGACCTAAAAAAGACATGGAGTCGCCACCAATCTTTTTTAGCTAGGTGTGATCGGCTACCTATTAAAACTGGTTTTATAAAATATTTTAAAAATTAATTAAAACATTTTAAAAACCAATTTCAAGTCTGCGTTTTAAACCAGAGAAATCAAAGAAACGGGTTCGGGACTCGATTACGTATGGGGAAGGATTAGCACCCCCAAAACGCCCGTATAAAACGGTACCTTATTAATCGTGTGTTATCTCAAATCTCGGTGTAAAGTTGGTTTTAAATTTAGTATTTCAAGTTAATTCCCAATTTAAAGAAAAATAATTCCATTTTTTAATTGAAAATGATCCGGAATTTATAAATTCAAAATTTTCTTATATTCCCCAACAAACGTGGCAAAATATAGAAATTTTTATTAGTTTTGGAAAACTTTCAGAATCATTCACGTTTTTTGAAAGAAAGATATTCCTTTATTAATGATAATTGATGATATTCCCTCCAGCAAACCCGGTATAGAACTCATGAATTATTTTAACTCGGGAATATCTTTATTTTTTATTGGAAAAAAATCATTATCCTTTTGAAAACATTTTAAAAGATATGAATATGTGTATGCATAACATAAATAAAATGACATAGAAAAATCTAAATAATATAATGCTTCCTAAATGATATGATATAATTTAAATGCCTTAGCATATTCTAAATGAAATGAAATGTCCTAAGTTATATAACATATTCTAAATGAAATGAAATGACCTAGGTAGCATAATATGTTCTATATGAGATGTAATATCCTAAGTCATATGATATATTCTAAATGAAATGAAATGAAATGACCTAGGTGACATAATATATTCTATATGAAATGTAATATCCTAAGTCATATGATATATTCTAAATGAAATGACATAATTTAAATGACATGGCAAATATGGATGATATGGAATATAAAATAATACTATCATATGATATGCATGGAAATAAAAATGAAAATAATAATGCATGAACATAGTATATGCTAAATAATATAACAAAAAAAAAATTAAATTAAATAAAAAGCATAAGATATCATGAAATATTCCAAGTCATATAATAAACAATATAACATAGCTCAAAATCATAACAATATCATAGAAATCATCATAGTAAAAATCACATATTATATAAAATGCATGAATATAGAAAATGCAATGCATGAAAATGTATTTTCTCCTTTAATTAAGGAAATCTGTATATCTAGAAAGATATCCGGCTACCTTAGGAAAATATTTCAAATTAAATATTCTAAAACCAAAATACTTTGTGATTGTTTGAAAACAATTTTGAAAAGTTTGAATTAAAAATAAAAACTGGGCTAATTTTTTTTAAAAAAATGGCTCTAATTTCCTAAGTTTAAAATCCCGGACTTAACCACCTTTAACCCGAGACTTAAAAAATCATTTTTAGAGTTTAAAAAGGCTTAGAAACTACCCTAAGTCAGTAGCTAACCTTCCTAATCAGCCCCCTCTAAGTAACTTAACCAAAACAGAAAAATGACTTTTCTTTAAATTCAATTCTGACTCCACTGTCCAGTTTTAAGCCACGGTTACCCTATTTTTAAAAATTCAAAAAATTCTAAAAAAAATAAATACTGGAGACTCAGGACATGTAAAACTACACGGGAAAAAATTGGCTTAATTTTCTGATTAAAGATGAACTCCCAAAAAAATCGGAAAAGTACGAGTACTGGGTGAAAAAACTGTTTTGCCAAAATACATTTTTACCTTTGATAAAATCATTTAAAAATCAAAGTAAAAATATTTAAGACTCACAAAATGACACACAAACAGTATCTAGGACTTTTTGAAAGTTAGATAAAAAATTCCTAAGTAAAAAAAAAAAATCACAAAGGTATAATAATTAATTTGACAAACTTTAATTTTCCACAAGTGTGCTAAAGAGAGCATGACTTTGAACCATTAATTGGCTCAAGTCATTGTTCAAGTGGCATGAATATGAAAAGCATGAAAAAATTGCAGCAAACATAGTGCATGAAATGCATGAGTTTAAACCTAAATGTCATGAAAAAATGCATGGCATTATAGTGACCTAGACCTAAATGAACTTGCATGGCATTTAATGCAACCTAGACCTAAAATGCATGAACATGCATGGTAAATAAACCAAACTTAATAACTAAAATATGCATGGCATTTTCACAAACACAAAGCATGCTTAAACCAAAAACTCAAACAAATATCATGCAAATGCTAACCTATCAACTAACATGGCAAGAATGCACATACAATGCAAAAATTCAAGGAGTGGCCGAATGGCCTATGTAACTAGCAAACATGGCATTTTCACAAACACTTGGTATACTAGCATGCAAAACTAAATCAAATGTCATGCAAATGCAAAAACCTACTAACTAACATGGCAAAAATGCAACACAAAATGCAAAACACATGGAGTAGCCGAATGGCCTCAAGCTCCAACAAGCATGGCATTTTCACAAACACTTGATATACTAACATGCTCAACTAAAATATAAAACTCAAATCATGCAAACACAACACAAGCATTTTCACAAACACTTGATATACTAACATGCTCAACTAAAATATAAAACTCAAATCATGCAAAAAACCACACAAGAATTTTCACAAACACTTGATATACTAAATCTAAAACACCAACAAATTTAAACATTATGAAAACAGAAAATTAAAAATGCAAGAACATGATATTTAAATCATAAATGGCAACAAAAAAAGCAACCAATTTAAAATATAGCTCAAGTATGAAGTATAATAACACTTAAAACATCAAGATCAAAGAAAATAACATAAACAACATGATAAAATAAACAAAACAACAACTTAAATAAAGAATGTAGGCCATTCGGCCATGGTGAGAAATTGTAAAAAAAAAATGTAAAAAATATATTTAAGAAAGAGATGAAGAAAGAACTTAAGAAGAACAATAAAAAAAATATTTATTTAAAAAAGGAAACTCACCAAATAGTAATCAAAATAGCAAAAATAAGAATGGAAAATCAAGAAAGTGCAAGACTTGGTGCTCAAGAGCAACCTCAAGAAGCTATATTTCAAGCTTTATCTCTTTAAACTTTTCTTTCTTTTCTAAACTTTTTCTTTTTGCTTTCAACCAAGGAGAGAAAAACTAAGAAAAACCAAGAGAAATATCCAAGAATGAAGTCTGAAAATTAAAATTCTGAACCTCCCAATTGTACTGGCCGAAACCCCCCTTTAGTGAGCTAGGATGTTGTCATTTTTTCCCAACCAATTTTCCATCAAATGGCTAATAATTCAAGGTGAAAAATCATGAAATTACCACCCTTAGATTAGCATGGCAGCTGTCCATAATTACAGCTATTCAAGAATAATGTTGACACTCTCTCTTGGCCTATGTGGCTTAATCACCATGGCTTGATCAAAGAGAATCTCTAACTAACTCTTAATTCTTGGCCATTTGATTGAAAAATCATAAGCTTCTTCCTTCCTTTGGGCCTTGGCAGGCCAGAACTTCTCTTTTCCAGCCCAAGTCTGATTTTTTGAAAGGCCCAAAGAAGCCTTTTTCGGTTGTTTGGGTGAAATGACCGTTTTGCCCCCCGGATGCAAATAAATATCAAACGGACTCCAAATTCAAATTTAATTTTTTTAATACTTCCAAAATAATAAAACATTGAGTTCTGGAAGTTTTCAAAATTTTCTGAGTCCGTTTGCTATTTATTTGGATTTTTTCTTCCAAAAATGCCCTTTCATGCCCCCACATTTTACCATTTTTTTAAACGAGCTCCAAATCAAGATTTTTCTTTACCAATCTCTTCCAAATAATTTAAAAGTGTGATCTGAAAGTTTTCATGATTTTTGGAGCTCATTTGGTATTTTTTCGGGATTTATCGGCTTGAATTACTGCATAGGAGGCCCGGGATTTGGCCATTTTGCAAACAAACTCCGAATCAAGATTTTCTTTCACCAATATCTTCCAAATAATTTAAAAATGAGATTTGAAAAATTTCAAAATTTTTGGAGTCCATTTGCTATTTTTTCGGGATTTATCTTCTTGAATTATGGCATAGGAGGCCCGGGATTTGGCCTTTTTGCAAACGAACTCTGAATCAAGATTTTATTTCTCCAATCTCTTCCAAATAATTTAAAAATGAGATTTGCAAAATTTCAGAAGATTTAGAGTTCATTTGCTATTTTTTCGAGATTTTCTTGTTTGAATTACTACATAAGAGACCCGAGATTTGGCCATTTTGCAAACGAACTCCGAATTAAGATTTTCTTTTGCCAATATCTTTCAAATGATTTAAGAATGAGATCTGAAAATTTACAGAATTTTCGGAGTTCTGCTATTTTTTCCAAATTTTTCAATTTCGTCCTTTTGCCTCCGAAACCCGGTTTTGCTCAAAACAAGTCTGATTTTTAGATTTTTTTCAAGATGAGCCTTGGGCTATTCCTTTTTAATCATTCCTCATCCATTGGGGGCTTTGTTCTTACCAAGTCGGGCCATTTCTGTGATTCTTCTCGATTTCACCGAAATCCACTAAAAACCTTAATTCTCGATTTTCTCCCGGATTGACTTTTCTTTCGGTTTTTCTTTCAAGTGGCTTCTCCATTACCCCTAGTCAGTGCTTATCTTTCATTTGGAACCTTCAATTTCGATCAATTTTATCGTTTAAGCACTTTTCCCCAAATTTCTTGGATTAGGGTTTCCTTTCTACTGAATCTCCAAATCCCAACTTCCGAACTCCATATCTTTCACTGTAGACCTCAGATTATCAAAATTCTTTCGCCATTTTTCAATTGAACTTAAAATCTTGATTTTGAAAGTGGATTGACTTTTTTAGTAGTTGACTTTTTGGGGTTGACTTTTTTGGGTTGACTTTTTTCGAGTTTGACTTTTTATGCTCGCCCTCTTAAACTAAGTCTTGGAGTACCACCTGCAGAATAAAAAAAAGTCTTTTTACATTTTGAAACCTCAATTTAGGAAGAAAATATACCTGTTTTAGCGGTCCAAACAAAATTAGGTGTCTACACAATGCCATTTTGTTGCATGGGCTTTATCTCCACAAGTTATTTATAACAATTATAACAATACTTATGGATAAAGAAATACCTCAATTATAATTAATAAACTATAATGTGCAATACATGAATATATAAATAGTGTCTTACAATTCCAACTAGATTGGCTTGTGGGGCTTACACCAACAATAATTAGTCTCGATAAAACTTGATTTTAGATTCGATATTTAAAAATAATTCCCTTTAAAGAAATAATAATCATATTATTTTGAGAATGATTCAGAATTTATTATCATAAATTTTTTTTCTATTCTCTGGCAAAACCTACAAAACATAAAAGTTTTATTCATTTTAAAATCATCCAATCATTCTATTTTTAGAAGAATATTCCGTTGTTAATAATAATTGATGATATCCTTTCCGGCAGACCCAACAGAGAACTCATGAATAATTTTAACTCGAGAACATTACCTCGTTTTAATAAACATTCATTTGTATTAAACATCATTTATCATTGCCATAACGTTTCAAATGTGAATTCAGCAAGCTAGACACAAACATGGAGTCGCCACTAATCATCTAATCTAGGTGTGATTAGTCACCTATACGAATCTATCATCTTTAAAGTAATCCTAAGCTTGACTAAGGCACTTTAAAAATAATAGGTTCTGGTCTACTTATTAGAACTAGGTTCGGGAGTACGGTTACTGTGAGGAAGGATTAACATCCTCACAACGCCCATCCCAAAAGTACAATACCTAATTAGTCTTGTGATATTAAAAAAAGTCTTAATTAAATGGTTTTACCTATCCTATTTTCATTTTAAGTTAAAAATATCGAAAACCATCTTTTAGGTCTCCCTTCCATCAATCTGGAGAGATTACTAAAAAACGTTTCCTCACCTCGAGAGTATTCAAAAGAAATTAATCTTTCTATTGAAGAGGCTCCGTTGTCGAAAAAATTAAATTAATCCTAAGTCTAATTCTCATAATTAAAAACTTGCAATTTTATTTATGTTTTCTCAAAAATAAATCTCGGTCTCAATATCGAAAATTACCTCTTCAAAACCTTTCCATCGATCTGAAAGATTTTTAAAAAACTTTTCTCACCTAAAAATTTCTTGAAAATCAACAAAACGTGATTTCGTTGAATTTCATCATTGGAAGAAATCTTAATTTATCCTCAAATTAAAATTAAGCATTGATTATGAAAATTATGACTCAAAAATTTTTTTTATTGAAAATTAATTAATTTAAAATAAATAAATTTCAACTTTTTGTATCGAAAATTATCTCTTAAAATTTTTCCATCAATCTGAAATTTTTTTAAGAGAATTGTCTCACCTAAAAATTTCTTGAAAATCAACCAAACGTGAACTACTCGGATTTCATCATTGGAAAAGATCTTAATTTATTATTCTCAAACTAATTAATCATCAATTAATAAAAACTTAATTTTAAAAAATATATATCTTACTAATAATAACCAAATTAATAAATAATAAATAATAAATAAAATATAATTAGAATAATAATTAAAAATAATTAATAATAAACAATAATGGTTAAAAATATATATAATAGTAAAAAAAATGGTTAATAAAAAATAATAATAGAATAGTATAATAAAAAAATAATAGTAAAAAAATAATAATATAATAATTGATTCGTAAAATTATACCTGCAAACATTAAACTAAAAAAAAGTTAGTCACAATAAATAATTAATTAACATTTAAACAAATAATATAAAGAAAAATAAATAAATAAATAAATAAAAACACTCAAATCAACCAAAAAACATAAAAGGAAAAGATGTAACAAAAAAGGATATAAAAGGAAATAAAAGAAAAGGAAACAAAAGAAAGGAAAAGAAAAGAAAAGAAAAGACAAAAACAATAAGACAAACCAACAACCGGGTCGGGCTCAGGTGCGGGTCTGACCCGACCCGGCTGCTGTCCCCTCTCCCTTTTTAAACAAATTTTTTTTGGTCCACTTTCTCACCTCTTTAAATAAAAAGCTCTTTCTTGTCTCGATTTCTCTCCTCAAGAACACCAAGACAAACCCAAAAAAATTTCAGATTCAGGTCACTGTCGTCGCCGACCTCCGCCACTGTCGTTGGTCACCAGGTTCAGAAAAATTTCAAAAAATCACTAAAAATTCCTTTCGATCTCCTCTTTTCGAATATCAACTTAGTTTTTCCCGAATCTAACTCGATAATCCTAGATCTGAGTTTGAAAGTCACAACTTCAACCTCTCTGATCCCTTCCGTTGACCATCGAACGATCACCAAACTCCAACCTAAGCTTCGTCTAATTAAAACCAAGATTTCCCACTACTAAACACTCTTCAAAACAAATCCTAGAGCTAAGAACCCCCAAATTTCGAATCCACTAGTTTTTTTTTATTTAAAAAAAAAATTCTTTTACCACCCTTGCTTAATAGCTCCGGAAATTCTATATTTTTCTAATGTCATTTGTGGTTGAGGGTTGGGTTCATTATATAGGAAAGGAATTTAGGTTTTAATCTAGTAAGGAGTTTTTAATCTGATCAAGAAAGGATTTTTTTTTTTGTTCCAACCATAACTCTTAGAGTCCAAGTTTAATCCAAAGAAGAATTTTAATTCAACCCAAACTTTTTTTTTTTTTTTTGATTATTTTGAATTTTCCTCTTCTTTTTTTTTTTTTTGATTTTCCCTTTGCTTTTTTATTTAATTAAATTCAAAAATAAATAAAATAAAATTTACAAAATTTAAAATTTACTAATTAAACGACCCCGGATAAAATCCGGTGTCTACAGTTGCCTCTTTTTGTACATTCCCTGAGAAACAGGGGATGTGCAAAGACGTATACACCCTACTAAGTTTTCAAAGATAAAAAAAAAAAAAAAAAAACTATGTACTTAAAGAAAATCCCAACGTAGAAAAGCTCCTCTAAGCGAGGCGTAAACTTTAAATAAACCCAACATAAAAATATACTCCTCCACTGAGGCTTCAACTTTAAATGTCAAACAATGAAAAATTCCGCTCTACGAGGCATCAACTTTAAATTCCCAACGTAAAAACATACTCATCCACCGAGGCATCAACTTTAAATATCCCAACGTGAAAACATGCTCCTCCACCAAGGCATCAACTTTAAATATCCTAACGTGAAAACATACTCCTCCACCGAGGCATCAACTTTAAATATCTTTAAATATCCTAACGTGAAAACATACTCCTCCACCGAGGCATCAACTTTAAATATCCTAACGTGAAAACATACTCCTCCACCGAGGCATCAACTTTAAATAATCCAAACGAAATTTGTAAATTCACCAAACATAAATACTTTTCCAAATAAACTTCAAAATCTTACCTTAAATCTCAAAAGAACATGCTAACCTCGCAAATTGGCATCCCAAATTAAAATTCCTATCCAAATCATAATGAATATCTGAAATAATCTTTCTTGGATGTAATGCATGAATGCAATGCAATACATGAATGCCATGAATGAAATACAGATGCATATCGTGCAATGGATGTCATGAATGCTCTATAATAAATAATATCAACTCCATGAATCTCTAATCAAGATAAAAGGTTCTCAAGCTCATCATTCATCTCTGTCTATACTTGGCTTCAAACTGGTAGAATGAATCTTACTGTCTCTTTCTCTTTTCAAAATCTACTGAATATGAACAATTTCTTTTCTTGAAGATTTCAAAACATCAATCATTCTATATCTCATCTTATGCCAGCTCAGTTGGGCTTAACATCTCATTATGGAAATTCTCATCTTTAAAAATTCTCTCTTTTAAAATTTCTCATTTCATCTCATCTCCCTAGTTTTCTGTTTAGCTATTCATAGATTTCTCATAAAAATAAATGCAGGGATCTCTTAAGATTATATTCCAATTTATCAGTCATTATTCTAATTTTATAGCAAACGCAATGCATGATGCATTCCCTCTATTCAATGCAAAAGTATAAAATAACAAATGGAAGGAAAAATCTTTATTAACAAAAATAAGGAAAAGAATTCATCTTGAAGAACAAAAGAGCATCTCAAAACGTTTATCACAAAACAATATCCAAATAGTGAGTACTTAGACAACCTTAACAGTTCATTCAAATTCTCATCCGAAAACCAATCCCAATCGATGTCTTCAATCCTTCAAAGTTCATCAAACAAGATATTGCCCCCATCTTCATGAGATTTTCCAAGCGACGCTGATCATCCTCATATGTAAGCCGCCCTTTCGGGTTTTCAACTCAGACAACCCCCATTGACCCAAACCGCCCTTTTCGGGTTTTCAATTTGAGTCCTCCTTTTTTCTCTTTTTTTTAAGCAAAATACTTCTTCACAGCGTCTGAATTAATCGGGTTTGGCAAAACATCCCCATCCATTTCAGGCAAAATCAAAGCTCCACCTGGAAAAGGTTTATTCACCACATAAGGACCCTCCCAATTCGTCGTCCATTTCCCTCGATGATCATGCTGATATGGGAGAATTTTTTTAAGACTAACTCTCCTTCTCTGAAATGTCTGGGACGGACTTTCTTATCATGCGCCCGCATCATTTGCTTCTGGTACAACTGACCATGGCAAAGTGCTGCAAGTCTTTTCTCCTCAATGAGATTCAACTGTTCAAAACGATCTCGTACCCGTTCTACTTCTTCCAAATCCACCTCTTTCAACACCCTTAAAGAAGGGATTTCTACTTCAACTGGTAACACAGCCTCCATCCCATATATCAACGAAAATAGGGTTGCCCCTGTGGATGTGCGAACCGAAGTTCTATAAGCATGCAGGGCAAAAGGCAACTTTTCATGCCAATCTTTGTAGACATCGGTCATCTTCTCTATAATCTTTTTGACGTTCTTGTTGTCTGCTTCCGCAGCTCCATTCATCTTTGGACGATATCGTGCTGAGTTGTGATGCTTGATCTTAAACTGTTCACAAACCTCTTTCAACATCTTGCTATTCAAATTACGAGCATTATCAGAAATGATTCTCTGACAAATTATCTCCTTCTTTATGAACTTACAAACCACTACCCATCTAACACTTGCATATGAGGCTGCCTCTACCCATTTCGTGAAATAATCAATCATCACAAAAATGAACCGATGCCCATTTGTCGTCTTTGGGGTGATAGGTCCAATCACATCCATGCCCACATTGAGAATGGCCATGGAGGTGCCAAAACATGCAAATCATTTGGAGGAGCATTGATCTTATCTGCATAAATATGGCATTTATGACATTTTCGGGCATGGTCAATACAATCCTTCTCCATTGTCAACCAATAATAACCCGCCTTTATTATCTGTCTAGCCATCATGTGACCATTCTCATGTGCCCACAAATTCCATCATGCACTTCCTCTAGTATCTTCTTTGCTTCTACAGCGTCAACACATCTCAAAAGCACCAGGTCTCAGCTCCTCTTATACAATATTTCTCCGTCAAGGAAGAAACCCATAGCTAATCTTCGGATGAGCCGTTTATCATTATCCAAGGTGAGTTCCGAGTACTGTTGATATTTGACGGATTGCATGATGTCAAAATACCAAGGCTGGCCATCAACTTCCTCTTCGACATCTAAACAATGTGCCGAAGATCCCTTCATATCCAACTTGATTGGTTGAATCTCGGCTTTTGCATGCATCTTAAACATTGCAGCTAAAGTGGCCAAGGCATCAGCCATCTGATTTTCCTCCCGGGGTAAGTGTTGAAACTGAATCTTCTCAAAACCCTTGATTAATTCAGTCGTGTATTTCTAGTATAGGATCAACTTCAAATCCCTCGTCTCCCATTCTCCCTTCAACTGATAAATGACCAAAGCTGAATCACCATATACCTCTAATACATAATCTTTCTTTCAATCGCTGTTTGCAAGCCCATGATGCATGCCTCATACTCAACCATATTGTTGATGCAATTAAATTCCAATCGTGCAGTAATCGGATAATATTGACCATCGGGGGATATCAAGACTACCCCAATTTCATGTCCAAAAGCATTGGAAGCTCCATCAAAGAATATATTCTAGGGTTTTTCATCACATTCTTCATCATCTCCTCTTGAAATAGCCACCAAATCCTCATCTAGGAAATCAAATTGCATTGGCTTATACTCTTCAGAAGCCCGATCTGCCAGGAATTCGGCTATCACACTTCCTTTTATTGCCCTCTGAGTCACATAAACAATGTCATACTTGGATAAAGTGACTTGCCATCTTGCACTTCTCCCTGATAACGACTGTTTCTCAAAAATGTACTTCAGAGGATCTAACCTTGCTATGAGCCACATTGTATTGTACAACATATACTGTCTGAGTCTGTGAGCTGTCCATGCTAGAGCGCAACACATCTTTTCTAGCGATGAGTATCTAGATTCATAGTCAGTAAACTTTTTACTCAGATAATAGATGGCATGTTGTTTCTTTCTCGTCTCATCTCGTTGCCCTAGAACATATCCCATGGATTTCTCAGACACCGTCAAATACAAAATCAACGGTTTTCCTAGAATCGGAGGAACTAACACTGGCGAATTTGACAAGTATTCTTTAACTTTATCAAAAGCTTTCTGACATTCTCCAATCCATTCACCAGTATCTTGTTTGCGAAGAAGCTTGAAGACAAGATCACATTTGAAGGTGAGCTGGGAAATAAAGCATGATATGTAGTTCAGTCTTCCCAAGAAACCTCTCACTTCCTTTTGCGTACGAAGGAGAGACAGATTCTGAATTGCCCGTATTTTATCTGGACCCACCTCAATTCCTCTATCACTAACCACGAAACCCAACAACTTGCCAGATTTGACACCGAACGTACACTTGGCAGGATTCAATCTCAGTCGAAACTTTCTCAATCTTTCAAACAACTTTCTGAGATTAACCAAATGATCTTCACCTTTACGGGATTTTGCAATCATGTCATCCACATACACCTCAATCTCCTTATGCATCATGTCATGAGACAGAGTTACCATTGCCTTTTGGTAAATAGCTCCGGCATTTTTCAACCCGAAAGGCATGACTTTATAACAAAAGGTTCCCACATTATAACAAATGTGGTTTTCTCCATATCCTCTGAAGCCATCTTAATCTGGTTATACCCTGAAAAATCGTCCATGAATGAAAACGTGGAATGTCTAGCAGTGTTATCCATGAGGGTGTCAATGTGAGGCAAAGGAAAGTTATCCTTTGGACTTGCCTTGTTCAAATCTCGATAATCGACGCACATTCTCACATTCCCATCTTTCTTAGGAACTGGGACTATGTTGGCTACCCACTCCGGATACTTAGCTACCTCCAGAAAGCTTGCTTCAAACTGCTTCTTTACTTCTTAAATCTTTAACAGCATTTTTGCCTTCATCCGCCTTAACTTTTGTTGCACTGGCTTGAATTCTGGCCTCAAAGGCAATTTGTGCTCCACAATATCTGTATCCAAACCCGGCATGTCTCTGTATGACCATGCGAACACATCCACAAATTCTCTAAGCAAGTCTTCTAATCTCTTCTTTTGAGCAGGTGGTAATGATGCGCCAATTTTCACTTCTTTCCTATTTTCTTCATCTCCCAAATTAATCATTTCAGTAACCTCTTGATATGGTTCAATCGGTTTCTTTTCCTGTTCCATTAATTTCAATAAATTCGGAGACAAAGTATAATAATCTGATTCATCTTCGTTATCAAATTCATCAACATGAACTGTGTTTGCAAAATCGAATCCCAAATTTTTATTAAGATTGTCTTTGTATTCATTACTTGGAATCCTGAAATTGAATGGATTTGAAAGAATATATATTCGTATACGAAGAAAAAATGGCAATAATAAAAAAAAAAAAAAAAGAATGACAACAATGATTGAAAGAGGGAATAAAAATGCATCTTGTTCCTAATTTATTAAAATAATAAGAAATAAACTAGCCCATACATAAAAGACCATCCCTAATGCCCTTGGGCATGAGCAACTAGGGATTTGACTCACTGCATTACATTTTATGAGATTCAAAGATAAGCGACAGCTTCATCACTTTCCAATTACCCAGCTCCATTTTTGGTGAGCATGGGTACACCAACAACTCTAATTCATTATCAGACTTCACTTCTGCTTTCTCTACCATTTGAATAGAAAGCTCAGAAAACGCTTCCTCTAAATTCGGTGAAGGTGCACCTGGATAAATACATCCCCCCAAACGAAAAGTGGAATAAAGATGAGGAAAAACCATCTTCCTCGGCTCCCACTCATACCCCCTCACACGAGCCAATCTCTTTTTCTTCTTCTCAAACTCGATCATCTCCCAATCCCTCCTGGTTGGCCTATAACCTAACCTAACCCAAACATTTCTTTATTTTCTTGTATCTCTGGCATCTCCCTGATCCCTTGAAGATGCTTCCCCAATCCATATCCAACATGCCAACCTATTCCAACGGTCTGCTTGAACAACATGTTGACAATCCGAGAGCAACGCGCAACAAGCACCTTAGACCCTTCACTCACATAGGTCGCATTGATGAATTCAAACGATCTGAATGAACACTCCAATGCTTCATCAGCTGCCTCGACATAAGGCGTGGTTGGGGACTTGGTTACCAATAAATCCTCTTCCCCGTCAACACATACCAGATAATCCTCCATAACAAACTTGATTTTCTGGTGTAATGATGATGGAACTGCTCCTACCATGTGAATCCATGGCCTTCCCAACAGACAATTGTAAGATGGTGAAATATCCATAACCTGAAACTTTATATTGAAAGTGCAAGGCCCAATCTGCAAAGGCATTTCAATATCTCCCAAAACGGCCTGGCGAGTCCCATCAAAGGCTCTCACAATCATGTGACTAGGTTGAATGTGGGATACATCAATTGGCAGCTTGGACAATGTAGCCATTGGCATGACATTAATGGAAGAACCATTATCAATAAGCACTTTAGCCATAACATGACTTTTGCACTTGGCTGTGATATGGAGGGCCTTGGTACTGCCCCTGCCTTCTGGAGGAATCTCATCATCATTAAAAGTTATAAAATTGGTAGCTACCAGATTTTCTGTAATATGATCCACATTCTCCACGAAAATATTGTGAGGCACATATGCCTTATTCAAAACTTTCAACAAAGCTTCCCTATGAGGCTCGAAATTTAACAACAGTGACAACAGCGAAATCTGCGCTGGTATTTTATTCAACTATTCAACCACACTTTATTCACTGTGTTTGATCAGCTTCAAAAATTCACAAGCCTCCCTCTCAGTCATGGGCTCCTTATGAGAAACTTGGAATAACATTTTTTTTAAACATGAAATGCATGAAAAAACGGGACCATTATCGAAATGTGCTTCTCTCTTGAAGAAAGGGAATCGGAATACCTAAGGAGATATCCAAATACCTTTCAAAGAAACTTAGATTGAACTTTAAGAAAAATGGATTTTGGGGCATGGATTTTGCTCGAATTAGGGGTAATATCTGAATGCCCTTGTTTGGCATCCAAATACCTCTAAGTGAGCCTTGATTCAATGCTTTAAAACCAAATAAAAAAAAAAAAGATGCATTTTTCTTAGAAAAGCACTACTTGGCCGATTGCCTTAGGGCAAAAATGCCCAAAACTTGACTTGGTTTTGAAGCTTGTTTTAACTATCTATAGCCCGGTTTATCAAGACCTCATTTTTTTAAACCTTGAATAACCAAAAAAACAACTTAAAAACAGCCCCTAAGGGTCCCGTCCAGCCCCTCCTATTAGTGTGAAAATTCCAAACTTTTACTTGTTTAAAGCTCGTTTTAGCCACCAAAACCCAGTTTTATCAAACTATTTTTTTAACCCTTAAGGAAAACTCAAAAAAATCTAAAATTTTAACCATGGACTCATCTAATAGTATATCAAATGAGGTTAAAATAGTTTTTTTATTTGGACAAAAGATACATAGACTCATATTGCCCGAAATCACCATATCCACCTAAAACCGGTTTTGTCAAAACTATTTTTTTAGACCCTTAAGGAAAACTCAAAAAAATCTAAAATTTTAACCATGGACTCATCTAAGAGTGTATTAAATGAGGTTAAAACCTTTTTTTATTTTGACAAAAATACATAGACTCATATTTCCCGAAATCACCATATCCACCTAAAACCGGTTTCGTCAAAACTATTTTTTTAGACCCTTAAGGAAAACTCAAACAAATCTGAAATTTTAACCATGGACTCATATAAGAGTGTATTAAATGTGGTTAAAATAGTTTTTTTTTTGGACAAAAAATGCATAGACTCATATTGCTCGAAATCACCATATCCACCTATAATCGATTTTGTCAAGAGTATTTTTTTAGACCCTTAAGAAAAACTCAAAAAAATCTGTAATTTTAACCATGGACTCATCTAAGAGTATATTAAATAAGGTTAAAACAGTTTTTTATTTGTATAGAATTTGTATTGGATTCATGTTGCCGAAATCATCATATCTAACCTTTAAAACATTGCTTTTTCCAACCTTTTGAGAGACAAGATTTTGACTATGGATCATTGATTAATCCTAACCAAAATCATGCTAAAAATGGTTTTAAAAACATGTTTTAATGCAAGCAAAGTGATTGCCTCAAGATTGGCCTCTTGGATGTTAACTCGGCCTAACCATCACTTGGAATAATCCAAGGTTATAAAACTCATAGCCAATCTTATTTAAAGAAAGAAAATATGTAATAATCAAGAATGCTCCACAATGAACCATATCAATAACAAATAAAGATGGCAAAACTATAAGCAAAAGGTCATAGACAGCATTTTTTAACAAAATGAGAAGTTGGCTCAAAGTTTTCCACATGGATTGTTAATCCGGCTCAACCATCACTTAGCAAAATCTAAGATCATCAAGCTCATAACTTCATCATTTTTTTAAAAAGAAAATCATAAGAAAAGATCATCATCAACCACAATGGACCATGGCAAGAAATATATAACAAATATCAAAATAACAAGAATAGAAATATCAAAATAACAAGAATAGAAATAACAAGAATAGTAGTAGAAATATCATAAATAGAATATCAAAATAACAAGAATAACAATATCATAGATGACCATTCTTAACAAAATAAGAAGTTGGCTCAAGGTTAGCCACATGGATTGTTAATCAGGCCTAACTATCACTTAGAAAACTCTAAGATCATCAAACTCATAACTTCATCATTTTTTTAAAAGAAAAGAAATAAATAACATGAAGAAAGAAAAGAAGGAAGTAAGCTTGAAAAATGGAAAAACCATTGAAAGAGAAGAGAATGTAGGCTACTTCAACTAAACTTTTCAAGAAAAGCTCTCAACCTTTCTCCATCTTTTTTTCCCTCTCTTCCTTAGTGATTTTTTAAGAGTGGATGAATGAGTGAAAATGAGAGAGTCAGATAGTGAAAAAAAATATCTCCCTTTGCCTCCTAATAGCCTTGGCTAAAAATATCTCCACAAGCTTCTAGTGTCATCTTTTTTTAGCCACTTGGTAACGTCACATGCTTTAGCCAATGGGATTCACCCTTTCCTCATTAAGTTTACCACCCATTGGCTAGCCAATGGTCATCCAACTTAGCCTCCAAAAATGGCTCCTATTGGCAAAAAATGCCAACATATGTACTAATAAGATGAGATATGTCCTTTGCTCTTATCACCTATCCCTTTATTTACTAACATGTCATTTAGCCCCTCCAAGGATATCATCCACCCATCCATTTTAATTACAACTCTACCTCACTTATTTACAAAATACTCTTACAACTTTACTTAATTCTAAACTTACCCATCATCCATCTTCCTACATGGACCTTAGATTTGGTCTTCCCACAACAACAACAAAAAAAATCCTACATAGACTCGTAAAGTTGGGCTCTCCATATTCTTTCACACAAGTTGGGCTCTTCATTTCTTATCCATCAATCTTTCATTTGGTCTTGAAAAATGAGTCATCTTCTTCCAACAAAAAAATCCTACCACTTAGACATTAAAGAGTGGGCTTCCATAGTTCCACCAAAATTTTCATTACTGAGCAAAAATGAGCTGCCATATTTTCATCAAAAATTTGCCATCCACTTAGAAAAATCTAAATTGAAAGTAAATGCGTCTTGTTTAGGAGGCCTGGACAATATTAAGTGTCTACAATATTATCTTGTTTAGTTGGTGTTTTTTTTCAACATTTTTTTTTGGGTTTTCGAAAAAAAAAAAAGAATAAAATAAAAAAAATAAAAGGGTACATTTAGATTATACTTGTTCAGGGGTTCGACGGCAAGCCTGCGAGTTGCTTGACTTAGGTCGATTTTCAAAATGAAACTTAGCTCGAGATATTATTTTATCAATAAATTATTAATTTTTATTTTTAAAATATTGAAATAGTAATGTTTTTTAAAATTTTAATAATATTTTTAAAGACCCAATCTCTCGGACGCATCCCCAGTCTAGAACTAGACTTTGATTAATTTTACTTTTTTTACTTTGTTTTGTAGCAGTTTTTACCAAAATAACAAAAATGTCAATCAAACCAAAATGAAAAATATTGAGGAAAAAAAAAAGCTTGGGATTAGGTTAGATTTTGTTTAAGGATGAATATATATACGTGTATTTTATCCTTCTCGATCGACTGTCTGGTTAGTCGTTAGGACTTAGCAAGCAGCAGCCGCAACAACATATGATCTATTTGTGTATAAATTCGGAGGAGAAGTAGGTAAAATAGGTGAACAGTCTAAGCAAGCAAATTGAGGGCTCTATTTATGTGAAGTTAAGTTAAATTAATTTGGGTTTTAGTTTTAGCTTAATTAGTTTTAGTAAATTAGTATTAGTCTAAGAGGCTAGCTAGGTCAGAGAGTTGAAGATTACCACTCTCGACTCTCTGCTTGGTCTCAAGGTAGCTGCTTAGCCGTAGACAAATGGTGGGTGAAAGACGAAAGATGGGAGATGGGAGATGGCTTTCCCTCACTTTTTAAACAAGCAAATATTTCTTCAACTTTGGACAATGTTAGGCCAACAGTCAAACCAAGTCTCAATTAATTATGTGCACTAGAATATATATATATATATATATATGCTTTAAACTTTGAGATTTTAATTGCTTTTATATATTATTAAAAAAATTTCTCTTTGCATATGGTTCTGCAGTACAAAATAGATATTAAAATGTTAAAATATACAATTTGGTGGAGTTCAAAATTTTCAACTATGTATTAGAAAGAGAGGTATGATGCATATCTCTTAAGATATATATTTAAAATAAATAAAAAAGTTATATAATAAAAAAAAAGTACAAATGACAAACTTTTGATTTCACTTGTTAAATTTAAAAATTTCATTAATAGTGTATTAAGTAATTCTGTATGTATGACTAATGTCCAACTATATATTCAATGTATTTTCTTTTAAAATATGTATCAATATTTGATCTTTTTGACTTGTTAATTATAATTTTAAATATAATTAAAATTTAAACTAAAAAAATATTGATAATATAATATAACATCCAATCAGATTGAAAAATTTTCATATACAAATATAAACCACTAAAGTATGATTAAATATATGAATAAAAATAAGAGATTATAAATATAAATAATCAATTACATACTTTCAATTGTAATTACAAAATAAAATAAATAAATTTTAATATACTAACACTTAAACGATCAAAGGAATTCGATTTTTTTTTTTTTTTGTAAACTCAAGGTGTCCTCCCATCCCTATTTTATGGTTGATGGAAGTCTAATCCCTGTCGGACCGGAAGTGTAATGATAAAACTCTCCCAACATTGGAGACTCCTAAGATTCGAACCTTGGTTCCCATCTAGGGGGTTGGAGCCACTAACCACTACAACCAACCAAATGTTGGTAGAAGGAATTCGATTTCACATGTTCCATTTCTTTCCTAATAAATTATAAGAAATTTTCATATGTTTTATTTTTTAAATTAATTTTTTTTTTATTTTAAACAAATGTTTTTCATTATCCCACATACATATCCCTACTCAGTAGCTAATTTTCAAAAAGCTAAGGGCCATGGCCCCTTTGCCCCTAGCTTCATCCCTGATATAAGAAATTTTAAACAAATGTTTTCATTATCCCACATACATATCCCTACTCAGTAGCTAATTTTCAAACAGCTAAGGGCCATGGCCCCTTTGCCCCTAACTTCATCCCTGATATATATTTGTGATTTTTAAAAAAAAAAAAAAAAAAAAAAAAAAAAAAAAAATTGGTAGAGATTTTAAATTTTGTTGAAAATAGATGAGATAACTTTTTTAAAAAAAATAAATATTTATGAATTCATTATTATTACTTCTATAGATTATATGTCTATTGTTATAAGTAATCAATCTGTTGGATAAAAACGACTTTATCTTATTAAATCAGCAGATTATCAAAAGGTATGATTGTAAAAATATGATCCATACATGGCCCGCGCCGCCAAGATGAAGAATAAAATGAAAAGCAAAACATTTTTTTAAAAAAGAAAATTTCTCTCCCTCCACACCTTTCATATAGAGGTGTTCATGGCCGGCAGGTTGGATTTAAGTATGATATCAACACTAAATATATTTTTTCAAGTTCGGTCTGACCTTAAATATGAATCTCAAATTTTGCCTAAACTCGTTCATATTTATTAATAAGTAATCCAAACTTATTTAGATCAGTCTATATTTTAATTTTTTTTTATTTGAAATCATTTGAATTTGAATCATATCATTAAATGAAGAGTCGAAGAAGACACGACTATTGGCATATTCTTAAAATTTTCCTTCTCCTCCCTTCTTTAGCCATCAATACTAAAAAATATAGATGACGGAATCATAATGGAAAGTTTGAAACAGATAACCTATTTCTGCGGAATATTATATAGTTTGTGGGCAACTCAAGATGGAAATGAATTTAGGTTTAACTTAATTGGTTCATATAGTTTAGACTTGTTTAAAGGTTGGGTTATTCATCCGGTCCAAAAAGTTCTGCTAGAATTGGGCCAGACCTAAATAAGAAATTTTGTAATTCAGTCCGACCCGACCCAAATTACTATTCATTAAATAAAAGATATTTTTATTTAAATGTAATTATAGTATATATAAATATTAATATAAAAATAGTTTATTAATATTTTAATAATTTATGAACAATAAAAGGAGCTTAAGGATCGACCCGGGCCCGGCCCAAAACAGGCTTGGGCAAGGAAATTTTTTTTTCTGGTCGCGGCCTAATACATGAGCAAATCTAATAGAGTTACTTTTAAGGGTGGTATCCTACAGATTTTGGGTTCGAATCCCAATATCTACAACCCTTTCTCTTATTGTCAAACTACAACCTCTTTGGTACTAAAAAAACTCGAGGTGAAAATTAATGCTTCAAATTTGTTTTGCCAAGCACAGTTTTTCCATATATTGTGTTAATCTTTACATTTAAGATGCTATGCTAATTAGGAAAATTAAAATTCCATTTCTTCCAATCCTTCGTTAATTCCAAATTTTTATAGAAATATTTGTAATGAAACCCTATTTATCTATTCAGTTCAATTCTTAATAGCATCAAATATAAAAAAAATAATAACATATCGTCACTGACTAAAAGTTATGTTGAAAGGCTATCCTTGTTTACTAAAGTTACTAATTTATTAGTTCGTATTAATTTACAAAGTTTCTAAAGTTAAATTATAGTAAAAGTTATTATTATTATTATTATTATTATTATTTTTTGTATTTTATCAATTATAATCACTACAGCAATTTTGGATTTTAGTGGCATTTTATTGGCGGCGTTTTACTTAAAAACGCCGGCAGGTACCGTGTTTTTGTAAAGGGAGCGGCGTTTCTACCCTAAACGCCGCTAAAAATTAATTTAGCGGCGTTTGTAAGGAAGAAACGCCGCTAAATGAGATCAATTACCGGCGTTTAGAATAAAAAACGCCGCTAAATATTTCTCAAATTACGCGGGTTTTTTTTTTACCGCTAAAAAATTACCCGCCATTTCTATTAAAAGAAACGCAGCATTTTTATTAGTGTATTTAGCGGCGTTTGTTATAAGAAACGCCACTAAATGTTCTCATGTAGCGGCGTTTCTCAGACAAACGCCGCTAAATGTATGACATTGAAAAAATCAGAACAGAACATTTAGCGGCGTTTGTCTCCATAAACGCCGCTAAATGTGCAATTTAGCGGCGTTTGTCTGAGAAACGCCGCTAAATGTATGACATTTTAAAAAAAATCAGAGTAGAACATTTAGCGGCGTTTATCTTCATAAACGCCGCTAAATGTTGCAATTTAGCGGCGTTTGTCTCCATAAACGCCGCTAAATGTTGCAATTTAGCTGCGTTTGTCTTAGAACCGCCGCTAATGTTCTCATTTAGTTGCTAAATGTATTACATTTAAAAAAATCAAAGAAAAACATTCAGCGGCGCTAAATGAATAAATTTAGCGGCGTTTCTAGTATACAAACGCCGCTAAATATTAAAAAAATCGAGGAGCAAAATTTACCGCTTTTTTTTTAAAATGAGATGAATAGATTTATAATTTAGCGGCGTTTGTCGAAACAAACGCCTCTATTTGCTGGAAATATAATCAGTAACAGACCCCTCTTCCTCTTTACCCAAAACACAAAACTCATTTTTTCTCCCTCTCTCTGTCCATCCTCTCACACCCACCGCTTTAAGCAAAATTTTGTTAATCTCTTTCCATTCCTAGAAGATTCTTGTTTGAAGGTAACAATTTTATGCTTCTGATTTTGTAAATTGGAGATTTTATTTAAAATTTTTGCATTTTTTTTCAAGTTCTAAACATTGAATTGGAATAGGCATTTTGACAGATGATGAACCTTGGAGGTCAATTCTTTTACTTTTGCTTTCATTAACTTTAATCACTGGTTGTTTTACAAATTTGGAAAAAAATTGTAATAACTTGTAATTTTAGTGCAGGATTGGCAATAGGAGTTTTGGACCTTGCAATTGTTATATATTTACAGGTACAAATTAAATTTTATACTGCCTTGTCTTGTTTAATTTAAATTTTATTCCAATTGTTATATGTTGATTATTTTGTGCTTTCTTAATAGAATTGTTGTATAATGATACTTTATAATATACTATTAAATTTTAATATATTTCTGTTATGTATTGATTGTAAACTATAATGTAAATTTATTGAATAATATTATTAATTATAATTTTTAAATAAAAAAATTATATATTTTTTTTACAAATTCTGGAAATTTAGCGGCGTTTTTATAACACAAACGCCGCTATATTTGTGAATATTAAAGAACGAAATTCTAAAATTAGTGGCGTTTCTCGAGACAAACGCCGCTAAATGTTTCAATTTAGCGGCGTTTCCTGAGCCAAACGCCGCTAAATGCTTCAATTTAGCGGCATTTTTTATCCACAAACGCCGCTAATTTATTCTCAAATACCATCTGCTGCAGTCCTACTCTGGCGTTTATAAACGCCGACAAATATCCCTACAAACGCCGCTACATTAGCGGCGTTTTTGTTTAAAATGCCGGAAAAATTCCCGACGTCGTTTTTCTCGACACTTTTAGCCGCGTTTTTCGAAAATGCCGCTAAATTTTTTGCGGCATTTAAAAACGCCGCTATTATTAAAAAAAAAAAACGTCGAAGGCCTATTCTGCTGTAGTGAATCTTTGTTGGGATAACAAGTTTATGACATCTCTTGCCTTCTACTCTTTAGGGTCCATTTGGATGGATGGTGAAATTGGCTCTGATTAAAAACAACGGTGGAGGTGAAATTAATTACTGTAACGGTGAGATTAGGTATTGTAGCGGTGAGATTAAAATCAATGGTGGAATATGTGTTTGGATGCAAAAGCAATGGTAGCGGTGAGGTGAGAATGAAAATGATCATTAAGGACATTAATGTGAGAGTGTCTTGATAAATTATCTTGATATATATTTTAATTATGTTTAAAAATTTAACATAACTTATATTATATATTTAAATAAATATTTTAATTAATTAAGTAATTATTATATAAATATATAAATTTATTTATTATATTAAATGAATAAATAAATTGAAAATTATTAAATAAAATTGAAAAATAAAATAATTTAAAAATTTTAAATAAAAATGAATTCAAAATTTTTGTGATAAAATAAAAATAATTTTTTTGGTAGAATAAAATTTTATTTATTATATAATTATATAAATTTATTTATTAATTTAAATAAATGAATAAAAAATCTTAAAGAAAAAATGAAAAAGAAAATTATCAAAATAAGAAAAATAAGAAAAAGGGTAAAAAAAAACTTAGCAACTGAACCCTTAAAGAAAAAAATCGAATTGCTCACTGAAGGTGTGGCACGGTAAAATCCTTTCCACCGCCACCCCCCTATTATCCAAACAAAAATTCAGTGCGTTTGAACCCATAAAAGATCCAAAACGCACTGAATAGTGCTCCGGCTGCATCCATAGGCAGCCTTAGAAGTTAGAACCATGCGGTTGAGGGTTTGTTTTGTTTTTAATTTTTGCCTTTTACCCGGCTGTGTCGTTTTTACTTCCCTGTTTTGTTAATTTTCTGTTGCCTCTTGTAAAATGATGTCTATCGATATTTACTTTAACATGAAATTAAGAAGTATTACTGTTTGTTGTGCCAAAGAAGTAAAAAACAATCCTAATTTACGTGGGATGGTGAGTTTATGAGAATATATATTTATATATTATATGATAATATAAAACTCAACTATGATAATAGACTACAAAAGAAAAACTTAATTTATGATATTTACTTTAACATGAAATTAAGAAGTATTACTGTTTGTTGTGCCAAAGAAGTAAAATACAATCCTAATTTACGTGGGATGGTGAGTTTATGAGAATATATATTTATATATTATATGATAGTATAAATCTCAACTATGATAATAGACTACAAAAGAAAAACATAATTTATGATAAAATCTTTGTCACTCACTGACATAACAACTAATTCAATTGGTGAAGTAACTCTTTAAGCAGAATTCTAGTTGTGCAAAGAAAACAAAAAAATAAAAGTTAAAAGGTAAATTTGTCATCATATTAAAAATTTTCATTATATTTTATTTTGATTGATATTTATTATTATACTCTTGGGATCATAGACAAATTTGCCATATATTTTAACTCAATATTAAAATTTATCACTATACTTTTATTTGATTGAATTTTACCACTATATTTTGATTTTGAATTTAATTTTATCACTCAACTTTAATTTTAAATATTTAAAAATAAAATTTAACAAAAAAAAAATTCCTTTAACCCAAAAAAAAAAAATCAAAGGCTAAATACCTTTATACCTATATTATTGCTTTACCTATCCTATGGGAAATGCTAATTAATTAGAAGGAGATTTAGAAGTTTTAAATCCTATATTTTGAGTTCCATCATCTGTGAAATAGATCTGTTCAAGCTAGATTATCTGTCCAAATTCAAAGATTCGTTCGATATTTGAAAAGGTTTGGACAAAAATATTAAGTCCAAAATATAGGCTTGGGCAAAAAACTGAGACCCTTTTAGAAAATGGATCGGGCCTTGGCTCTAACAATCAAGGCTCGAGCATGACCCAACCCGACCCTTTTTTTTTTATATATATATAAGTATTATTTTTATATTTTTATATATACTATGTAATTTATGTCTTATAAAAAATATATATAATATTATAGTGTAAACATTTAAAATATGTTAAGTTATCCATATTTTATAACTTAATAAAAGAAAAAATATATATAAAATTACTAAAAATTAAATAAAAAATAGCATATTTTTTTAAATTTTTTTTAGAAAAAAAATAATATAGGCGTAAATGGATTGGACTACTCATTTACAAATATGAACGGACTTAGATAAAATTTGAGGTCCGGCCGGACTTAAACAAATATATATGATGTTAATATCATACTTAAACCCAACCCGACCCGGCACATGAATAAAGTGTTGATGTTCTATTTAATATTATATATATAAATATATGTGTGTTGACTATAACTAATTTCTATTTTGTATATGTGGTCTCGTAAAGAAAAAAAAAAAAAAAAAAGAAAGAAAGAAAGAAGATTATTGTTCTTTCTGCAGCATTTTTGCCATGGCTTAATTAATTTTTGCAATTATATCAATTAATCTTGGATTTCAGTGGCTTTATTCTCTTTAAGATTTTGCTTGGGTTTTATAATTAAGCTGGAGGGTTGATTATTAACGATAATGTTGTTTCCTATTCTTGATTACTGCCGTCTTTGTATTCTTTGTTTTCTCTTGAAGTACTTATCTTGGTGTGTTTGCTCTAACTTAGAACTCTATTCTTGCTTTTATTAGTTTGCTAGCATGTAACCTCTTTTGTTACTAAATAAATTCTTTTTGGGGTTTACAACAAAAGAAGTAATACTTGAATTAAGAATTAACTTAAAAAATAATCTAAAATTTTATAATAAATTGTGTTTAGCAGTTGGAGGGGAGTGGGGAGGAAGAGTTTGAATTTAATTGTTTGATTAAAGAAAATTTAAAAACAATCCGTAATAAACTCTCTTCTAACTTGACTTATTTAGAATATTTTTAAAAAAAGGTTGGCAAAAAAAACAAAGCTCTTTAAAAAGGGTCTGAATAACCCGTGTTTGTAGACACTAATTAAAAATTATTTAATTATTATTTTAGAATTTTTTATATTTAATATATTAGTTTTACAAAATAATTTATTAATTGCATTTTTTTCTTTAAATATTACTTTAACCAGTGTAAGACACTGATTAATATTTCTCTTTTAAAAATTATAAATCATGAGCCATTTTAAATAACTTGTCTCTTTACGTGTGTCATGTTAATTATTTTGGGAAAAATATTAACCAATGCTATCATATTTAAAGAAAATATATGCAATCAATATATTGTCTCTTCTTGAATTTGATGAAAATAATACATTAAATACAAAAAAAAAAAATTAAGATTTTGCTAATGAATATCCTAATGACACTATTTAAAATTATATAACAATATTTTCATCAAATACACTAAAAATTATAAATAAAGTTGTCAATTACTACATCTAATACAAGATTATCACTATAAATAATTATTAACTAATCTTGAAAAATATTAAAAACACTCAATAATATTATAATAAAGCTCTTTTTAAAATAATAATTTAATCATCTTAAAGAATGTCCTAACAACACTCTATAATAAAGGTGCTCATGGGCCGGGCCGGGTCGCGACCTGATTTTTTTTTTAAATTCTTTGCCTAGGCTCGGCCCATAAGCCCGAATTCACTGTTTATTATAATAAATTTTTTTTTTATTTTTTTATATATTTTTATAGTTAAAATTAAATAAAATAATATTATTTTAATAAAAAACACTGTTTCGGACCTGATCAAACCAATCGGATTAAAAATATCTTGTCCAGACCCGACCTGACCGGACGGGCGAACTGTCCAACCATGAGCAGGTCTTCTCTATAATAAAACCCAATTATTTCTTTGTTTTTACTTTTTGGGCACTTAAATTACCGTTAAAAGTATTTACAAATAAGGTTTATTAAGGTGGTTTCACCAAGTATGGTGGATAGGAATTAAGAAGAATTTTGGACTTTCAGCTTTTTCACAGCAATAAGGAAAGAGGGGCAGAGCAGGCGTTTGACCGAATAAACAGTTTGAAGTAGTTAATTAATTAATCATAGAGAAGAAAGGCCATACCAAAGTGTCCACGTGCAATAGTCCTCACATTCCAATTTAAGCTAATTAAGCTGTTACAGTTTGTTTGTTAGGTCTGAAAGGTTATCAAAACACCTAAAAATTAAAATCCCCCATATTACTTGCAGTACATACCCATCACGTAATATATAAATATCCAACAAAAACAATACCAACCCTTTTTTCTTTCAATTGCTGCATGCTATCACATATATACAGATATTTCATGTATCGATCTCTCAATTCGAAAATATGGATTTCAATATTTATTTTTTTTTCAAAATTGTATATTTTTTTTGTGTATAAAAGAGGTCGCAATTTGGGAATAGGAAAAGGAGATTCGAATCTCAAACCTACGGAATGTCATCTCTTAAATATGACTACATGAATCAATTGAACTAAATTCCTAAGTTTTTAAAATTGTACTTTGATCAATATATATATTATTTTCAACGTATAGCAGTTCAAGTCTTTACGTATATTCTATAACAAATCTTCTCAAATTTTCAACTTATAATTGGGTCATTACAATTTTCATTATTCTTAATTAATGTTTCTAAGATTTATTTGGAATTTGGTCGTATTAGTATTAGTAATTGATCTTTGATAAAATTAATGAATGAGAGGATGAAGTAAAAAGGTTATTTTTTTAAGAGTTTATATTTGATACACTGACAGTTTATATATTTATATACTATCATTGAATCAAATTATATTATTTCATTAAAAAAATTCAAAAATAAATACAGATAATTTTATTTTTAATAAAGTGGCATTATCTGATCTTAATATATATAATTTTTTTTTTAATATATACGAATTGTAACTAATTAGAAAATAAATGGAAATTAAATTAATTAAGAAAAGAAAATGGGTAATGTAAAGTAGAGATGTAATGCTAATTGGTAGCTAGGTGGGTTATAAGTAGAGGTTGTAGGTTAGAAACTTGTAAAGACGTTGAAAGGAGAACGAAATTCACCCCACCAAGCAACCTCTCTCTTTCTTTGTGTGTGAAAGTTGATTGATTACTTATAAGCGTTTGTTAGCCTAGACGTTGCATCAATCGCTGCTACTGCTCTGTCCAAACCATCCAACTCTCTAACGGAAAACACTACTTCCCCCATCTCCATTCTCCTCCTTATAATATCTTCTCCCTTCTCTCTTCATCTACTTTCTCTTCTTGTCTTGTTTGCCCACCAGCAACTATCTCTTTCTTCTTTCTTTTCTTCCTCTATCTGATTTCAATACCCTTTTTTTTCCCCTTTTCATTTCTATGTTTCTTTCCTAGCTTCAGTTACTTTTTTAAGTGGAAGAAAGATCATCACCAGGTTAATTTCTGGAGGTCTTTCCCTTCCAGCTGCGTCGATTTATCTTGGATACGTATAATTGATAGCTAGCTAGGGCCTAGGGGTTGGTTGGATCTTTAATCTTTATAGCTTGCTTGTTGTTGTAAATTGTAATAATCATCAGCAGAGATCAGATGTGCACCAGAGGCCACTGGAGGCCTGCTGAGGATCAAAGGCTCCTGGAGTTGGTGGAACGCTATGGTCCTCATAATTGGAACGCCATAGCCGAAAAGCTTCAAGGGAGATCAGGTGAAAAGCCCTAAATAATATACCCTATTTTATTTCTTAATTACCCCTTGATTTTTACTGCTATAATCTTTTCATCTACTTATAATTAAGGGTGTAAGTAATTGTTAACAAAATCTACTTTGTCTAGCTAGGGTTTCAATTTTCATGTTAAAAAGACATCCAAAACCCTACATGCTTTCGTTGCTGAATGAAAATAAAAAAGAGTTATAAGTAATAGTAATTAACCAAGGATGGCATATCCATTATTTTGATGAGATCAGGAAAAAGCTGTAGGCTGAGATGGTTCAACCAGTTGGATCCCAGAATCAATAGAAGCCCTTTCACGGAAGAGGAAGAAGAACGGCTTTTGGCTTCTCACAGGATCCACGGGAATAGATGGGCTGTTATTGCAAGGCTTTTCCCTGGTCGCACTGATAACGCCGTCAAGAACCACTGGCATGTCATCATGGCTCGTAGATGCAGAGATCGATCCAGGCTCTATGACAAAAGATCAGTTCCTCACTCTAACAGTACTACCACTAACCTTCCTCATCATGACCAAAAACCTTCCTCAAAACCACTAGATCAAGCTCTTCACTCTCAGATAACTAATAGTTTTGCCCCACTTTCCGAGAATTACAAGCAAGGATTCCCTCACGGTTATTCTCCCCATGTTTTCAAACAGTTTTACGCACAGAATCCAAGCCATTGTGTTACAATCACTGAAGGTTTGTAATTTATATCTGCCTAAAGCCATAAACCTAGATGTGATGTGTTTCTTCATTTTTTTTTTTCTAGCAAATAATTAACATTATATACATATTTATATATATTAATTGCAGGCAAAAATCAGGCAATTGAATTCTATGATTTCCTTCAAGTAAATACAGACTCCAATAAAAGTGAGGTGACAGACAACACAAGGAGAGAAGATGAGGAGGTGGATCAGGAAGCTATGGAACAGCAGAGCAGGGCTGGGGCTTCCTTCATCGATTTCTTATCGGTCGGAAGCTCCTCGTAACGTTTGTGTCTCGATCTTTCAAGTACGATGACATATACATCTTTGTAAAAGAATCATCATTTATATGAACACAATGTAGAAAAAAGAAGATAACTAATTCCAAGCTTTGGTAGATGTTTCCACTGCATTAATTGACACAACATATTTAAGAAATTAAAATTTATGAAGCAATCTAGGCTTTATGTAGAAAACCAAAGTCATGATTTATGTGTGCTATAGTGGAGGCTTTACGCAAAAAGTGTTGCTGTAAAACCCGTTACAATGGAAATCATGAATGTTTAATTAGCATTAAAATCATGTTCAGTTTTTTTTTTTTTTTTGGCCTGAAATCATGTTCTTTTCATATGTAATTAATTTTCATGATTCTCTTCTGTAAAATTATACCATTTTCTTCTTCTTCTTCTTCTTTTTCTTAATGATAAGTAAGTCTGCTAGGTGGTTAGGCTAGCATTAATCTTCTTTGTTTCATTGAGTTTTTGCATCTCAGAGATGCATGTCTCTACTGAGCTTGGAAACACCGATGCTCTTCGAGAATCAAAGTTCTTGATTCTGCATATATATAGTTAATTTATTGCATAAAGCACACTACTACTACTACTACTTATCTTTATCTGATCTCTCCTTCTCAAAGTAAATGAATATTTTGTAATTCTTGTAATATATACTCATGATCATGACTAGTCGGGGTACGTATATCATCATTTAAATACCAAAATTCACCATCTCAATGATTGTATTTCCTCTATTTTATTACTTTAGATGTTTCAGTTATATAATAATTCTAAACCTCGATCACGGATTTAGTCGGGGATGCCGTTGCGGGTGTCGCGGACATTACTTAACGCGTCGCAATTGTCGCAAATGTGAATTTAGTAATCTTTCAAAGAATTTGATAATGTCGTGAGCATTACGTAACAGGTAAAATGCGATACGAAAATTTTAATTTTTGTTACGTTCGTGATCTCAATATATAGATAGATATACAGGTCTAATATTTGTGAGCAACAAGTTTGGCATCTTTTTTAACTTATAAAGATCTAGAGAGAGCTGGTTGTTTTGTTTGTTGGAAAACCTATTTTTGTTGAGCATTGTTTAAGTGTAAAGTTATCCCAAGATATATAAGACGTCCGCAAAGACTTTAGCAGCTTAATTATAAAATTCAATTATGGTAATGGAATGAATGAAGGATAATCTAACCAAAGGTGATGTAATTTTGGACACAAAAAGTATGATTTCTTGACAAGACTTATAACAACTCAATACATTTGTCCCTCAATAGCTCCTTTAATTAATTGTTCATAAGCCGCCATAAAGTTGATTTTTTTTGTCTTTTAGTGACAATTTGCATTCCCACTATTTGCTTAATTCCATCTCAATAATTATTCATAAAATGACATAATAATTCCATAAAATACAAGTCTTCTTCAACTTATGATCCTTACAATCTAAAACGAAAACTTTACATTAATAAGAAAAAAGGTAAATATTGTTTTTTTATTTCCAATTTTTAGATTCAATTTCAAACCTTTTACTTCAAAGTTTTAGATTCAATATTGAAGAAGGAAATTATAGAATATTATATGATATGACATGAGAGCAGATTATCTCTCAACTTTGTGTAACTTATGGGTATACACATGTATAAGAAAGAAAGAAAAAAAAATGATCAAATAGGAAGATCAACGGATTAATAAATTGTAATCTTTTAAACTTTTTAATAACAATCAAGTTAAGCCCATTAAGCTCAAAGTCAAGTTAGCAAGTTCAGATCAGCCCAAGCCAATAACATACAAGACATGTGACGATCGTTCAGCTCTTCAAAGGTTAAGTTGAGCTTCACTTGTTGAGGGAATGTTGCCTATACCTATAACCACCAAACCACAATAGTATGCGACATCCAGGTATAAATAGCCTAATGAAGGTTGACCCCAGGTAGGCATTCTGAAACATACACAGCTTTACAGCACTCCTCTAGCCTCCACCACTCATCCTCAAACCTTTACTGACTTAAGCATCAGAGCACGCCCTGAAGGTCCAACTCTAGCGCCCTTTAACCTGTCCTTTCCATCTCAGCGGAGATCCAAGTTATCGAACAGATCAGCTTGCCATGAAAATGACATCAACAATTTGACGTCGTCTGCGGGAACAACAATCATGTCTCTACCACAATCACAAATAACAACACCGACAACATCCTTAGCTCTGGCCAACAACCTGACAACTAGCACCCCCTGAAATATCCCCCTTCCAGGCTCTAATACGAAAGGCTCAAAACCTATGGTCCCGTGACCAATCACAAGTAGTTGTGACCTATTATCGGCAAGACTGAGCTCCAGTCATCCGTCGCAGCTACCCCTACCCCACCCAACCCATTGTATCCGTACCAGCCATATCCACATCATAATTATTACTAAAACCTCATTGGCATGTTCTCTCCTCTATGCTTTACTTTGCCAAACCTAGTGCATGAAATGACCCTCACTACCCTGTTGAATCCTTTCCAGAATCCTGGCGCTACAGTCTCCGCAGCATATTTGATTGGCACCCAATCCAGCGCCATGAGGCACACCAACATTACACTAGCACCCATTATATCCTCCCTCCAAACAAACCAACAGGTGGGGACCTTGTCCCAGTCGCTTGCACAACTCGCACCACCTATAACTTCTTATGTGGTTCAGCCTGTCAACGATATAATACCCCCACCAAAGCCCTCACACTTTCCCCTCGCCACCGCCATATATTGACCCGATACATCAATACAACCAAGTGCTCCTAAACCAAGTACAAGTGCTCTAAGCTCAACTACCCAACCAGCAACAAGCCATAAGACAGATTACCCAACAACTCAATGAGATCCAAAGAAGACAAAACATAAACTAAGATGACGACAGCTCAGCCTCCTACAAGGAGGACCACCACTCAACTTTCTCGCAGACTCGACGACGGAGTCGACAGATTGACCAACAAGCTAGATGCCAGGCTGAGATAGTGGAACAGTCCAATGCCCATATTGAAGCCCAAATGATGGCCCTGTGAAGAGAGCTTAGGGATATGAGAAGGGACATAACAGATGATGCGGAATGGATAAATGATGAATATGACCCATTGATACCAGAAATCCAAAGAAAGCAGGTGCCCACCACCATGAAATTGCTGATGGGAAAATGGATGTTCAAGGTGTGATAAATATGATAGTGGGAGCAATTGAGGAATGGGCTACCAATAGATCCAAAAGGAAAACACATATTCGGAGCATGATGACAGCGGATGTGGCTACAAAAAGGCCGAAACAGAGCCAAGATTGGATGATCGACTTTACTAACAATGAAACTGATATTTTTATGGATAATGAGAATGACCCGATTGTAGTATAGACCACTATAGGCAACTTTAAGGTTAAACGGTTCCTTATTGACAGCGGTAGTGCAGTGGAGGTCATTTAGCTTGAAATCTTTAGACAAATGGGACTCTCTGAAGAAGATCTGAAGCCCGCCAACCTGATCTTCGGCTTCGTCCACTAGCCGATAAATGTCAAGGGTTCAATGACATTGCCAGTAACTATAGGGGATGGCGACCACACCCTCATTGTGATGGTAGAGTTTCTGGTTGTAGACTAACTGTTGGCATACAACATTATTTTTGGACGGTCAATAATGAAGAGAACAATAATGATAGCAATCATCTACTGTTTGACAGTGAAATTCCCAACGCCTATTAGCATTGGTTATATGAAGACCGACTAACCAACAGCTCTTCAGTGCCATATCCTATCCATCCAGCTCGCCAAGAAATCGCAAAATGAGGCACACTCGGTGGGCCTGATAGACGTGGAGGAGTCAGACACAGGGGGCAACTAGGGGACGCTCATGTAAACATAATCGGCAAAAGTAAACTCACCTTGGAAAGCTTAGATAACAGAAAATAGATGAATCAGTACAAAACAGAGCTAGCAGAGTAAACGATGACGATTCCCTTACACCCGAGCAACTTGGATAGGGTGACTCAAATTGGCTCATCACTGGAAAACCAAGACAAACAGTCGTTGGTAAAAATGTTACAAGAAAATGTTGATGTCTTTGCCTGGTAGGCCGCCAACATGCTTGGGATTGATGTGAACATCATAACGCATTGTCTGAATGTTTATCCGACCGTGAAATCGATGAAACATAAAAAAAAACGGTTCGCCCCTGAGCGAATACAAGTAATCAGAGAAGAAGTAGAAAAATTACTCATTGCGGGATTTATAAGGGAGGTAAAATACTCGGGTTAGCTTGCAAATGTCGTAATGGTCAAAAAGTGCAATAAGAAATGGCGAATGTGTGTCGATTTCATGGATATAAACAAAGCTTTCTCTAAGGACAACTTCCTTTTGCCCTCTATAGACAAGTTGGTTGATACATCTATAGGACACAAATACTTGAGCTTCGTGATGCATTCTCCGGTTACAATCAGATCAAACTGAACCCGGTTGACCAAGAGAAAACAACATTCATTACAGAAGAAGGCATGTTTTGCTACAGGTGATGTCATTCAGGCTCAAAAATGTTTGGGTGACATATCAGAGGTTGGTAAATAAGATGTATAGGGAGCAGATTAGGCGAACAATACAGGTGTATGTAGACGATATGCTAGTAAAAAGCTCCTCCATGGAACAACACATATCTGACCTAGCCGAAGTCTTCGGCGTCCTAAGACAACACAATATGAGGTTGAGCCCGGCAAAGTGTGCATTCGCTGTGGGGGCACGAAAATTCTTAAGCTTCATGGTGTCAAATAAGGGAATAGAAGCAAACTCTGAAAAGATTAAGGCAATTTTGGATATGTCACCACCAAGGAATATAAAGGAGATGCAATGGCTCACAGGAAGGGTGGTCGCCCTGAACATATTTGTTTCTAAACTAGCAAATAAATGTTTTCCATTCTTTAAGGTCTTTAGAAGAGCTACGAGGTAACAATGGGATGACAGTTTTCAGAAAGCGCTGGACGACTTAAAGCAATACCTGTGCTCGCCACTTCTCCTGGCCAACCCTTTATAGGCGACCTCCTATATGTTTATCTCGCTACCTCTGATGAGACTATCGCAGCTGTCCTGGTTAAAAAGGAACAGTCTCGCCAAATGCCAGTATACTATGTCAACAGGGCTTTACAAAACGAAGAAATAAATTACACTTGATTGAGAAAGATTGTCTTCGTTCTGATTGTGATGGTGAGGCGACTACGATAGTATTTTCAAGCCCACCTGATTATAGTGCTAATTGACCAACCATTGCAAGAAGTCCTACAAAAGGTCAACACCTCAGGAAGAATGGCAAAGTGGAGTATCGAGTTGAGCGAGTTTGGATTGGAGTATAGACCAAAGAAAGCTATCAAGGCTCAAGTCTTGACGGACTTCATAGCTGAATGCTCTTTTACACTCGGCATCACAGCCCCAATAGTGTACACAGAGGAACCCTCACAGAAAAGCAACAGTGACAAAGATCCCCTACCACCAAACCCTAGAATAATACAGAAGCGCCAAACGTGAAACACGTGCCAAATAACTCTTGGATGTTGTATGGATCAGGAACGGGCATCTTGTTAACCGACCAGAAGGAAATGAATGGCAGTATGGACTATCTTTTGGGTTCCCTTCTTCTAACAACGTTGCAGAATATGAAGTCCTCCTAGCTGGTCTGGAATTAGCCTCTACACTCGGAGCAAAAAGGCTATGTGCGTTTACAGATTCCTATTTGGTGGCTAAACAGGTAATAGAGAATACGAAGTTAGGGAGCCATTGTTGGTAAAATACCATAAAATTGTTGCCACTTTGAAAGGACGCTTTGATCAGCTAGTCATCAAACAAATCTCTAGGGCTGAAAACATAAGGGCCGACTCATTATCAAAACTCGCCTCGATCATTGAAATTATATAAAGAGGAAAAATCCTACCAGAATACCTCTCAGTGTCGAGCCACCAAAACAAAGGTGAAATCTTTCATATTTCAGATGAGACCAATTGGATGACACCTATTATCGGATACCTTCAAGATGGAAGCCTGCAGAACAACCCGAAAGGTCAAGTTAACTTAAGAATGAAAGCCACCATATATACTCTGATTGATGAAGCCTTGTAAAAAATCATTCACTCTCCATTTACTGAAATGGTTGGCACCAAAAGAAGCTGAGTATGTCATACGAGAAACCCATGAAGGGTATGTGGAAACCACATGGAGGGCAGAGCATTAGCCCGAAAAGCACTAAAGCATGGATTCTATTGGCCTACTATGAAGAAAGACGCCACAGAAGTAGTCAAAAAATGCAGCAAGTGCCAAAATTTCACCATAGTGCCCAGACAGCATGCAGCTTAGCCAGCTCTCAGCCCTTGGCCCTTCTCCATGTGAGGCATTAGAATTTTAGGCCCATTCCCAACTACAATCGTTCAAAAGAAATTCCTAGTGGTCGCCTATGATAACTTCACTGGGTCGAGGCAGAGGCTGTGGTGACCATCACAGAAAAGGTTATAGAAAATTTTGTCTAAAAATTCATAGTTTGCTAATATTGAGTCCCGAAGGTTGTAGTGGCGGATAAGAGAATACAATTCCAGGCAAAGAAACTAAATAAGTTTTGCGCCAATTTCAAGATTGCACTAATCCACAACTCCGTGGCTCACCCTCAAACAAATGGCCAAGTTGAGTCTATGAATAAGAAAATTCTTTAGGGGTTAAAAAAGAAGTTGGACGACGCCAAGGGGGCATGGCTTGAAGAGACATCGAGAATCTTATGGGCAATCAAATTCATGTCCCACTCTAGAAATGGAGAAACGCCATTTAACTTGATGCTTGGTATAGAAGTCATAATACCGGCAAAATTTTGCGTCAATTCATTAAGGACAACCCACTTTAACCTAGCAGCAAATGAAATGGCACTAGGGGAGAACTTAGAGCTTCTTGAAGAAACGATAAACTTGGCAAAGATAAAAGCAGCAGTCAGATCCTAACAGGTCGCCAAATATTACAATTCGTGATAACTCGTATAATTATATAGTTTTTAGTTATGTTTTATTATTGTTTTGTGTCAAATACGAGTTATTATTGTTTAGTCTAATTGTGTTTATGATCTTTTATATTTTTATGTAATTTGGTGTTTTTCACAAGTTTCTTTGAGTGATTTCAGATTACTAGAATTAAGGGCAAATCCAGTTCAGTTCCAGTTCCGACACATTTTTCCATATCAGCTATATCTGGAGTTTCACTGAAGCAATAAGGCTGAAATTTGTAGCCGTGCAAAGCTAAGAGGCATATCTATCTTTTTCATGTTTTATACTTCTTGAAACGGAGTCGTTTTCCCTAGCGAAATCGACCATCAAGTTGGCTGATGTGCAATGACGTCTGTGCTGACCTGTTTTCGTATTTTGCCCATATCTGCTTATCCACATCAGCAAATGAGCTGATTCCAATGGCTATGGATCCGTAACTGATACGGGAACCTTTGTCTAGAAGACCATATGATCAGATCAGGCCTCTAATATTGACGAAATCGACCATCAAGTTGGCTGATGTGCAATGACGTCTGTGCTGACATGTTTTCGTATTTTGCCCATATCTGCTTATCCACATCAGCAAATGAGCTGATTCCAACGGCTATGGATCCGTAACTGATAGGGGAACCTTTTTCTAGAAGCCCATGTGATCAGATCAGGCCTCCAACATTGACGAAATCGACCATCAAGTTGGCTGATCAAAATTGTCATACAATATGACGAAAATTGTTAGAAAAATTCACCCACCTATTATACCTACCTTTGAAATTTGTAAAGCTTGTCTCTTGTCATTTAGCCTTCCAAAATGTGTATAAATAGAGGGCCTTGGATGATTGTAAGGGATCATATTGTACATAGGTAGGATATTAGCCATTTTAATAAAATTCTCTAAGTTTTCTTCTTCTTTCTTTTCTCTAGTTTTCTTTCTTTTCTCTAGTTTTCTTTTTCTTTAGAAAGAGCAAGAGGTTGGATAATTAATATTCTTCTTCTTCTTCTTTCTTTCTTTTATTTTCTTCTTAGATTCTATTTAATTTTATGTTTATAATGCCTATGCTAGGCTAAACTTCTATTTGGTTAAGGGTGATTTCAAAGCCCTAGACATGTTTTGTGATTGATTTTCAGATTCTATCTATCATTAATTTTCTATCAAAGTTGCTTATGTTCTTCTACAAGAATTGTTCATGATGTTGTCTTGATTTATTTAGGTGTACAACTAGATAGATCTTGATAATTATCTATTGCTAGTTTAGGAGTCTTGATCCGTGTAATTGTCTTGATTTCCTATTCATAAGTGGCAATTTGTGATTAATGATTATGGTCAAGTTTTCAATAATTGCAAAGTGGAACATAACCTAAGTTGAACAATCCGAGCTTATGTGTTTGTTGCTTAGATCAACCTATCTTTCTCATCATAAAGCTGCCATTAAATTGAATTTAGAGAGCTTATTCTAGGTTGTTTAATGGTTAGAGATTAAATAGAGAGCTTGTTCTATTTAACGACAAACTAAGGAAAGATTGGGGTAACAGAGCTTGTTGTTATCTACGGTTGTTAACTTTGATAGTTGGTTGATATTGATAGATCTGAAATTGATTCTTAATGATGTCTAGTGGTGGAGAATGAAACCTTAACCATATTTTTCATATTTGATTCTTCTTACTTATTTGTTTTCTTACTTTTAGTTTGCTTATTTTTTATATTTATTTTTATTGGCTGGTTATACCGCCTAATTTGTATATTAACTTTGTTTTATTTTTATTGGCTGGTTATACCGCCTAATTTAGTATATATATTTTTATTGGCTGGTTATACCGCCTAATTTAGTATATATATTTTTATTGGCTGGTTATACCGCCTTGCATCTTATTCTTATTATTTACTTTAGTTTAAATCTGGCTTCAAAAACCCCTTTTCTTTTATTGTTCTTGAATTTAAGTTTTAAACTATTAACTTATAAACTAAAACCCAATCCCTGAGGACTCGACCCTTGCTAACTACTATACTTACAATTTATCTTTTTAGTGCAAGGTTAAATAAGATACACTCTTTTGGGTGCATCAAATTTTTGGCGCCGTTGCCGGGGATTGCTTTCTTTAGTTTATTTGTTACTTGGTTTATTCTTATTTTCAGTTCTAATTAGTTTTATTTTCTTGTACATACAAGTTTTTCTTTTCAAATTTAAAAAAAAAAAAAAAAAAACAATGGAATTGAGCAATCTAACACTTGAAGAGTTGGTGGCATACATGAACATGGAGAATCAACAAGCCAATCTCACCTCCCCAGTTCAACAATTGGCCATGGGAGGATGTCAAGGCCATCAAGTGTTCCAAGACCAACAGTATGATCATTACTCAAACACTTACCATGAGGGATGGTGGGATCATACTAATTATGGCTACTCGAAAAATTATCAAGAAGTAGATCCTTATGCCAATTACACTCATCCATCTAGCTTCAATCAATCATGGTCTCAAGAACCAGATCTTTTTCAACCACCACATATGACTCAAAACTCAGGTACTTCTTTAGAAGATCTTGTCGATTCTCTTGTTACTAATACTTTGCAATTTCAACAGGAAACAAGGGCAAGCATCAAGAGTTTGGAAAAGCAAATGAGCCAATTGGCTAGTAGTATGGTGGTATGGGTAGCACAAAGATCTGAAGAACTCTCTGCCCAAACAATGATTAACCCAAAGGAGAATACTACTATTGTGACCTTGAGGAATGATGAACAAGATGAGGATGAGACAGAATTAGAGATGGATTCTATTCTTGAGGATAATGAAGCCAAAGATCCAAATAAGAGTATTTCGGCACCTGAGGTAACGTTTAAGGTTTCACTTTTTACTAATGTTTCTTCTCCACCTTTTCCTAGTAGATTTGCAAAGTTCAAGGAGGAAGAACATGAACAACACATGCCGGAAACCTTAAACAACTTGTTTGTGGAGGTCATTCAACAAGTATCAAAATATGCTCCATTCCTCGATGACATATGCACCACCAATGATGATGGAATAATACTTGTAATGGAGAATGCATCCACTGTTGTGCAAAGAAAGCTTCCTCTCAAACGCATAAATTTGGGAAATTTCATGTATGAGCCTGACAAGCCTAAAAAGCCAAGAAGGGGTGTTGGTTAGATTCAAAACACTAACTCAAGTGTTAATTGGGAAGGCAGCCCAGTTAAAGATGAAATTGCCAACCTTCCATATTCAGATTTGCTTTCTCTTTCTTTTCCTTTTTCTTTTATTATTTTTATGGTTTTTATTTTTATTTCTTATGTTTCTTTGTTAATTGTGTTTACTGTTTTTAAGTTCATTTAGGCTGCATAAGTTTCTTTTGTTTAATAGTTCTTTTCTCTTACATATAATTCTTGCATTGGGGGATAATACCATTACATTAATGACAATGTAAGAATTATGTTTGGGGGGGAGAATTTAGGATTTTATTTAGAGTGTTTTGTTTTTGAGTCTTTTTTTGTTGTTTTTCTTTCTGATCCTTGTTTTGAAAATAACTAGATGTAAATATAATTTTTTTTAACCCCGGTTAAATGGCGGATAACGGTACTCCGTGATTATTTAAATCGGTTCCATCAGCTACCCACAAAACTGATATTGTATATAAATTTCTCTTCCAATTTCTCTTTCAATTTTTTTCATTTTTTTTTTCAGGATGGATGATATTCTCACAAGATTGCAGAAACGATTTCCTCTTTTTTCTCGAAATATTTTACTGAAGCTTTACCAAGTTCGACTTGAAAGATTAAGAATGCTTATGCACAAAGGGATTCCTGACGACATACGTTGGATAATTGAAGCCAAGGTACGTGAAGATGAATATCTTCCTGTTTTGCATTTACCAGGTACAGGTAGAAGCACTTTTGCAAAGAAGCGACGAGCAAAGCGCATGAGTTCAAATTGCCACAAATGTGCACGATGGACGTGTAACGGTAAATGTCGTTCTATTGGGATTCCGTCCTCTAATCGAGATGATAAAATTGAATTCATTAAGGATGGACTGAGTAAGGAGAATTTGGGTAATATCCAACTTTCTCTTGAGACGCATCCTAGTGGAGACGTACAAAGAGAAATTCTTGATTTATGGTCGCAATTCCAAAGGGAATGGCAACATCTTGGGAATCTGATGTTAAAAGACCCTGTTTGCCAGCTTGTAAGAAAACTGGATGGGAAGCATATCCTCGACTCATAGAAGGCGTTTAAGCCGTTTCTGGACGTAAAACCAGAGGAAGATGTGAGCCACAATCACAACTACAATAAATGACTTCTCAGCTTTTGGTTTGATTTGCAATAACTTTATTTTGTTTTAATTTACGTGTTGTTCGATTTGTGTAATTATTCTCGTTTTTTTTATTTGTCTTTTACGGTTGATTTTTTCTTCTTTTTTTGATTTTCTTCCTGAAATCACGCAAAAATCTTTTGTTAGGTTAACATTTTTTTCTGACAGGTCAGATACACTTTCGGCGACATTATTACTCTTGTCTGATTCACTACTCAGTCCTCTATATATTACACCATGTACTCATTCTCTTTCAGGCACTCGAAAAAAAAAGAAAAAAAAATGGAAAGTACTTCGTCCCAGCGCATTAAAAAAATTTGTGTCTTTGGAGGTGCTTATCCCGGGAAAAATAACATATTCGCTGATGAAGCCATAAGAGTTGGAGTAATACTTGCCCAACAAAAGATCCACTTGATTTATGGAGGCGGTAGTACGGGTTTAATGGGAGCAGTCGCTACAGCAGCACACGCCGGAGGAAGTCCAGTTCTAGGAATCGTGCCAAAACTATTCACAAGTTTTTGTGGACCTACCGTGGGTAAGGAAATACAAGTCTGGAGTATCCCTGAACGGATGACAATCATGTACCATTCTGCCGATGCATTCATTGCTTTACCAGGAGGTCTGGGTACATTGGAAGAAATAGCTTGCGTGGCTTCTTGGTCATCTTTGGTCACAAATAAGAAACCCATTGGTTTGCTTAATATTAATGGTTATTTTAATAATTTGCTTTCATATTTAGATAATGCTGTGAATAATCGATTCATGTTTTCAGAGGCAAGGAGAACCATAATTTCTGCTACAACCATTGAAGATTTACTCAAAAAGCTCCAAGCTTATGAGTATTTATCTGCTACGGTTGTTTCGCAAACGCTCGGAAAAAGAAAAAGAGATATGGACGAGCAAGGAGTGGATTGCACTTTGTCTTTGTGACATTATCTAACATTTTTTTTGTTGTGTCTCAGTTATAATAAGTGGTTAGCAACCTCTACAGGTAATATCTCCTAAATTTTACCTTCTTAAAAAAAAAAAAAAAAAGTTTGTTGTGTTTTAAGCAATTTAGAAGTATTCATTCTGAACAAGGTCTGAGTAAGGGAGACTTGAGACATACCTTGTCAGTTTGATTTCTTCTTTTCAAAAAAAAAAAAAGAGTTTGTTGTGTTTTAAGCAATTTAGAAGTATTCATTCTGAACAAGGTCTGAGTAAGGGAGACTTGAGACATACCTTGTCAGTTTGATTTTAATCTTTTTACGTTTACTTGTTAATTTTTGCTTAGTATTTTAGGATTATTTAGGTTGCATGAGTTTGTTTTGTTTTGAGTCTTAGTTGTTCCTATTCTTATGTTATTAGTTCTTTTCTCTTACACATGATTCTTTCATTTGGGTTAATAGACTTACATTGAGGACAATGTAAGAATTAAGTGTGGGGGGAATGATTTAGGATTTCTTTTATTTTTGTCTACTATTTTTTTTATGAGTCTTTATTATTATTATTATTTTAGTGTGTTTTAGTTCCTTTTTAATACAATGATGAGATATGAATTGCATAAGTCTAAAACAGATTTATTAGTGAGAAGATTTTCATGAGAATTGAGCTTGATGTCAACCTTTTTATGAGCCAATGTTAATATGATATGTTGATTGAGAAAGAAGCATGTTTAGACTTAATCTGACTTGTATAATCATTCTTGTGAGTTTTTGAGCCTAAAATGATTGATGCATTATACAAATCAATCTAATTTCTTTCTTGAGTGCTCTTATGATTACATGATTCTCTAGAACTTGCTTTAAACCGTTTGAGACTATATTGATGCATGTGACAACATGAATATGATAGAGGCATTAGGATTTTTAGCCAGGGCCAAACAACCATCCCTTATTGATGTTCCAAGAGAACACACCCTTAGTGAACCAATTTGAGCCTACATTGAATAAGCTATCTCTTTGGTAACCATAACTTGTCCCTAACCTAAATATACTTATATCTTTACCTTTGTTCCAAAGATGAATTAGCATGATTTGAGACAAGTTGCAAAGACAAGGGATATTTTTTTGGTTAGAAACAAGAAATAAGTGTGGGGGGAAAAGGAAAGAAAAGTCAAGAGAAAAAGAAATGGAATACTGGCAAATACATTCCTATATAAAAAAAAAAATGAATCATCTCTTGAATTTGTGGAAAAAGAAAAAGATGTTACAAAGTTGTTTAGAATGAAGAAAAGGCCCAACATGAATATCCGGCCTAGGTGACTATGTACTTGTAAAGAGTTTTGAGAAGTTTCTTTGTATAATCTTTTTATGTCTCTAAACTTTATGAACTCTTTGGAACCTTTGTGATATCTTTATCCTTTTGTTCTTCAACCACATTACAAACCCCTTGGCCCCATTACAACCTTGATTAAAGACCTCTTGATTTATGAAGTTGCATGATCTTTTAGTGGAGAATAGGTGGACAAGCAAGCATATGGTAGAAGTGTTTTCATGAGATTGATTGAGTGTAAACACTTTACCACTACTTTAAAGAGTGAAAATCAAGAGAGTATCCCATGTGAGAAGTTGAGATTAAATTTGAACATGCACTATTTTGATTGAGATATGTTATGCTAATATTGGCTTAACTCAAACAATTTACATTCAAGCATGATTTTTTGTGAAATTTTTTAAGCTATTGATTAGTTTATAAGACTTGTTCAAATATTGTCTCTAATTTGTATTGAAAGGATTAGGAGTAAATATTTTTAGTATATGTAGTTTATTTATATGAAGTTTATTTATATTTTAATTTTTCAATGTTTGTGGGTATCGTTCTAGTAAACCCTCACGAGACTAAACTCGTCCACTAGGGACACCTAGGGGTTTAAAGGCTTGTGTCACATGCTAAGTGCCACCGTGATTTCCTACGAAAGTGGATTAGATTAGATTTTCTTATTTTATTTTTATTGAGTCGTTGCTAGGGACTAGCAACAATCTAAGTGTGGGGGTGTGATAACTCGTATAATTATATAGTTTTTAGTTATGTTTTATTATTGTTTTGTGTCAAATACGAGTTATTATTGTTTAGTCTAATTGTGTTTATGATCTTTTATATTTTTATGTAATTTGGTGTTTTTCACAAGTTTCTTTGAGTGATTTCAGATTACTAGAATTAAGGGCAAATCCAGTTCAGTTCCAGTTCCGACACATTTTTCCATATCAGCTATATCTGGAGTTTCACTGAAGCAATAAGGCTGAAATTTGTAGCCGTGCAAAGCTAAGAGGCATATCTATCTTTTTCATGTTTTATACTTCTTGAAACGGAGTCGTTTTCCCTAGCGAAATCGACCATCAAGTTGGCTGATGTGCAATGACGTCTGTGCTGACCTGTTTTCGTATTTTGCCCATATCTGCTTATCCACATCAGCAAATGAGCTGATTTCAATGGCTATGGATCCGTAACTGATACGGGAACCTTTGTCTAGAAGACCATATGATCAGATCAGGCCTCTAATATTGACGAAATCGACCATCAAGTTGGCTGATGTGCAATGACGTCTGTGCTGACATGTTTTCGTATTTTGCCCATATCTGCTTATCCACATCAGCAAATGATCTGATTCCAACGGCTATGGATCCGTAACTGATAGGGGAACCTTTTTCTAGAAGACCATGTGATCAGATCAGGCCTCCAACATTGACGAAATCGACCATCAAGTTGGCTGATCAAAATTGTCATACAATATGACGAAAATTGTTAGAAAAATTCACCCACCTATTATACCTACCTTTGAAATTTGTAAAGCTTGTCTCTTGTCATTTAGCCTTCCAAAATGTGTATAAATAGAGGGCCTTGGATGATTGTAAGGGATCATATTGTACATAGGTAGGATATTAGCCATTTTAATAAAATTCTCTAAGTTTTCTTCTTCTTTCTTTTCTCTAGTTTTCTTTCTTTTCTCTAGTTTTCTTTTTCTTTAGAAAGAGCAAGAGGTTGGATAATTAATATTCTTCTTCTTCTTCTTTCTTTCTTTTATTTTCTTCTTAGATTCTATTTAATTTTATGTTTATAATGCCTATGCTAGGCTAAACTTCTATTTGGTTAAGGGTGATTTCAAAGCCCTAGACATGTTTTGTGATTGATTTTCAGATTCTATCTATCATTAATTTTCTATCAAAGTTGCTTATGTTCTTCTACAAGAATTGTTCATGATGTTGTCTTGATTTATTTAGGTGTACAACTAGATAGATCTTGATAATTATCTATTGCTAGTTTAGGAGTCTTGATCCGTGTAATTGTCTTGATTTCCTATTCATAAGTGGCAATTTGTGATTAATGATTATGGTCAAGTTTTCAATAATTGCAAAGTGGAACATAACCTAAGTTGAACAATCCGAGCTTATGTGTTTGTTGCTTAGATCAACCTATCTTTCTCATCATAAAGCTGCCATTAAATTGAATTTAGAGAGCTTATTCTAGGTTGTTTAATGGTTAGAGATTAAATAGAGAGCTTGTTCTATTTAACGACAAACTAAGGAAAGATTGGGGTAACAGAGCTTGTTGTTATCTACGGTTGTTAACTTTGATAGTTGGTTGATATTGATAGATCTGAAATTGATTCTTAATGATGTCTAGTGGTGGAGAATGAAACCTTAACCATATTTTTCATATTTGATTCTTCTTACTTATTTGTTTTCTTACTTTTAGTTTGCTTATTTTTTATATTTATTTTTATTGGCTGGTTATACCGCCTAATTTGTATATTAACTTTGTTTTATTTTTATTGGCTGGTTATACCGCCTAATTTAGTATATATATTTTTATTGGCTGGTTATACCGCCTAATTTAGTATATATATTTTTATTGGCTGGTTATACCGCCTTGCATCTTATTCTTATTATTTACTTTAGTTTAAATCTGGCTTCAAAAACCCCTTTTCTTTTATTGTTCTTGAATTTAAGTTTTAAACTATTAACTTATAAACTAAAACCCAATCCCTGAGGACTCGACCCTTGCTAACTACTATACTTACAATTTATCTTTTTAGTGCAAGGTTAAATAAGATACACTCTTTTGGGTGCATCAATTCGCAAGTAAAAGGCAGACAATTTCAGATTGGCGACCTCATTCTAAGGAATTGTGAAGCTAGCCGACCCCCTAGCGAGCAAAGAAAGTTGGCACTAATTAGGAAGGACCATACAATATAGCAAAGAAGATCGATTTCGAAGCTTACACATTGGAACACTTGAATGGGAATCCTGTACCAAGAACCTGGAACATAATTCACCTAAAGAAATACTTCTTGTAGTAATGTAAACACTTTGATTACAACTAATACAATGGCAAATTGTGTTCTGCAGACAGTACAATCTAAGTATAACTTAGAAAACTCCAACAACCTCTTAAGGCTCTACTTCACATGTCATTACACGTCCAACAACCTCTTAAGGCTCTACCTCATGAGTCATTACACGTCTAATAGCCTCTTAAGGCTTTGCTTCATGTGTCATCACACGTTCAAAAGCCTTTTAAGGCTCTACTTTACGTGTCATTACACGTCCAAGAGTCTCTTAAGGCTCTACCTTACGTGTCATAACACGTTCAACAGCCTTTAAGGCTTTATCTTGCACAACAATACATAATACAGACTCACCAGAATTATAAAGCACGGCTTCCTAAAGCTATAACTATCAAGTCATACGGCTCGCCTAAAACTTAGCTTGCTAAAACCACAAAAACAATTCAAAAGGCAAGCTAGCCAAAATGACTTTGAAAGCAATCAAACAAATAAAAAATAAAGTAAAAAGCAAAGCGCAAAAAAAAAACTGCAAAATAATGTAAACACAAATAAAAAGAAAATGATTAATTCCATTAATATTAAAATTTTTGTGCAAGAAAACTTCATTACAAAGACATACAACTCCATCTACATTTACGGGATCCTGAACTACATGACCCATCTTTATATCACTATTTATGACAACTATATCCTGGCAGTCTACATAGCAACAGTCTTGCTAGCATCAACATCCATGTGCTCACCAAACCTTGCCCCATCAATAGGGACAGTAGGATTAGAAACCACAGGCACCTCAACGGCAATAGTAGAAGGAGGGTCACTTGCAGGAGTAGCAGGCGTCTGAGGCACTAAGCCACCTTCTGCTATGCCAAAGGCTTGCCTCAGACTCTCAACCATGGCAGCATCTGGAAATAAGGGTCAAACCCATATGCACAGCCCTGATAGCAGCAAAATCCATAGAGCTAAGGTCCAAGGGACCATGCTATAGTTGTACCCCGGTGAAACCAACCTCCATGTACTGAACGCATAACTGGAGAGCATCGCCAATCACTTTATCCCTCTCATTTTTGAAGGTATCCTCAAACCGTGACTTCTCAGTAGCCACGACTCCCCTCTTTCCACGCTAGCCTCTAGAAGGCGTTGCCTCCACACCGTCACCTCACACTCAACTGTGGCGATCTTCTCCTGCGTGACCCCGAATTGCCCCCGCACCAAATTTTTCTAGCGCTCAGCCTCTGCTACCTTGGCCTTGCAGGTGCTTTCGGTGGAAGCTCCTGAATACAAGCCTCGAACTAAGAAGCCTTAGCTGAGGTAGACCTAGCCTTTACAACCTTAGTGTTGGCCTCCTTCTCAGTAGCTCTCAAAATGCCACAAACCTCTTTGCATTGGTCATACAAGGCGACTGCAGCTAAAAGACTCTACAAAGTTTCAAGCTAAGTACAAGATAAACATGAAACAAACAAAATAAGAGGATAACGCTTGCAAACATGAAACAAACAAAATAAGAGGATAACGCTTGCACACATACCTCCACAATATTTGCAATCAAAGAGCGTTGGTTGTTGGGCATAACCTGCTCCTTCACGACCTTGATCTATGGGGAAGGAATATGAGAATCAGCCCAAGACATGCACGAATCCACCTTCCGTGTTGTTGGACATGAATTGAAAGAGCCTTATTAGAAAGAATACATCTGCTCCTTTGTTTCTATACTCGTGGTTGTTCCCTCCCACTATCCTTAGAATGGCCCTTCTCCTGGCCCTCCGCAACAGTAGTGGCAGCAGCAACAGGAGCACGAACAGTAGGATCCTTGATCCTGATTCCCCTGACGCTCTACCTTTTGGCATTAAGCGCCTTGCTCGTGGCGTGGGCCCTTTTCCTCTGACGAGCCAGCTCAGCCTCTATCTCTGCAAGCTTCTCCACAAGAGTTTTTCCCACCATCGTTGCAAAAGAGAAAACAATCAACATGAGTCCACAATAAAGTCTAGAAAACACAACTATAACAAAGTGTACCAACTCGCCCTAAAAACTCCTCCAAAGCTTACATATTCCTACGCTCCCCTGAACTAGAACTATCACTCCCTGCAACGTAATTAGCGGATGGTAGATGATCCTCCAACAATATCCTATCTGAATCATCATCGCCAACGACGTAAACACTACCAACATGGGGACCTCCACCAATGGCACTCTCGCGAGTGCTAGGAGAAGACACCACCTTTACTACATCTAAAACAGGAAGAGGAAGAAGGACATCAGGAGAAGCAAGGCCACCAAGCACAACAGCGGGAAAGTCCTCTAGACCCTCCAAAAGAACTAGGGGAATGAGAGCCTATAGTGGCCCAGAACACTACAATTCCCTGAGGTCAGGCAAAGACAGTTCCCCTGGCGAGGGTATCGATTAACTAGCCATGACATCATCCACTGCACGCAAACAAGAAAATTAAAAAAAAAAAAAAGGCAAAGACCACGAGCTCGCCAAAATATATGAATAGAAAGCTCACGACCAGAGAGATCGAAAGATAAAAGAGAGGACCAGAACATTCGGTCACTTGCATCACCACCAGCGTTGGAAGGCCCCACTTCGCTAGCTAGAATAGAAGGACCAGCCTCGCCAGGTTGATAAGCAATCAAGCGTAAAGCCACGGGATCATCTCCACCTTCCTTTAGGACTCTACAAAACTATAAAAGACATTAAATTAATAACTAAAATTAAACATAAAATAAATAAATTAAACTAAATTAAATTAAAAGTAAATAAAAATAAGTAAAAATATTTAATTAATAGTTTAAACAACAAGAACTTAGCTATTTTAAAAGCACAAAATAGGATAAAATAACTCTATTTCATAGAGTTATCACACCCCCAAACTTAATATCTTGCTAGTCCTCGAGCAAAATAAAACAAAACAAACAAAGCGAAATAAAATGAAACAAAACAAAGCTAAAGATGAATGCACTTAAATAATGAATTCCTTAATTTTCCTCAAAAGTTATCTCAAAATCTCAACTCAAAGTAGAACACAAACATAATCCAACTTTATGATTCAATTAAATCGTATGTCTCATGCTTGAATGGATTTTCAGTGTGTGAGTGTGAATAATCTCTTTGTAAATCATTGCATGCAATCCGTATAAGTTTATGCTAATGCAAAATACGAATTAGTATTAGATTCTCATATGTTTCCTTTTTATCTCTCTCTCCACTAATGTGGACTAACACTTCATCAAGTCTTTATTAAGCTTGTAATGTAAGGCTAGGGTCAACATATGATAAAGGAAATATTTCGATTTAAGTCACTCATAGACACTTTTCATTTTTTTTCAGGATTTTCGAAGAGCCATAGTCTTTTCCTCAAATTACATTCTACATTCTTTGAATGCATCTCCTTTTTGTTCACCACTTTATTCTCTCTTTTTTTTTTCCCTCGGTTCTTCATTTTTGAAGAACCATAATCTTTTCTTTCTGTTTTTCCTTTTTTTTTTTAAAGAGAAATTTCATTCATATCACCAGTTCACCCAAATTTGACATGGCTCATAATTTTTTCCTGTATGTCATACACATGCCTATGTAGTGAAGGTTAATCATGGTTTTTCTTATTTGGCTAGGCCAAAAAATGTGGCAATCAAAGAAAAGATGATATATCAATTAGGCACAAAGAGGTAAACTAAGGATAATATATAAAGGTAGGCTAGAAAGGTTCAAACGATCCAAAGATGGCCTAAATCACTTCCTCAACTCAGTGTTGTCTAGGATTTCGCCTCAAGAGAGAATCAAACAATTCTAGGCTCTAGAAATAATCGCAATTCACATCAACATAAGCAATCTTTAAATAAGCAATGCAAATCTAAGCCAAGAGATCAAGTGCTCAATGAGTGAAAATCACATCTTAACAAGAAGACTAACAAAAGAATTTAACATACAATCAAATCATGCTTATGTTGTTCCCAATAGTCAAAATAAATCCATAACTAATTCTCATCATTGGATAAGGATTCAATCACAATAAGTGCATTATATCTCAAAAAAATTTATTTTATATATATGACTCCTAAACATAAACAAGCAAAATAAAATAAAATAAAACACACACAAAGCATAATAAACTAAAAAAAATAGATAAACATCCCCAAACTTGAATTAAACATTGTCCCAACGTTAGCAAATTAAAAGAGTTTCAATAAGAGAACTCCCCTATCAATGAAGAAAAATGGGAGAGCTCTAATCTTCCTCTTCCTCGTCCTCTTCCTCTTCCTCATCATGTTGTGTTGGTGGTGGTGGTGGCATGGTGGGAAACTGTGTCATATCAGCGCCCATATGATGACCAAAGAAATGAAACATCTGCTCAACGGCGTGGAACCCTTCAGTATGATAAGCATTATGAGCTTCCAGTCATGCCATGCGTTCCATCATGCTCAATTCTTGCGATGGAATCGGTCTAGGAGTTGAGGTTGAGTATGAACTATCACCAGGTCCGTATGGGTGACTATCTAGTTCTTGGGTCAAGCGATGAATAATGGTTCCATCAATGGGACCCTTAGGATGTAGCAATTCTTCACCATCACCCCATCGGACACCAGCTTGGCCACACAGTCAAGTGATTAAGGACGGGAACCGAAGGCCTTCTCATGGTGATCTAACACTATGCATAATGGCCCTGTAGATGAGCTGGCTGATATCAATCGTTTTGCCCGTAGTGATAACATAGAGCAAGATTGCTCTATCTTTGGTGACATCACTAATATGCTTACATGGAAGCATATTGGCCGCTAAAAAATGCATCCAAACCTTAATCTCTTTATCTAATTTGTTGGCCTTGAACGACACAAGTTTCCCCTTTGAAATTTTCCAAGTAGTCCCTAATAGTGAATACTGATTAATTTTCTTGGAATCAAATAGTACTTGGCATCCATGGACAAAAATTGTATTACCACTTGGTTTGTAGGCATTAGCATAAAATTCTCCAATTACCGGTAGCACGGAGGATTGCGGTGGAGCACAAAAGTTCTGCCAATTTCTTGAAATAATTACTCATTGAAACTCAATATGATGAGACAGATCAATATTAAACCCCATCTGGAATAGGACTTTTCTGGAGGAGAGATTGGGTATGTCGTAAAATTGTCGCCTCGGACACGAACTTGCTTATATCAAAAGTAGGAGTACTAGTGCTAGTTTTGGTTTTCTTCTTGGTTGCCATGACACTACTTCTAAGTACAACAATATACCCACAAGACCAACAAATTTCTTCAACCAGTTTTTCACCTTGAAGCCTAAGATCAAAAATTCTTCCAACCCACTAACCAACCATAATTGTCAATGAAAACCCAACAATTTTCCTCAATATGAGTGCTAATCTTCAACAAGCACAAGACTTTGGCACACAATTTCTAGAAATTTCTATCACTTAAGCTCCTATCTTTAATAATACCCAAAACTCAATCCACACAATCAATGTTAGTGATGCAGCTATAATGTTCAATACTCAATATATTTCCAAAAGCAACTAATTACTCAAGATCAAGAACCCTTTTGAAGAACAAATTGAAGACTTACCTGAAAAGGTTGAAATTTGATAGTGAGAGAAGTGTTGTCCCAATCTTGTGAATTGAATATGATGGTGTTGTAAAATTGTGAGAGATAGCTAAGATGGAGGTGAATAATGGAGGTGGGTTTATGTGAGTAAGGGTTGTTGGAGAAAAAGAGAGTTGGGAGAGATGAGAGATTTGTGAGATGAGCAAGGGTGGCTACCAAAAAAGAAGGGGTTATGTGTTTTAGGGTTATAAAACCCTTAAAACAAAAAAATATATAATTTTTTTACGAGTTGGCGTCGCGGTGCTAAGGTTCAGCACCGCGGTGCCAACTCTCGGCCAAATTTTTTTTTGTTCGTTTCAGGGCGCTGCGGCGCCCACCTCTCGGCCTCTAAAAATTTTTTCATTATTTTTTCTTTCGGGTTGGCGCCGCAGCGCTGGGGTTCGGCGTCGCGACGCCAACCCCTTGACCAGTTTTTCTTTGTTGGCGGCACCAGGCTCTTTTTTTATATATTTTTTAATACTTGCAAAATAAAAGAGAAAAAATTATTAGAATTAAATTTTAAATCAAATAAAAATAAATCAATCAATCAATCAAAGAGTAAAGAATATAGAATAAAGAATAAAACTAAAAAAAAAGCTTGGGTTGCCTCCCAAGAAGCGCTTGTTTTATAGTCATCGGCTTGACTTTCTCGATCTCACTCCGGATCGGCTAAAGTGATAGAGGACTTTTGACGGTCAAAATCGCCTCCACAATAATGCTTGAACCGTTGGCAATTCACTTTGAATTTTAGATTGGCACTTTCGTTAATCACTTCAATTGCTCCGTAAGGAAATACTTTTGTGACTTTGAAAGGTCCTGACCATTGAGACTTGAGTTTTCCCGGGAATAGCTTTAATTAGGAGTTGTAGAGTAAAACATATTGGCTTGGCTCAAAGTATCGCTCAATGATCTTCTTATCATGCCATCTCTTGGTCTTTTCTTTATAAAGCTTGGCATTTTCATAGGCTTGATTACGGAATTCATCCATCTCATTGAGTTGCATTAGGCGCCTCTCTCCTGCTGCATGAAGATCGAAATTCAATTTCTTGATGGCCCAATATGCATTATGCTCCAATTCCACCGGAAGATGACATGCTTTCTCGAAAACCAATTTGTATGGAGACATCCCAATCGGAGTTTTATAAGTCATTCTATATGCCCACAATGCATCATCCAATCTCTTGGACTAATCTTTTCTAGTCGGGCTAACAGTCTTCTCCAAGATTCTTTTGATTTCTTTATTGGAGATTTCGGCTTGACCACTTATTTGTGGATGGTAAGCGGTGGCAATCTTGTGTTTGACCCCGTATTTAGCAAGGAGAGCTTCAAAGTGTTTGTTGCAAAAATGAGACCCCTCATCACTAATAATGGCTTTTGGAGTGCCAAATCGAGCAAAGATATTCTTTTTCAAGAAGTTTAGTACCACCTAGAATCATTGGTTGGCAACGCTATTGCTTCCACGAACTTAGATACATAATCAACCGCAACTAGAATGTAAAGATTGTTGTAGGAGGAAATAAAGGGACCCATGAAATCAATGCCCCATACATCAAAAATCTCTACTTCTAGAATGTTGTTGAGAGGCATCTCGTTTCTCCTTGAGATGTTGCCCACTCTTTGACATCTATCACATCTTGTAACAAACTGATGAGCATCTTTAAAGAGAGTTGGCCAATAAAAACCTGATTGTAGCACTTTTGCCGCAGTTTGTTCTCCTCCAAAATGCCCTCCATAATCCGAAGAGTGACAATGTTGCAAAATGTTTTCAACTTCTCCCTTGGGCACATATTTTCTAAGAATCTGATCTGTGCATTGCTTAAATAAGAAAGGTTCATCCCAGTAATAATACTTCACATCATGCAAGAACTTCTTCTTTTGTTGAGAATTTAAAGCAAGAGGAAATATTCTACTTACAATATAGTTCACATAGTCAGCATACCATGGAGATTCCTGGTGATGAACTTGAAAGAGTTGCTCATCAGGAAAAGTCTCATTTTATTTGAATTGTATTGCCAACTTGTGCCTCATTATGCAATCTTGTAGATGATCTGTCACTTGATTTTCTGTCCCCTTTCTATCTCGGATCTCTAAATCAAATTCTTGCAAAAGAAGTATCCAACGGATCAAGCGAGGTTTCCATCCTTCTTTTCAATCAAGTATTTGATGGCCTAATGATCGATGTAGACAATGACTTTGGTGCCCACAAGATAAGATCGAAATTTATCAAAAGCAAATACCACTGCAAGTAACTCTTTTTCGGTGGTGGTGTAATTCAACTGAGCATCGGTCAAAGTCTTGCTTGCATAGTAGATGGAATGAAATATCTTCTCTTTTCGTTGGCCTAGAACTGCACCAACTACAAAGTCACTAGCATCGCACATGAGCCCGAATAGCAGATTCCAATCCGGAACAATAATAATAGGCGTAGAAACCAATCTCTCTTTCAATTTCATAAAAGTTGTTAGACATGCATCATCAAACTTGAAAGGGACATCTTTTTCAAGGATATTGCAAAGTGGCTTAGAGAGCTTGAAAAAATCCTTAATGAATCTCCTATAAAACCCGGCATAACCAAGAAAACTTCGAATGCCCTTGACAGAGATTGGAGGTGGGAGCTTCTCAATACTTCAATCTTTGCTTTATCTACTTCTATCCCCCTACTAGAAACTTGATGTCCTAAAACAATGCATTCTTGAACCATGAAGTGACATTTTTCCCAATTTAACACCAAATTTATTTCTTCACGTCTTTTAAACACTCTAGCTAGGTGATGTAGACAATTATCAAAAGAATCTTCAAAAACTGAAAAGTCATCCATAAATACTTCTAAACATTGCTCCACCATGTCAGAAAATATGGCCATCATGCATCTCTGAAAGATCGCAGGAGCGTTACAAAGTCCGAATGGCATTCTCTGAAAAGCAAAAGTCCCATAAGGACATGTGAAGGTAGTATTTTCTTGATCTTCAGGAGCTATAGCAATTTGATTGTATCCCGAATATCCATCCAATAAACTATAAAACTCCTTGCTAGCCAATATGTCTAGCATCTGATCAATGAATGGCAAAGGAAAGTGGTCCTTCCTAGTAGCTTGTTAAGCTTTTGATGGTCCATGCATATCCGCCAACCAGTCACCGTTCTAGTTGGAATGAGCTCATTATTAGCGTTGACAACTACTGTCATCCCTCTTTTCTTGGGCACACATTGAACTGGACTTACCCATGAACTGTCGGAGATAGGATATATGATGCCTGCATCCAACCACATGATAATCTCCTTTTTTACCACTTCTTTCATGATGTGATTAAGTCACCGTTGATGCTCTATGGTGGCCTTGTGGTTGTCTTCAAGAATAATTTTATGCATGCAAATTGAAGGACTGATCCTTCTGATGTCGGTAATTGACCATCACAGTGCCCTCTTATGTTCTCTAAGCACCCTAAGGAGTTTATCTTCCTGCTCAACATTAAGAGAAGATGAGATAATAACAGGTAATTCAGATTTTTCACCAAGAAAAGCAAACCGTAAATGTGGAGGTAACGACTTAAGCTCCAGGGATGGTGGCTCTTCAATGGAAGGCTTGGTGGATGATGTTTCACTTGTCGTAAGTCCCAATGGTTCAAACTGGGGAATGGATCTTCCAATATGTGGAGGAGCATTCAACAAATTTAAACATTCAATGAAATCATCATCATCCTTTTCTGAAGTAATCATCAAATATGCCTCAGGTGGATCCACAGGATAACTAATTTTGAAAATCTTATTTGTAGCACTATCCACCACATTAACTGCAAAACACTCATCAAATTCATTAGGAAATTTCATAGCTTTAAAAACATTAAAAGTTACCTCTTGGTCTTGAACTCTCATAGTAAGTTCGCCTTTTTGCACATCGATGAGAGTTCTACTGGTAGCTAAGAAAGGTCTCCCAAGAATAATGGGTATTTCATGATCCTCCTCCATATCCAATACAAAGAAATCTGCTGGAAAGATAAATTTCTCTACCTTCACTAATACATCCTCAACTATACCTATTGGATATGTGTAAGATCTATCCGCCAATTATAGTGTGATTGTTGTAGGCTTAACTTCCCCCAAACCCAGTCTCCGATATATTGATAAAGGCATAAGATTGATGATTGCTCCAAAATCACATAAGGCTCTACCAATGAACTGATTTCCAATTGTGCATGGAATGGTGAAGCTTCCTAGATCTTTGAGCTTTGGTGGAAGTTTCTTTTGAAGGATATAGCTGCACCTTTCAGTAAGTGCAACTGTCTCAAATTCACCCAATTTCCTCTTCTTGGACAATATGTATTTTATAAACTTGACATAGCTAGGCATTTGTTTCAACACTTCAGCAAAAGGTATATTAACATGGAGCTTTTAAATACCTCAAGAAATTTCTAAAACTGCTTGTCAAGCATGTGCTTTTGAAGGCACTAAGGAAAAGGTGGTGGAGGATAACATTGCTTCTTTTCTTCTTGAGCCTTTTCAATTTCTTTTTCCCCCATAACTTTTTCTTCAAGAGGCTTGGTTGGTAATTTTGGCTTATTGTTTTCCTCTTCTATCTCCCTTCCATTCCTAGGTGTGATGGCTTTGCAATGTTCTTTTCCATCTCCCCTAGGATTGGTTTCAGTATCACTTGGAAAAGATCTCCTAGGGCGATTGTTAATTGCATTAGCAAGCTATCCCACTTGTGTCTCAAGATTTTTAAGTGTTGCCGCATGATTCTGATTTGTCACGGCTTGAATAGTCATGAACTGTGTAAATATCTCCTCCAATGATGTCTTCCTTTCTGGAATAGGAGCACGGGCTTGTGATGGAAATCCAGGAGGGATTACTGGTTTAGCAAAGGATGAAGACCCTTGATTGTTATTTCACAAAAAATTTTGGGTGATTTCTCCAACCCGGATTGTAATTGTTGGAATAAGGATTCTTTTGCTGTCTATTATAGTTTCCAACATATTGCACTGATTCGGCATTGGTTGGGCAGCTATCACTGGTGTGTTCTTCTCCACATAATTCACAAGTTACGAATGGGCTCTGGACGGCATGAACACTTACAGTATCGAATTTCTTAGCTAATGCAGCTATTTAGGCATTTATGGTACTCATTGCATCCAAGTCATGAATCCCTATAGCTTTCCTTGGTACAAGTCTTTCTGATGGCCATTGATAATTATTAGATGCAATCTCTTCAAGCAAATCATAGGCCTTATCAGGCAATTTTTCCATTTATGCTCCACCTATAGCGGCATCAATAGTGGTTCTAATTTGTCCCAACAACCCATTGTAAAATGTTTGCACCTGAAGCCATTTAGGTAACCCATGGTGAGGATATCTTCGAAGTAAATCCTTGAATCTCTCCCAAGCTTCATATAGCAATTCAGAATAAAATTGTATAAATGATGTGATATCATTACGCATCTTTGCAGTCTTGGTCGGAGGAAAGTATTTGGCTAGAAACTTTTGAGCCAAGTCATCCCATGTAGTAATAGAGCCAGCTGGGAGTGAATTTAACCAACTCTTGGCCTTATCTCGAAGTGAGAAAGGGAAGAGTCTCAATCTGATGGCGTCGTCCGAAACTCCATTATGCTTGAAAGTATCGCAAATTTCCAGGAAATTCTTTATGTAAGTATTAGGATCATCATTAGGCAACCCCCTAAACTGTACTGAATGTTGAATCATCTGTATGGTAGCTGGCTTGATCTCAAAATTATTGACTTGAATAGCAAGTCTTTGAATGCTTGAATGCAATCCTTGCACGAGAGGGACAACAAAATCAAGCAAGGTTTTTGTATCGTTTTTTTCAGCTATTGTATGGTTATTAGTTGAGATTTGTAAATTCTCCCTTCGATGTCGATGAAAAGTTCTTTTCGATTTTGGATCAAAAGGGACAAGTTCCAAACTTCTACATCTCCGCATTCAACAACCAAGAGTACCTAAAAATAAGAAAAAGAAAGTTTGAATTAAGACTAAGAATGATTGGTATTAATATTAACAAAAAAATAATAATAAAACAATTTCCCGGCAACGGCGCCAAAAATTTGTTATCATATTTAACTACGCAAGTGCACGTTATCGCAAACAAGTAATAAAGTGAAAGCAGAGTGTCGAACCCACGAGGAATTGTTATTAAATTCATTAAATGCTAAAATTAGAACAGTTTAATCTTATCCAAATAATTAACTAAAGTTTGTGAATTAAAACTAAATTAAAGAAAATAATAAACAAAAAAAGCAAATTAAAATTGTATTTAAATCAATGGAGAAAAACCTAGGATTACAATTTTCCTCAATACTTCGCTTGAACGTCTCCTACCCTCTTAACTTGATTAATGACTTTGAGTTGTTAAGCTAGAGTTCTAATCTATTTATAAGTATCTGTCGATGGTCTTATAAAAATATATCTCTTAACCAATTAACTATATGTCTATGATAATTGAATTAAAGAGAAACTCATTAAGCTTAAACTCTAAAATTGACTACACATGACACGTAAGTATATTTCTACACTACATGCAGATCAATTCATCATAATAAATGAATATGAAATATGTGTTATTCAATCCATGTCTAACACTAAACTCCCTATGTCTAGTTGTATTTAGGTTAACAAATCAGTTTAATTGGTGATCAAACAATTAAAAGCATTAAGCACAAGATTGAATAAACAACTCAAATACCATTAAGTCAAACTAGAGAGTAAAATAATTCAAACTACATGTTAAGTTCCATTGCAATCCTAGAAAGAGGAATTTAGTTCATGCTTAACATTGAAATCAATAAATAAGGGAGTTTCACCATCATCAAATTACAAGAAAATAAAAGAAGATTAAGGAAAAAGAGAAAACTAAAAGTTGTCAGATTTTTAGTCTTCTAGTCTCCAAAATCACTATTAGCTCTTTGCAGAATTGTGATGGTTGCACTCCTCTTCAGAAAATTAAAGCTAAGAACTAAGAATGTCTAAAAAAATAATGTCCTAACGGTTTCTATTTATAGAGTTCTTAAAAGCCTGAAAAAAGAAAACTTTGTGGCCAAGTAACTGCTTCCAGCTTGGACTTTCCATATATGAGCTAAGTTTCTCCTTCTTCCTTTAGGACTCTACAGAACTACAAAAGACATTAAATTAATAACTAAAATTAAACATAAAATAAATAAATAAAACTAAATTAAAAATAACTAAAAATATTTAATTAATAGTTTAAACTACAATGACCTAGCTATTTTAAAAGCACAAAATGAGATAAAATAATTGTATTTCATAGAGTTATCACCTCCACCACTCTTCCTCAAACCTTTACTAATATAGGCATCGGAGTGCGCCCCGGAGGTCTAACTTGGCGCCCTTTAACCTCTCCTTTCTATCTCAACAGAAATCAAAATTATCGGACAGATCAACTCGCCACCAAAAAGGACATCAACAATACAAATACACATATATATACAATTAGAAAATAAGCTGAAAAAACTAATTTGAAATTGGGAAAAGATGTTGTTTCATGAGTTTTAAAATAAAATAAGTTTTCTAAACGCTGCATATATAATTGTAAAATCTACATGCCCTGAAGCTGTAGTCAATTTTTCACTTAAAGTCCCTATTTTTTTATTTGGTGCAATTAAGCTATAATAATTAATCTAAATTTGAATGAAATATATATATGGTCCGTTAAATAACCTTATATATGCTAGCATCCGTGCACAAAAAATTAGGTGATGCGGCAAATAACTGAAAGAGTAAGGGTTTTTTTTTTTTTTTTTTGATAATATAAAAGAGTAAAATCTTAAGTAAATAGTCGATTTTAGTTTGAGGGCTTACTTCATATACTATACGAATTGTTTTTTTTTTCTTTTACTAAATGAAAATAAATTTATTAATAAACAATCAACGAAAAGATTACATGACTAGAATAATAAACTATAAATTTATTATAGTTTGAGGGCTTACTTCATATACTATACCAATTGTTTTTTTTTTTTTTTACTAAATAAAAATAAATTTATTAATAAACAATCAACGAAAAGATTACATGACTAGAATAATCAAGCAAAAGTGAAGAACAAAGTTCAACCGTAATTACTTATCCAAAAAAAAAAAAGTTCAACTGTAATATATATTTTTTTAATTCTTAATTTACCCTCAACCTCTTTACCCATATCTTACTTGGTTGAGAAAGACATTATGCCTTGACATCCAAAGCGCCATCACCAACACTCGTTGTTCTATAAAAACTGAAGTGCTGTAGGATGCCAGTGCCAATATCCTTTCTTCTTTTTTTCTTTTTCTTTTAGTTACTTTTTTTTTTACCCTTTTATCATTATCTGTATAACATTATGGGCTTCTTAATTTTTCTTTTTACTTTTTTCTTTATTTTGCGGGTCAGGTGCATTTCTTTTATTTTTTGGAGGTTCTTTTTTTTTTCCCTCTTCCTATAGTCAATTTTATAGAATTCTTATTAATTTTTACTTTTCGTCAGTTTTTTTTTGGTTAATTCTAAATTTTATTTTACTGTTCTTTTATTTTTAGTTTCATAAATTTTCAAATATTGACTTGAAATTTTCTTAGAATTCATGGTTTCCAATTTTCCAAGCATCAAAATTATCATATTAAAACAAATGCCTAATTAAATCAGGAAAAAAATTATTTAATTTTTTTATTGCTCTACTATTCTTTGTTTTAAACTGTAATTATCAACCATATTCCCTCACCTATAATCATTTTCTTTTTTCTGGGGGCCTAAAGTTTTGGATTTAGATTTTTTTTTTCTTCAAAATTTCAGTTTTAAGAGTTTCTTTTGAATAATGCATGCCATATTAATTTTTTAAATTTCATTTTTATAATACTTATTACTTAATTTTTAATCCCTACCAGTGAGTCTCAATTTTTTTAATCTTTTAAATTGATATTTCTTTTCAATATAATATAATTAAATTTTAACCCTTGAATTCAAGACTTACCAAAAGAATTTTTTATAACTGATATTATAATACAAAAGAAAAGAAAAAAAAAAGCCTCACATAATACTTACATACATCACATATACACAAACGTTATCATTTTTTAATAACCTATAGACTTTTTGAACGGCACATCCTTTTACTAGAATTGAACTTATGATCATTTTTTTTTAAATATGAAACTCCATTTAAGTAGTTAACTAATTATATCAATATACTTTTGAAGGTATTTTTATTTTAAACAAAACATATATAATTAAGAGTGAGCATGGCCCTTGTGGACGGTCTTGAAAAGCTAAAATTTTGGATCACATATTGTCTAAGCCTCCATAGCATGGTGTGGTTGACCAGTATGTCATAATATTTTTTTTTTTAAATTATAACTAAAACTATAATATTCCATTATCATGAATGTAAGTTACAATAACTGGTATACCAAATTCATGGATACTACAAGAAAACTCATCCATCCACGTCAAAATATACATTATAATTAATTTATTATTTGGTTTTATTACTTTTAAAATCTTAACGTTTTGTTTAGAGTTGTTGTAATTTTATTTATTTATTGTTTGTATTGGATATAAATATTTTAAGTTAACAATTTAACAATTTTTTAACTTGATGGTCAAGATTTTTAAAATGGTATGCTTTTTATGGTTTCGAATCTTATAATTTGTATATATTTAACTTCTTTTGTATACATATTTTTGAAATGATAATAGTTTAGAATCTCTCCATATTCTCTTTGGTCTTGGAGGTCAAGCGAAGTCGCAAACCATTCATTCACATTTATACAGTGATAAAAGAAATCTCTTTTTCGAGTCATGTTTGACATCTGTCCAAGTGTTTATAATTGACATCTGATTTTTTTTTTAATATAAAATATTGGTTTTTATCTTTAACTATAAAAATTAGAGAGAGAAAAAGATCTGAAGAGGGAAGGAAAGAGAAGTTTGTAAATAGTGGAGAGAGACAAAGAAAGATAAAGAGGGAGAAAGAATGTAAAAAAATGGAAAAGAAAGATTTAGAAAGAGAAAAAAAAGATAAGAAAAGAATGAGACACGATGAAAGAAGAAGGAAAAATATAGGATTTCATAATGTACAAATCCGAAGATTTGACCGTTTGATACAAAAAGAGAATCGCCATTAATTTTTTTTATTGAGTATGAATAGTCATCTATATGAATTTATTTTTTTTTTAAATAATCTTAAGCTTAACTAAAATATCTTAAAAATAATAAGTTCTAGTCTACGTTTTAAGATTAGGTTTGGGAATTCGTTTACGTGTCGGAAATGATTAACACCATCCCAACACCTATCCTAGGGACAGTATCTAATTAATCTTATGTTATCCTACATTGGTCTTATCCAAATGGTCTAGTTCTCTAATTTTGTTTAAATATTGAAAAATTCTTTAAGATCTTCTTCATCATGCGGGCGAAATTCCAAAAAAAAAACTTTTTCCCCTCGAAAATATTCAGAAGAAACTATTTGTTCCCTTGAAAAGGTTCCGTCATCAGATTTATTTTAATGTTTTATGAAGAAAAGGTTCCTAATTCAAAATTTAAATTTTATTTAACTTCTAATCATTTTATTTTTATAAATTATTATTATTTAATTTGAAAATAAATATTGATCTTCGATATCGAAAATTTTCCCTAAACTTTCCATCATACTCGCAAAATTTAGAAAACTTTTTCTTACCTAAAAATTTCTTTAGAAATGAACCATTTGCGACCCTTTTAGATTTTTATCATCGAAAAAACTTTAATTTAATCCTTGATTTAATTTAAAATTTTATTATGCAAAAGAAGAATACCCTACATGAATTTAATTTTTATTTTTAAACTTCCTAACCTAGTAAATCTTTATTATTTTTTTTCTAACAAAAAATTACCTAGTCATATTTTAGTCTTCCTAAACATGAGATAAATAAACACATTAAAAGGATAAATGCATAGTCTACTAAATGAATGATAAAAATAACTTAAATAAAATAAATTAGTAATAGATGAATTAATAATTAAATAATAAAAATAAGAATAAATAAATAATATATAAAGAGAAAACAGTAAATAAATAAATTAGAACAACGTTATCAAAATAAATACATACAAGAATTAAAAGGAAAAAAGAGAATGACAAAGGGATCGGATGCGCGCATGGATCCGTGGGCGGGTCGGCGTGCGGATCTCATGCGACCTGACCCGAGGTCTTACAAAGCAATTTTTTTGTTTCAAAATATTCACTCACACTCTCTCTCCTCTTTACCTTTCTCTCTCTAAAACACAACCACTGTCGCCGCCTGTTCTTCAGAATTTCTAGATTTCGATGGTCCTCTACCATTTGCGCCGCTGATTAGTGACGGTCGCCATCACCAATGGTGCCCAAAAATTTCGAAAAAATCTTCTAAATCTTCCTTTCAACCTCCTATTCCTCATTTTCATATCGGTTTTTTCTAAATCTTCGGGATCGTTGCCACTGCTTCAGTCGATTTTTGTCCTTTAAGCATTTTTCATGGATCGGACCGAGTCGAGTTTCGAAATTTTTTTATTTGTTTTGTCCAAGCTCATTTTTTATCGAAACTGAACCGACTCGAAAATCCGTTTCACTATTCAAAAATATTAAAATATTAAAAATATATTTTATAATTAAATTTAAATATAAAATATTTTTTATTTAATAAATAGTAATTCGGGTTAGGTCGGGTCGACCCGAATTACAAAAACATTTACCCAAGCCCGGCCCAATACGATCTGGGCGGGCTACCCAATCCGTGGATAGGTCTAACTATGACATTCATTTCTACATAATCCACAATGCTTTGGTTGGTCTTTCTCCCGAAGATCTATTTCATTACGAATACGAGTTGAAAGAATTCGGTTGATATTACGATAAATCATCAATATTTTTAACAATTTTTGTAAATTGTTATTTTTTTAATTTTTAATTTTTTATTTAAAATTTATAAATTTTTTATTTTTTATTTTTTAAAATTATAAACTATATAATTTTTAATTTTAATTTTCTTATTTAATATTTAAAATATATTATATATATAAATATTTAATATATATATATATATAATGTTATGGAAGTCGCCATTTCAAATGGTGACTTCCATACCATTTCAACAAAAAAAAAATTGATATAGTACAACAGAAGTCGTCATATAATATAGCGACTTCCTTTTTATATTTTTTTTATATAGTTTTAAAACGGTTATAATTTTAAAATTTTAAAAATAAATATTTAGGAAGTCGTCATATGATATAGCGACTTCTCTTTGTATTTTTTTAAGCGCATTTTGATAAATAATTCTGAAATATAAGTAGTTTGATCAATAATTTTTTTATCAAATAAAAAAACCTAAAAAAATACAGAAAAATATAAAAATAAAAAGAAGATAAAAGACACAATAAAATATAAAAATACGAGAAAAGAAAAGAAAAGACAAAAAATAATAAATTAAGAAGAATGTGGGATGTTCGGATCTACAGTCCAAAAGCCATAATTGGGCTCAAAGCCCTAAAAGCAAATTGAGGCCCAAAATCTAGAGTAACAATTGGGCTCAAGATTATTTAAAAAGTCCAAAACAATTAAGGCTCAAAAGTTATTGTCCAAAAATAAATTGAAGTCAAAGAACAAATAGGCCAATAAATATTAGAAAACTCGAAGCAAATTAAAGCTTTCTAATAAACTCTACGTCTGAAGATATCTACTTTTGCTGTTCTCCTTTCAACTTGTTTATTTTTGGCATCATATCTTGCTAAGTTTACTGCAATCTTATGATCCAGTAGGCATACCCCATTTAGGTTTTATATATCGCCCTCCTTGCTTCCTCATGCTAGCAAACCCATCCATCCATACTATAAAGATTGGATATTTTGCAGGCAGGAGAGGCTATCCACGTTGCAATGCTGTGCTCTCTCTTTTTTTTTCTTTTCTTTTTTTTTTTACATTAAATATAAAAAAACTCAGAGAAAAAAAAAATGAATAAGATAGGGTAGGTGAAATGTTAGACTTGATAATTTTAGATACGATTCGAAAATACGTACTTAAACGATACAGATAAATTGTGTATAAGTTTAACCTAATTGTGTTTCGTGTTTTAATCGTGTCGACACGTTTAAGACACGACAATTTTCGTGTCATATACGTGTTAAACACGGATAACACGCTCAAGACACATTTAATTAATTGTCTTAAACGTATTATCGTGTCAACTATGTCTAATGACACATTTAAAACATGATTAATTAAACGTGTCTTAAGTGTGTAGACACGTATAATTTAACACATTTAACACGTTTATTAAACACATTTAATTTTAGTATAACATATTATTCCATTAAATTTTGGATATTTTGGAGTTTAGGGAAGATGTCCACTTACAGCACCCTTGCTCAATTTTTTTATATTTTTTTTAAATTTAAGTTCGAGTTTTTTTTTATTATTTTAAATTTAAGTTTTAGTTATTTTATTAAATATTAAAAAAATAAAAAAAAATGTGATCGAGATAAATGGAGGAGTTGGAGAGAAAATTTAAGTTATTTTAGATTTGGTAATTCATGTATTTATGTCGTGTTCATGTATTCTTATGTGTCATAATCGTGTTTATATATTTATATAAATTTTGATACGCTAATAATTCGTTTTATATATAGATTTTGACATGTTCATGTATTCATGTAGTGTTCGTGTTATTTTTTCATTTTGTGTCATGTTTTAGTCATTTTTTCGTGTTCTTTTTTTTATTATTTTAAATTTAAGTTTTAGTAATTTTATTAAAGATTAAAAAAAATAAAAAATGTGGTTTAGATAAATTGAGGAGTTGGTGAGAAAATTAAAATTATTTTAGACTTGGTAATTCGTGTATTCATGTCGTGTTCATGTATTTTCATATGTCATAATCGTGTTTAAGGTATTATATATTTATATAAATTTTGATACTTTAATAATTCATTTAATATAAATTTTGACATGTTCATGATTCATGTCGTGTTAGCGTTACTTTTTCGTTTCGTGTCATGTTTTAGTTATTTTTCTTATCGTATTTTAGTTATTTTTCGTGTCGTATAATCGTATCGTATTCAAAGTTATCAAATCTAAATTATTTTATTAAAAATTAAAGATAAAAGATAAAAAATAAAATAATAATAAATAGATGATGCTACTCTCATATGTTTAATATTGGATACCTGCAGCAACACGCGAGTTGCTTTTTCTAATAATTCTAAATCATGATCGTGGTTTTTATTGCCGACGCGGTTACGGTATCGTAATTGCAAGTGTTGCGGTCGTTACATAACACGTCGCAGCGTGAATTTATTAATGTTTCAAGAAATTTGATTGTATCGCGGGCATTAGATAATAGATAAAACGCGATGCAAAATTTTTAATTTTTATTACGTCGCGACCATTACGTTAAATAACAATCGCATTTTAGAACTACGAGTAAACCTGACAAATCTGATCCTCTTCAACCTGTTGCTTTGCTTCTCTTTAAAAAAAATAAATAAATAAAAAATATCACTTAATTTTCAGTAGTGTAAAACGATTTTTACAATAAAAATTCAACAATTTAATTTTTTCAAAACTATTCAGCATTATTAATCTAACAAACAACAAATTGTTGCATTTTTAGGAGGAGAAAGAGGTAAAAAAAATTGTTGGGTGAAGGATAAGACCATAATTAATTATTTAATTTCGTTTTCTTATTTACCTCATATAATTAATTTCATGTCCAGAAAAAACTAAACTGTTCATGGGTCGGAACGTGGCTCGATTTTTTTTAGTTTCCTTATCCAGACTCGGCCCGTCGTCCCATATTCACTATTCATCTATATTAAAAAAATATTTTTTTTATATTTTATATATTTTTATAATTAAATTTAAAAAATAATATTTTTTTTATTCGATAAACAGTAATTAAGGCCAAATCAACCCGAAATACTAAAATTTCTACCCAAACCCGATCCAATACAAATCGGATCGGACGAACTGTTCGATCCGTGAACATGTCCCACCTGTACTTATTATTATTGTAATGATGCTTGGAAAGACTTTTTCTTTTAAAAAAAAGGGACTATTTATTTTACCAATCTCAAACCTCAGAGAGTGGTATGGGGTACAGAACAGGTGATATTTAATGGAAATTTTGAGATCAAAACTTCAAACTCCAAACCATCAAACAGACAGACATCGATATGAAAAAGAAATTAAATGAAGAAAAAAAAAAAAGTTAAAATAAATAAATAAATAATGACGTTTGACCCCATTTATCGACAAATTAAGAAGAATATAAAACCTGGCCGACTTCAAGCAATGCAACCTTAATTTGATGGAAATGCACTGGGCAAAGAATCTATATATAATTAGGTAATTATTTAACAATACTAATAAAACTCAACACGTTAAAATCCACTTCCCTTATAAATAAAAGGCAAAAGCCCTTTAATTGCATCCATCTCCAAGTCACCATGTCTAGTTCTCTCAATTTCAAGTTCCTCCTTGGAGCTCTTTTTGTTTCATTGTTGTTATCATGTCCATCTCATTTTGCTGGTGGTAAGCACCGCAATTTAGTCCAAAATTACTATGTAAACCAAGGATTAACCACTCCCCTGCGGGCATAATAATAATAATATTAATTTTGCGGATCATTTTATTAATTTAACTCTTTTTGTGCATGTTATAATTTTGCATAGATTGTGGAGCTTCAGAGTCCTACAAGGATGAAAACTCAATAGAATGGATTGCAGATGATGGCTATATTCAAAATGGGGTCTCTAAAGTGGTGGAATTTAGTAGCTTGGTAACCTATCCAATGAGCACTCTCAGGGTGTTTTCTGCACGAAAGAAAAATTGCTACTCCATTAAAGTAGTGGAGCAAGGGGAACGAGTTCTGGTCCGTGCTAGCTTTTACTACGGGAATTATGACGGAAAGTCTTCCCCTCCAGTGTTTGATCTGCAGTTCGATGGCAACTACTGGTTTCAGTGTCGTCTCTCATGAGACAATGTAAGTTGAACAAAAAGTGAATAATTGATTGGCATTCAAATTTCTGGATTAAAATGTCTAACTATAATTCTGCTTTTGGATGCAGTGATTTGCATAATAACAGCTTAGATGGACCTATTCCTGATTTTCTGGGTGACTTCCCTAATTTGATACTACTGTGAGTTTTCTCACTAACACTCAGAACATACAAGCAATAATTATATACAAGATTGAGATATCTGCAAATGTGAGAAATGAATCATGCTCCCTTATTTAATTTCCAGGAATTTGGCAGATAATAGATTCAATGGATCCATACCAAGCTCAGTATCCCAGAATAACAAGTTGAAATTAGTGTAAGTATGATGATCAGATCAATTAGTTACTCCTGTTTACATACATTGGTTGAACCAGAAATTTGTTCAAGTCTCAGTTCGTTTTATTCCCAAACAAAATTCTCAATTCGTCCAATTAAATGTTCGAAAATAATTATAGGGTCACGGGAAATTGTTTCCCTGGAGATCATCGTAAGAAGATCAAGACAGTGTTACCTGGAACGTGGATCGATTCGGTACGAGGAACGGGAACCGAAACGCAAATTGTTACTTATTTAAAATGTAATTCGATAGAGTAATTTTCTTCGGTTCGCTTAATAGGAACGAAATACGATTAATTGGAACATAAAATATTTTTCTAAATGTATTTATGTATATATATAATTTAATTTAATTAAAATAAAATAAAATAAAATAAAATAATGTAAATTTATATGAGATATTGAAGTACTTTTTTTTTGCTTGCTTTTCCAATTTGAGGCGCAAAGAATAATACAAGTCGCTAAAAGTTTAAGGTTTGCTAAGTTTTTATTCTATTCTATTTTAATTTAATTAATAAAATAATTAAATTTAAATGATATTAATGCTTTTAAGTTTTAATTAAAAACCTATTAAACATAAAAACTAAAAACACTAACCCCACCAATAATAATATTTGACTCTTAATAAAAATTAAAAAAATCTTATAACGTAAGTCTCATTTTTTTTCTTTTTTTGTTTACAGTTTGTAATTAACTTTTTTTTCTCTCAAAACAGAAAATTTCAAACAGAAAAATGAAAGAGATCTTTTATCTCAAAGAAAAGATTGGGATTGTAGGATTTATCGAATTGGATCGTCAACGAACGATCCATGATTAGGATCGTGCGGTCCAATTCAAAAATCGTAGGAGATTAGCGATTTAGGTAACACAGGATGAAGACCATCACTTCAACAGACACTACTGCGGCTGCGCCTAAGAGTGATTTTTCTCCCGAAACCCATTTCAAAGTGGGATACCAACAGCGGGAGATCGTGGGACAAACGCATTTAATAACAAGCTTCTGCTTCAATTTCTGCTGCCTGCCTCACTCTTCCTTTGTATGCTATCCTGATAGGGAAAATATAGAGGCTTGCAAATTCTTTGTTTGCAAAGTTGCAACATTACCTTCTGCAACTCAGAATAACAAAAAGAAAAAATTGGGTGTTTACAAGTTTAGGAAAAAAAATTTAAATATTATCATTTATTATATTTTTCTTTTTATAAATATTATCTTAACCGATTAACATTTCTTATTCAAAAATACATACTTCATTGAAAAGCGAAACTGTCCCAAGCTGCAAATGAAAAGAATATCTGAATGTTTAAAGGCAAAAAACAGGAATAAGCCCAGATCATGCAATCAATGCATGGAATGCACTTGTCAAAATCAATGAGTTTGAAACTTGAAAACTCATTGGGATAGCAGCAGACTTGATACAGTGCAGCCAAGCCAAGCCAATACCAAAATTTTGTTACCAACTATTTCACAAGCTATTACTAAATAACCTAAAAGAATTATCACACATCATGTACAACAAAGATTAGATTCCCCATCCACCAGATTAAATGAAGTGATGAAGGAAACTCTAAGGATACACTGTTACAAAATTACATCCTTCATGATTGGTAAGGGGAAGGAATATATATATAACCAAACAAAAACCAAACACACCTTTGAATGCATTTTGTAGGCATGTGAAGGTGGGGAAAACTTCTTGGAGATCACTTCAAATGAATAACACCAATTCCAGTCAGTAATAAAATACAGCTCTTTCCCCAGTCAATAAGAGAGCTGAAAATGAGGCAAGCAATTGCCGCAAGTCTCATCGAACAAATCTTCAGAGCAGTCAAGCTGATATGGGTTCATAAGGGTATGACAGCCATGGGTGCTTCAGAGCCTCGGCGGCAGAAGGGCGCTTCTTTGGGTTTACTTCAAGCAAATGAGTAACAAAATCAATGAAACCTTGGTCCCCCATAGGCAATCGATGCCTCAAGGATGTCTTCTTGGGTATCAGGTATTCTAGTCTGTTGGTCTCCTGAAGTATATTTGTAAATATGCACGACTTTAAACCCAAATTCATAAACATGAAAACAGAATTCAATCCCTAAGCACTGGGGAAACACTGCAAAAGCAATGTTTAGAATAAAGTACTTTTCTCCAATAAGTAAATAATGAGAATATTGACCTGATTACGTTCATAAAGCATGTGATTCTTGGTAAAATATTTGTATGTATCCCGTCCTTTGGCAAGCATGTCTTGTTCAATGGGACCTGTGATTCCAATTACCCTTGCAAGTAAGGTCGCAGGTGAATCATTTTGGAAGAGGACCTACACCATCGTATTAAAACCAAATTGTACCAAAAATTAATAAGACATGAGTTCCAATAAAAAAAGATAAATTATAAATGGTAACGATATATCCTGCACTTGAGGCTACAGAGAAAAATAAAATAGGTAAAAGGGGCGGAAAACATTTATTTCTCCAAGAAAATTATCCAAAAATATATTAAAAGAAAGTGGTCAGTGAAAGAATATGTTTTTCAGTAACATTAATAATGAAGTTTTGTCAGTAGAACAAGCTAACTTATAGCAACAGAAAGAATGCATAAAAATCTAAATCTTGATACCATAAGATAAGAAACGTTTTCTTCTGGTCAAGTTTGAGCCAAATTATGTCAGGAAACCTACATGCAGTCACTTTAACAACTCAATCAACTAGTCTTCCTGATATTTTGAACGAGAGACTTACTAATTGGACAGAGTCCCAAAATTTAATCCATTCAGCATCTATGGATGAGGACATCACTGAATGAAATTACGAAGATGTCATAAAATGTACAATATCTTTTTTTTTTTTAAGTTCTGCAACCAGTCAGTTCAAAACCAAATCAATGTTCAGTCAAAGTTCTTTTTCCATTGAATTTAATGATTTGTTCAAATGCATGATATTTCCCTTTTTTTTGTTTACAATACTTTTTCTCCAAAGAAAAAGGTAAAAGAAAAACATTTAAAAAAGTTTTGAGCTTAAGAGAACCTTCGACACAACATAGCCATATTTCATAAGAAGCAAATAATAATTAATGTCTAAAGAAGGCCAATACTTACATTGCCAGTACAGAGTTCAGCCAAGATGCAGCCAAGTGACCAAACATCTATCTTCTTATCGTATGGAAGTCTTAGGATAACCTCTGGTGCACGATAGGACCTGGATTGAACATAGGAGCATAAATGATCTGTCTCAAAACAACTGCTCCCAAGATCAATGACCTTCACCTCACATCTACTATAGCTTTTTACTAATATATTTTCTGGCTTCAGATCACAATGTATTAGGCCAAGGCCATGCAAAAACAGGAGAGCCTCCAAACACTGAATGGTAATAGACTGCACAGAAGAATTTAAGAGAAGATTATATAATAGTGAGACATAGATTAGATGCTCTTCTGAAGAAAACAGCTTTTCACAAACCTGCAATCTTGGCATTGTGAAGTAAACCTCTCCACCTGATTCCCTATTAAATTTATGAAACTCATATAAGTTTGCCTTGAGAAGTTCACAGACTATTAGCAAATGCTCCTGGAAAATAAAGAAGAGTCAGCTGCTACTCAAGTCCACATGCATTGTCGTTAATGTACAAGACACTATATGCATTGGCCAACAGATAAACTTCTAATTTCACCGGCAGAGAAAAGCATTTATGCTGAACATGCCAACTTGAACTTCAACAGATAAAACCATTTTCCTTTAGAAGCCAGACATATTCAGAACAAAGTCCCCAATAAATGTACGTATCCAATACAAACATGCAACATTTAGGGCTAGAGCACAAAATACTAGGAACTTGCAAATCCTAACCAACGGTAAAGAATATAAAATAAATGAATCGCAAATAAAGAAAAATACAGTCTCTTTTAATAAAGTGAAAATGAAGTAGCAGGAACATTCAAAAGCATGAACAAGCAAAAAGAAAGACAGTTCATGGCCTGCATTCACTTACTCGGTAGTAAAAGTAATCATACAATCGGAGAATGTGATGCTTATCTGCTGGATCATGTTTATTAATATACTTGAGAAGCTTAATCTCATCAAGGCTTTGATCAAAAAAATCCTTGTTGTTCTTTATAATTTTCACACAGACATCCATGCCTGCGTGCAGGTCATGTGCTTGTATAGCTTTACTAAAAGCAGCCGATCCAAGATACTCAGTAACATGATAGCGCCCAGCTATAACAGAATTCAAAACAACATGGAAATTCTTGTCTTCCTCAAATCCAGTCCTGAGAGGCAAAAAGAGGACTTATGTAAGGAAATCTGTTAGCAAGAGCTCTATCGCTGATCGCAAAGTGAACTATTAAAAGTATAAACTACACTAAAGAAATACTTGAGCTAAAAACACAAACATGAGCTTGGCTAAATATTTGGTAAAGGAAAAGTAGTCAACAATGAGAACCAATCATCTAATTAGTTAAATGAAGCTCTATGTCCCTTCTGCTTGACATTAATCATTACAGTGCATAAAACATATTAATCTTCAAAAACTTTTGTCAGTCAGAGAATTGAAAGAGGAAGCTTGCAACCAGCTTCACCTCTCCAACCTCAACCAGAGATCATGGAGATTACCCCCAGAGAGGTTCAAGGGTACTTGATATACTCACAAGGAAAGGGAAAGAGAGAAGGTACAACACACCTTTATGTATCAGTGCAATTTTGAAAATTGTTAGCACCAGTGAATGAATAGAAGATATATTACAATTAGGATTTGTTTCTAAGATAAGACATGCCTGTTTTTCCTATGCACAATCTTGAGGTTGAATGTTTCAAATTCCTCCTCCTGTGCTTTAATTTGTCTCACTTGCTCTTGGACAGCAGCAGCCTCTTCATCCTCAAGTGATGCCCCAGGATCCTCTTCCCTAACACCACTAATTTTCTCATCCTCTTCTTTCTTGGTCTGCTCTTGTTCACCATAACCATAATTAGGGAGAGTTGAAGGACTAGAATTTGCTGATCTTACAGCATTGGCATTATTTTCATCCCTAGAACTTTTGGCAGTTGAAGAATCACTGCTTTTCCGTCTCCATGTAGCAAGCATATCATCAGAACCCATCAAAGCACTCAAACAGTCGTCATGTTCATCGCCAGCAGCATTGCAATTACTTGACCATAGGGACTTACTAGACCCTGCCTGCACCAACTGCCCATCTCTTAGTGGTGGAGGCAAAGAAAATCCCCGATCTGCAAGATTCTTCACCTGAGGGCTTGGAATTTTATCATTCCCAATAACATATTTATTGGAATCATTTTTTCCAGTTTTCCTTTTATCCCTAACTGATTTATCAATATATTTCCTGTCTGTCTCATGATGACTTTGTCTGGACCCTCCAATAGCAACATCATGATCATGAAAATATTCTAAATCCCCTTCACTACAACCTCCAACTAAACTTTCACGTACTTCACTATCTCCAACTAAACTTTCACGTACTTCACTGCCAAAATCAGCAGCATCACTGTTGATTCCCACACCAATAGACCTAACTGAACGGTGCTGATCATCATCTAAAGAAATATCATCCAACCGAGATCTGCCACACTCATTGAGAACTTTTCTATCCCCTAGCATTATAAGTTCATTTCTCTGTGTGACAAATCCCTGCCAAACAGGTTTAGCATGCATCAAATTAGGCTCCTCTTCATCCATTAACTGCCCATCATATTGGACAATTAAATCATTCTCATGAGTCCTGCCATACATTTCAGTTACAGATAGCTCTATAGGATCATCTGAAGCTGCAACAGGTTCAACATTCTTTGCCTGCAAATATTGTTCACCTGAGAAGTAAGAATCCTCCTCCGCAAATGATTGATCATCTTCATCCTTGGTTTGACCTCTTTCTAGCGGATCCGGAACACTCCCATGCCCAGTTCCCTTTTCGTTGTCACTAGGATAATCAATTTCATGAGCCAGAAACCAGGCTTCATCCTCGATAGGTTGCCTCATGTATCCAACATCATCATCGTCATCATATTCATCAGAGTCCCAATACTCATTTGGATAATCAACAGATTCACTTAACCCATCACCAATAGTAGCAAAACCAGAAACCAGATCAGATGCATCTTCTGCAATGCCCTGACTCACAGAAAGCCAACTACCTCCAGCATTCCTTTTCCCACCTGGATCGTCATAAACAAGATTCAAGATTTACTCAGAAGAGTTATAAGAGGGAAAAAAAGGATCATTGATAGTTATGAACTTAATAGATTCAGGTCCAGATAAAGACAGCTTAGCATCCTACCCTAGGGAACCAAAGAATGCTACAAGTTGAATCCTTTTTATGAACATAAAGATCTATATTGCAAAAGCTTAAGCATGCAACATCTAGAATTTGGAGAAGAGATAATCACTTGAACCATTGCCAGTACAAAGCTGGTGGACAATAAATGCATTTATGATGTTTAGTGTTATAAAATGGCCATCCGAGAAAAAAGCTTATTTTTCTTATTTTTATTGCACTCACAGAGTCACAGATGCTTAAAAGCATCAGAAATGGCATTCATGTGACATGTAGGAAGATGGATGATATTTATTTTGACTCCCAGAGATAAAATGTGAATCTAATAAGCAGGATCTGATTAGTTCGAATCATGTAACTGACCAGTAAGGTATCAAGTACAGTCTGGCAGATTTGAAAGAAGAACAAAAAATGAGGGTAGGCTTTAAGGTTTACCATGAAATTTGAAGACAATATCACCATGAAATTTTAAAACAAGGGGTCACAAGATGAATAACATCACAAAACCTCAAGAAACAAGGGGTGGGTATTAATTTAAGCATTGTTAAAAGGTATCAAATAGTTTTGCAATGCAAAACTAGGAGTGCAAGCGAGTCAAGCTACTCGTCAGCTACCCAGGCTTCACTTAATGAATACCAAAGCTCAACTCATTCAATTGTCAAGCTGAGCTCGAGCTTTTAATACTGAGCTCAAGTGGATTGCGAGCCTAATCAAGCTTTTGAACTTTTAAATATTTTCTAATATTTTATATAAATTAACAAAATAATACTTACGAGTTACACAGAGGAAAGCCTCAAAGGAGTTTCGAGCTTCTTATCTGAGTTGATGATAATGAAGCCTAATTCACCGAGCTCAAGTAGCTCAAACACAAGTACAAAAAAATAAAGCTCAAGCTCGAGTTTTTCAATCGAGCAGAGCTCAGGCCTAACACTATATCAACTCCGGTTGGCTTGACTATACAGTGTATAGACGTAATGCAGGCCACCAGTTAAATATCAAGAAAAAATTAGAGTTGTAACCATTTATTAGTTGTTAGGCTGATTAGGACCCTACATTAGTTAGAACAGATATTATCAAATTTTCTTTTTCATGTTTTTCAGGATTTATGTTATTTCTATTTTCTGTTTTAACTACACAGGTATCCTGAAATTTTCAAAAATTGCTAGTTATTGCTACATCTTGAGGGATAAGTCTATTTAAGATCTTCCATTAGGCAATTGGGCTATTAGTTTAGGCCCAAGACCAAGAGTTATTTATCAGCCAACTTTTACGCTTTTCTTCTCTTGTATCAAGTCGTTTTAGGACTAAGATCATTAGGAGCCTGTATGTATTCATTGCTCCTTTAAATTAATAGCCACCACTCTTCAGCCTAGTGGTTTCTGGCCAATGTGGTTAGGCATCCCCGCATCCGCTATCCCCTTCCCCCCACAATTTCCCCTAGTAATCGAATAATTAAAAACTAAAAAAGGTTCTTTCAATTAGTCAAAAACAAGTTTAAGAAACATTTAAAAAGTACTACGCTTCATCTAGGATCATGCTAAGTAACTTAACAACACTAGGTGCAAAACCTAAAATATTAGGTGAGAGGCATAAGTTTTTATTATTCTCTTCCCTTGACAAGTTTAGTAGTAATTTGAAACCTACAATCTGCTTTGAAATGTCCCTATGAAATCTTCTCAAAAACCAATTAGAGGTGACAAATTAAACCCGAACCCAAAAACGCCCAGACCTGAACCCGATCCAAGTTGACCAGACAAATCAAAAACCCAAACCCAAGATAACCCAAATGCAAAAATAGGTAAACCAAGAGGACTCGCCCCTGAGAAAGTATATGAGAATTTCATCTCGTATACGAGCTCCTGGCGGTTCATTCATCTAACCATAGACTAAAGCCACTTTTGATTCCGCAAGATTTTGTTCATTAATTACTCCAGATTCTTTCATTTCCATGTAAAGATCATTTCCTTCACGAGTACGTTCACATACTCCGCCAAATAGGGGTGTTCACTATTCGGTTTTAACCGAATTAACCGACCAAAATTTTTTTCAGTTCGGTTAATCGGTTAACCGAACAAAGTTCAATTCGGTTATCGGTTAATACATTTGGAATATTTCGGATATCGGTTAATTCGGTTCGGTTACGCGAAAATAACCGAATTACACGAATTAACCGAAATATTCTTTGCTTTGAGACTTATGTAATGTTCATTATGCTTTATCATGCTTTTTTAGTTGTTTAGTATGTTTAGTTGTTTAGTATGTTTGATATTTGGATTTTATAATAGTTTTATTATGCTTTGCTTTTGAATTTTGGTTGGTTGGATAGATTATTTGGATATAAAATCATGTATTAAAATAGGTTACAAAATAAATTAGGTTTTTATTTCGGTTAATTCGAAAACCGACCAAATTAACCGAAATAATTTCGGTTCGGTTAATTCACCGTTTTAACATTTCAGTTCAGTTAACGGTTAATGAAAAAACAAATTCGGTTAATGGTAATTCGGTTCGGTTATTAACCGAATTAACCGTTTGAACACCCCTACTGCCAAATACGGGTACACACCCCCATGAGCTTTGGCAATGTTGTTGATCAATTCCATAATGAGTACTGTTTTACCTACTACCACAACTCCCCCAAATAGTCCTATTTTTCCTCCACGACGATAAGGAGCTTTGAAATGGTTGCATAAAATCTAAAACAGCCTAAAACTAACCCTAATCCTAAACAACCCGAATCTGAAAAATATCAATTAGCTATAAATTCCACCTTTGAGTTACTATTCAGATCAGAAGTTCAAAGTACCCAGTACCTAGCAGGAGCAATAATTCCTAAAACTAGAATTCTCTAATAGGCTACAATCTCAAACCTCCCATATTACAAACCCTAACCGACCAAATAATTCAGTTACATCTGCCATTTCCTAACGAGATATTATGCTTTGCAAAGTTACTGTTCACTTATTGTCCTACAGCACTTAACTATAAAAAATTTTATGGTTGTCCAAAAGATTCAAGATTCAAGATAGAAGTTTTCAATGAGGAATGTGAATAAAGAACAAGGAAAAAGATTAACCCCACTGTCATTCACTGAATATTTTTACTCTAGATGCTACCAAGACCACTTCACATAAAATTTTAGTTTGCCTTCTGAAGCGAAGAATCTTAGTAACTTAATAATTCCAGCATTTGTGCACAACTCCTTTATACAGCTCCTCTTAAGCTATTATCAAATGTCAAATTAAAACACTTCACCATGTTATTTTATTCTATGTTACATGGACTCGGATACGAGTATCCGATACGGGTATGTATCTAAGGGTCGGACTCTTCATGTGTGGAAAGTTTTGGACTCGCGGAGTCGGCTAAAAAGTGTCCAAAAATAAGATACGGGTACGTGGATACGTTACCTAAAAATATTAAGAAAAAATATATTAATATGATTTTGGTGTAAATAATTTTTTTATTTTCCCCTACTAGAAAACCAAAAATAAAAGCTTTTAAGCATCTTGATACTCAAATTCAGTTTTACCATTATTCATTTTAAATAATAATTTTTTTTTATAAAAGAATAGCTAGGTTTTTTTTTCTTGAATAACCTTAAATTTCATAATATAAAATTGGATTTTTTATGATCATAAGCCCAAGGTATAAAGAGATCTAATTATCATTTTGGGCTTGACAAAGATTAATTAATTTTAAAAAAAAATGGGTTATAGGCCTAAACATTTGAAGCCCAAGTTAAAATAAAACAAAAACCCTAATTTCTCATCATAACCCATCGTCTTCCTCTCCATCTGCTTCTCGTTTCAGCCCATACGCATACAAAGTTACAGACCCTTGAGTTTTTTTTTTTTGTTAATTTCATAATAGCTGCTCTTGACTCTTGTTGAATTTGAAATTTGAATTCATTCCATCCTTCCCTTCTCTTTCCTTAAAAGAATAGCTGTGAAATCTTTTCATCTGTCTTTTTTTCTGCTTAAGTGAAAAAACCCAGCTCTCAGCATCTCCCTCCATGCAACCTCTCCTTCTTTAGCTCTGGTTGTTGAAGAAGCCGAGTCCAAATGTAAAATGCCAAGTCCGACACATATATCGTGTCGGTACCCGTGTCGTGTCGTATCGACACGGGTATGGCACTCTAAAGTGCCGAGTCCATGTAACAGAGATTTTATTATATTTACATATTTGCATTTTGAGGGTAAGCTGTCTTCATGCTATTTATTTCTTTTCTTTATACTTCTCTAGTTATGCCTGACTTCTTCAATCAACTACACCAGGTAAGATTTGATATAAAAACTAGAAAAACAACGATAAATTGAAAGTGAACAAAAGCACAAATTTTTTCCCACTTGAGCTTCGCAAAGAGGCACTTAGAAGGGGTTTCGTCCAACCTTTTTTTTTCATTATTATGACAGCTTGTGTCACATTGCGCAAAGTTCAACCTATTTCCTCAGGTTCAAAAAGTGAATTTTAAGGGCCCACAAAAGTACTTGCGAACAGAAAAATGACAAACCTCATAGGAAAATTTTTAGAACCATGTCAAACAAAAAATTCACAGAGCTCACCAATGAGGCTTTGCCACCTATGGGCTATGGCTAGATGGCATTTTTCAAGTTAACAAAGATTTTTACCACAACAAATTAGGCATGTGTGTAAGGTTTAGACAAATAAAATATACACACATACATACATACATCCCACCAGAAAGTTTATTAAATGGCAAATCAAGTACGGAAAAAGTAGAAAAATAATGAAAGTTTGGATAATTACCCAACAATTTGCGGTCATTAATTTAAAGAAAATCAAATATATTTGTAAGCACATATCATCAAATAACCATATCATTATGTGAACTAACCTGAAGAGTTTATTTCTTGCCCAATGGGAACATCCAGATAGGACCCTATAAGGAAGGTATTGTCAGCACTAGTGAGCTTTGCACCTGAGCCATCACGCTCATATTTTTCCTCCCAATTAACATTCAATGACTTCTCCTCTGACTTGAGTTTAACTGGTGGCAGCCTAGGTAACTCTTCCTTTGGATTATCAGATGCAAGAAGGAAGGCCAACCCATTCATACCTTTTTGCTCTTGAGACTTCCCAACAAATAGAGCCCTTCCAACCTCATCAACCTGATCTTTAATTGCTGTCCTAACATCAAGTGCATCTGCTTTCTTCTTTCCTTCTCTCTTATCTGAAGCACTAGCAGCATCATAACTGATTGATACATCCCCCTTAGGGAATGGAAAAACAGTCTTGACAGAACAATCTTTCCATATCTCTGAAGATGAACTAGTGGGTTCCTCAGTTCTAGACCATCTGCTGTTATCAGGAAAGTTTTCCTTCAAGTATGCACCACTAGTCTCAATAGTTTCACTGGTATGAAACTTGTCATACTTGGAAGTTACGTTAGCTTTGCTAGTATTTCCAAGCCATGAAGTTTTCATTTCACCAGAAAAGGCAATCTCTTCTCCAAATTTAACATTGCCTTTATCAGTGTCAGGAGCTTCAGCTGTACGATATCTTGATTGATCTGGTTTCTCTAGCTCTGAAAAGCTAGTGCTACTAACAAAACCATCATTTTTGTACATATCAGAACCATTGCTAGTGCTGAAGTTCCAGGACTGTAAATTGAGTAAGGTATCCTCTGAACTTCTAGAGAAAGTGAAAATCTTATCACTTGTCACTTTTGCTTCATGAGGCTTATTAGGCTCCCCGGTAGAAGCGGCATTTCTCCATTTGCTTTCAGACCCATTTCTGTTAGCCGCACACTCTATCTCTTTCACTATAAGTTCCTTAGAAACCTCACCACTGTTTCGAGAACCTGAGCCATGACTTTCGCCCACTATTTTTTTCCCGTTTTCTTCTTCTAGTACCTTGCCAGAGTCCTTTTCTTCAAGGGTAAGTTTCTGAAGGAATCCATTCAAATCAGGGTGGTTACCGAGTTCACTCCGCAAAGCTGCCTCAGCTCTTGTAAAGCGATTTCTCCTCAGAAAGTCCAAAACCACGTCTACTGAGCTTGGTTCGGTCATTATGAAGTGCTATAAACCTAGACAAAGGTACTAGAAGAAAGAATCTACCAAACCTAAAAATATCCAAACAAAAGAGACAAATGTTTATTGATCCCAAAAAAAAAAAAAAATGCTTATTTATTTAAAATAAAAAAGGAAGTTGAAAAAATGTTAGCTTCGAATGCACTTTTCACTTTTAAAATAGAGCATCAGAGAAGATAATTAATAAATTTAGGGGAAACATTTATTTTTTTCCCTTTCCTTTAAATTCAAATATAAGAAAACTTACCTAAAACTAAAAGACGGAACCGGGATTAACCATCTAGCAGGTTGTTTTTTGCCAGGTCAATTTGATTTCTTTTTATTTTTCCTTTTATAGTACTAATCTACTCCACAATAATTTAAAAAAAAAAAAAAAAAAAAATCAAGATCAAGATCAAAAAACAATTGCAATTTCCATGAAAAGAAAACTGCAAATGTTAGAAAACTTGAAAATAAGGATAATAGAAATTGATTTCTTATCTTTCATTGCCTACTAATTTCAATCACTAAGAAAGTATAAATCTGAATCCCACATTTCGCATTCCTTTTTGTTTCTTAGCACTGAAGAGTAAAGTTTTCCTTCTTTATTTTTAAAAATCCCCCTAATTTCGAAAACCGATTCCATAAAATTGGTACATTTTGCCAGAAATGAAAGAGAAATAAAAACCCTTAAGAAATTCTCAACCTCGTGAATCCAATCGAGGGATGACAAGATCCAGAGCTCCAACCAAAAACCCTAGAAATTTCCCGGACATCCTTAAAAAGCTGTGATTCAAATTTTAATTGACGCAGCCAAAAAAAAAAGGACAAGAGATTCGAAAAAGAAAACTTACAGATCGACAAAGAAGAAGAGCATGCACGGCAATCTCTGTTGTTGGTTTTGGATTCCATAGCCGTACTCCACATATAAAAATACAAATGCCAAAAAAAGAAAAATACAATGGGAATTTTCTTCTTGTCTGCCCTTTCTTTTATTTTTTACTTTTGTTTTTCATTTTCTCTCTTCATGATGGGTTTTTTGTTATTTTTACTCTGCTTTCGGCCTGCAAGTTCTCTCGGGCCTGCCGTGGCATTAGTAAAGGTGGCAATTAGCCAATTAGGCGATTTGGGTCAAGTTATTTCGAATTCGATTCGGATTTGAATATATTTTATATTATTTTTTATTTTATATTAAATATAATTATTTTTATGTAATTTAAGTGTTTAAATCTTAAAATAATTTATTAATTTATTATTATTTTTTTAAATAATTTATTTGTTATAATATGATATTTTAATTATATTTATATTTATATATTAAAATCAAAAGTAAGATTAAATGGTGATTTAAGTATTGGTTAAAAATTATTTAATTATTATTTTAAATTTTTTTTGTATTTAATGAATTAATTATATTAAATATAAAAAAAAATTATTAATTACATTTTTTTTTTTTAAATATCACCTTAATCAATACCATTAGACACTGGTCAATATTTCTCATTTATTAATTGAAGCAAAGGAATTTATCAATTCAACCAATTCCTTCTATAGTGATTTTAAAGTTAATATATTTGATAAATACCATTGTTTTAGTCTCGTGTCTTAATTAGCCTTATAACCCAAGACAAAAATTACACCTAAAAAAAATTGGCTTTTTATAATCAATCATGAACTAATCGCCTCCCTTGAAAAAAATGTTTAATCCAAATTTCGACATCCATATCCAGTTGGTCTGACCCACACTTACGTAAAAAATCAAAATTGTTTACTAAATATTAATCCAAGAAAAGATATAAAAATTAATTTGTTATATAAAATCAATTTGTTAAATAATTTTTTATAACAAATATAATATATTATAAATTAATCATATTGATATTTAAAATAATTGATTTGATGAACTCGAATTTCGAAATGTAAATACATTATAATTTATATTATGCATACATATAAATATAATTGTACATATTAATAATTAAATCAAAATGGACAAATGGCTATATTTGAAGAATAAATAAGATTATAAGATTAAGATTTAAGAGCGGGTAAGACAATACAAAAAATAAATATCACTAATCAGTTATTGCTCAATTATTTGTTATAATGGTCTAATTTTAACTTAAAACTAATTTTTTTTAAAAATCATGATTAAAAATTACTTGATATATAATATATATTTAAATATTAAATAGTAATGATTAATGAAGATAAGATTATTAATAATTTATAGACATGATAATTTTAGATACGATACGATTACATGACACATGAATGACACATTATATATAAGATAATATCATGATCTTAATTATTAATTAATTATATTGTGATTAAAGAAAAAATCATTACTTAAGAAACGAAATTTGTGAATTCTAAAAGAATATGGTGTATGAATAAAATAATTAAGTATAGACATAAAAGAAAAGCAAACAATTAGTAATATAAGTACGTATCATGTTTTAAATCTCATACCAATTGGGTTTTTGATTTCTTAATATTTAGATTTATTTTATTGTCTTATATAAAATTATGAATATAATTATTATTTATTAGTATGATTGTAGGCTTGTAACTCATTAGTTAATAGTATGATTTTTAATAAATTATTTTTAAAATAACATAAACAAAAGACAAGTAATATTTATGTCCAAAAAAAATTTAATTCTCTAAAATTCTCATGAGTTTAGAATTTTTAGATAGTGGATTTATCAAGATATGTGACGTTAAAGTTATAAGTACAAAATACAATTTACTTTTTGATAAAATTATTATTTCATCACATATATATTAATTTTTAATTAAATTAGTAAAAAAAAATTAGAATAAAATTTTAAAGTTTTTGCTTTATAAAAAATTATTTAATTACAATTTGATCATTCTTATTTTTAGTATTAAATTTGGGTTTGGGTTTGAGTTGGTCTCGGATTCAGGTTTTTTGGGCTCGGGTTTTTTTCGAATTCGGGCCATTTCGAGTTCGAAATTTTTCGGGCGAATTTTCGAATTCGGGTTTATTTTGCCACCTCTAGGCATTAGTGATGACAAAACTTGACTTGCATTATGGATTTTGCACCAATCAATTTTGAACAGGTAGATTTTATTTTATTAAAATGCGGGTAGAATAGACCAAGTGGTTTTTTTTTATCCAATTGCACGTCTTATAATGTACCGTCGTAAGATTATTGGTTACACACAATAACAAATTGCTCATACACTGTTTTCAAGATAGTTTAATTGGGGTCTATGGTAAGATGGTACAATCATTTGGATCGTACTCGCATTTGTACATGAAACGATTTAGGAAAGGCCTTTGGTTGATATGGCGCTTGATTGACTATCGTTGTAGAATATGGAAAAAAGGGTTAATGAAATCTTTAAGGAATGTGTCTAGCGCTGGAGAGATCTGGTAGCGCAAGTAAATCTCCCCTCACAAAAAAAAAAAAAAAAAAAAAAAAACCCACTATATTATTCATCAACACTATAAAAGCCTCATACTACTATAAATTGGTAGGCAATGCTACCAAGAATTTCGCGCATATGGTGATATGAGGAGAAATGATAGAGAGTGCAATAAAAAATGGAAGGATAAAAGGAAGTGATACTTTCGCACCAAAAAAGGCAAGAGTGATACTCCTAACATATTCTGTTTTGATATTACAAAAGAATCCAATAAAATAGAATTGAAAAACATATTTTTCATCCTTCACAACACAATGGATAGATTGTAATCAAAACTATTTTGAAATCAAGAACAATGTTTTAAATTGTATAATCTTAATCAACGGAGGCTTTGATACACTTGTTGGTAATTGGTCATGAAAGGAACAAGTAAATGCTGCGAAAATTTAAAATTTTCAATTGCCAAAAGTCGTGGACCACGTTAATAATAACAATCACAATAGAGCTAATCAGGTAAGGACAGATTTTGCTTACTGTGCTCTTTCGATGATGGCAAGTTGAATTCACCAAGAACTTAAAGCTTGGTTGGAGCAAACCAACAAATATCCAAATGACTAGGCTCTAACAGTACAAGGTAAAAAAACCTTCTCAAGGATGGATCGGGCTCTTTGCCGAAATCTTATGCTAGTAGAGTTTTCGTTTGCTCTCTTGTTTTTCTTTCTCTCAATTTGTTCCCAACAAAAGATGAAAGAGGATTCACTTCTCAATTGAATAGTTGTGTTTTTCAACTAGCATTAGCCTTTAAAAGGGGTGGCATAATCACATATAAATAGAGGGGAAGCATGCTATAGTCCTAATTCAATTAGAACTCAAGAGGTGCAACGAATTAGCTTTATTATAGTCCAATTAAACTAGCTTGATGGTAGGTCACGCCGCTATCCTATTTCAAATAGGATTCCCTTGAATGTTAACCCTTAGAGACCTATTGATTTTATTCAATTTGATAATTAATTAAATTGCTTATTTATTTTAGTTAAGTCCAATTTAATTGCAATCCAATTTAATTCTTCACAAGTCATGTTCTATTGTGTGTAACCATTATGTTCCTTAACACGTTGGCAATAAATATAAGCATTGTAATCCTAAATGAAATTGGATTAGATGAATCAAACTATTTGAGTTCATCATTAATTTTTTAATTAATCAATTTCATATTTATAAATCATAGTTGTCATCTAGCAATGAGTCATGAGCCCTAATTATCAAGAAAAAGTCAACATAGTTTGACCCACCTATCCGTGCTTGATTTCTCAGATCCTTTCATCACTTAATATCTTAGCTTAACATAGAGCATGGTTTAGTGTATACTCATTTTCGTTCAACCATTTTAAGTATTTGATTTAGTCATTAAGTTTCAAATAAGCTTTTAAAACTATTCTCAACCTGATTCCACTTTGACGAAAGATTTCTTCAATTAATACTTTCAAGACTAGTTGAGATATTTTCGTGATCACTCAAGGTAATAAATCCTATATTAATTACTTATGCATCTTCATATATCTCATGTTGTACCTAAAAGAACCCAACTGAAGCATCCATAGTTAGGATCATAATTAAGTTAAAATCTAAATGTAACATTCTTTATATAAGTTCATTAGTAATCTCAAGTTAAAAGATCACTTATACAATTATCACATGAGAATGTTGCCATAGACACTAAGTAAGCTACCAAATGGCATTCTCATATCAAGCCATGTTTAGTGAACTTGTACTTATAACAAGCACCATATGTTAGCTCAAGTTTACACAAATTTTAATATATGAGATCGATTGCTTACTTCATAAGCAAAAGGATAATCATGTGACTGTCTCAACAGCTTTTATCAATGTCTTTCTTGATAAAGTATTAACTAGGAAATTTAAGGAATAAAACATTAATGCAATGATGATCTCATTACTACAACTCCTTGTAATTCCCTTGCAAAGCTTTTATGTTCCAAGAACTTTCTCATTTAAGCATTAATAAGGATATAATTAAAATCTTATTTATACAACTCTATTAAAAAAAATCTCTAACGGGGTCATTGCTTGCCACATGTCAAGTTTCTTTGCTTGACATGTGGCAACCTTTTTTTATTTTAAGTTTTAATTTTTAAATTTTAGTTTTTTAAATTTATATTAATTTATTTAATTAATTATTTTTATTTTATTTTTAAATGATGTATTTAAAGGGATCGGTCCACACGTTGATTCACAGATCGATTTAGGATCCATACCCAACTCGCTCGAGAAAAAAATTAAAAAAATAAATAAATTTGCTGGTAATCAGTGTGAGAAAGCTGAAAAAAAAAATCTCCTAATGGAATAAATGCTTGACACGTGGCAAGCTTTTTTTAAGTTTTAGTTTTTTTTTTAGTTTTTTTAGTTTTAAGTTTTCTTTAGTTTATATTAATTTATTTTATTTTTAAATGATGTAGTTAAAAGAGTTGATTCGAACGTTGACTCGTTGGTTGATTTAGGATCCGTATCCGACCCGCTCGAAAAAAAGTTTAAAAAATAAAAAAATGAACTTGCTGCTAACCAGAGTGAGAAAGCTGACCAAACAAAAGAATTAAACATAAACCAAACTTTTATTTTAGTTATTTTAGTATTTATTTTTATTTGAATATATAATTATGCAAAATAAAATATAAAAATGAGTTATTAGTTCATTAATTTAACCAAAAAAGAAAAAGAAAAAAGCGAACTTGCTGCTAACCTGTGTAAGAAAGTCGACCCGATGAGAGAATAAAATGCAAATCACAATTTTACTTTTTTTTTTCCTTTATTATTTTTTACCTCCTATAAATAATAATATACACTATAAATATAAATATGTTTAAAAAATGCATATAACTAATAATTGAAAATGCATTTGTATTACGTAATTTATAAATAAACAATTATCATATATTTAATTTTTATAATTAATAAAATATTATTATATTATTATTATATTTAAAAAAATATTTAATAAAATTTAATTTAATTTATTATTATTAATTAATTAAAATTTTTATAAAAAATTAAATGTCCTCGATGAAACGTTGGCATTATTCTAGTAAATAAATAAAGTCCTTTTAATTATGTGATTCAAAATCCATAATATAACATTGTTTTTTGGACAAATTTGGTTTGACCTCTAGAGCATACATTAACAAAAATAACCTCATTTCTTTTGATAATAAAATAATTTTTCTTTATTTATCATTGCTCTTATAATGAAATAAGAATTTCCTTTTTCATGGCCATGTTGGCAATATTGGTTTTAGACATTATGATGAACGTTTACTAAGAAATTATAGGCATATTTTGTTGGGCATGGGTCCCTCCTATGTGGAGGAAATACCCATTCTGCCCTTTGCCCTTTTTAATTAAGAGGGCTATTGTATTTTGGTGAGAAGGGAGTCAGAAGCTAAAAGAAAGAAAAAGAAAGAGAGGCGGCAGTGAAGAGAGAAAAGAGTGAGTTGCACAGTTTTGATCAAGTCGTCGATCGGAGGTTCATCCGTGGTCCGATCTTCTTGATTTTCTGGCAGTGGCTATAGGATACGTAGATGCTGATTGTGTACGGTGAGAATTTCCATCCGAACACTATAATGTCCTGCTTTGTGTCCGAATAGTAGTCACGTTTTTAGGTGATTTCTCAACTTTCTCTCTTTGATTTTAATATCACTTGTTGATAGCTAAGTTAGAGTTGTGTACTCATTGTGTTAGCTGAATTATTGTGATATTGTAAACACACTCTCATTATAGTGGAGATTTTGATTGGACTCCTAAGTCCCGTGGTTTTTACCCTTTGATTTAAAGGGGTTTTCCACGTAAAAATTGTGTGTCTCGTGTGATTGGTTGTTTGTGATTATCCTTGGTTGAATTTGTGTTGCTGGAGGATATATATATATATATATATATATATATATATCTTGTGCAATTTAGTACTATATTTACAGATCCTGTTAATTGGGAGAGAAAGAACTACCGGTTGTGCTTTCCCAGATTTTTCGGTAAGTTCGGTTTCTGCCCATCACACTGGTATCAGAGCTTTGATTGTGTTGTTGTGTAATTATGGAGGCTGGCACAAGTAGAATGATTGTTTTGAATGGCACAAATTATCAATTGTGGCAGAATAAAATGAAAGACCTGTTATTTGTGAAGTCTTTGCATCTTCCTGTCTTTGTTACTCAAAAACCCGAATCTAAAAGTGATGAGGAATGGGAATTTGAGCATCAGCAGGTGTGTGCTTTTATTCGCCAATTTGTTGAGGAAAATGTTTACAATCACATTGATCAAGAGACACATGCACGCACATTGTGGAACAAGCTTGAAAACTTGTATGCTTTAAAGTCTGGCAATAACAAGTTGTTCATGCTTAAAAAGATGATGGAACTGAAGTATAAAGAAGGAACAACTGTGGCTGATCACTTGAATGATTTTCAAGGAGTTATGAATCAGTTAATTGGTATGGGCATCAAATTTGAGGATGAAGTAGTAGGGCTTTGGTTGCTTGCTACTCTACCGGATTCTTGGGAAACATTTCGGGTTTCACTTATTAATTCTGCTCCTAATGGTGTAGTAACTTTGGAACTTGCCAAGAATGGTGTTTTGAATGAAGAAGTGAGAAGAAAATCTCAGGGTTCTTCATCACAGTCTGAGGTTCTAGTTACTGAAAATAGGGGGAGAAGTAGGAGCAAAAATGAAACGGGTAGAGATAAAAGCCGAAGCAAGTCAAGATCAAGATTTAAAAATGTTGAGTGCCATCATTGTGGCAAGATGGGCCATATCAAGAAATATTGGTACAAGTGGAGGAAAGAGAACAAAGGTGGTAGTGATAAACAAGAGAAGAGGGATCATGGAAAGAATGATCGTGTTACTACTGCTACCTCTGATGATCTGTTGGTTACTTGTGATGAGAATGTGATCAACTTAGCATGCGACGAGACAAGTTGGGTAATAGACACTGGTGCTTCACTTCATGTCACGTCTAGGAAGGAATTCTTCACATCTTATACGCCTGGTAATTTTGGGGTATTGAAGATGGGTAATGATGACTTGGCACATGTTGTTGGCATGGGAGATGTCTGTTTGGAAACTAACAATGGAACAAAGTTGACGCTAAAAAATGTCAGACATGCACCGGATATCCGTTTGAATTTGATTTCAGCGGGAAAGCTAGATGATGAGGGATTTTGTAACACCTTCAGTGATGGTCAGTGGAAATTGACTAGAGGCTCATTAGTTGTGGCTCGAGGAAAGAAGTGTTCAAATTTATATTTGATGCAGTCTTCAATTTCCAGAGGCATTGTTAATGTGACGGAAAATGATAGTTCAACTGTGCTATGGCATAAACGGCTTAGTCACATGAGTGAAAAGGGGCTTAATTGTCTGGCCAAGAAGAATCAACTTTCTGGGTTGAAGAATGCTACACTGAAGAATTGTGCTCATTGTTTGGCTGGAAAACAAAGAAGAGTTTCATTTAAGAGTCATCCTCCTTCAAGAAAATCAGATTTGCTAGAGTTGGTACATTCCGATGTTTGTGGTCCTTTGAAAGTAAGGTCGTATGGTGGTGCACTTTATTTCGTGACTTTTATTGATGACCATTCAAGAAAACTTTGGGTCTATACTTTGAAAACAAAAGACCAAGTGCTTGATGTGTTCAAACAGTTTCAGGCTTCAGTTGAAAGGCAAACTGGGAAGAAGTTGAAGTGCATTCGTTCTGATAACGGCGGCGAATATAGTGGACCATTTGATGATTATTGTCGTGCACAGGGAATCAGACATCAAAAGACACCTCCTAAGACACCACAGTTGAATGGCTTAGCCGAAAGAATGAACAGAACATTGATTGAGAGAGTCAGATGTTTGCTTTCAGATGCAAAGTTACCTAGATCTTTTTGGGGTGAAGCTTTGTATTCAGTGGCACATGTGATTAATTTGTCTCCAAGTGTTCCTTTGCAAGGTGATGTTCCAGACAAAGTTTGGTTTGGTAAGGATATGTCATATGATCACCTGCGTGTGTTCGGTTGCAAGGCTTTTGTACATGTTCCAAAGGATGAGAGGTTAAAGTTAGATGCCAAGACTCGTCAATGTATCTTTGTTGGTTATGGTCAAGATGAATTTGGGTACAGGTTATATGACCCAGTTGAAAAGAAGCTTGTTAGAAGCAGAGATGTTGTTTTCATTGAGGATCAGACCATTGATGACATTGACAAGGTGGAGAAAACCGATCCACATAATAGTGATGACTTGACCGCCATGGATCCAATTCCTCTAACCCCTCCGCCAAATCCAGTTGAGGATGGCATGCAAGAAGATGTCCATGATGACCAGCAGGGTATGGGTGATTTTGATGTTCCCATGGATAGTGTTGTGAATGATCAACACCAAGGACCTATATCTCCACCAGCAGTTCCACTTCGGAGGTCTACTAGAGATCGACAGCCTTCTGTGAGGTATTCTTCTGATCAGTATGTTCTTTTAACTGATGGGGAAGAACCGGAGTGTTATGAAGAGGCTATGGAGAGTGAATGCAAAGATCAGTGGGTTGATGCTATGAAAGATGAGCTTAAATCTTTACATGACAACCATACGTTTGAGCTGGTGAAATTGCCTAAGGGTAAAAGAGCTTTGAAAAATCGGTGGGTTTACAGGTTGAAGCAAGAAGAGAATTCTTCAACTCCACGATACAAAGCTAGATTGGTCGTCAAGGGTTTCAGTCAGAAAAAGGGGATTGATTTTGAGGAAATATTCTCTCCAGTTGTAAAAATATCCTCTATCAGATCTATATTGAGTTTGGCATCCTATTATGACTTGGAAGTCGAGCAAATGGATGTGAAAACTGCTTTTCTTCATGGTGATTTAGAAGAAGAGCTTTACATGGAGCAGCCAGAGGGTTTCATTGCACAAGGAAAAGATGACTATGTGTGCAAATTAAAGAAGAGCTTGTATGGGTTGAAGCAAGCTCCGAGGCAATGGTACAAGAAGTTTGAGTCTGTTATGGGGGAGCATGGCTACAAGAAGACTACTTCTGATCATTGTGTTTTTGTCAAGAAATTCTCTGGTGATGATTTTATTATTTTGTTGCTCTATGTTGATGATATGCTTATTGTTGGTCGTAATGCTTCTAAGATTAATATGTTGAAGCAAGAGTTGAGTAAATCCTTTGCGATGAAGGACTTGGGGCCAGCAAAGCAAATTCTTGGCATAAGGATCACACGTGATAGAAATGCCAAGAAATTGTGGTTATCACAAGAGAAGTACATTGAAAAAGTACTTCAAAGGTTCAGTATGGATAAAGCTAAAGTGGTGAGCACTCCTCTTGCTACACACTTTAGATTGAGTGTCAAGCAGAGTCCTTCCACAAGAGAAGAGAAGGAAGACATGCAGAAGGTTCCTTATGCTTCAGCTGTGGGTAGTTTGATGTATGCAATGGTATGCACAAGACCTGACTTAGCTCATTCTGTTGGCACCGTCAGTCGGTTTCTTTCTAATCCAGGCAGAGAGCATTGGAATGCAGTGAAGTGGATTATGAGATATCTTCGGGGTACTTCCAACTTGAAACTTTGTTTCGGCAATGAGAAACCTGTTCTAGTTGGTTATACAGATTCTGATATGGCTGGAGACATTGATTCCAGAAAGTCCACTTCGGGTTACTTAATTACTTCTGCAGGGGGAGCTGTGGCTTGGCAATCCAGATTGCAAAAATGTGTTGCATTGTCCACTACTGAGTCAGAGTTCATTGCAGTGACCGAAGCGTGCAAGGAGTTGCTTTGGATGAAGAGATTTATGCAAGAACTTGGCTTTACCCAAGAGAGGTATGTTTTATTTTGTGATAGCCAGAGCGCTATTCATCTTGGTAAGAATTCAACCTTTCATGCTAGGTCTAAACATATCGATGTAAGGTATCATTGGATACGAGATGTTCTCGATGCTAAATTGTTAGAACTTGAGAAAATTCATACTGATGATAATGGTGTTGATATGTTGACTAAAGCCTTACCAAGAGAAAAGTTTGAAATATGTTGTTTGATCGCCGGGATGGCGAACACCTCCACATAGTCGGGAGGGGGAGATTTGTTGGGCATGGGTCCCTCCTATGTGGAGGAAATACCCATTCTGCCCTTTGCCCTTTTTAATTAAGAGGGCTATTGTATTTTGGTGAGAAGGGAGTCAGAAGCTAAAAGAAAGAAAAAGAAAGAGAGGCGGCAGTGAAGAGAGAAAAGAGTGAGTTGCACAGTTTTGATCAAGTCGTCGATCGGAGGTTCATCCGTGGTCCGATCTTCTTGATTTTCTGGCAGTGGCTATAGGATACGTAGATGCTGATTGTGTACGGTGAGAATTTCCATCCGAACACTATAATGTCCTGCTTTGTGTCCGAATAGTAGTCACGTTTTTAGGTGATTTCTCAACTTTCTCTCTTTGATTTTAATATCACTTGTTGATAGCTAAGTTAGAGTTGTGTACTCATTGTGTTAGCTGAATTATTGTGATATTGTAAACACACTCTCATTATAGTGGAGATTTTGATTGGACTCCTAAGTCCCGTGGTTTTTACCATTTGATTTAAAGGGGTTTTCCACGTAAAAATTGTGTGTCTCGTGTGATTGGTTGTTTGTGATTATCCTTGGTTGAATTTGTGTTGCTGGAGGATATATATATATATATCTTGTGCAATTTAGTACCATATTTACAGATCCTGTTAATTGGGAGAGAAAGAACTACCGGTTGTGCTTTCCCAGATTTTTCGGTAAGTTCGGTTTCTGCCCATCATATTTAACTTGGACAGAATTTTATATGGGGTTACTTTATATGGGGTTTGAATTTTTTATTCTGATTATTTTCATTTTTTCATAGTTTTTTATGCAAGTTTTCAAATTATTTCTTCTTTGGCACCTTTATTCTATTGGTTTGATGTTCACTTATTGTATTTTTTTTTATAAATACTTTAAATGACGTTCTGTATTTAATTACTTTGTTGTATTAAAAATTTGTATCTTAATGCTTTTAGTGATGATTTGATATACTTTCATTGCTTACAATCAGTGTTAGATTCTCTAATTTAGATTTTTTTTTTTAATGTTTTCTTTTATGAATGTTATTATGTTTCAATTTAACTTATGATTTAAGTTTTTTTTTTTTAGGTTTCTTATCTTATGATTGTTAATGTGAGGTTTATCGTCGTTGAGCATTTGAAGTTTTTTGTGTGTCTGTTTAATAAGTGCCTGCACTTTTCGACATAATTTCTATCTTAGCTTTTCCTGTTTGTTTTAGTATATTTTATTATCTATTTTTTTATTGCTAAATCTTTCTATTGAAACTACTATCTTGATTGTTATTATGATGAAATTTTAATAAATTTTAAATTCATAGATGTGACAGGTATTTCGAGTTTTATTTTATTTTATTCATTTTTCAATTGATAATTGTATTTGTTGGGTTATGTTTTTGTGAAAAATTTAAAATGAATGACAATCGACAAAGTATGGAAAATATATCTCAATTCTTATCTTATTATCTTGGGGGCTCAAATATATTAATAAATAGATAGATGTCCTTGTTTTGTTGTGGGTATATTATCGAATTTGAGTTAATATTTTATAATAAATTTTAAAGATAAAAAAAATAAGAGGAGTAAAGATAATTTAGAAAAATAATAACTCTCATCATTATACGATACCTGATATAAAATTGAGAGTTATTTGAATATGATCAATTAAATCTGGTAATTTCGGACACAATATAATTATACAATACGAACATAACATGAAAAAATAATTAAAACACGACATAACATGAAAAATAACATGAATACGACACAATAATACGAACATGTCAAAATCTACATAAAACAAATTATTAACGTGTAAAAATTTATATAAATTTTATAATACTTTAAACATACTATACAATAACACAAACACGTTACACGACACGAAAAATAACATGAATAAGATACGAATGTGTCAAAATTTACATAAAACGAATTAGTAACTTGTAAAAATTATATAAATTTATAATACTTTGAACACACGAAAAAATAACACGAATACTTTGAACACACGAAAAAATAACACGAACACAAACGTGACACAAAAAATAATATGAACACAACACAAATACACGAACGTTAAAAAATCTATATAAAAACGAATTATGAATATGTAAAAATTATGTAAAGTGAACACATGAAAAAATAACACGAACACAAAAACGACACAAATACACAAAATTTTCTCTTATTTTTTTCTCTTTCCTTTCTCCCCTCTTTCTTTTCTTTCTTTCCTTTTCATCAAAAAAAAAAACTTGAAAATACCCTAACTAACTCCCTAACCCCTTAATACCCTAAATTAGTTGTCCCCAAGCAAGCATACCCAAAAATAAAATTGGGCATCCTCCTTACTTGAGGACAACTTTTAACTATTGTTATAGATAGATTATAAATTAATTGTCAAAAAACTAATATTTGGCATTTGTTAATGAACTACCAAAAAATTATGCTCCAATTTTTTAAATGAAAGCATTAAATTGATTACGAATAGTTTTAATTGTAAGTATAGAAGATTAAGTAAAAAACATAATTTTAATGTCTAAATAAAGTAAATTTTATTGAATTAAATAAATATATCCTTAATTTCATACCCAAATAAGCGAGGAAAATCCTATTTAAAAAGCAAAAAGATTATGCTTCGACTCTTGCAAAGAACGGACTAACAGGGTCAACTACCCAATTAATCCTCATACTTACATATCGTTACTGTATAAGATAGATCTCGTTGTGAAAGATCTATTACTGGAAAATTTATGAGTAGAGCCGAAGAGTGTGAACTGTACAAGTTACCAATTAAATGAAGGAATGAGCTCCGGTGTATAGAGAGGGCCTCACCGTTTAAGAAGTAACCATAGAAACGATGGAACCCACTATTTATTTATACATTTCTATTTACTCCTTTATTTTAGTTAATATGCTTTTTTTGTGGAATGCCTAATTCAACCATTGCTTAATTGGCCACCAATCATACTTTAAATTACCTAAATAACCCAAAAATAATTATTTAAATACTTTAAATAACCCTAAAATCATAATTTAAGTCATTGCTTAGTTTGTCAGAAATCATACTTTTAATTTCCTAAATTCAAGCTTCACATTGATTTTGAGACAACTTTAATAGAGTATTATGTGATAAAATAATTATAATAAAAAACTATATTTATAATTATCTAATTAAAATATGCATTTATTTAATTTTAAATATGTATGTAGAATAAAATAAAATAAATAAAAGAAAAAAAGGATAACTTTAATACAATAATAATAATCATGATTTTAATTCAATTAAATGACCATTTTAACCTTAAGAGTGCATATAAAAAACCAACCCAAGCCTTATAATTGTTTGCCCAAACTAACCCCTAAACACAAATTTAAGAATAGACCTACTCATGGCCGGGCAGCCCGTCCAGCCAGACAAGCCTAGCCCGTATTAGGCCGGGCCTGGGTAGGATATTTTTGATCCGGATCGGTCCGGCCGGATCCGGAATAGTGTTTTATTATTATAATAATATTATTTTATTTAATTTTAATTATAAAAATATAAAAAAAGTTAAAATTATATTTTTTTAATATGATGAACAGTGAATTCGGGCCTATCGGACCGATTTGGCCTAACCCAGGGCCAGGCCTGGACAAAAAATTTTAAAAAAACCAGACCGCGTCCGACCCGACCCATGAGCAGGTCTATTTAAAACAAAACTTAGTTGTCTTAAAACCTATGCTCCAAAATTCTAAATTGAGCAATCCCATGAGCTGGGGATTGCTTTTAATGTTAGTTATAGATTATTGTTGATGTTTTTTGTTGTATCATATATTACTTCTTAGATTCTTTAGTCGGATAGAGACAGGATTGGACTGCCAGAAATTAAACGGGCTTCAAAATCTTATTAGGCCTATCCAATGTGTTTGATATTTTTATTTAAGCCATTTTATTTATTAGATGTGCTTTAGGATTTAGTCGAATAACCTCATTTTTGAACACTTTTACATATCTTCAAATATTTTTATTTCACATATGACATACACGTAGTGTATTTTATTGATTAAATGTCACTTCGAGGGGTTGAGTTAACAATGTCAACTGTTGGATAACTTGTTACACTAAATAAAAGTTTGGATAACCATATTGATTTTTTTTTTTTTTTTAATTCAAGTATTACATTAAACATTTTTTTAATACTACGAGACCTAAATGGACAATTATGGCTGAGATTAAATAAGATATGCGCGGCAATTTGCAACTGATAATTTGATGTTCTACTTCTAAGACATGACAAATTCAAGAACTTTTGAAGTATATCATAGAAAGATACAATATTGATAAATTTGAATACTATATTTTCTTATGTAAGTTTTGTGTACAACAGATTATATGTTGTATTCCTATACAATTTTAAGTTAACAAGAAGTTCATTTTTTTTCTTACGTTGAGTGCCTTTATTTATCGTATAGTAATATATGCTTTTCAATTAAAACATATACTGACTTGACTTATTTCCTTGGTCCTGGAAAAAAGAAAAAAAAAAAACTTATTCATTTAGAGATTATCGAGAATAAGTTGAGGAAAAGAATAACCTACTTTTTGTTACCCCTTTTAATTTATTTGAAAGCGACTTTTAGCTTCCAAATTTTGTTTAAACATTGGTTCAATATGCAGTCGCTGCCAAAATAAAACGTTAAACTCATAGCTGCAAGTGGGATTATAAATTCGTGTTTGGTGGGTATAAATATAATTACGGAAAAAGGAATTACACAATTAATCAGTTTGATGGCTGCGAAAGCTTTGGTTAGCTCTAGCCTAAAGTTGAGAGTCTTTGCACTGTTATTTTTAATTGGTTCATTGGTGTTATTGGTTACAAACAATTTCACATTTGGTGATGCTCATGAAATAACTTTCAAGGATATAGCTACATAGAGGTGAGGAAGACTAATTCATATTTCTGTTATTGAACTTCAACTCAGTTAAAAGACTGTCACGTATAATTTATTTTTTAAGACAATCTTTTAATCTCGTCGGTAGAATCTAAAAATTTTGTTCGAGAGTGTATGAGATAATTTTCCAAAACAAATATGCATGTATATGATTTGTCCATCTGCTTTCATATATTCATTTATTATCTGTTTTCATCTATTGATAAATGTTGCACATATGATCTTTAAATTAAAACCTCCACTTACCCTTTATATATAAATGTGTAGTCTGATAAAATGTTGGGTAACTTTCATCGGGTATGTGTTTTCAGCTGCTGCTATTGGGGTATCATTTGCACTATTGCAAATACCTTTCGCCATCTACCATGTTTGGATGATTCTCCTTGATTTTTTACGCAACTTTGAATTTTATGCAGATAAGGTCCTAAGTCCTAATCATTGCATAGCACCTACATTAAGGTTGTGTTTGATAGAATGAAAAAGTGGAATGATGAAAAGAGGAGTGTGGAAAACTGAAAAGAAAATGAATTTTGAATTTGCTTGATAAGAAAGAAAAGTGAGATGAAAGAAAATAGGAAAGATTATCATTTTTTACACCTATTAACAAAAATAAATCACTTCAGATTGGAAAGAAAAGAGGAAAGAAAATGAGAGTGGTGTGAGTCATCTTAACTTACAATAAGTATAATGTTAAAACAATATACTTTTTATTTTCTTTTCTTTCATTTTTCAACTCTACCAAGTAATGTATGGAAAAAAAATTACATTGTCTTTCTATTTTTCCATCTTTCCTACCAAGTACACCAATAGAAAAAAAAAATATGTTTTCCGTCTTTTCACTTTTCTCCTCCTCCTCCAATTTTTCATCTTTCCAATTTTCTTTTCATCCTTTCAAGCAAAGCCTTAAAGAAACAATAATATTAGTATAAAAGATTGTGACTCTTCGGCTATATATAATTTGAGCATTATGGCAGGTAATTAGCAACCTGTTGGCTGCTGGAGTTGGTGCTGGTTTTGCATATAACATGGAGTTAAAGAAATTTCTTAGTGGCTTTTTCGATAGATTAAGGGTGTGTTTGGTAGAGTGAAAAGTGAAAAGATAAAAAGTGGAGTGTGAAAAAGTGAAGAAAAAAAATGAATTTTAAGTGTGCTTGATAAAAAAATAAAAGTAAGAGGAAATAAAATAGAAAAGATCATCATTTTTCACACCTATTAACAAAAACAAATCACTCCAAATTAAAAAGAAAAGAGGAAAGAAAATGAGAGTGATGTGACTCATCTTAACTTACAATTAGTATAATGTTAAAACAATATACTTTCTATTTTGTTTCGTTTCATTTTTCAACTCTACCAAGCAATGAATGGAAAGAAAATGTAATTTTCTTTCCACTCTTCCATCTTTCCTACCAAGCACACCAATAAAAGAAAAAATATGTTTTCTATCTTTTTCACTTTTTTCCTTCTCTAATTTTTCATCTTTCCAATTTTCTTTTCACTTTACCAAGCAAAGCCTAATAGTTTTAGGAGTTCCCGAAGCAGATAAACTGAAATCAGAGGCAACTAAATTCCTTGATAGGGGGAATTTTGCAACCAGTCTTCTGCTCGTTGGATTCGTTTGCATAGCGGTGCTTTCAATTAATTCTGGAAATATATATCTTTCCTGCATCATTTATTTTATTTTTTACATTTTTCAAGGAAATTTTTAAACCACGATTGTAAACTGTCTTTGGGAGAGCAAGGACAAGTGAAAGAATAGAAGATAAGGGTCAAGAAATTAATGGTAACTAGCTTTTGTCCTAAAAACAAAATAAAGTCAACAGTTGTGTTCTATGTTGATATGGCGTAGAATTCTTAATTTTATATATCAAGATTTAATTCTTAAAAGTCTTAATTATTAATGAAAAGAAAAACAAAACAAAGTTTACCTGAATTTATAAAAAAAAAAAATTCTTATTTATTGTCAATAAATTTTAAATACTTTCAATTAGAAGTGTCAAAATGAACCTAAACACGAAAATTGATTCAAAAAATTTGAACTAGAATCAATTCAAATCTGTTTTGACCAAAAAAATCAAAGACCCGAATCCAACAAATTTTGAACCTAAAATGGCCATAACCTGAAATGATTCGAATTCGAAATCAATACAATCATAAACCTGTAATAACCCAAATTTAATACTAAAAATAAGAATGATCGAATTGTAATTAAATATTTTTTTATAAAATAAAAACTTTAATTACCAATATTGTTTTAATATCTTTTTAACTTTTTTTTAATCAAAAGCTAAAATTTAATATATATATATATATAAAAGGTAAAATAATAATTTTATCAAAAAGTCAATTGTATTTGTACTTGTAACTTATAAGAATATTGAACTATATAGGTATAAAACAATTTAAAATGTATAAAAAAATCACTAAAAACACTTCAAAAATTTTAAGAAACTTAAATTTATGTCAAGATAAGTATTAAATAGGATGAAAAAGGAAGTGAACAATCAAAACACGATATCATACGAAAAAATAATACGAACACCACACAAATACATGAACGTGTTAAAATCTATATAAAATGAATTATTTACTTGTTAAAATTTATATATATGATACATTGAATACGATTATGATATAAAAAATATTGTGAATACGATACGAATTCACTAATTTTTTTTCTCTTTTCTTCCTCTTTTCTTTCTTTCTTTCCTTCATTCGTTCTTCCTCTTTCCTTTCTTTCTCTTTTCTTTCTTATATAAAAAAAAAAAAACCCTTATCACGCTCACAACCATTACCTTTCAATTGGATAACCGATTATAGGATTGGTTTCATATATTGTTATAGATTATAGATAGATAATATTTTCGTCCTTCAAAATTAAAAATCTCTTATTCCATCTTTAGCTCCAAATGCAACTCAATATTTTCAGTCAGCTATTGGGTCTGGACCTAGGCTTCGGCTTGATGTGTATAATTTTAAAAGTTTAGTGGCTTCGGCTAGAAATACTTCCAGTTGGGCCAACTCAATATTAACTCGAAACAACCTAAATGGTCAATGACGAATGAAGGTCTGCTAGGCTAGAAATACTTGTTGGGCCAACATAAAACTAATGTCGAGAGAGACAGCCTAAAGAATCTTTTAGGAAATGAAAATGAAAATTGATGAAGCAGCCAACCTTGGCCTTGTGGGTTCAACTTTGGTTCGTACGTAGACTTAGCATGCATATATAACTTACACATTGCCATGATATAACATAATTTCTGGCGTAAGGATTCCTTGCTGATTAAGCTAGATGAGCTTCATGAAAAGAGAGAAAAATGCTAAAGAATTCTGATTAGTTCATGTGCTCATGATACTATATATATATATATATATATATATATATATATATATTGAATTACTATTTTTATAGTGTATTTTTTATTATGTTTTCTTTTGGTAGGAAGTAAGAAAGCAAATTTTCTGAGTCAGATAAAAAGAAGAAAGACAAGCTAGCAACATCATGGAAGAGAAGCACATTGTTCAAGAAAAAGGCAAAGAGGAAAAGAAAAAAAAACCCTTGAAAAAGCTCCAGCTTTAGCCTTGCCGTTCGCCTTTCGTTTTGGGTTGAAATCGTGAAAGATAACAACAACAGGACGCAGGTTTTTTCAACCCTGAGTAATTATTTCATCCAACTGATCATCAGAAAAGCTATGAATGGTCTCTGCATAAATGGGAAGATGCTGTGCTTCTTCTGTACAACCCACTGCCCTATATATGGCCCTGATTCTGATGAGAGAGAGACATATATATATGAATGTAGTTTGTTTTGTGTCTGCGTGTTTGGAGACTTTGAGAGGGACGAGTGAGTCTGTCATTAACCCTGACAACTGTGGCACTGAAAAACATGGCGATTATGCATTTTACATTTATTTGAGAAGATGAGGGCAGGCAGGACAGGGCAGCAGTTGGAAAAGGACCACCAGATTCCTCTTTCTCTCTATCTCTCTCTCTCATGCTTTGTTTTGTATTGATTTTTATATTTATGAAAGTTTTTTAGGTTATAAATTACACATTGGTCAGTAGTACTATTCTTTAATGCGGGAAGGGGATAGAGAAGGAGGCCACCTCCATTTTCTGACTTCTTCAGGCTACAAAGATCTCCAAATAGTCCAAGCAGAAAATCCAACATAACCAAAAGCTGAGGCAAAGGAAATTCAGTTTTTACAAGAGTCTCTGTCCTTATTCAATGTAATTGTCCAGAGTAGGAAAACCTAATGAGGAACAGTTATGCTTGTAAATTGAATGATAAAGAATTCAGAAGGAAAAAAAAAATGCACGATCAATATTAACTGATCAACTTAATTATTTCCCTGTAATACTTTACCAACAAAACCCATCACTATAGCTTCCATTTAACCAAATTAATGAACAAATTACATCACACAAATTGCAGGATACAACACTCCATTAATCAACTTGAGATTATCAAAACAACCATTTTTGGTATATCAGTAGATATAAGAAGAAAGGAGGTGGAAATTGGAATATGAAAGAAAAAGAAGTTGATGTACGGATGAGACGGAGAGATTGGTTTATGTGTTAGTAGCCTTTGTAAGATTTGTTCGAATATCGTTTTCAACTTCACCTTCTGTTATAGCTGATGAGATGTAACTCACAACTAGAGACTTCTCTTCGGGAGGTGTTCTTGCTTGCAGTTGCTGCTTGCAAGCATGGCATGTAATTTGAAGAATGGTGGAGTTGATTTGCTTTATTGCATGATCCTTTAAATCTTGAGCCTTTTCTAATTCAGCTTGTGCTTGTAGCCTAATTCTCTTTGCCTTGGCAAACTCTTGCTCAGCTAATTCAATCTGCCTTTTCGCTTGCTGTCTTGCCTCTTCTGCATAAGCTTTCTCCGCCATCGCAGACCATAACTGCTCGCGAGCTTGTTCTTTTAGCCTCGATGCAACAAAGTCTGGTTTCTCATGAATCTCCTTATGAGTAGATTTCTTGCTTGGGTCCTTGTTTGTACAAGCAACAGTTGATTCAATTTTCTCACCAATATCATATGAGCTGATTGAGAGCTGTAACTGGGTTGAATGATTATCAACTTTTTTAGGGGAAACTGAGACCTCAGTGGGATTTGATGTGGTCAAGAGTTGAAGCTCCAAATTGTGGTAGTGCGCATTTTTAGGGGAATTATCTTTTGTAGGGCTAAAGAACGTGGTATCTGTTGTCTTTGCCAACACCAAACTACGCCAAGGAGCTGTACTGAAATTGGTATCACTCGATGGACTGGGGCTTGAAGTTGTTCGCGACAAGCAAGCCGGCTGCAGTGCCTGTGATTCTGGTGGGATACGCCCCAAATGGCAAGCATCTTGATGTTCAATGAAACTCTCAACTCTACAAAAGATAAGGGGAAAATTAAATAATTAATAAATCAGTGAGATCTATTTTAGTAATTAAAAGTAAGTTAAACAGCTGTTACGTAGCACAAAAGTGGGAAATTAAAGAGAAAATATTCAAGAGGCATGATCTAGTAGGTGTCTTTAATGATGAAGATGGAAACAAGGAAAAAGAGAAGAGATCAAAGCCATGGAAGTATTTAATATATAGTATTATATAAAGAAAAGAACACTGAAATCTATAAATTAATGGTTCCGGAATAGGATTGATTGCGATAGGAAATGGTTTATCGATTAAAAAAAAAAAACGAACAATACCATATTAAGCTCAACTCAAAGCTAATCATTCAAGACAGATATATATATATATATATATATATATGGTCACATGAAATAAAATATGGTGTCACAAATAAGCGGAAGTGTTTGGGGGTTTGAGCTGCGGCCGATAGGATTTGAAACCAACAGCAACACGACTAACGGAAACTGATCTTCGGGAAATGTGTTCAACTGCCTATAAACAACTGTTAAACACTGGATTAAGGTTCCATCAGTCAAAACAAAGTAATATTTTTCTTCCCTTCCTTTCCTTTCCTTTTTCCTTTTTCAAGTCAAAAAAAGTCATCAGGAAAAGAGAGAGGGGCTTGAGAGAGAGAGAATTCAATATATAATCATGGGTTTGGGTTTGGGACTGGTAAAATCTTTTTGCTTCAAAATAATACCAAAACATGGAAATACAAATTAAAGAAGCTTAAAATCCAGCAGCAACACCCCAGGAAAATTTTAGTATAGATCTAAAGCACGTACTGTTGATTGCTTTTTGAGGATAAAAAGAGAAAAAGGAAGAGGTAGAGGTAGACAGGAATTGAGATAATTATGGTATGTGTCTATGTGGGAGGAAATAAAATAAAAAGAAAAGAGAAAATGAATTAACCTTGAAAAAACTCTGCCGCAGTCGCAGGAATGGCCTCTGGTGCCACAGGTTTTAAGATGGGCCTTATAATCAGATTGAACTGCATAGCCTTTGGAACATTTTTCGCAAACCCATTGCTTGTGATTGCTGTGTTTTCTCCTGAAGTGCTTCTTGATCCCAACCAAATCGCCTAGAGCATGGCAAGGGTCATGGTGCAAGCAACTAGGCTCAGGGCAAACAAACACCCGCTTTCTCACCACTGCACTACTTTCTCTCTTGAGCAGTTTCCATGGAACCTTGTGTCGCCTCCTGTGCATCTGTAGGTTTTGGTCTCTCTGAAATCCTTGGTTGCAGATCTCACAAACGTAACGATCCGATTCTAGTAGTGTTTTAGGGGAGAGAGAAACCACTTCTGCATCTGGATCTACATCAACCCAAGTATATACATATATATTCAAATTAGAAATGAAAATTTCAATCATGAAAAAAGAAATCTCCAATTTTCTTTTTGATAAAAATCGTATTGCATATAATATATGATACCCTACCTGGCGTTCCTGCCGGTCTTCTTTTCCTCTTATTGTTATTATTACCATTCTCTAAACAGGAAAATGGCTCCGAAGAAGGAACCGAAGAACAAGAGTTATTGGCCAACATAGTTAATTACTCCAGCAAAACCTCTCCTTGGGGCGATTAACTAATTTAATATATTAATTTTCCTTTGCCAACTGCTGCTGGGTCTTGGCTATTTCTTCTCACTCTGTAAAGTTGAAGAGTCTGAATTTAAAAAGAAAATGAAAAAGGAAAAAGTAAAGCTAGTAGAGGATGGAGATTAGGGGAGGGAGAGGTAGAAAGACTGAAAGAGTAGTAGAACATGAGATGAGAGGAAGGAAAAAAAACCCTTTTTTTCTTTCGGTTTGATAATCAGCTTTCTTTGTTTCTTTTAGGCTTTAAACATATGCAGCTTTTGAATCAGCTTTTCTCTCTTCAATTCTTCCAACCCTCATCTTCATCAGGTATTGTGTGTAGTGTAGAGTGTAGAGTGTTCCTCAATAAAAACTTGTTCAAAAGGAAGTAAAGAGAGACAGCCAATGAAAATGCTTGAAACTTGATCCCCACAAGCAAGGGAGATGGGCCAAAATTGAGAAACATCCCCCACAAAGAAACAAACATCTCATAATTCATCTCCCACGTAAGCAAATCAAGCTCCCCATTTTTCTAACACTCTTCCAAACACGGTTTTATATATATTGTTTGAAACAGTTAGATTTTTGTTTGAATAAACATTTTTTTTTTCATTTAAATTCTATGTTTTTACCATTCAATATCGTTTAAATTTTGTGTATAGATGTTAATTTAAATTATTTTTAAAAAATTATTGATTTTTTCATTGACTCTATAAATTTAGTGATTTTAATTTTCGGATTTAGTTTTTATTTAATTGATTTTAACAAAAAAATCTTAAAAACTTGATTTAAGAAACCTTACATAAGTTGCCCTGAGTGAAAGGGATGAATGGGGTCAAAGTATCTTAATGGTCTCTCTATTGTATCATCTAGTGTAAATTAATCACTCTATTATAAAACTGAGTAATTTGGTCATTGTTCTTTTAAAATTGAAGCAAAAAGGTAAAATCACTAAATGAACTATTAAAAAAACTGATGTGGTATTTAACTTATGTTTAATTGATGATGTGGATATCAAATATTGACATGACACCAATAAAGTATATTATTTTAAGCTGACGTGGATAAATAAATAATATATTTTCAACATTTGATGTGACATTTTCAACAACTTAATTACTTATTTTGTCCACGTTATTTTAAAATAATATATTTTATTGGTCTCACGTGAATATTTTGACATCCACGTCATTAATTAAATATATGTTAAATGTCACGTCAGCTTTTTTAAATGTTCATTTACTGATTTTATCTTTTTGTTTCACTTTTTAAAAAATGGATAATGTCATGAATGACCCCTGAAATTTATCAAATTTGTCAATGGAGTACCTGTACTTTAAAAATGTCTAATTTGGTATTTAAAGTTTACACTTCGTGGGCTATTGTAGTACCTATCAGTAACACCGTTAAAAATTGATGACGTGGCTTTTGTATCCAATGAAAACTTGACACGTGGCACCATATAAAGATGCCATGTGTACTAACTAAAAAATTATTATTATAATTTTAAAAATATAAATAATATAATTTTAAAAATATAATGATGACACGTGACACCATATAATGATGCCACGTCTATTAACTTAAAAAAAAGAAAAAAATTGATAAATATTTTTTTAAAAAAATTAAAAAATTAAAAAATTAAAAATTTAATTTTATATTTAATTTTTGTAATTTTTTAATAAATATTTTTTTAAAAATAATTAAAAGAATTTCATAATTTAATTTTTGTAATTTTCAAAAATAAATATATATTTTAAAAATATATATATATATTATAAATGATTTAATTTTTAATTTTAAAATATTTTATATTTTAAAAATAAATTTAGTTAAATATTTTAGTTTTGTTATTTTTTAAAATTTTGAATTTAAAAAATAGAATTTAATTTTAAAAAATAGAATTTAAAAATATATTATTATTTTAATATTAATTTTTAATATTTTTTTATTTTTAAAATATATATATTTTAAATTTTTAAATATTTTTTTTACAAAAATTCAGATATTAATTTCTAAAAAATCAAGTGCTGCCACTTGTCATCACTTGATTGGTTATTGCCACATCATCATCTATATTTAACGGTGTTAAGTCAAAGTACCACATTGATACACGGTTTGATAGTACAGGTACCACATTGAACTTTTTTAAAGTACATGTACCACATTGACAAATTTGATAAACTTCAGAGGCTATTCATGACATTATCCCTTAAAAAAACAAGGGCTAAATTACTTAGTTTTATAGTAGAGTGACTAATTTGCACTAAATGATATAATATAAGGACCTCCAAAGTACTTTGACCTATGAATGGGTATATAATTGGGTTGTTTTTCCTCAAGAAATTTTATTAATGTATTTAGGGTTAGTTTAGTATTATCTGTGGAAAAAGTTTGGGTTGGAACAAGTTTGAATTGAAAAAAATATATTTAAAAAGTATGATGAAGAAATGTGATTTAAGAATTTTAAGTATTTAGTATTGCATAAAAAAGTGTTGTAATGAATTCAAATGTCAAAAAATATATGTATAAAATAATAAAAATTTAAAGATATGAGAATATTATTTTAGCAAAAAGCCAAATTTCAACTGTAAAAGCATCATTTTATTTTTTTTATGTTTAGGCTTGGGTTTGCCAAACCATTTTAGCAGCAAAAACTAAGTTTTTTATACTCATTTAGAATTGATTAGTATTTGTTGTCACATGCATTTGCACGATTTATTTATGTTTGATTATATAATTGTAAATTTTAAAATAAATAAAATTAATAAAGTGTATATTAACTAAAATTTGCATTAACATGTAAAGTTTGTTTATGTGCAAATTATATCAGATTATTATAAAGTTTATTATTTTGATATTAATATAAAATTAATTATATCAAATAAAAAAATCAATGTAAATTTTAATTCTTTTTTATTTATATACCAAATAAATGGATTTACTTTTTAAGATTAGTGAAAAATTAAAATTTTAAGATAAAGCAATTTCATATAAAATTTTAATTCTTTTTATTTATTATCAAATTAATTCATTTAACAAAAGTGTTTTAATAAAATTAAACTTCTTACTCATAAATTAGATAGATTTTATTAATAATAAAAAATATTTATAATGGTAATTTAGAAATATAGTGAATAACAATGATTATTTTCATCAATTCAAAAGATTTTTCATATTCATGCTTTTATATATAACTGGCATTTGTTATCACATGCGTTTGCATGTGAATACTCATTGTTTTATTTATTTTTGAATATATAATTGTATATTTTAAAAATAAATAAAAGTAATAAAGTGTATATTAATTAAAATTTGGTATAATTTATTTCAAATGCAAATTTTATCAAATTATTATAAAGTTTATTATTTTTAAAATCAATGCAAAATTAATTATGAATATAAAAAATTTAATGTAAATTTTACGTATATATTTTTCATTCATACTAAATAAATTGATTTATTTTTCATTATTAATGAAAAATTTATACTTAATTTTAAGATAAAGCAGTTTCATATAAACTTTATTTTTATTTATTATCAAATTAATCCATTTAACGAAAGTATTTTAATAAAATTAAATTTTTTCCTTATAAATTAGATAAATCTTATTAATAAAGAAAAATTTAAAATGGTAAATTAGTAATTTAATAAACAATAATGAGTATTTTCGTCAGTTCAAAAAATTCTCTACATTCGTGCTTATATATATATAATATATATTATAGCTATTGTGATGAAACATAATTTTTAACTTCAAAAACTATTTCCACCAGTGATGAAAAAATTAGACCGAATCGGCCAGTTGAACCAGTTAAATCGAGAATCGATGGCTTGTCCGGTCCAATGCATTTAAAAAATCAGATATATAGTGAACCGATAGAAAACGGTTCAATCGATAGAAACCGGATTAAACAGGTAAAAAATCATTTTTTTTTATTAAAAAAATTATTTGTAAATGATGAGATTTGAAATTTTAACCTCTTAATCATATAAGAAAGACTAAACTATTAAGCCAAACACATTTTTTTATTAGCTAATAACTATATTTAATATTAAAATCATATATTTAATTTATTTTAAAATTAAACAATCCAATTCAACCGGTTGGACCGATGACTCAGAAATCACACTGATTTAACATCAGATTCGGTTTTTTCAACATTGATTCCCACTTCAATACTAACCGAAAAGTTAATAATATGGAAGAAAAGAGTCTTTATCTACCAATTTTCTACACTAGGAATTTCTTAATTTCATGTTCCTAATTAATTAATGCTCACGGAATTTTGAATAACTCTATTAATTAGTGAACGCTTTTAATACGAGGATAAAAAAATTTATTTGAAAAACGGTGAGAGTTTCTTCCATTTGTATCATTGCATCGTTTTGGCATTAAATTTTAGTGCAGAACCCTAAAAAATTCAATAACAAAACGATAGGTACAACGTTATGGGTGGATCGGTGGGGGTGTTCAAACGGTCTATTTGGTAAATAATCTAATCGAATTACAATTAATCGAATTTCTTTTTTAATCGTTAACTGAATTGAATATTATAAGAGGTGAATTAATCGAATCAATATTTCGGTTAATTCGGTCGGTTTTCGATTAACCGAAATAAATATCCAATTTATTTTTCAACCTATTTTTAATACATGATTTTATATACAACAAAAATACCAAAACAAGCTAATTGTATTTCATCCATAATAATATATCCAACCAACCAAAATCCAGAAACAAAGCATAATAAAGCTATAATAAAATCCAAATATCAAACATATTAAAAAAACTAAGAAAGTAGAAAGAAGTTAGGTTTAGTATATTTCGGTTAATATGATCAATTCGGTTAATTTTGCTTAACCAACCGAATTAATCGAAAATCGAAATTTATCAAAATCCTTAATCAATCACCAAACCGACATTTGTTTGGTTAACCCATTAACTGAATTGAATTACATTTCGATCAATTAATTCGATTAAAATCGAATAATGAACACCAATACTAATGATGGGAAGACTTTCACCATAAATCCAAATGCACTTTAAGATGAGGAAGCCTTATTAATTGATTATTAATCTTTCATGCTATGAATTTTTTTTTTTTTTTTTTGAAGTTGAATGCAGAGGAACTAAATTAATCTTAGATTTCGATCCTTTTAAACAGAAATAATAATCATTAGTTAAGCAAAAGCTAACTAATTAGTTACTTCATGTTACTAATGATTGTTTAACATGAATCGTTTAAAAGATAGCAATCCTAATTTGATAGTAACATGTAACCATTATAAAATGAGTAATATAATTGATGTTAACTAACAAGTAACAACGAAAATCATATAAAGCAACTTTGATTTTTTTTTTCCTTTCTATTTTAGTATATATAAAAAGGTATTGAAATAATTCCTCGTAAATCTTGTCTAAGCTTTGAAACTTGCACCTTTATTTATTTATTAGGGAATATATATGGGATAGTGAGGGCAGCAATGATAGTGTTATATTTTAAGTTAGAAAAATAAACTAATTAAGTTTCTAGTAGTCTTATTATCCGACTACTCAAAAGTAAATATCCATTAAATGCGAGTAATGTTCCTAATTAAATAATGAGTCATGTTTTTTATCCCGTCACTTTCGTTTTCAATATTTATATATCGGGTGTGGTCTTATCATTATTATCACATGAAGAAAGACAAATATAATAGGATTTGTTTAAATGATGTTTATAAACATTGGTTAATGATTATTTAATTATAAATTTTAAAAAAATTATATTTAAAAAATTATTTTTACTTAATTAAAAAAAATAATTATACTTTGCTTTTTTTTTTTTTTTAATATCACCTTAACTAATATTATTAGACAATAATTAACATTTCTCAATATAGTATAATAAAATTTATGAGACGAATATTATTTTTCATAAATAATATGCATTTTAGATATAAGATTGATCTTGACGTTAATAGTAAGCTAATTGAATGGAGGCTTATGAATGTGTATAGTATTAATACGTAATTAATTAAAGAAACGGTTAATCAGCTTGAATTTTTTATTAAAAAATTTGATCTCAATGAATTCGGTTGTATATAATTTAGAACGAAATTTTGACTTAAATACAACTATAAAATCTTAACTCGATATAAAAATAAGTTAATGTACTTTGAATTTTCTATTATTTCGATTTCATAGGCAAACGATGCGTCTGCGAAGGAGAGAATCTAACAAAAGAGCAAACTCCGACACCAGAAATGTGGCCTCCTGTTTTGTGGCTGCTGCTCTCAAAAAAAAAAAAAAAAGTGGGACCCTTCCCCCTCCTAAGAAACCCATAATATTTCCACCCCCAATCACAATTTTTTTTTAACTTTATGTACATTTGCAAAAGAGAAATAATTTCATTATAATTCATAAATTAATAAAATTTTTAAATTTTATAAGTGAAGTTAATAAAATATATTTTAAAAAAAAATTGATTAAAAAAGTACAACATGTGATATTTTCTTAATTTATTTATAAAATTATAAAATTTTATTTTCATTGTATTAAAAACGAACTTTAAAAAAAAAAAATTAACTCAAACAATCTTTTTTTTGCTAAGTAACGCAAACAATCTTAAAAGAATGATTATTAATAGTTACATGTTCTAAAAGTGGAATTGTTATTCTTTTTATAATTAAGAAAGGAGCTTTTAATTTAAACTTCATAAACCAATTTAAATAAGTGGCATGAAACTATTCGAGTAATATTGTCAATTCAATAATTTTCTTATTTATTATTTAATAACGGGCACATAATAGTTATCTATAATCACTTGTAGGTTTAAAACTGCGCTATATTTTTTCTTTAAATAAAGTGTTAATTAAATTTAAGAGCAAGCGTAATATAAATGAGATTTGTATAAATTAAAAAAAAAAAATTATTTCATATACTGTACATAAAGTTTTTAAATTTTACTATTGAATTAGTGGGTTGTCACATATTCCTTTAAAATAATATTAAAAATCAAAAAAATATTATAATTAAAAATATATGTAAGAGAGTTTTTTAATATTTTTTTTATTTATAAAATTTGAAAACTCTACGAATAATGAATATAAAAAAACTAACACTAAATAAAATACAGATGTATTGCATATTCTCTACTAACCTCTAGTTTAAAACCAAAAGTAGTTGGAATTCAAATTCTAAATTTCTATTACATATATAAGATGTATTTATATGTATTGGATGTGAGAGAGAGACAGAGAGAGAGAGAGAGAGCAATAGCCTATGTCATCGATAGATTTCAAAATATAAGTGAGGCCAAAAAAGAAAAATATCTAAGGTTAAATGTTTGCTATAATTTATATTAGTGTAAAACTAAAGTTGTTTTACACACTTTCATAATTTTTTATACAATTTATATTTTATCAAACCGACCATTGGATTTAACAATATAATTGTACTCGTCGTGCACGTAAAGTTTCGAATAGATCTGATATCTTTATCATATCGATCGATGTTTTTTTCAATATATATTTAACGGTTGAAAGTTTTTTACGTCGAACAAATAGATAGACATTTTTAATTTACTCAAAATTCGACATGCATGATTTATGTGGTGAATATAACATGAAATACGACGGTCGGATTAAACAAATATAAATCATACAAAAGAGTTATGAAAGTGTGTAAAACAACTTTAGTTTTACACTAATTTAAGTGGATCCCTTATTTATTTATTTATATATATATATATTCTTTAATTTTGGATAAAAGAAACGCTTGGGCAAGATGATTGCAAACGACATTCACCTGCGATATGGCATGTGTTTAAGAATCCAATTCCCATCATCCCCTGATTCCTTTATATATAATAATAATAATAATAATAATAATAATAATAAACAATATACCATCGAATTAAGCAGCTTTGCCTTTTGGCTTTTGCATTGTCATTATTATTATTATTATTATTATTATTATTATTATTATTTTAAAAATCGCAGTTCGGAGAAAAAAATTACGGATATTGAGATTCGAATCCAGACTTACTATTTTTTAAAAGTAATTATATAAAACAACTGAACTATATAGACACCCGATTTTTGGTCAGGACTCTCAGCTCAATTCTCGAATATTTTTTCGGGCTATCAAATTTATTATTGACTGTGGACATAGGCCCATTGAGGTTTTTGAGCCCAAATTCGGTTTGGATTTGGTTTCCAATAATAGAAAAACCCACTTTTTTTATCTTTTCCCACTTTGTGTTTTAATCTTTTATTCATATTTTTTTTCTTCTATTTTTTCATTATTTGTTATTTTCCTAACTCATTTCCGGCAAGGTCAACCAAATAAGATCAGATGATCTCGAAATCAAGTTCAAGGTCAACCAAATCAAACCAACTGGTCCCGATATCAAGCAACAAAATTTTCAAAAAATAAATTACGAAAAGAGAAACCAAATCTGATTTTTGGAAGGAAAGCAAATCAATTTTGATATTTTGGGCAGTTAAAGCTCGGATACTTTTGAAAGAATTCTTGATCCAAATTCTGTTATAAATAGAAGAACAAAATGATCACATAAGGAGGAAGAAAAAAGAATAGACAAAAAAAATAACCCACAGAAGACAAGACAGAAGCAACAACCCAAAAAAAAAAAAAAATTGGAGAGAGTTCGGATTTCGGGTTTCTAGGATTTTGGGAGTTTGGGGCTCGTTATTGGAAGATCCCAACGATGAAAAACTAGGGACAACTACGCGAAGGCTTGGTGAGAATTTGGTGACATTCCGATGGTCACCTAAAATCTTAGATCTAGGGTTGTTGGGTTTGATTTTGGAAAAACCGAGTTGATTTCGGGGTTTAGGAAGTCAAAAAAAATATTTTTGGTGATTTTGGAAAATTTCTAGGCACTACCGAAGATGGTGACAATGAGCGACGGTGGGTATGGCAGAGGCGGCAGCCGAATTTGGATAGTGAAGAACAGGTTGAAGGTTTCAGAGAGAGAGGGGGAGCTGAAGGATCTTTTTTCCTGGGAGGTAAAGAATGATTCAATTTTTTTTTTGAAATTTATAAGCCACCAGTCGGGTCGGGAGTTGACCCGAGCGGGTCTGCGCGCCTGACCTTACCCAGATGCGCTGGTTTCATTTTTTTTATGTTTTCATTTTTTTTTATTTGTTATTTTTTTTTATGTTTAACTAATTTTTTAAGGTATTGTTTATTTTAATTATTTATTTACTTAATCCTTCCACTTATTTATTAAATAAAAATAATTTTAAAAAAAGAAATTGAATATAAATAAATAAATAAAAATAAATTGAGATCTTTCCGATGATGGAAATCGAAGAAGTCGCAAATGGTTGAATTCTAAGAATTTCTTAGGTGAAAAAAATCTTCCTAAATTTCACCAACATGATGGAGAATTTAGGTGGAGATTTCGATATCATGGATCAAAATTTTTTTATCAATAATAATTCGTAGAAGTTCATTTTGATTAGAAATTTAATATAGATTTTAAATAACTAACTTCTTCATAAAATATTAAAATAAATCCGACGATGGAGCTTCTTCTTCGAGAGCAAACGATTTCTCTTAAATACTCTTAAGGTGAGAAGATCTTCTTCGGATTGATGGAGAATTCCTTGGAATTTTTTTCCAATATTTAAATATTAAACTAGAAAATAAAAGACCATTTAGCGCAGTTGATGGAAATGATGAGGGGTTGAGTAAAGGAAAAGGGAAGGCAAATGAAGTCATCATGCAAGAGAAGGGTCAAAGTGCTGAAGATCCTGTGTACCCTTCGGGTTTGTTCCACAACCACAATATGCGTTGATCACTGGAGAATATTCTGCTGCACACCATGGAATGCCATCAACAGCGGCACTTACTCAATTCACAGGGTTTACTTCTCTTGTATTTGGTTCAAGGCCATCAGACCCTATTTATGTCCCTAATTTAGAAGATCCAAAAGAATTGGAGAAGATGAAGCTGGATTCAAAAGAAGATTCTAAGTCTTAGAAGATGAATCTCCTGGAAGAGAGCTATGAGCTATTGAAGGAATAGACTTTTTTAGGTCCATAGATGCTGTAGGACTTTTCCTGGTACCTGACGTTGTCATCCCACCAAAATTCAAGACTCCGGACTTCGAGAAGTACAACAGCACAACTTGTCCCATGACACATGTTACGATGTAGTGCAGGAAAATGGCTGCTCATTCACAAGATGGCAAATTATTGATCCACGCCTTCCAAGACAGCCTTACAGGGTCAGCAGCCAGATGGTATGTCATCTCGAAAAGAACCGAATCCATTCTTGGAAAGAATTAGCAAGAGCATTCATAGCCTAGTACAAGCATATTGTGGACATGGCTCCTGATCGTCTGTCCCTACAAAGTATGGAGAAGAAAGCCACTGAGAGCTTTAAAAAATATGCCCAAAGGTGGAGGGATGTCGTTGCCCCAAATCCAACCACCTTTCAGAGAGAGGGAAACCACCTTGTTATTTGTTAGCACTCTCCAAGTTCCATACTATGACATGATGATTGGGAATGCCACCAAGAATTTTGCTGATATGGTGATTTTTGGAGAAATCATAGAGAATGCCATAAAGAGTGGGAAGCTTCGAGTCGAGGAGACATCTGATGCGAAGAAAAATGAGGCCCCTAAAAATGAAGAAAGAGAGGCCCAAGCTGTGAGTTATGGGAGGCAACAAGTGGAAGATTTTCTCCATATCATCCATACCCCATATACCAGCCTTATTACCCTACCATAAACAATGTCTCCCAGGCCCTTATCCTTACTAGCCAAATTTTCTTCCCCAAAGACAACCAAAGAACAATCATGATCCCAATTCCTGATCTTTTGCTGTTGCTAGTAAAGAATCAGTACCTTACCCCCGTGCCTATGAAGACAACTCCAAATCCATCAGCAAGGAGTTATGATCCTAACACCAAATGCGATTATCACATGGTGGCAATTGGGCCTTCAACTGAAAAATGTAGGCAACTAAAGCAAAGGATTAAAGGTCTCGTCAATGATGACATTTTGACTCTAGAGCTCATAGAACAGTGGAAATCTGAGACTTGAAGATGGGAATGTCACCTTGGACACTCAATAAGGATAATTCCAAAATTTTGATGTTTTCATCTTATTTTCCTAACATGACATTTTCATTAATTAGTTGTTTGTTGTTTTGATAGAATGTAATGGTCGCATAACTTCTTTTCATTTTCAAATGAAAAATGTCTTTGATCTTAAATAAAATCGGTGACTACTTCTGAGGAACGAACTTTACAACCTATTCCTATATCTAGTTTAGTTGCAAATCAAACCACTCAAGGGCTAAAAAGAGTTTGAAAAGTTCCATGAACCTTCTTTTTCGTTTGACCATGCCATGTTTCTTCCTCTGGGCAAAAAATAATGAAATGGCTGATTAATTTGCAAAACGTATTTTGGAAAATCAATGTATGAGGTACTATCTTGAAAGAATCTTGATTTTGGTAGTTCTATAAAATGTCAAAGCTATTTAGAGCTTCAAACACATGTCCCTAATTCTTTCAATCCTTTTCCCAAAGTCTTCATTTGCCTATATGTGGGGCAAAATCACCGAAATACCATATTTCTCAACACCTTTGAATACCTGAGCTATCCACACGTGATCCCGTCGCAGGGATCCACTTGAGTGAGGTGAGGAAAAACAAAACAGGAAGAGGAAAAGATGACTTAATTCCTCTTGAAAATAAAGGATGAGGGTTGTGAAAACGACCTCGAAAAAGAAATGGAGTAGCCACCGATCTTTTTTGGATAGGTTTGATCGGCCACCTATTAAAATTGGTTTTTATAAAATATTTTAAAATTAATAAAACATTTTTTTAAAACCAATTTCGAAAGTCTGCGCTTTTAAACCAGAGAAATCAAAGAAACGGGTTCGGGAGTCGGTTACGTGCGGGGAAGGATTAGTACCCCCACAACGCCCGTATAAAACGGTACCTTATTAATCGTGTGTTATCATGAGTCTCGGTAAAAATAGGTTTTGAAGTTGATATTTTTAAAAATAATTCCCATTTTTAAAGAAAAATAATCCCATTTTAATTGAAAATGATCCAGAATTTATTAACTCAATATTTTCCTATATTCCCTGGCAGACCCGACAAAACATAGAAATTTTTATTTACTTAAAAAATCTTCGCATCATACTCTTTTTAAAAGGGTATTCATTCGTTAATATAGTTGATGAAGACTCTCCGGCAACCCGGAGGAGAATTCATGAATTATAATAACTCGGGGATATTGCCTTATTTTATTAAAAAAATCTCAATTTCCAAAAAGTTGGATGATCATCAATGTGCAAATTAAAATTAAAACTTGAAGGTATAACATGCATGATTAACATGGCATGGCAAATAAGTTATTATGCCATGACAAAATTTAAATGACATAGCCAAAGAATAAATGACATGAAATATGAATGACATGACATAAGAATGAATGTCATGTGAATGAAATCGACATGGCATACAAAATGTCATGGCATATGAATGACATGGGACACGAATGAATGTCATGTGAATGAAATCGACAAGGCAAACTAAATGACACGGCGTACGAATGACATCCCACATGAATGAATGTCATGTGAATGAAATCGACATGGAAAATAAAAAGATGACATGGCATATGAATGACATGGCATATGAGTGACATGACACGTGAATGACATGGCAAATTTTTATTACATGGCATGCGAATGGCATGGCACAAATGAATGACATGGCACGTCAATGACATGGAAAATTTTGATTACATGGCATATGAATGACATAGCATAATGATGATATGGCATTTGAATGACACAGCAGTATGGATGACATGGCAGTATGGGTGACATGGCATGTGAATGACATAACATATGGATGACATGGCAATATGAATGACATGGCATGCGAATAACATGGCAATATGGATGATATGGCATGCGAATTACATGGCAATATGGATGACATGGCATATGAATGACATGACATAATGAATGACATGGCATGGCATATGAATGACATGACAAAATGAATGACATGGCATGTGAATGACATGGCATATGATTGACATGGCATAATGAATGAATGACATGGCATATGAATGACATAGCCTAATATGTTATAGCATGGTAATAAATGTCATGTGAATGAAATCGACATGGCAAACCCAAAATGAGATAAACATAATGACATGACAAACCAAGTGACATGGCATGAGAATGTTGTGTCATGAAAATATAATGACATGAATGAAATGTCATGGTGACCGAATGGTCATGGTAATGACATGGATGGCATGACATACTTAATCATGGTTTAAAATGAGCTCAAACACTAAATGACATGGCAAATGACATGCTATATGAATGATATGGCATAAATGACATAGATCATAAATAAAATGTCATGGTGGCCGAATGGCATGGTGATGGCATATGAATGGCCGAATGCATGGTGATGACATATGGATGGCCGAATGGCATGAAATGATAACATGGCATGAATGACATGGCATAAAAATGCACCTAAACTATAAATGACATGGCACGACATGTTATATGGACGACGTGACATAGGTGACATAGCATAAAATGACATGTCATAATGAATGACATGGCAAATTCTTGATGACATGGCATATGAATGACATGGCCTCTAATGGCATGGCATAATGAATGACATGGCATGTGAATGGCATATGAATGACATGGCATAATGAATGACATGGCAAATGAATGACATGGCATAATGAATGAAATGGAATTGAATAACATGACATGTGAAGGACATGGCATGTGAATGAATGACATGGCATGCTTGACATGGTAAAATCACAAAATGATATCATCATAAAATATTCATAATCACAACATGATCACATACACAGAACATTACTTGGAATGTATTATTCATGTGAGAAATCATATAAATAGCATATGTCGAAAAATATTACCATGCTTCTCGATAAACCCGGCAAAGCTTGTAAAATAAAATTTTCATATGACATTTACATGGTTCTGAGTAAAACGAAAACCATACGCTTTGATTCCATAAAAACACGTGCGTTGAATAGTTCCCTAACCTCCCCGACAAACCCATCAAAGATCGATAACTAATTCAAGCCAAATGTTTAATAAACCGAAAAATTCGTTTTTATGACAAATTAAATAAAAACATTTTTAAAAATTCAATGCATGGAAATGTATTTCTTCTTTAGAGTAAGGACATCCGTATACCTAAAAAGGTATCCGACTACATTAGGAAAAGACCTAAATCAGATTTTCGAAATCAAAAGACTTTGGGCTCGGTTTTAAAAGAAATGGAATTTTTGGATGAAAAGGCCGAACCCCTCATTTAGAAAGGCCCTATTTTTCTAGTTTTTAAATCCGGGTTGATTGCCCTTGACCCGACCTTTATAAAATCAAATTTTGTGATTGAAATGACTTGGAAATTAATCTAAGACAATAGCTAATGCCCTAAATCAACCCCCTCTTAATATCCTAACCAAAACAGAAAATTAGTATTTCTTAAAAACAAAACTGACTCTCACTGGCAGTTTTGGAAACCAATTTTTTTCCCTTCCAAAAAATTTCAAAAATTTCTGAAAAAATTATGGGAGACTTAGAACATGTTAACCTCAATGGGAAAACAATCATCTTAATTTTTGGAGCATAGATACTATGACCTATTTTTACCCAAAATCAAGAGAGTGGGTTAAAATTTGTTTGGTCAAAATCTTTTTTTAAACCTTTGATAGAAAAATCCAAAAACCAAAAAAAAAAAAAATACTAGAGGGTCCTTAAAGGGTCTACAACCTGTGGTTAAAAATATTTAAATTTGGACAAGAAATGCGTGGTGAGAAAAATTAGAAAATCCAACTTGCACAACTTTTCATTTTTCCACAAGCTTGCTTATGAGAGCTTGGCTTTGAGCCATTAGTTGGCTTAAGTCAAAAATCAAGTGGGGATGAGATGAATGCATGAACATAAAGCAACAAATAGGGGGATCTATCCTACCACAAATCAATCAAGAGTTAAGAACATGAACACAACCAACCAAGCAAGAAGTATCAAGCAAGAACAAGCACAAAATCACATACACCATTCGGCCAAGCATGGAACATGTAAGAAACAAATTTGACAAACTTGGTTATTTGATCAAACATGAAGAAATCTTTTGGAACTTGTTTTGAAAAATAATTTTATTTCATGAAAGAAAATGAAATGAAAATGAAAATCATAAAGGAATAACAAAATCATATGAACAAAGCATGGAGAAGAGCATGAAAGAAAATAGCTACCTTGCTTTAGCTTTCCAAATCAAAGAGTAGTAAGAAAATCTCTTATTTTTTTTCTTCTCCTCCTTTTTTCTCTCATTTGAGCTACCGCCCTTCAAAAAATCTGAACCCCCTAGCTTAGTGATGGCCGGCCCTCTCAAATAATATGAGAGCGTGCTCTCTTTTCTTTTCTCCCCTCTAAGCCTTTGGATCAAATGTCTTCCTCTTTTCTCCATCAATCTAAGCCATTAGATGAAGATTTTCATGAGAATAAAAATGCTATCTTGCAATTTGATCTTGGCCATTGAAGGATGTACTCATCTTTCTACCAAGCACCTAGACCATTGGATGGACAAGATATTTTAATGATATTAAAAATGGCATCTTGCAATTTGATAGTGACCATTGGATGAATTCAATCAAATCTCACCCTTCATTCATGAGCTGACCAGCCAAGGCCTGGAATATCCCAGCAATTCCTTCATCTTTCATATTTTTTAATTGCAAATTGACCTTTTTCGATTTCTTTGGTAAAATTACATTTTGGCCTCCAAACATGATTTTATTGCAAACGGACCCCAAATCCAATTTTTCTTTCTCCAATTCATCCAAATAAATATAATATTGAGATCTGAAGATTTTCAAAATTTTTCGAGCTCGTTTCCCATTTTTCCCGAAATTTTCTCTTGGATTTTTCGAGTTAGGGCACCCAAAATTCACCTTTTACATTTGAACTCGGATTCCGAATTTTTCTTCACCAATCTCATCCAAAAAATATAAATTGGGATCTGAAAGTTTTCAGAATTTTTGGAGCTCGTTTGCTATTTTTTCCGGAATTATCTTCTGGAATTTCGGCTTAGTGCACCCGAACTTTGCCATTTTTCAAATGAGCTCCGATTCTGGATTTTTCTTCACCAATCTCTTCCAAAAATTATGAAACTCAGATCTGGAGATTTTCATAATTTTTGGAGCTCGTTTGCTATTTTTCCCGAAATTATCTTCTGGAATTTCGGCTTAGTGCACCCGAACTTTGCCATTTTTCGAATGAGCTCCGATTCTAGATTTTTCTTCACTGATCTCTTCCAAATTATAAAACTCAGATCTGAAAGTTTTCATAATTTTTTGAGCTCGTTTGGTATTTTTCCCAGAATTATCTTCTGGAATTTCGGCTAAGTGGACCCGAACTTTGCCATTTTTCAAATGAGCTCTGATTTCAGATTTTTCTTCACAAATCTCTTCCAAAAATTATGAAACTCAGATCTGGAAGTTTTCATAATTTTCTGAGCTCATTTGCTATTTTTTCCGGAATTATCTTATGGAATTTTTCGAGAATGCCTTTCAACCTCCGAAACCTCATTTTTACTCAAAACGGGTCCAATTTTCAGATTTTATTTTTCCATTTCCTTTGTCCTATATTGAATTTGAGTTGGTCCGAAAATGCCCAATTTTTACATCCGAATTCCTCTCCGATTTAGTTTTCCCCTTTTCAAACTAGGGAATTTTCTTGTTTTTCCGTTTTTGCTCTAATCGGCTCTTTCTTGGGATTCATTTCAGACTGGGCCTTGGGCTATTTTTATTTATTCATCCTTGGTCAACTGGGAGTTTCAATTTCACCGAATTGGGTCATCTTTACAATTTTCCCCAAATTTGCCGGATTAGGTTTTTCCCTACACTGAATTTCCGTAACCCATCTTTCGAACACCATATCTTTCGTTGTAGGTCTCGGATTGTCAAAATTCTTTCGCCACTATTCAATTCAACTTTAAATCTTGATTTTGACTAAGGGTTGACTTTTTAAGATTGTCTTTTTGGAGTTGACTTTTTTGGAGTTGACTTTTTCCTAATTGACTTTTCATGCTAAACTCCGAATCACAAGTCTTGGAGGACCATCTGCAAAATGAGAAGAGATTTTCTGCATTATAAAAAAGTACAAGGAACGATTTACCTGGTTTAGGGGGCCAGACAAAATTAGGTGTCTACATGAGCAATATCCAATTTCTTTGCCCACATCTTGGGGCAAGATTACCAAGAAGCCAAATCACCCAAATGGTTTTGATATCCTCGCCTACAATCTTGACTTATTTAGATATTCCCTTCTATGATTGAATGGAAATTGTATCAACACCTTGAGTAAATCATGAAAAGAAGATTGTTGGGTTAGGCCTTCACTTGGATGACACATTGAGATGTTGTATATTACATGAGTTGCAAAAGAAAAAAAGAAAAAATTGGTTGTGATATCATGCATGTGAGATATTCAAATGATTCCATAAGTAAAATGAAATTCTGATCGTCTATTCTCTTGAGGATTACTTTTCAATGAAAGTATTCATTCTTGAATGAGAAATGACCATCTTTCATATTATTTTCACGAAAAAAGAAAATTATCCCTTGCTACCCCTTTTGAGCCTATTGAATTCTTTTTTCAAACGAACCCTAACCAAGGATCACCCTCTACACTGGGGGCAAGTATGAAGAAAGATCATGTGAGTGATTGGATCCTATTTCTAAACTTTGAAAAAATGCCTTATGTCAAGGGGAAAATGTTGAAATTGAGTTCTAAAATTTTGAACTCGTTTTGTGATTTAAAAAAAAAAGGAAAAAATAAAGACAAGAAAAAAGAAGAAGAAAAGATGTGAAATGTTTTGAGAAGTAGGAGGAATGAAAGTCCTCATGAAAAGAATTGATCATTAGTTTGATTATCCTTAAACATATGTTTTTGGTCTGATTATCCATTCTGTCATAACCCTAAACTTGGCCTATATTACGTACTTTAAAAGTCCATTTTGATCAAGTGTGAGTATTCAACTTGAGAGTTTTTCCTCAGACTTCATCCTATCCTTTTGAATTATCATTTTGCTATGGGCGAATTTTGAATTCTCAAATGTATGGTAGAACAACAAAAAAAAAAAAAAAAAAGAAAGAATGAAGCTCTAGGGTGAAAACCCAAAAACGAACAGTCTTGAGCAAAACTCGAAAAATACATGAATGATAAACAATCTTTTTTTAATGGTGATCTAGAAGAATAAATATACATGAATCAATCTGAAGGATTTGTAGTTCCACGAAAAAAACATAAAGTTTGTAAATTGAAAAGTCCTTATCTATACCTATATATAAAAACTATCCCCTAAGGGCTGTGACAGCAACAGCTGTCATTCTTTTTTTTTTTCTTTCAGTTCTTAGTAAAATTATAAAATAGGTTAATCAATCAAAATTATTTATAATTTTTTGGTTAATATTATAAATAATTATTAAATTAGGAAATTTCAAATTTTTTTGGTTTTATTGATTCGATTCGTTTCTTCTAAAAACGGATATTACGAATTAGGATAATTTACAGATTCGGATATTGAATTTACTATCTTCATCGGATTCAGAGAGGATTCGGATATAAATCCTTGGATATCCGTTATCCGAATCTGCTTTAATTTTGATCCGGATTGTATCGAATATCCAAATCCGTTATCCGCTCTAGTTATATATTTAAAGCCATAGCAATATTTTTTTTTTGTGTTTTCGGAAAATTACAAAATATATTGATCAATTAAAAATATTTATAATCATTATAATAAATATTTGGTAATAGAAAATATATTTTTTTTAGCTTTTCTGATTCGATCCAATTTTTCGGATTTGAATATTACTGATTTGGATAATTTTTTGTCCAAACCCATTTTTTGTCCGGCTCATTTTTTGTCCAAACCCATTTTTCAGGCATAATATTTTTATCCAAACCCTTTCAAATATCGGACAGACCTTCGGATTTAGACGGATAGTTCGATCCTTGGACAGGTCTATTCATTACTATATATTGATTCTTGTTATTTTTACATACTTTTTAATTGAAATTGGTTATAAAATGAATATTAAGAAATTGTATATTATTTACAGTGGGCAAATGGTTATTTTTAATACCGATTCAAGTTAAGGTACTATACAACATAAGTAAACTTTTACATTTTGTTACAAAAATCTAATTTTTGAAAATTATAATTAATTTTAAATAAATTATACTTTTTATATAAATGTCTTCTTTAGTTTTCTGTTTACTTTTGAATAGACATTGCAAAAGGTAACAAAATTAGCAATTCACAAAACATAAGCAATTAATTATTCCCTGTTGGGGAGGAAGCAGCAAAACCTGAGCTGTTACTGAAGACCATAGTTTGGATGTGTGGATGCTATAGTGAGTTTGGCAGATTTTATTGTCTATTCCATTGCTTTTAGGTGATTTTTTGGTTTGGTGTTGTATTGCGGTCTTGTGTTTAAAATAGTTTTACTAACCTTGTGGTTAGTTTGGATTTTGTATCCTTTTGGATTCTATTAATAATACTTCTTTGGTTTAGCAAAAAAAAAAAAAAAATTTATTCCCCTTGTTTATTTTTCCTCAAATATATATAAAGAGTTAATAACACCAATAGTCCCCAAAATATAGAGCATATTTTATATTGGTTATTAAATTTCAAAACGTATCAAGTTAGTCCTTGATTACAAGTATCATAACAAATTGGTCCCTTCCGTTAGCTTTTCCGTTACCTTTACCGTTAGCAAATAGTTAGTAACACGTGTCACCAGCTGATTGCTAACACATACCTCTTCATTTTTTTCTCTTTTCCTTTTTCTTTATTTCTTTATTATTTTTTCTTTAATTTTTGTAATAAACAAATGTAAATAAATATTTTTAATAATATTTATTAAAAAATAAATGTAGATAAATGTAATCATTTATTCTTTGATCTTTTTTAATAATATTTCTTTGATCTTTTTTAAATGTAAATAAATACAAAAGATAAATAAAAATTTAAATTAATTTTTAAAATAATTAAATAATTTATAAAATATAAATATTTATTTACATTAATTTTCTACAAAAATATTTTTTCCTTTTTCTTTCCTTTTTCTTTTTATAGATAAATTAATTTCATAAAAATTATATAATTTATAATTTATAAAATATAAAATATTTATTTACATTCATTTATCAAAAAATATATTTTTTACTTTTTTATTTTCCTTTTCTTTCTTTCTTTTTTCTTTCCTCTTTTCTTATAAAATTAATGTAAATAAAATATTTTATATTTTAAAAATTAATTTAAATTATAATATGAATTATTATTTATTTTTCTTTATATTTATTTACAAACAAGAGAAAAAGGGAAAAGATAAGAAAGGAAAAAATAAAAAACTTATAAATATAAAATAAATATTTTATATTTATAACTTATTTAATTTTTAGAAAGTTAATTTAAAATATAATATAATATACTTATATAAATTTTTTGTATTTGTTTATAAAGAAGAGAAAAAAGAAGAAAGGGAAGAAACAAAAAAAATATATTTATAAAATTAATGTAAATAAATAGTTTTATATTTTTTTCAATTATTTGATTATTACAATATTAATTTAAATTATAATGTAAATTATTATTTAGTTTTTAATATTTATTTATAAAGAAGAGAAAAGCAACTAAAAAAAGAGAGGAAGAAACGAAAAAATTAAAAATATTTTATATAAAATTAAAGTAAATAAATATTTCATACTTTTTAAATTAATTATATTTTTAAAAAATCATTTTAATGTATAATATGAATTATTTTTTCTTTGTATTTATTTATGAAAAAAGATCAAAGAAAAAATAAAAAGAAATAAAGAAAAAGAAAAAAGTGAAGAGGTATATGTTAGCAATCAGCTGGTGACACGTGTCACTAGCTGTTTGCTAACGGTAAGCTAACAGAAAATCTAACGGAAAGGACCAATTTGTTATGATACTTGTAATCAAGGATTAAATTGATACGTTTTGAAGTTTAAAGATCAATATAAAATATGCCCTATAGTTTGAGGATCATTGGTGCTATGAACTCTATATATAATATATCACTTTGTTAAAGTATTCCCATTGTTCACTCCCTAGTCTTTGTATAAATATATATATATATATATTTATGAGGAAGAATTCACTTATATTAGTGTAAAATTAAATTAGTTTTACATATTTTTATAATTTTTATACAATTTATGTTTTAACAAATCAACCGTTAAATTTAACAATATAATTGTACTCGTCATGCACGTAAAATTTCGAATCGATCCGATTTCTCTATCATATCGATCGAAAATACTTTCTTTTTCAATATATATTTAACGATTGAAAGTTTTTTATATCGAACAAATAGTTAGATATTTTTAATTTACTCAAAACTCGACGTACATTATTTACGTGAATAGAACATGAAATACGACGGTTGAATTAAATAAATATAAATCGTATAAAAATATGTAAAACTAATTTAATTTTACATTAATATAAGTGGATCCCTACTCTCTATATAAATATTTGATCACTTAAGTACTCAATTGTTTTTTTTATCATTCAAGTTATGAATTGATGTTTTAGTGGTCAACGTTTCATAAATGATGCATTATTGGTCACCTTCCGTTAAATATTAACGAGTACATTCCAGGCCATTATTTTGTAGTAGGAGGCGAGCCCAAATCATCAGTTTAGTGTCATGCATAACATCATTTTGACTTTATGGCACAAAATAATGATGTGGAACGATGATATTAACTTGCTATGTGTAAAATTTTGGGTTAAGTGTACATTTACTCCCATACTAAATCATTTTTCATAATTTGATATTTGAAAAATAAAAATTCACAACTATGTACCTAATTCAATTTTCGAAGAAAGATTAATCCAAAGGACAAATAATGTTAACAAAAAATTGACATGGCTTTTTTGGTGAATAAGAAGCCGTCAAGTGGCATAGGATGCCACAAGTGAGGAAGGAAATTAGTGGAATCTCGACAAACAGATATCCACATTAGCAAATTTAATTAAAATTAAAATTTTAAAAATTATTACATCAAACACAAGTGACGAAAGAAATTAGTGGAATCTCGACAAACAGATATGGCCCAAAAATCTCACCTTTTCTTTGTTGACGATAGTTTGTTATTCCTTAAAGCAACATTGTAGGAAAACGCACATTTGATTAATGTACTTTCTTGTTGGTAAAAAAAAAAAAACTACATCGATTTTGACTCTAACAGAGTTAGTGCATTGAGTAATTTATCTTACAAATTATAAATTTAGGTATTTAATTGCGAATTTTAATTTTTTAAGTATTAATCTGACAGAAATATATAGTACAAAGCCAAATATGTATTTAATCTTAAAATTTTAAATCGGTTAGTCTTTTAACGGATGAGACCAAAAATGCATCATTTATATACAGTTGAAAATCAAAATGTTATTTTTTAAAACTGGACGACGAAAATATAAAAATAAAAAATTAGATGACTAAATAGATATTTTATTCTTATATCTAGGAGTAAAGTAAAGAACCTTTATATATGGTATTTGTACAATATAGTAGTTAATTAGTTAAATTAATGTCTCAATACATATAGCATAGTAATATTCTCTGATTGTCTTGTTGGGAAGGGCTTTCAAAGGAAAAGTTCTAGTGTTAGGCAAAATGAATTAGAACTCGAAAATTCGTTTGAAAAAAACCTGATTCAAATTCGTCCAAATCTGATTTGATAAAAAAATTCAAAAATCAAAATCCGAACCCAAAATGGCCTGAGCCCAAAATGTCCTAAACTCGAAATGATCTGAACCTGAAATGATTCGAACTCGAAATGATCCGTACTCAAGACCAACCTAATACTTATCCAAGCATAAATCCGTAATAACCCGAATTTAATACTAAAAATAAAAATAATCGATTTATTATAATATATATTTTTACTTTTTCAATAAAATGTTAAAATTTAATATATCTGTAAGGTAAAAACAATAACATTATCAAAATGTGAATGACAACTACAACTCAGATTGATAATCAAATGAAAAAAAAAAAGTTTTGATCTATTTAGTTTTAAATGATAACTATAAAAAAAAAAAAAATTACGGTCTGTTTAATTCTTTTTTTACTATGAAAAAAGTGAACAATCAAATGAATATCTATCATCAGTCGTGACAAATATTGTGGTATGTTTAGTTGTGAATGATAATTACAACTCAAATTGATAATTAATAATTTGAGGATATCCCATTTCAAATGTTGTTGATGATTTTGTGAAATTTTTTTTATTGTATAATAATATATATTTTAATTTCACATTTTTGTGTTTTGTACGAGAAAATGAGTTAGTACTTAATAGGTGGAAATGAGGAACCCTTTTTAGAATTTAATAATATAAAGTTATTTTATTTTCGAAGATATGTGGTGCAAATCATACTCCTTATTCTTTTAGATTTCATAAATTTTTCTTAAATAATTATTATTTTTTGTTTAATCACAACCTAATTAATTAATTAATAAAATCATTATATTATCTTATATATCTCGTATCGTTCACCTGTCATGTAATCGTATGGTATCTAAACATGTCTACAAATCATTATATCATCTCATTTTCATTGGCCATTACTATTTAATAATTACTATTCAAATAGTAAATTATTAAAATATATTATATATATTAAGTAATTTTTAATCATGATTTATTAGAAAATTTTAGTTTTTAGTTAACATTAGACCATTAGGGTAATAATTGAGCAATAACTAATAAGACTTTTTTTTTGGTATTGTCTTACCAGCTATTTCAAATATAGACATATGTCCATTTTGATTTCATTATTAGTGTGTACAATTATAATTATATGTATATAAATTACAATATATTTACATGTTGAATATTATAGTTCATCGAATCAATTTTTTAAATATCAATATAATAATATATCATATTTTCTATAATCAAATATTTAACAAATTGATTTTCTGTAACAAATTAATCTATATTATTTTTGATGCTAACAAATATTAATATTAATATACAAATATAATTAAAAATGTCATATTATACAGAAAATTACTTTAAAAAATAATAATTAATTTTTGGATTTAAACTTTTAAATTATATAGAAATGATTACATATACTATAAAATAAAATAAAGAATAACATAAAACATGCCCGAATCCGAAATGACCCAAACCTAAAAGGGCCTTGATCCAAAATGACACAAACTCAAAAAATCTCGAACTCGAAAAGATTAAAATTCGATATGATCCGAACGAAAAATGACCTGACCCGAATCCGCTCAATTGCCACCTTTAAGTTCTAGCATTAGCTCCTCTGTGGTGCGCTTCCAATAAGCTTCTGACCGGTTACACATGTAACATGTCTTCATTCTTCATATAATAAAAATCTTTATCTATACTAACTATAAAAGTTATCCCTTGCAATAAGAATGCTCAATTGAGAATTTTGAGTCATTATTTAGGGGACAACTAAGCATAAGTAATAAAGGGGTTGATGGGGTTTTTTTGGGTATTTTTAATCTTTTTTTTAATGAAGAAGGAAAGAAAGAAAATAAAGAAAAAAAAAGGGAAGAAAGGAAAAAGAAATGATGGAAAAAATTGTGTTCGTGTTATTTTTGTATTCGTATTATTTTTATATGTGTACGTATCGTATTATAAATTTATATAATTTTTAAACGTTAATTATTCGTTTTATGTAGATTTTGACACGTTCGTGTATTCATGTTATTTTTTTATGTGTTCAAAATATTATAAATTTATATAATTTTTACACGTTAATAATTCATTTCATGTAGATTTTGACATGTTCGGATATTCGTATCATGTTCGTGTTATTTTTTCTGTGTTCAAAGTACTATAAATGTTTACATATTAATAATTTGTTTTATGTATATTTTGACACGTTCGTATTTTTGTGTTGTGTTCATGCTTTTTTCGTGTCATGTCGTATTTTGATTATTTTTTCATTTGTTCGTATCATGTTTCAATTCATTCAAATATTTTGCATAGACTGTCATGGTGATTCAATTTAGAGAAAATTTTGTATGTTCGTGTCGTTTCTCAATTCATCCCATATTTTGCATAATTTATCATAATGATTCAATTTAGAAAAAAAATTGTATGTTCGTAGCATGTTCGTGTTATTTTATCGTGTGTTTAAATTATTATAAATTTATTTTTTTTACACGTTAATAATTCGTTTTATGTAGATTTTGACCCGTTTGTATATTTGTGTCGTGTTCGTATTTTAATTATTTTACCATATTGTTTTCATGTCGTATAATCATATTGTGTCCGAAATTGCCAAGTCTAATTGACACTATTCAAATAACTTCCAATTTTGTGTAGCGTGTCGTCATGTTCGTGTTGTTTTTCATGTCATAATTGTATTAAGGTATTATATATATATATATATATATATATATTTTGACATGTTAATAATTTGTTTTATGTAGAATTTGACACGTTCGTGTATTTGTCTCGTGTTCATGTTATTTTTCGTGTCATGTCGTGTTTTAATTATTTATTTTTCATATTATGTTCGAATCGTATAATTATGTTGTGTCTGAAATTGCCGGATCTAATTGATCATATTCAAATATCTCTCAATTTTATACTAGATGTCATATAAGGATGGGAGTTATTATTTTTCTAAATTATTAAAGCTGTAAACGAATAGAGAGTTCGACGAACCGTTCATGAACAGTTCAATTTTTGTTCGTTTATAAAGCTAAATAAACGATTATGAACACAATTTTAATGTTCGTTTATTAAACGAACCGAGTTCGAACAGATGTGTGTTCGGTTCGTTTATGTTCACGAACAAGCTCGTTTATCGTTCGTTTAAAACTCGTTTATTAGTTTGTTTAAAACTCGTTTATGTTCGTTTATTTTATTTTATTATTTTATTTACTTATAATATAATTAATATTATTTAATAACTTAAATTTAATAATTTAATAATAAATTTAATTTAATTATGTTTGTATTTTATTATTTTATATTTAATAATAATAATTTAAAATTGATTGATTTGTTTGTTTGTTTGTTAAAATTGTTTAGATTTGTTTGTTTATTGTTCATGAACATAATTTTAATTGTTTGCGAAAATGTTCGATTATATGTTCATGAACATGTTCATTTAATGTTCACGAACAAGTTCATTTAATTTAAATGAACTTGTTCATGAACATTAAATAAATGAACACAAACACACTTAATTTTAAACGAACAGAGTTTGAACACAATTTCAAAATCCTTAATGAGCACGAATCGAACACGAACAAGCTCAAAAAAATAATCGAACACGAATACAAGCTTGTTCGTTCAAGCTCGGTTCATTTACAGCCCTATAAATTATCTTTACTCCTCTTGCTTTTTTATCTTTCAAATTTTTTACGAATTATCAATTCAAATTCGAAAATATGCCTGCAACTAGACCTGCTCATGGACCGGGCAGTCCGCTCGGCCAGGATCACTGTTTAAATATTAAAAAAATAATTTTTTTATTTAAATTTAATTATAAAATTATATTAATATAAAAATATTTTTTATTTTTTAATATTAAATAAACAGTGAAACGGGCCAGCGGGCTGACCCAGGCTGAGCTTGGGTAAAGTTAAAAAAGAAATTCGGGAAGCGACCCGACCCATGAACAGATCTACCCGCAGCGAAGCGCGGGCATTTATCTAGTATATATAAATAAAAGTTGTACATTTTTATTTTCTTGATTTTTACTTTCATATTTCAAAAATATATATCGTTTCTTTTTTAGTGCTATTTTATATATTGTTTGTTTTTGCTTTTATTTTATTTATACTAATTATAAAATGACCTATATACTATAAAAAACTATTTTTATTTTTTTTTCAAAAGAAAAACTATTAAATAGGTGTACCATATTCTAGTATTTTTAATAAATAGATGTAAAATAAAAAGTACATAATTTTTTATCAGTTACTATAATGTATTTGGTAAAATCATAATAAACTAAAGTAATTTAATAGAAAAAGAATTAAATTTTAAATCCAAAAGGTAAATGAAATTACAACATATATTATCAAAGTATTTAAATTTTTTTAGTAAAAAGGTAAAAATAATATGTAATTCCGAAAAAAAAATGTAAAATGAAAAATACATCATTTCTTATCAACCTATTGTAATATATTTAGTAAAGTCATAACAAAAATAAATAATTTAATAAAAAAATAGTAAAATCTAAACTCAAATGGTAAATGAAATTACAAGATATATATTAAAACTTTTAAGAAATTTAATAATCTAGTAAGAATAATATGTAATTTAGAAATAAAAAAGATGTAAAATGAAAATTGGGTAACTTTCTTATAACCTATTGTAATATATTTAGTAAAATCAAAAGAAAATCAAGTAATTTAATAGAAAAGTTATAAAATCTGAAACCCAAAATGTAAACGAATTACAACATATATTATAAAAAAATTTAAGAAATGTAATTTAGAAGAAGAAAAAAAGACCCTAATTGAATATTAGGTAATTTTCTTTTCACCTATTATAATATATTTAGTAAAATCACAATAAAATCAAGTAATTTAATAGAAAAAGTAGTAAAATCCTAAACTCAAAAGTAAACAAAATTACAATATATTATCAAACCATTTAATAAATTCAGTAATTTGGTAAGAATAATATATAATTGAGAAAAAAAGTGTCTATATGAAAATTACATAATTTTTTCACGTATGGTAATATAATAGGAAAAAAAAAAGAAGTAAAATCCTAATTAATTGGAAAAGAAAAAGATTTAATCTTTATAAATACATAATTACAGTCATAACAAACCAAGCTGTGTCGATACACTATTAGGCTTCAACTTGACTCAATTAAAAAACTCTAGGTAGAGCTTGGTCAAGCTTTTTTCTTGTACTCAAGCTCGACTCTAAAAATAATCAAACTATTCGAACTCAATTTTACTAAATTCAATTATTATTAACTTACGTAAGGAGCTCGAGATTCGATTCAAGCTTAAGTCATATATATAATAAAAAATCTAAAGCTCAATAATTAAGTTCTCACCAAGTATTACAAAGTTCAAACTTGATTTGACTCATTACTTGGGCAACTCAAACTCGCTCGATATTAAATAATCGAATTCAACATGAGTTACGACCTCTAATCTTAAATGTATAAAATAATTTTTCTTAGCTCATATATATTTTTAAGAAGGAAAAAAAATAGTAAAATGTGTTAATCAACTGGAGATTACTTATAAAAATAGTTGTAAAAGATAACATATAGTTATAAAAAATAACAAATAGTTCAAAAAAAAAAAAAACATTGATGATAAAAGTTTTATAACAAATAGTTATAATTTTATTATACTATTTGTTAATAAAATAACAACTATTTGTTCTGAAATTATAACTTTATTATCAATATTATCTTTTGCAATTGTTTGTTATCTTTCACTATAACATAATATAATATGTAATTTTATAACAAATAATTGTAAAAGATAACAAAAAGTAGTATTATTATTTTGTGTTAGGTAAAATAAGAAAATTAAATAATTTGATAACTAATACATGTAAAGATAAAAAAAAAAATGCAGTAATATTACTTTTTATTAAAATGAGTGAGAAATTAAGTAATTTGATAATTAATTAGATGTAAAGATAATAAAATATAGTAATGTTACTTTTTATTAAAAGGAGTAAAAAATTAAGAAATTTGATAACAAATAGATATAAAAATAATAAATGCAGTAAAATTACTTTTTATTAAAAAGAGTAAAAAATTAAATAATTTGATAACTAATAGATGTAAAGATAATAGTAATATTTCCTTTTTATTAAAAAAGAAGAAAAAATAAAGTAATTTGATAACTATAGATATAAAGATAATAAATGTAGCAATATTACTTTTTATTTTAAAAAGTAAATAATTTGATAATATATTAACAAAAAATAATAATACTATCTTTGAATAACAAAAAAATGTCATTTTTATAAATAAAAAAAAAAGAGTAAGTCAAGAATAAAATATCGTTAAAACATATTTGCAATTTTTTTCAATTTGATCTTCCAATTACAAATTCATAAAGAATTACGAAGTGACGTGATAAAAATCATGTTCATGTAAAAGCTTTTTTTGAAAGCTCTATACACATATAGGAGTTGATGGCAGAAAGTCTCCTCAAATCAAAGGCATTGATTTATATATTAGTGATTAGGGCATGTGTGGAGGAGTATCATTGTTTTCCCTTGGAAGTATGTAGTGATTGAAGACAAGGGAGCATCATGGTTGTCATAGTGATAGCATCTTCTCCTCATTTTCCTATTCTTTTGTTCTTATTTAAGTTGCACTTATTCAAGGATATATGCAAACACAAAAGATATATATGTTAGATCGATCCTTCCATCCCTATAATTTCGAATATGTCAACATCTTTTAACAGCTTTTGCACAAGACAAACATATATATGTTCATCATTTTATCCCACTCTTCCTGACATAAGTGAGGAAGGGAAATGGGATGTTGGTTTCATTTTATATTTATATTTATATAAAAAGGATTCATTTATATATTAGTGTAAAATTAAATTAATTTTATATATTTTTATAAATTTTTATATGATTAATATTTTTAACAATCTGACCGTCATATTTCATGTTTTATTCACGTAAATCATGTACCTATAGTTTTGAGTAAATTAATGTTTAATTATTTATTTGATATAAAATACTTTTAACCATTAAATATATATATATATATATTAAAAAACAGTGTTTTTGATCGATATGATAGAGATATCGGATCGATTCGAAACTTTACGTGCACGACGAATATAATTATATTGCTAAATCCAATGGTCGATTTGTTAAATATTAATCATATAAAAAATTATGAAAATCTGAGAAAATTAATTTAATTTTATATTAGTAAAAATAGATTTTCCTCATATATATATATATATGATTAATGATATATATAATATTATATATATATAAAGTTGTGGGCTGCACAGAACAATATGCATGCTAGGGCCTAGATCTCGAATTAATAAAGCTTAAATTATTATAAGTCATATCTTCATTACTGTATGTAATTCCCTTCAATAGTTTTTTTTTTTTAATACAAATTAAGCCCTATTTTTGTTACTGCCACATAAAATTTAATTAGGACAGGATCAATCTGTTGTTTTGAGAAAAACAAAAAGTTTGAATACCAACCCACAAAAAAAAAAATTTTGAAGAAATTAATTTATATGACATAGAGGTAGATCTGCTCACGGGTCGGGCAACTCGTCTGGCCCGGTCCGTATTGGACCGGGCTTAGGCGTGAATTTTTTGATCCGGCTCTACCCAGAACAGTGTTTTAGATATTAAAATAATATTATTTTATTAATTTTAATTATAAAAATATAAAAATATTAATAAACAAAATTATTTTTTAAATGGGATGAACAGTGTTCACGAACCTGCCCAGGACCTGAACAAGAATGTTGAAAAATATTTAAAAACATATAGTAAATTATTATTAAATAGGTTCAATGAAATTTGATGAACGTATTTTATTTTTAAATGAAATTATAAAAAAATAAAAATGATTATGAGAGAAAATAAATTAGGAATTGGATAAAAGAATTAATTAAGCGAAAATATTAAAATAAATTTAAAAAAAAATAATGCAGGGGCCTTGGTCTCCATTAAATTTTTAATTTTTTTTTAATAAGGGTAAAATTTTATTTGAACCCTCCAAATTTTGTTTGACTTTCAATTTGGCCCCCAAATTTTTTTAAGACTTTTGAAATAGAGTAAAATTATGTTTGACACTTCCAAATTTTGTTTGACCCTTTAATTTGGCCCCTCCATTTGTAGTTTGGCCCTTTAATTTGGCCCCTCTATTTGTAGAATTTGTTTGATATAATAAATTTGGTAACATTTTTAGTTTAAACTCCATTTATTATTATTAGCTTAATTCTCTCTGTTTATCTTTTCAATCAATCAAATAGATACATTTACATTAATTATTTTGTTTAATATTTTTCATTATATGTTTATAAGAAAAAAAATAAATAAATAAAGTTAAACAATTACAATATCTAATACGAATTGTGCATTTAATTTAATTTTTTTTTAATATATGTAATCTTATGGTTTTCTTTTATAATATGAAATAATTTTATGTATATTTTAATTAGACAATTTTTTTTTTGTTGAAGTTAAGACTTTATTTCTTATTAAATTTTTTTTTGATATGTAATATGAATTATAATATTTAAAAATTAAAAAATATATTTTTTATTATAAAGAATTTATATATTGTTTGAAAATTTAATATCTTATATAATATTTAAATTTAATATTTTACTTGCCAAAGGCCCGATTCGATTCGAGTTGACGAATAATCTTATCTTTGGACAGGTTTATTTCATAAACGATTTTTATTTTTACTTTAAATCTTTATATGTATATTCCGACTAGACCTGCTCATGAGTCCAATAGCCCACCCGCCCAGATAGGCACGTATTGGGCAGGAATTTTTATGATTCGAGCTGGCCCGAATCATGTATCTATAAAAAAAATGTATTTAAAATTTAATTATAAAAATATATAAATATTAATAAAGAATTATTTTTTAATATATTTGCTAACAATGATTCGGGTCGACGAGCCGGACTTGTGTAAGGGGAAAAAATTCCGGGTCAGGGCCGACCCCTGTACAAGTCTAATTTCGTCCCCCTTATCAATATTTCTGGCTTTGCCCCTGACTGACTAGTACAAGCCAGTACAGTTCATTACGGACCAATACATGTCCAATACATGTCAATACAAACAAATATGATCAATATAGATTTGTACAAAAATCGAAATGATATAATACTAATATCATAACGATTTTCTTCGAAGCAAGTACGTACTCAGTGCATAACCTTGGTTTAAAGGGTATAATAACAAGGTTTCTTTCACAAGACATGTGACTGCAGTTCTTTCCATTTTTGTAAACTTAGAACCTTGACAACAAATTTTTTAGGTTGCTTTCCTAATTTCCCTAACAAAATGTTCCATATTCCTCTTGATTCCCATTCACAAATCAAAAGGCAATTAATATATCCTTTTCTACTTTCTAGTATGTCAGGACATTAGATCATAACCAAAGGCTTAGAAGCTTCCTTATGGCAGTTAACTGAGAATTGTCAATACTCAATACAAGAATGTTACTGACAAGAAATTTCTTTGAAGTTTCATCCAACTAGAATTTTGTGAATCATAAAACAAAAATATTATGGGTGCACGTATATACTAGTTGAATTCTAGTTGGGTTTGCACGAATGAAGAAACTAAAACAAGTAAGCTTAATATAAACATGACACCCTTTAATGGAGATAAAGCCAAATTAAGCAGACAGGGACAGACGTAAAATTCCAGCGAATCATAGCAAAAGTTTGTCACTTCCGAGCAAAAGTTGGTCTTTAAACAGAACTTGCACGATCTTGTTTCGATTTTTTTTGGCATAGTTTTAAATCATGGTTGGAATTTCGTCGCCGATGCGATTATAATGTCGCGGTTGCGGATATCGCGGGCATTATGTAACGCGTCGCAGTTATATATCGTGGATGTAAATTTGATAGTATTTCATGAAATTTAATAATATCGCGGGCATTACATAACAGATAAAATGCGATACAAATATCTCAATTGTTTTTTTTTTTCAATGACCTTCCAAAATTTAATCTCTAGCTCCTCAATTATTCTCAAGTGAGGAAATGATAATAAAGATTTTAAAAAATTAAATAAATAAAATAGAAATAATGGGTTACTTTACTTAAAGTACAATTATAGAAATACTGATCAGACAAGGGGCGTGGATATGTTCTTCCTTTTGATCCTCTTTCCTCTTCTTTTTTCTGTTCATCTCCTTTTTCTTTTTGGGTTGTGATGTATGCTCTTTTCTGGGGAGAGGAACTTTTTAGTCTTCATTTGCCTGCCTGCCTCCATCATCTCTTCACACCAAAGACAAACATCTTTAAAGTGTTGGATATCTTCAACTGGGAGAGTGCATGGATTTGTACTGCTCAGAGGCACGTCACTCGCCTGTTCGGTTTTTGGATCCGACTTTTTTTCATTATTTTTCAGTCTATTAATTTTTAATACATCTTTAATCATCATTTACAAATATGACTTTCACAATTAATAAGTAGATCCTACACATTTAAATGATGATAATGATCAATGTACTAAAAAGTAATTGACGGAATCTTAATCGTAGGAGAGAAAAACATACAAAAAGTGACTAAAAAGAAGTTATAAGTGGTAACATGTCACACACTAGAAAGAATATTAAAGATAACAGATGTGTTATTTACAACAAAAAAGCTACCATGAATTGACACATGCTTTGCAAGGAAGGATCTAAAATGCCATGGTTTTTGTTAATGCTATTTCTTTACCTTTTTTTTCTTTCTAAAACTTATATAAGAAAAAAAATATCATAATAAAATGAGAAATTAAAAAGATATCCTGAAAAACCCTAATCATCAATTGGGATGTTGGGACCCTCCTACATTTTGGGCATCTTTTGATCCACAACCCTATAGAAATTTCCCCCAAAGTAGAATAGTGATGGCTTAAGAAACAAACCATGTGAAGTGGGGAGACTTATCTTTAATTCCAAAAAGAGAAGTTTGCCTGGACAAGTCCAAAAGTCAAAGAATCAAATCCAAAAGATCAAAAGTCCTTTGCTTTATAAAAGAACCAATGTGCAATCAATAACATTGTAGCCTTCATTTCACGTAAGCAATAAAAACAAGATGTAATGCACCAAATAAATAAATCTAAATTATAAAGAAAAAGCAAGAGGGAACTGACGGAGGCCTGTCTCTCCTGATGGACTATATGTTTTTTTTTATTATAAAAAAATCATAATCTAAAGACAGAAAAAGTGAAAGAGTTGTGGATATTACGATTTAAATTTTAAATTTGTTGAATGTTATTTTTAAAAGATATATGTATGAAGCAACCGAATTAAGTTTTGGATTCTGAACTAGGGGTGAGCATTCAATCGGTTCGATCCTAAAATTTTAAAAACCGATTAAACCTAATTAACTTATAAAATTGATCGAATCGAATTGAAAAAAACGAATTAACCGAACCAAAATTAATCAGTTCGGTTCGATCGGTTTTTTCGATTTCACTCTAAAAATTTGGGTTATGATTTTTTTTTATTTGTTTAAGTTATGGGTTGTTGAGTTTGATTTAGGATTTGGGTATATTTAAATAAAAATAATATTATATATTTTTTAATTAATTGTCGTTTTATTCAATCGATTCGATTTAGAAATAAAAAATCACAAACCAATCGAATAAACCGATTAAATCGAATTAAATAATCGAATGAATTCTAAAATCGAATAAACTGAACCGAATAAATCGAATTCGATCGATTTTGATCGATTTATTCAATTAACCGAAATTTTGCTTACCTCTATTCTGAAAAATATATATGTTGGATTTTCATGTTGATAATGTTTTGGATTTGGAATGAGATTTCTTCGATTCCTCATCAAAATAACATCATCTTCCAATGGGATGTGGACGCTTGCATTTGGTTTGTAACAGATTCTCCACAAACAAACTTCATAATTATATTAATCTGTCTCGACTTTTTTGTACATAATTGAGAAAATTAATCAATCAACCTCAATATATATATATATATATATATAACAGTTCTAACAGTGGTTGCTTCCTACCAAGTTGATATAGATTGAACTTAGTTCTTCCATTTTTAGCCCAAGCAATACTTGTATATTATACTGTTTGTCTACCATTTACACGTATAGGTATAACTTCTAAGATACATTACAGTCGTTGTTTGAGGCATACTGATATCTTCATCTCATCTCCCACTGCCAGTCGAAAGGTTTACTGATTCGGACAAAGAAAGATTTGAACTCAATTCTTTAAGTATGGAATACATGTTCTTACCTTTGAAACAAATGATAAGGTCCAATGTCACTCAGAAGTTAAATTGCCTTGACTAATACAAAAAATATATATATAGAGATAAATTTAAAAGTTGGTAACTCAAATTAGATAATCAAGTTTTGCTTCTTTTTTCTTTCCGAAAAGGTCATTTTCCCCTTTTAATTTTTCTCCATTTCATTTGATTCTGTTGTTGAAAGGGAAAACGATCCAACGTCGATTAATCAAGAATTAGATTATGACTTTATAAAAGTAAGAGCCACCATTCTCCTATTAAAACGTCTTTTCTCAAATGATAAAACCATGAGAATGGTCCAAAGCAAACAATAACTCATACCGAGTGCGGTCCGACAGTTCTTGCATCAAAACTGGCTCCGTTTGTGGGAATCTGTTCTGGATCCGTACCAGCTCTCAGCAAAAACACAATCCACATCCTTGATTAGGGGGCTAGTGTTGAAGGGGAAAATGATCCCACATCAACTAGTCAAGGATTGGACTGTGACTTTATAAAAGCAAGGACCACACTTCCTGTATTGAGGTGCCCTTTCTCAAAGGATAAATCGTGAGAACCAAACAGCTTATGTATCAAAATTATTTTCAAACAATATCTCATAGAAAACGCACTCCAACAATCTTTGCATCAAAATTTACCGTGGTGTTTCCAATTAATTAACTCAAAGCTTATGTACGTAATGAAAACCAAACAGCTTTTTTCATTGGCCAAAAGGAAAAACATACAGTTTAAATGAACATGGAAAATAACCAGAGCTTCTTTTCTAAAAAATTTCATTTTGGTGGGTTAAGGTACTTGCTGGTTGGTGACTGGTGAGGCACCGTAATACCCATTTCAATAATGGATTTGTCTGGCATTTCATGTAAGAGATTTACTTTCTCAAAAAAAAAAAAAAGAAAGAAAAAAGATTTGCTTAGTTAGATCCATAAGTGGAAAGCCAGTCTAGGCCCATTGATTGAGAGGTTCATTTATCTGAATCACCAAGTTTGTCCAGCAGAAGGAATCAGATTATTAGCACCGGCCTTAGATTGTGAGAATCTTGGCCCATCCCTTAAAAAAATGCATGATCAAAGACCCATCTTGCCTTGTTTTGACTAGCATGGCAATTGCTCTTGTTTAGACAATTTTTTTTGTCTTTGTCTTTTTTTTTTTTCCTTTCTTTTGAAGGCAAAAAACTCAAATTAGTCAATTAAATGTTCTGTTAGAGTTAAGATATGAAATCAAATCGAACATTTAACCTTCTTAAAATTTGAGTTTCAATATTAACATCTACTTTCACATAGAGGAGTGTCCAAAGTCCAAATCCAATTGAAATCTGTAAAATTTAAACTTGAGCTCCGGCTTTAATATATATTTATTATTAAAATGTTAAAAAATAATTTATATTAATATTTTAAAAATATTTTTAATTTAAAAATTAATAAATTATTAAAAATGAAATTGAAGAAAATTTATCATTAGATTAACAATATTTCGTAAAATTTCAGTCCCACTGCCATTACTTTAATGTCCAAAAATTTTAAAAATTGATTGTATTTTAAAAGTAATTGACAAAATGGATAAATTTAAAAAATTTGTAAAAAATGACAAATCTAAAACTAAAATTTGTAAAAAAATGGTAAATTTAAAAGAATAAAAATAAAATATTATATTATATAAAAAGCATAGATTTCGAGTGCAATTTAGTCAAAATGTTCACTATATAATCTCATCATTGTGAACTCGAGATCATAAAACAAAGATTAGTAAGGACAATATATTAGTATTTTTGGTAAACTAAATAAATTTCTAATTGTTTATGTGATTAATTATATGATTTTTTTTAAAAAAATAAATAAATGATTATATAATATTTATACAACTCTTATAATAATTTAAGATATGTTGACACAATACCTAGCTGTTAGAATTTGAGACTTCATATTATATAAGTTGACCTGATAATTGAGGACACTAACACAAATTCGATAAAAAGAAAATTAAAACATGATACGAAATACGATACGATATAAAAAAAAATAACACACGATACCAATATACGAACATATCAAAATCTATATATTATTTATATAAATATACAATACTTTAAACACGATTATGACATGTGAAAATAACATAAATACAACATGAATACACGGATTATCAAATATGAAATGTACGACAGAAGAAAAAAACTTTGAATAGTGTAATGTTTTAGATCATACATAATCAAATAACATATAAAAAAACATGTCCAACCAAAAGGAATTTAACTTAGTCTTTTTTTGTGTTTTAACCTCAAATTCATCTACTGATCAGCACAGAGTATACCCAAAATTTTCGTTAAATTTCTTTTGATGAAGAATAAGGGAAATTCTAGCTGCTCTCGGCAGAGGTTCAGGCTGCAGAGACCATTTACCTGCTGTCAGGAGGGATCCTTAAAATTCATAAAATAACATTTTTATCAATGAAAAACAAACAGTGTCAGGTTCCAACATTGAAATGCCTGAAAATCTTATTTGGCCATGCAATTTGCTATCATCATCTACTTCACTGGAAACCTTTTAGCAGTGAACTTTGGAGAGTTTCTTTCTTTTCTATTTTGTCTTTTCATGGTAGAACAATGCAGAAATTCTCTCTTTCCCTACTACAACTTACTTTTTTTTATACTCTGCAATTTAACCACTGGATTATGTCATCCATTATAGCTTCTCGCTCTAGTTCGAAGAGGAGATCATGTAACAGGCCTTCAAATAATTTGATTGTTTTGTCGGTTGAGGCAGCCTCTTCATACAGTTTTTGAGAAGCTCGAGGATCAGTCACGGTATCATCAGTGCCGTGGAGAACCAGGAAAGGAACTCTAAATCTGTTCATATTCCGCTGCAAGTAGGATGTAATTCGAAGAATTTCATAACCAGTTCTTACCCGGAGGGATCCAGTGTAAACCAGTGGATCTGAATATTTAGCAACCAGCGCCTGTGGGTCCCTAGAAACTGGCATGCCCTTTTTATTCGCAACACTGACTTGGTATCTTGGCAATAGAAATGAGATAACTGGGGCAAGTACCTGTCATAGGCAGAAGAAACAAGGAGATGAAGAAAGAAAATGCTCATCGGTTTCACCATTTTAAACTCATGCTGGTATTGCAGTGTTTTGACAATTTTACACTATGTTCTTCATTATATCAAAGAAGATACAACTAAAGGAAATTCTTACCACAAATATTGGATGAGATGGCTGGACGCCTACAGCTGGGGAAGTCAGTATAATGCCTGCTACTTGGGCTTCAACCTTTGGATCAAGTACTGCCTACAATCAATGCCAAAAAGTGATAGTTTAGCAGAAACAAATCAACAAATGAACATGTAGATTGAAGAAAAAGAAACAGATCAATATTAATATATGATTCAAAATATTACTCACGAACTCTGTTCTTTATAAAACCTTACTTTAAGGACAATTGCGCCACCCGTTGAATGACCGAAGCAAAAGCATGGAAGCCCAGGATTTTCAGCTAAAACCTTTTCAAGGAACGTTTTCTGTAACAAGTTGGGAAGATAATTGAAGACAGTTTAATTTGATCCAATACTTACTTTCAAATATATTTTTGTAGCTGAACCTTAAAACGTACCATATCAGTAACAGCATAATCAAGAGAATGAACATATGCATGTAGCCCATCACTTCCTCCATGTCCTACAGGATATGAGGAGCAAATAAACTTAAGAATGAAAACAAAAGTAAAGGTGATCACAAACTATAAACTACTGAGTTATACGAGACACCACTAAGAAATGCTGTCGCAGGTCAAAAATAGAAATGACCATCAACAGTGAACCAGAAAAAGATAAAGCCTATAAAGAACTGCCATTTAAAAGAGAAAGTTGCAAGCAAACATGCACGGCAGGGGGGGTAAATGAGCTAAGAAAGCATATTTCCTACTACAAATACCAAACATGCTTCCAAATAGAGTGAGGTAGAGGGGGAACCCGATTTTAGTTATCACTGACACTGTTTCAGAGATTTGATTAATTGAGGCATATGCTATCATGCTGCAAGATGCAACTTTGGTCGAAGACAGTGTTTCTCCCATTGACTTTTTTCTACCAGGGAACTTTCATGTACTGTGCAAAATTCATCTAAACTGAAATCTGAGTAGCCAATAATGAGGAGAATATCGTCAAAAGCCATTCTTCTTGTTTCTACAGGTCATATAAAACCGGAAGACAGTTTTTCAGGTCTTGCTTACTATAAACACTAAATAATAAGCTTACTTATTTGATGAGTTTCAACTTTCAAATGTTACTTTTTGGCACCAATGGGCTTCCCAATAGAAAGCCCTGCAACATCCAAATATAGATGCATTGTTCAAGAAAGGTATTTCTAGACTACGAACAACGATAAATAGAAGATAATCAATCTGTGAAGGATTATCTGAAGGAATGAAGACAAGACTAAATTGATTGTGCAGAAAGTTCTTTTAGAACTGATTTTACACCAGTATGGAAAAACTACACGGTAAACAAAACTAACTGAAGCAACCAAAACGCCTTCGAAGAAAATAGCATTGTTTAACCGTTTGTGCATTATCTTCTGTCACAAATACCATACAGCCCTTTTTCTCAGTCTCTAGTCAGCAATATCTGATGGTATAAATGACATGCAAGTAACACTTGAAAACATGATGCTCTAGGCGAGAAACTTATGGCCATCCATGAATGTAAGAAGAATGTACTTGAATTTATGTAAAATATGGAAAAAAAAAAAAAAGAGAGAGAAAAATTGAAAACCAATTCTATCTCATAAAACTGATATAGGACCTTAAGTAGTCCTTAGATTCCTAACATATTGATTGGAGCCAGACATTTAGATAATTTTGGAGTCACCTAGACAGTACAAACATTTCCACCACAAATATAATGAGCAGGCAGCTGTATTTTTGCAATTAAAAAACTTCAAAAAAAAAAAAAAATTGAAATTATCAAAAGATGATGAAGGCTTTTTCTTTTTTTTATATTTGTCTTTGTGTCCATGATGTCTGACGAAATGGTAGGACTCTATTCTGTAGTTTTTACTTTTCCTATTCTATTTTCTAATTCCTTTTTAAATATAATCTCTTTCCATTGATGTGAAATAATATTTAACATTGAGCTTGAAGAGACAAATTGACTTGACTAGGCTTAAAAAAGCAATAGAGAGAAAAATTTAAGGACACTGAGAAAACTCTGAGCGCATAACAAGAACAATGTGTCCCTTCATCCTACTCTTTCCTCTAATTGAAAGAGTGGCCAGAAACATTTCATGACTTGTGATAACGATGAACAGAAATCACTATCGAAAAACATACATGCACTAAGTAAGAGGGATCTTGAAGAGTTCAATCAGAGTAGAATGGAAGACATTTTTTGAGGTAAGAATTAACAAGGAATTAAATAGTGACAGCTACTGGTTTACTGGAAAAGCATCGACCATACAACATGGCCTCTGATTTTCATTCCAGTCACTTATATGAAATAGTCACTGAAAGCAAAAATAAGAGAGAGGGGGGGGGGATGCACTGTCAAAAATAAATGACACAACATAAATAGAAGGCAGGCTTTTGGGTCAAGCAGAATGTGATTTTAATAGTCTGCTTATGAAACCTTAAACTTACCAATCCAATCCATTCCATAGACCTTGAATCCATTAGCATTAAGCCGCTTTGCAAAATCACTGTATCTGCCACTGTTGTGAAAAAAGTAGAAGTGAAAGATATAAAAAGCTATGGAGTCGATTGAATATGACCTATTAAGTGGCAATAGATCCAAATAACAAACCTGTGTTCATTCAGGCCATGCAAAACAACAACTAGTCCCCTGGAAAAGACACAGAAATAACATCACTATCAAAGTGAATAAAGTGGGAAATTTGAACTTTAAAAGAAAATCAAACCAAAAATCAATAATTTAAAAAGAATGTAATCTGTTATTCAATGATGGGAGGAAACATGAAACTAAAAGGAGGTGGTAGAAATTGTAGAAAACTTTAGCTTGAAGATAATTGAAAGAAATAGTTTATTTAATTGATAGAACATAACTGAAAAAGAATTTCTAATAGCGGTTTTTAAACTTTCAGTATGTAAAATATGGAAAGTAAAAAATTATTATAGAGGAAATAATACAAGTAAATTCTTATCCCACTAAGCTTCACTATAACAAATGTTCCCAATATGCCAAAAGTTTGGTAGCATCAATTTGTCTGCAACATCTGGTATTTGCAGTTCATTCAAGGAGGAGAGATCAATAGCCAAATGTCCAAACTCTAAGTTTTTCAGCTGAGGAAAACTTGATGACTCAACCCTGCTCAGGTTAGGTGGGCTTGCACCAGTTAAGTACTGACCAACTGGCAGCAATCAAGATTGCTCAGTACCATTTTAATTCTAAATAAACTTTAAAGGAAGCACATACATAAAACAAGCTACACAAGATAACGAAATTATATAAGAATTGCACTTATTTGATTTGCTAGTTCGAAAGTAAACAAATATACGCAAGGACATGAATTATGTAGACCATTTATCAATGCAAATGCCCATAAATTAATCCACGCACGTGCAGGACACTTGGATTAGTTGCCTAGTTATCAAAGGATCAATGTGAACCCTAACACTTCTAGTTTTATATTATTCATGAAAAGATTTTCCAATTCTCTTAAAATTCTTATCATCCCATGAAGCATATTGGAGCACATGGCTTAAAGGAGGATATTGGAATAAAATGATTCAAATTTGGGTTTCTGATAAGAACATGAGACAGCAAAGATGACTGATATCTAGTTTAAACATAATGCTGTGACATAGCTTGAATTGCCACTTTAATTTTAGAGGCTTGAGGTAGCCACTATATTGCTGTAATAGCAACGTAGAATTATCTAGTGAAAAAGATTATATGATACCAAGCCTTTATAATGGTCCTGGCGAACTTATTAAACTTATACCTTCATCCAGGAAGACACTCCTTTGGCTCCAATTAATTTAAACTAGATCCAATTGTTTGAGTAAACTAACTCCATAACTGTCATCAAAACCCACCTTAGCCATCAAATTTCAATCAAGTCATCCAACAAAGACACTATACCAAAATCTAAAATCTGCTAGCCTCCAGCAAGGTAAATATCTAATTTATCAGTACAGCAAAATAAAAAAATTGCAAAGACAGAATTGAACTTCCAATAACAGAGGATATTCTTATTTCAGGCCAATCAAAATTCGATGTTTTTTAATTTTTACATTTTTAGTAAAGTTTCTTCTCATTTTCATTTGCTTATTTTGGTTTACATTGGCATCATGGTCTGCGACACACTTCAAAAACTTGTGTATCAACTTTACTAATTCTCAGGCATTTAACGAGAACATCAATTCCTAAAGCTGAACTATGCATCAGCAAGAGGAATTTACACACTTAAAACTAGTGATAAAAACATTTAGTTTGATCAGTTTTTCCTTTTGAAAATTCAATTCAATAGGAAAATGTGCCAAATGATGTGTTTCTCAGGATCTGATAAGGCACTGCCAAAACATTTGATAGATATATGACAGACTATGGCAGAAGAGTATTGGAAATATTCTCTCCTTCGCAAGTGCCATTCCACCAGCATAATGCAAGCAAGACAAGGTAGGGGACCAGAAGCAGAAGATAGAGATTCAGGGCAGGAATAATCAAGAAAAAAAAAAAAAAAACATATAGATTGCCTTTTACTTGGGTACAGCAATCCTTGGGGCACGTCCTACTCCAGGGAATTATAAGGGCAGAAATGGGGATAAGACATTATTTATTTTTATCGACACGCTATACATAGTTTTAACCACTAGTTGACAGTGATGATATGGATGTCTTAGAGAATATGCCATCTAAATACTCAGTGTCATTGGAAACTCAGCCATTTATGAACGCTTCTGTCAACATACCAAGTGAGGACATTGCACCACAGTTTTCAGATATGTACCTCTTTAATTAGCTGTTGCATTTTAAGCCTTTCAAAGCATAATATCAAGATGATGCAAGGTTGCAGAAGAAGAAGAATTCTATTCAACAACTTCTTAACAGCATTGTTATATTACTGATAATAGAGACATTTTCTAGGGGGGTGAGGGGAATCAAAGGAAACAAAGAAATTAACGTACTTTAATACTTTTTTTACCATAATCCATAAGTTTCATTCCCTAAAGCTGATCATAAACAAGTATGATGATTCCTTAAATAAGCAATGCTCCTATTTTCTAGAATCTCAAAATAATTAGTCTAATCTTTTTTTTTTTTTTCTTTGTTTTTCCTCTAGACAGAACTGGAAATGTCACATGAAAAACATAAATCCGACCTAAATTTCAGCACCAGAAACAAATCTCATTTAAGCTATGGAAAAGGGGGAAAATTTTTCTCTATATCATTCTAAAAAACCCATTTCTTGAGCTATTTTATAAGAAATGAAATTAAATTATCCACTTGAACAAAAGTGACCAAATACTAATATTATTAGTAAGTCTCATTTATTTAGTGTGAAAAGAAAATAATAATAATAATAATAATAATAATAGCAAAATCTTAAACAAAATGGGAAAATTTAATCTAAAACTGACCTGACTTTGACAGAAATCGGTGTCCAAGACTGAGTAAATAACGTGTCACCTCTTGCATTAGAAAACAGCGAAAACTCCCTCATCGTGACGTCATCATCGTCCTGAACCACCCTTCGAATCGCCTGTGACCGCCTCGCCAACGCCTCCTGGTCCACAGCCACCGCCGCGCTTCTCCAAGGCACCATCGCCGCCGGCACCCTAACCACCTTCGCTGCCGACCCTTTTCTCCCGCTCTCCTGTTTCTCATCCTTTCCCACTTTCTCCCCGGAATTGGTCACGGATACGCGTCTTTGTCCCCGGAATGGCAACAGCAGCAACAAGACCACGGCGTTTAGCAGCAACAACAGGCTCCTCAAAGCACGTAATGAGAAGAGCGCGTTTATGCGGCCACTTGCGCCAGACGTTAATGGCTCCACCGCCATTCTTTTAGCAGTGGATGAGATTAAGGGATTGAAATCCTTGAATCGGCTCTTTGGTATGCAATTGTTTTGGTTATACACTTTTGTTTTCACATGAAATTGCGAATGAAAAATAAATGGAAATTTTTTAAATTTAGTTTGTCTAGGTATTACAATCGTTCTAGTTGATGAACAGATCATAAACGGAGAGAAAGCAAATCAAAACGGATAAACAGAAAGAAAATCGTTAAACACTCTGTCTTTAGATTTTTCCTATATTTAGCTGTCTTATATATGGCTGTTGGAATTGGAAGATTATGCCTCTACCATTTTTAGAGCAGAACCAACGAAATAATCATAATCCAGAAAAAGGAAAGAGCTCCGGTTCCTGGAGAATAAAGCTAAGCCAGAATATATATATATATATATATAATACAGTAATAGAAAATTGAATATTTTATAAGGACAAAGAAAAGAGAAGAATAAAAATCAAATTTTGTTTGTTTGTTGTTTACTAGTCTATACTTACTAATTAGGTTTTTTTACTATAATATAGCCAAAAAAAATTACGAAATTACCGTTGGTTTCTGATTATTTCCCAAAATACGGTTTTTTTTTCTAGGTGGGAAATCGTCATCCCCCATGGCGATTTTACAGCGTTATTTTTTGAAAATTTGTAAAAACACCAAGGGAAATCGCCATGGGGGGTGGCGATTTTTCGTGGTGTTTTTTGCAAATTTTGCTAAAAATACCAAGGGAAATCGCCACCCCCATGGCGATTTTCCTAGGTAATTTTAGCAAAATTTGCTAAAATCATGAAGGGAAATCGCCATGGGGGGTGGCGATTTCCCTTCATGTATATATATATATTTTAATTAATAAACAAAAATTAAATTTAAACAAAAATTAAATTAAATTTGATAAATTTATTTTTAAAAATTATAAATTAAATTAAAATATTTTTTTTATAATTTAAAAAAAATTAAAAAATCGTAAAATATATTTTAGGTTTTTTTATAATTTAATAATTTGAATTTTTTTTTTAAATTTTAAATTTGAAAATAGAAAAAACAAATTAGAAAAAAAAATTTGAAAGGGGGGCAACGGTCATATGACCGTTGCCCCCCCCTCCCACGTCCCCCCTCCCTCCACACCCCCCACCCACTCATTTTATCTATAAATACCCCCCTCCTCTCTTTCAAAATTTCATTCCTCTCATTCAAATTTTCATTTTCTTTCAACAATTTTTCATTCTTCTACCAAAAAAATTTCTTTCTACAAATTTTTTTTTTCTACAACAATATTTTGAAATGGCTTCATTATTGAGGTTACAAAAAAATCACATCTCGGAGGTTATATTTAACGAGGTAAGTAAATTGTTATATTATTATTGTTTTTTATATTATTATTATTTTTTATATTATTATTGTTTTTATATTATTATTGTTTTATATTATATTATATTATTATTGTTTTTTATATTATTATTGTTTTTTATATTATATTATATTATTATTTTTTATATTATATTATATTATTATTTTTTTTATTATTATTGTTTTATATTATATTATATTATTATTGTTTATATTATATTATATTATTATTATTTTTTATATTATTATTGTTTTATATTATATTATATTATTATTGTTTATATTATATTATATTATTATTGTTTTATATTATATTATATTATATTATTATTGTTTATATTATATTATTATTTTGTTATTTTATAGTTTTATTTATTAATTTTTAATTGTTATAGTTTTATAATATATTAATTTTTATTATTATAACAGGAAACTCGTCGCGTGTTACGTGCGAGGAAATTTACATTGGAGGACCCGCATCCATCTATTATCGACCACTTAAGAAGAGCCGGATTTTATCACGCAAGTCAAATTCGACGACTTGTGATACAACCCGATTTAATCTCTGCGTTGGTCGAACGATGGAGACCCGAGACGCACACTTTTCATTTTCCATGTGGTGAATGCACGGTCACTCTCGAAGATGTTGCGCTGCAACTTGGACTTCCGATCCATGGCGATGCAGTTACAGGCGGAAGACTGCTAGATTGGAATGAAGTGTGTCAAGATCTATTGGGTGAGGTACCTCCAGAAGACTATGTATCTGGCTCAACGGTGAGACTAACTTGGTTGAAATCGTTTCAAAATCTGCCATTACATGCAACCGAACAACAAATACAATATGCTGCTAGAGCATATATTTTACGTTTGATTGGAGGATTACTGATGCCTGACAAATCGAGCAGTCGGGTACATTTAATGTATCTTCCATTGTTACGTGATTTAGAGCAAGCAGCAAATTATAGTTGGGGTTCTGCATGTTTGGCGGTTTTGTATAGAGAACTTTGCCGAGCTACAATTCCAAAAATCCATGACATAGGTGGATGTTTACTGCTTCTACAATCATGGGCTTGGTATCGGCTACCATTTCTTGCTCCGCGCGTTGATATTTCGGCTGTATACCCCTTTGCAAGCAGGTAATAATCTTTACTATTTTATTAATTTTATACGAACTTGTATTTTTATAGGTCATTAAGATATTATATGCATTTTAATAGGTGGAGTAGGAGTACGAGTAGAGATTTTACAGAGACTCCGAGCGATCTTGCAAGTATAAGACTACGACTAGATCGACTAAGATATGATAAGGTAAATATTTCGATTGTTACATTGAAGTTTTTTTTTTTTATTTAATCCATATGAAACTAATAATTTGTAATAATTATTCACAGTTTCTGTGGATGCCATATTCCTCGAGTGAAATTATGGCATGCCTCCCATCGGATGCCTACAATAATTTCAATATATGGAAAGCAAACACAGCATTGATATGCTTTTCATATGTAGAGTGGCACCAAACTGACCGGGTGCTGCGACAATTTGGGATGCAACAACCAATTCCTGCAGCCCCGGTGAACCTTGATAAGCTTCACAAGGTCGACATGCGTGGTCGTAATGATGAATTCTGGCTTGCGAAGCATGAACATTGGATCCAATGGTGGAACATACGTTTTCAATGAATTCCGACAGGTTACCCGATTGTTGGTAATAATTTCAACCCATCTGCTGATTACATAAGATGGTATAGAAATGAAGGTCGGCCTTTCGTTTGTCCACCGTTGATGCACGAGGATGTTAGGAGTATGCCATTTACCGGACAAACTTCAGCTCCAGTCCCTCCTACACAGGATATGGATGCTCCTAGACCTCGCCGACAACGTGGGCGAACGCGTCAACCGACCTCATCGGAGTTCACAGCACCGAGGATGTCATTTGATCATCCTGAACCTGAACGGGATCATGGAGTACCATCCAGCCATCGTTATTCCGTAAGTCACCCCGGATATGACGTTGATGAGTGTTACCGACCATCACCGCCAAGAACGAGGTTAGATGACCAGCTCCCCATCCTAAGTCCAAGTTCAGCATATTTAACATCCATGTATCAGTTTGGAACCCCTTCGTCAGCATTTGATGCTACATCATTTATGGGTGCATCTAGTAGTCAGGTTCCCGTTATGGGTGAACTAGGTGTTGGCTCATCCAGCAGTGGGTTTCAAATTTTTGATACGGATGAAACGACTGATGACATACAACCGGAACCAGTGGCGGTTATAGCAAGAGGTCGTGGTGGACCGCGAATACGTGCCACTGACGAGGTTGAACGACGGATGTAACCACCACGCACTACAAGAGCTCGACACTGTTGCTCTACACCACGTAATAATTAGAATAATTGTAATGTGTTTTAAATTTCTAATATAAATTTATATGTTTTGCATTTCATGTTATTTATTTTAAATTTGTTCGGAAATTAATTGTTATATTTTATTTTAATTTATATCTTAATGTTGTTATTTAATTTTAATATAATAATCCAAATTACATGATAAGTTGCTTTTATTTTTTTCATTTTAATTTAATTTTCTTTTTAAATTTTAATAAAAAATAAAATTTTAATCATAGATTAAATTAAAATTATTTTATCAAATATCTAGTTTTAAACTGTAACAATCTATACTATTATTAAAAATAATGATTAAATTGATGTCACGAGTTAATCGAATACCAACTCAAAAAAACTAATCAAATTAAAATTTTTTTTTTACGATACCAACTTGAAAATAACTTCTTTATTTAAAAAAGTGACTCGATAAATTTCTTTAAAAAAAATTTTATTTACATTTTACATCATTAAATTATTTTTGATATAAATTAAATTTTCTTTTTTATAATATTACAAAATTATAAAAAATAAAATTTTTGATATAAAAATTTAATAAAAAATATAATCTTCTTTTAAATTTTAATAAGAAATATATTTTTATTTTTTATAAAATTGTAATAATAAATTAAATTACATTTTTAATATATATTTTAAAAAAATAAATAACCAAACCTATAAAAAAAATATTTTAATTTAATTTATAATTTTTAAAAATAAAATTATCAAATTAAATTTAATTTTTGTTTAAATTTTAATTTTTGTTTATTAATTAAAAAAAATATACATGAAGGGAAATCACCACCCCCATGGCGATTTCCCTTCATGATTTTAGCAAATTTTCAAAAAATAACGATGGGAAATCGCCATCAGCTAGAAAAAAAAGGCCGTATTTTGGAAAATAATCAAAAACCAACGGTAATTTGGAAAATTTTTTTGTGTGGCTATATTGTAATAAAAAAACCTACTAATTACAGAAGGCCGGTTGAATTTGGTATTTCTAAGTTATATCAATTAAGTTCAAGAAAATATAAAAAATATTAAATAAATTACAATATTAAATAATTTAATAAAAGTATTTATATTTTTTATATAATATATATTTAATTTACTTTTTTCTTTAAAAAAAAACAAATGGATGTGCATATATTTAATATAAAATAAAAAATGAAAGAAAAATGTGTTGAAACTTAGAGTACCACGTCAAACTCAGGCAGGAATCAGGAAAAATATTTTTTTTAAAAACTCGGTTAACTTTTTAAATTGACGGTTCTGGAAATTACAGGTAGATCCGTAGATGTGAACAGAACGAAAAGAAAAAAGAAAAGAAAAGGATTAGCCAAGATTCAGATGACGCGTGTCGATAGACAATGCACGTGCCGGTTTTGCGGCGAACAGGCGGAAAAGTCTATAAAAAATGAGAGTGTCAGATAGTGACAACTGTGTATTACGAAACCTGTGGTGTATCCAATTAGTGACACGTGTAACATTTTATGTTGGAAGATAAGAAAATCCTTCACCTTATCTAAAATGCGTCCGTTACAATGTAACGGTCGCATCAAATTATGCCAGCCGCTTTGTTATTTTATCATTTACCAATTTAAAATAGAAAATTACAACCATAAGGGGACTAAACTGTCACGTAACGCCAATACAATGAAAAAAAAGTGACGTAACACCCTAACATGGGAATTTCAGTATCCTGTTTTTGAAATAGTCAAAAACAAAAAAAATTCTCTTGAGGGGTAGCATTCGGTTTCATCCTGAATGCGGTTGAAAATTTGGAGCTTCATCAAGTTGTTAGGCATGCAGGAAATTTACTCTTGTTAGGCCCAAGCTCATCTAAGAAGTCAGAGCCCAAGTAAGCAGTTCAGGAGGACAGCCCACGATTGAGTTAGGTCCCGTTAAATCTGTCAAGTTTTGAAACTCTCATTACAAGTATAAATAGTCCTAATTGAGGCTGATCCAAGGTAAGTAATCAAAACCTATCAAAGTTTCTCCTAAGCTTTATAGAATTTCTTTCAATTGCCCTCCTCTAATCATCCATTACTTAAGCATCGGAGCACATATCAGAGGCTAACCTCCGGTGCCCTCTAACCTTGTTTTGTCATTGCAAGCTCTTTCAATGGCTCTTTCCATATTTCTTATCACACTTCCAGGAGCTCAACCAACTCGATCATCCAAAAGAACATCAAAAATTTAGCACTGTCTGTGAGAAACGACAATCATGTCTCTACCCCACTCAAAGAGCACGATAGCAGTTACAGGTTCCCTCTAACAACCTCAACAATGCCAAGCAGCTTAGCATCTAGAGCATGCAAGCCATTCTCTCAAGCACCACCTTGTAAACACCTAATTTTGTCCGGACCACTAAAACATGTATGTTTTCTTCCTAAATTGATGTTTCAAAATGCAAAAAGGCTTTTCTCATCCTGCAAGTGGTACTCCGAGACTTAGTCTAAGAAGGTAAGCATAAAAAGTCAAACTTGAAAAAGTCAACCTCGAAAAAGTCAACATTGAAAAGTCAACTATTCAAAAGTCAACCTTGAAAAGTCAACTATTCAAAAGTCAACCTTGAAAAGTCAATATTTGAAGTTCAATTGAAAAATGGTGAAAGAATTTTGATAATCCGAGGTCTACATTAAAAGATATGGAGTTCGGAAGTTGGGTTACGGAGATTCAGTAAAAAAGAAACCCTAATTCGGGAAATTTGGGGAAACCTGCTTAAACGATCAAATTGGTCGAAATTGAAGATTCCTAACGAAAGATAAGCATTGACTACTGGTAATGGAGAAGCTACTTGGAAAAAAAACTGAAGGAAAAGTCAATTTGGAAGAAAACCGAGAATTAGGGTTTTTGGTGGATTTTGGTGGATTTTGGTGAAATTAGGAAAAATTGCAGAAATGGTCCGATTCGGTAAAACTAAAGCCCCTAATTGATGAGGAGTGGGTAAACAAGGATAGCCCAAGGCTCAGTTTGAAAAAATTCCGAGAAAAGAGCCGATTGGAGAAAAAACGAAAAAAAGAGGAGATTCCTGACAGTGAAAAAAAGAAAAATCAAATCGGAGGGGAATTTGATTGTAAAAATTGGGCGTTTTCGAACCAACTCCAATTCAATATATGAAAAAGGCCCAGAAAAAGAAAATCTAAAAATTGGACTTGTTTTGAGCAAAACCGGGCTTCGAAGGCAAAAGGGCAAAATTGGAAAATTCGGGAAAAATACCAAATGAGCTCCAAAAATTATGAAAATTTTCAGATATCATTCTTAAATCATTTGGAAGAGATTGGCGAAGAAAAATCCGAATTCGGAGCTCATTTGCAAAATGGAAAATCTCGAGCCCATTACGCTAAAATTCAAGAAGATAAATCCCGAAAAAATAGCAAATAAGCTCCAAAAATTCTGAAAAAATTTCAGATCTCATTCTTAAATTATTTGGAAGATATTGGAAAAAGAAAATCTGAATTTGGAGTTCGTTTGCAAAATGGAAAATCCCAGGCCCACTATGTAGAAATTCAAGCAGATAAAACCGAAAAAATGTCAAATAAGCTCAGAAAATTCTGAAATTTTGGAGATTTCACTTTTAAATTATTTGAAAGAGATTGGAAAATAAAAATCCGGATTTGGAGCTCGTTTACAAAATGGTAAAAGTTCGGGTGCACAAAAAGGCAATTTTGGAAGAAAAAAATTCTAAAAAATAGCAAATGGGCTCGAAAAATTTTGAAAACTTTCAGAATCCATTTTTTTTTTTTTTATCATTTTGGAAGTATTGAAAAAATAAAAATTGAATTTGGAGTCAGTTTGCTATTTATTTAGGTTCGGGTTCAAAATGTCATTTTATCGAAGAAACCGAAAAGGGCCTTTTCTTGCAATTTAAAAAATGAAGTGTGGGCTGAGAAGGTGAATGGGCAGCCGGCCAAGGCCCATGGAGGATGGATATTTTATGATTTTTTAGATCAAAGGGCCAAGAGTGAAGAGGAAGGTAGTTATTTTTGTGATCAACCTTTGAATTTGCAACACATGGACTAATGGATGGAGAAGGATGATGTCATATTTAGGATCCTATTTATGACATCATCTTCATGACATCATATTTAGGAGCTAATTATTCCAATCTAAGGGTGAGAATTCTACATAGAAAGCATCTTGGATTGAAGACCATTGGATCAAATTTGGCTAAAAAATTCTAGAACCTCCTAAACTCTTCCATATGCCAACCGGCCACACTAAGGGGATGGGGCTCTCTTTCATTTTTTTCACTCTTGCTTGGCTGATTTCTCTCCATTTTTGAAAAAAAAAGGAATTTTAGAAAGACAAAGAAAGTAAGAAGAGGAAAAACTTGCAATATAGCTTTTAGAGGTAGCTAAAAGCACCATACTCTTGCATTTTTTTTTTTCATTTCCATCCTTGTTTTGCTGTTTTCATTTTATACTTGGTGAGTTTCTATTGATTTTAGTTTTTTAATAAGTGTTTTTAAGCTTGTTCTTCAAGTTCTTCTTTTATACTTTCTTTAAAAAAACTTTGAAAAACAAATTTTCTCCATGTTTTTTAGAAGTGGCCGAATGGCCTTGTTTTTTTAAATGGTTGATGTTTGATTTTATTTCATGTTTCTTGTGATGCTTAGCATGTTTTAATGTTATATTTTTTTTTTCTAAAAATAACTAAAGCATGGAGTTTGTTTTGGATCTTTCTACTTACTTACCTTTTTTTAATTATTTCATCTTGTATTCATGTTTACTTTCCTTGTTTACATTTTTTAATTTTCTGTTTTCAAAATGTTGGAGTTTGTTCATGATTTGCATTTTACTATTCTATGTGTTTGTGAAAATGTCTAGTTGTGTTCATGCCTTTACTTCATATTTGCATGTTTTAGCATGTTTCTTTTTAGCCTTGCATTTTAGTATGTCATGTGTTTGTGAAAATGCCATGATAGAATATCATCATTTGGAGCTCATGACCATTCGGCTACTTCCATTTTCCTTGCTTTGCATGTACATTTTCATCATGCTATTTGATAGGTTTGCATTTCCATGCTATGATTTTATGTGTTTTGATTTAGTGTGCCATGTGTTTGTGAAAATGCCATGACTATTTTGAGCCATAGACCATTCGGCTACCTCATTTTTTTATGCTTCCTATAGGCATTTTCATCATGCTAGTTGATAGGTTTGCATTTCCATGCCTTGACTTTGTGTATTTTGATTTAGCATACTATGTGTTTGTGTTATTGCCATGCATTCTTTAGGTCTAGGTTTCATTTGCATTGCCATGCATTTCATGCATGTTTAGACCTAGGTTGCATTTATTGCCATGCAAGTTCATTTTAGGTCTAGGCCATATTCTCTATGCCATGCATTTTTCTTGTCATTTAGGTTTTAAATCATGCATTTAATGCATTCAATTTGCTGTATGTTCATGCATCTCATGTCATTCCACTTGATTTATGACTTAGGCCAATCAATGGCTCAAAGTCATGCTCATTTGAGCATACTTGCTGGAAATTAAAGAGTTGTCGAATTGATTATTCTACCTTTGTGATTTTTTTTTTTTACTTTAGCCAATTTTTGTCTAAGTTTTTAGAAGTTTTAGCTACTGTTTGCAGGTCCTTAAGAGAGTCTCCAATATTTTTCTTTTTTTTTTAAATGATTTTATTAAAGGTAAAAGAATGTGTTTTGGCAAAACAGTTTTCATCTAGTTTTCTAACTTTCCCGATTTTTCTGGGAAGTTATCTTTAATAAAAAAAATTAAACCAATTTTTTCCCGTGTATTTTTACATGTTCTGAGTCTCAAGTATTTTTTTTTAGATTTTTTTGAAATTTTAAAAATAGGTTAAAAAATCATGTTTTAAAACTGGACAGTAGAGGCATATTTGAATTCAAAAGAAAAACAATTGTTGAATTTGGCTAAGGCATTTAGAGGGGGTTGGTTAGGAACTTTAGTTGCTGTCCTAACTTGGTTTTTAGACTATTTTAATCTTTAAAAATGATTTTATAAAGCTCGGGTTAAGGGTGGTCAAGTCTGGGATTTCAAACTTAAAAAATTAGAGCTATTTTAAAAGGGTGGTTCGGCTAGGGTTTTAATTTTCATTCAAGTTTTTCAAAATTGTTTTCAAACAAATCACAAAGTATTTTGATTTTAGAAAATTTAATTTTATATATTTTCCTAAGGTAGCCGGATATTTTTTTAGATATACGAATTTCCTTAATTCAAGGAAAAAATACACTTTCATGCATTGCATTTTCCATGTTCATGCATACTATATAATATGTGATTTTTGCTATGATAATTTCTATGGTATTGTTATTATTTTGATTTATATTTTATGATGTTATATTGTTTGTCATATGGTTTTGAATATTTTATGCTATCCTATGCTTTTTATTTAGTCATTTATTTTTGTCACATTATTTAGTATATACTGTATTCATGCATTATTATTTTCATTTTCATGCATATTTCATGATAACATTATTTTATGTTTCATATCATTTCATATCATTTAGATTATATTCCATGTCATATAGATTATATTATTTAAAATATGCCATGTCATTTAAATTTGTTATGTCATTTAAATCATATCATTTCATTAGAATATATCAAGTCACTTAGGATATTTCATTTCATTTAGAATATATCATGTTACTTAGGATATTTCATTTCATTTAGAATATGCTATGCCATTTAAATTATATCATACCATTTAGGTTGCATTATATTATCTAGACTTTGCTATGTCATTTTATTTATGTCTCACATATTTATATTTTTTTAAAATGTTTTGAAAAGGATAATGATTTTCAATAAAATAAAGATATTCTCAAGTTAAAATAATTCATGAGTTCTCTGCCGGATTTGCTGGGGAAGATATCATCAATTATCATTAATAACGGAATATCTTCTTTAAAACGAGAATGATTCGAAATTTTTTTCAAATTAAAAAAATTCTATATTTTGCCATGATTGTTGGGGAATACAGGAAAATTTTGAATTAATAAATTCCAGATCATTTTCAATTAAAAATGGAATTATTTTTCTTCAAATTGGGAATTAACTTGAAATGCTAAATTAAAAACCGACTTTTTACCGAGACTTGAGATAACACACGATTAATAAGGTACCGTTTTATACGGGCGTTGTGGGGGTGCTAATCCTTCCCCACACGTAACCAAGTCCCGAACCCGTTTCTTTGATTTATTGGGTTTAAAACGCAGACTTGAAATTGGTTTAAAAAATATTTTAATTAATTTTAAAATATTTTACAAAACTGGTTTAAATAGGTGGGCGATCACACCTAGCTAAAAAAGATTGGTGGCGACTCCATGTTTTTTTCAAGGTCATTTTCAAAACCTTCATTTTTCAAGAGGAATTAAGTCGACTTTTTCTCGATTTTTTTAATGTCACGCTTAACGAAATATAAAATCTTGCGATGAGACTTGTTATTTTTTAGGTTGCGACACACCTCATGGCGTATGGTCTTGTATCCAACATATTATCATCAAAGCCCCCTGGGATATCCTCCCCCACTATACTCTACACCACTGATGCTGGTCTACCAAATAGTCTTCAATTCCTCGACCCCCCACCTAGCTTACATGGCGTTCGCGCCCCTACGGATTCTACGCTAACAGTCACCCTGCCCTTACCCCAAAATATACCAACCATCGAGGTGCCACGAGACTCTTTCCCATCCCCCACTAGCATGGCACAACCAGTATTCCCTCGCTTGACCTCGCTTTTGACGTGTTACCTCGCGACCCAGCAGAATGCCACAACCGGATCCTATCACCTAAATAGAAACTCTCCGCTTCCAGCTAGAGAACCAAAAACAAGTTCTTAGGAAACCTTTCGGTAGCTTATGAATTGCAAAGAGGTAAGCATGGCCGAGGCCAGCAGGAAAGCCAGGCCTCGATATTAGGTGCATTCAAAACAACACTCGCATGAGGCTAGGGGAGAAATGGCAAGCTCCGCTACGATAAAATGCTTGCCACGATGAATCGACTGTCCTAGGACCACAACCAACAACAAGGGTGAGCTTGGATCCGAATTTTACTGCCTAGCTCGCCATGCTTAGGAAGGAACTAAAGGACCTAAGGAAGGTGAAGAGCGACGATCTGGATTGGGTGGATGAGGATCAAAACCCTTTTTCCTTAGTGGTGCGACAGTAGGAGATCCCCTTCTGCCTCTTAAAATTGGTCAAGGAAACCTACGATGAGACCAATGACCTATTTGACCATGTTGCCTAGTATTGTAGTCATGGATCTGCAAGGGGCTTCTGATGCTGTAAAATGCAGAGTTTTCCCCATGACTCTTAGAGAACACGTAAGAACATGGTTTTATAGTTTGCCTGCGGGTTGTTTCGTAAAGTTTGCCCAAATTAGGAAGCAGTTATGGAGATTTTACTTACAAATAAAACCATTACCAGATGCCTGCTAGTCTCATAGTTGTTAAGCAAAACCCAAGCGAAATGCTGAGAGAATATATTCGTTATTTTAGTAACGCCACCTTAAAGGTGAAAGATCTGACTGATGACTGTGCAATTTAGGCATTCATTTTTAAAGTCCACCATTAGCACTTAAGATACGCACTCAGCGATGGTAAGCCAAGAAGCTGTATCAACTTTATGAGAAAGCCCAAAGGTATGCTGAAGTAGAAGATATGGAACTTGAGGAACAGGATGTAGAAAGCAAATGGCGGTCTCTAGAGCATAAATCCCCCAGTAGGAACTGGAACCCCAAGTTTGAACGCCATACCCCTCTGAGCACGTTGAGCACCCATGTTCTGAACTAGGTACCTGATTGGCAGACACATATAACAGAAGGCGAGCTCAGTCCAAATCAGAACGAAAACGACCAATGGGGGGCATGTGAAACCACTGCTCGAAAGCTCGCCTGCCTAAGCTCTTTAGCATATCGCCATCATAAACTCGAGCCCTGAAGCAATAATGACAACTAGACTGGGGGGCAACCCCGTTTAAACCAGGCCAAACTTATATTTTGGATTAATACTACGTTGTAAATCCAAAACATTATATGTAGTTTGTATTTTAAATTTAATCACTTTGACGAAATATTTTCAAATAATAAAGCTCGCCAACATTAACTAACAGCCTTTTCAAGCTCTTCCATGTGTTACCGCACACGTGCTCGCCCTGCAACACTGTGTAACAAGCTCAACAGCCTCTTCAGACTCCAGCAGCCCCTTCATGCTTCAACAGCCCCTTAGGCTCTACCATGCGTTATCGCACATGTTCTCACCCTGCGACATCGTCTAACACGTCCAATAGCCTCTTTGGGCTCCAACAGCCTCTTCAGGCTCTTTCATACGTTAGCACACGCATGCTTGCGTTGCTACACCATGTAACACGCCCAACAGTCTCTTTAGGCTCTAATAGCATCTTCAGGATCTTCCATGCATTAGCTCACACGCGTTCACTCTGCGACACCATGTAACACGCCCAATAACCTCTTCAGGCTCTAACAGCCTCTACCATGTGTTAGCGTACCCGTGCTCGCCCTGCGATACCATGTAACATGCTCAACAGCCTTTTTAGGCTCGAACAGCCTCTTCCATGCATTAGCACATGCGTGTTCACCTTGTAACACCGTGTAACAAGCTCAACAACCTCTTCAAGCTCCAACAACCTCTTCAATCTCTTTCATGCATTAGCGCACGCGTGCTCACCTTGCAATGTTGTGTAACACGCTCAACAGCCTCTTTAGGCTCTCTCACAACGTGAATACAAAAACCAAACCACAAGATTGGTAAAATGGTAAAGGAATAAACCAAGTCAATGTTCTATTCCTTTTAAGCATAATAAATCTACAAAATTTCAGGTATCAAGTGGAGTCCACTACACTAGGAATAGACCTAGTCAACGTTGTCCAACTTGCCCATCTACGCATCAAGCCATCCAAGTTATCCAGAACTCGCCATTTATTACTCAATCATATTTTGGTTTTCTGCATATGCCTGAAACAAACAATGGCAAATTATAGACTTTTGAAGCTCCAGCACCATCCACCTCCATGGGCTTAGCAACCTCAGCAACATCAGATACACCAACAGCAACATTGGACTTGACACTAGAAGTAGGATTCTCCTCTGCATTACCCTTAGGTAGAGAAGGACCGTTCGGAGCACTGTCATCAAGAGCAGCATGAGAAGGCATTAGGGGACCACCACCCCCTACAATCTCCACGGGGACAAGGGCCTCCAGCTGACCAGTCCTCACGAGCTCGCAAAAAATTGGAAGTGACAACTCCTCAACGTTGGTAAAGGCAAGCTCGTTAAAGCTTCAGCACCTACACAAAGGAAAGCACGTTACACCCTAATAACCACACTACAAAAGCAAAAATGTGAAACTAAGTAATCGAGTTCGCTAATAACCGATTGAAGCACCAGCACGAGCAACAGCGATTGCAAGACCAGCACCACTTGTAGCGTTGGAAGGGCTAGCCCCAGCATCAGCACGTCATTCACTAGTAGCCCGCAAGTTGTCGATCTTCGCATGGACCATTATATTATCGCACAAGGCGCATGGCGACCTCCAGTACGAGCCTCAATTGTGCACCCACTAGGCACTAGCAACCCACAAGCTGTCGACCTTTGTATGGCGACCATCATGTACGTGCACAACGCGCTTGGAAACCTTCGCTACAAGCCTCAATTTTGCATCCACCAGGAGCCAGAAGCAAGCTTATTGTCAGTCATTTTTTAACTACCAGCTCGCCTGAGGGGCAATTGTTAGGCCCAAGTAACCAACCCACAGCTGAGTCAGGCTCACCCAATAAGCTAAAGCCTAAGTAAACAGCCCAATAGGGCAGCCCACGACTGAGTTAGGCCCCCATTACACCTTTCAAGCTTTGAAGCTTTCATTACAGGTATAAATAGCCCCAGTTGAGACTGACCCAAGGTAAGTAACCATAACCTATCAAAACTTCTCCTAAGCTCTGCAGAATTCCTTTCAACTGCTTTACATCTGCTCTCCTCTGATCATCCATTTACTTAAGTATTGAAGCGCACCCTGGAGGCCAACTTCCAGCACCTTTTGACCTTGTTCCATCCTTGCAGGCTCCTTTAAAGACTCCTTCCAACTTTCGCATCACACCTCCATGAGCTCAACCAACTTGATCACCTAAAAGGACATCAACAACTCCCTTCACAATTTGACATCTTTTTCTCCTGTAATTCATCACTTAAACCTTTTCAATCAATCATTTGTATATTCTGACGAATGAGTAATAGTAATACATAGAGGAAATCAATAGTGACATAAAGTGATGGAACTCACAAGCAGATGAATGAGTACAAGTTATAAATGGATCCTGTCATAACGATCTCGCGACCTTTAAATGACGTTGGGGGTTGAAAAGATAATAAGTCCTCGTAAATAATAGTGGGTTTTGAAAAACCTCGAAAAAGGGGAGTTGTCACCGATCTTTTTTGCTAGGTGTGATTTACCACCTATTAAAACCAGTTTTTGTAAAGAAGTTTAAAATTTATTAAAATCTTTTTTAAAACTAATTTTAAAGTCCGCGTATAAAACCAGAGAAAAATAATTGCAGGTTCGGGAGTCGGTTACGTGTAAAGAAGGTATTAGCACCCCCACAACCCCCGTATAAAATGGATTTGGTCCCGTATTTGTAAATGGTTAAAATGGATTTAGTCCCTATTAATCATGTGTTATCTTTGGTTCCGATGAAAGTTGGTTTTGGTATTTAAAAATAATTCCCTTAAAAACAATCACATTATCTAAGAATGATTCGAAATTTATCACCATAAAATTTTTTATATTCCCAGGCAACATGGCAAAATATAAAAAAATTCTTCATTTTAAAATCATCTATATCATTCTCTCTCTCTTATTTTTTTTTCTTTTTCCAAAAGGATGTTTCGTTGTTAATGATAATTGATGAAATTCTCCTCGGCAAACGCGTTAAAGAACTCATGAATTATTTTAACTTGGGAACATGATCTTGTTTCAAAATTTTAAAAATCAAAATCGATTTTCATGCAATAAAAAAATCGATAATTATGAATATAAATATGCAAAGCTATATTGTAACACAAACATGAAAACAAAATGAAAAAAAAAATGAAAAATGAAATAGAAAGACAAACAAACGAAAAAATGTATTTTTTTTATTTCCATGAGTAACATCTGAATACCCATGGGGAGGGTATCCGACTATCATAGAGGAAACTTCGATCGGACTTGAAAAAGGACCCGGAGGATTTGCAAAACGATAACCGGAGGTTTTAAAAACGGTACTTGAAGATCTTAAAAATGGTAACCCGGAGGTTTAAAAACGGTGTCCGGAGGTCTTAAAAAAAATGATGCCTGGAGGTTTTGAAAAAAAGCTCTCGGAGGTTTTAAAAACGGTGCTTGGAGGTCTTAAAAAAGGGTGACCAGAGGTCTTGAAAAGTTGCTTTTGGACTTAAAAACATTTTCGGGAAAACAAAAGATGGTTAAGAAACTTTAGTCCGTAATCACGTAATCCGACCTAAAAGAGTTTGATATGTCCCGGTATATCTAGAGAACAAAAAATGGATTTGGTTATGGACTATTACTTAATCCGAACCAAGAATTCCCGAGGGGTTTTGAAAAACTATTTTTGGGTGACAACATGACGGAGAGGAAAATTTAGCCCGTAATCGCATTATCCAACCCAAGAGTAAGTTTAGTATATCCGGTACATCATGAGAACACAAAAGGATCTTGATTACAGACCATTTCTTAATCCGAACCAAGAATTATTGGGAGCATTTTTCAAAAACTGTTTTTTCGATAACAAAGTGGCTGGCTCAAAGTTAACCTCATGCAGTGTTAATCCAGCTCAACTATCACCTAAAACCGAAATGACCAATGATCATCAAGCTCATAACCATATTTGTTTTCAAGAAAAGATAACATAATCACACCAAGCATGTACCACAATTAAAGGTGCCCATGGGCCGGGCCGAGCCCATGTATGGTATCAACACTATATATGCTTGTCCAAGCTCGGCCAGGCTCGAAATATGGGCCTCAAATTTTGCCCAAGCCCACCCATATTTGTAAATGGATAACCTAAGCCCATTTAGGCCCGCCTATGTTATTTTTTTCTCTATTTAAAAAAAAATACATATTATTTTTTATTTAATCTTTAAATTTTTATATATTTTTTTCTTTTATTAAGTTCTTAAACATGGACAACTTAACATATTTTTTAATGTTTACACTATAATATTGTATATATATAATCTTTATATGACATAAATAACATAATATATATAAAAATAAGATATTATTTAATTAGAAAATGGGTCGGGCTGGGCTCGGGCCTTGAATGTTAGAGCCAAGGCCCGACCCATTTTTTAAATGGGCCATATTTTTTTCCCTAAGCCCATTTTTGGGGCCTAATATTTTTGTTCAAACCCTCCCAAATATAGGCGGGCCGTCGGGCTTGGGCGGGTAGCCCGACCTTTGGATAGGTCTAACCACTTTAAACCAATAGCCAAGATATGCACAGTGAACATAACAAAGCAAGTAGCAAAGACATAAAAAATATTCATGAAAGCAAATCAACCTATGCCACATTTTATTTTGCAAATGTCAAAGAACAACAAAGTATTTAAAAGATTTTTTTAAAACTTGAAAAGTTTTAAAAGAGAAGAAAAGAGTAGTCTTTTTAAGAAAATATCTTTTGAAGAAAACTTCAAAACTTGAAAAGAGAAGAAAAAAAGTAGTCTTTTTAAAAATATTTTGAAAGCTTCATAGCATGAGAAGAGAAGAAAACAACTTAAGAAACAAATCAAGAACAAGAAAAGAAACTACCTTCTCAAGGTTTTCCAAGAATGAAAACCCTTTATCTTCTCTCTTTTTCTTTCTTTCTTTCTTTCTTTCTTTTTTTCTTTTCTCATTTCTTTTTTTTTTTCTTCTCCTCTTTCTCCTTTTTTTTTCTATTCTTTTCTCCCTCATTTTTCGTAATGGCCCTCTCTTAGTCTTTTATGCCTTGGCCGAATATCACTAGTATTCCACTAGCTTTCATCTTTTTTTTAGCCACATGGAATTTTCTCCTTATCTAGCCAATAGCCTTCTAGCCTTCCTTATTAAGTTCTTCTCCTATTGGCTAGCCAATCACACTCTCTCTTGCTCCCAAGTTTAATTCCTATTGGCTAGTCAATGCCAACTCATTTCCTAACTTTGTGAGTCATGTCCTTCCTTGTGTGACTCAGTGACTTATTTATAAAGTTGTCATTTCTATTCCAACAATAGCCTTCACTCCTCCATTTTATTACAAGTTTCATGCAAGTAAATTCTTTTTTACCCCTCCATCTCTTCTTTAATTTCATTCATTTACCATCCATTTCTCTACTTGGACTTCAACATTGGGCCTCCCACCAAATTCTTACAAATAAAGTGGACTTCCAAAATTGTCTTAAGTTTTCCAATCAATTTCTATCCACCATTTTTTTCTTTAATTTCCTTCCATTTCACCTTTCCACTATTTAAACGTGACTTCTTCAATTTTGACTTTGACTTTATCAACTTTGACTTCTCCAACTTTGACTTTGACTTTTTCAACCCAAAGTGTGAAAAACGAATCATGGGATTAGGGAAAATTTGGAAGCCCAGGTAATTAAGGGAAAATCATTGTTTTTGAGGGGTCCGGATAAAATTAGGTGTCTACAACTGCCCCTTTTTGGCTATTGCTGAGAATCAGGAATAAGGTAAAGACAAATAGAGAACAATTTTGTCCGGTTGTGAAGATCATTTTTGGGGAGCAAATTTTGTTTCAAAATTAAAAGAGAATTAAGAAGAGAGAGAGTTTTTTTTTTTTTTTGAAAAATTTTATTCATATTTTTTGTCTATTTTATTTTCTGATAAAAGGATTTGCCTTAAAGAGAGTACCTTGACTACAATACCAAGGCCCGACCCATCTTAAGAAAACAAGTTCTATTTACAAGAAAAGAAATACCTCGACGACAATCCCGGGGCCTTATCTTATCTTATGCCAACGTTGCTGGGCTTGTCCACGTTTAAAATTCTGGATACTACCACCAGAAGCTTTGGATATCACCACCAAAGACTTGTCCACCTAAGATTTTGGATATCGCTACCAGAAGCTTTGGATATCACCAACAAAGACTTGCCCACGAAAAATTCTGGATATCACCACCAAAGACTTGTCCACGTAAAATTTTAGATATCACCACTGTAGACACCTAATTTTGTCCGGACCACTAAACAAGTATGTTTTCTTCCTATATTGATGTTTCCGAGTGTAAAAAGACTGTTTTCATCCTGCATGTGGTACTCCGAGACTTAGTTTAAGAGGGCGAGCACAAAAAGTCAAACTTGAAAAAAGTCAACCCCGAAAAGTCAACCCTAGAAAGTCAACTACTGAAAAAGTCAACCCACTTTCAAAATCAAGATTTTAAGTTCAATTGAAAAATGGTGAAATAATTTTGATTCTGAGGTTTACATTGAAAGATATGGAGTTCGGAAGTTGGGATTTGGAGATTCAGTAGAAAGGAAACCCTAATCCGAGAAATTTGGGGAAAAGTGCTTAAACGATCAAATTGGTCGAAATTGAAGGTTACAAATGAAAGATAAGCACTGACTACGGGTAATGGAGAAGTCACTTGCAAGAAAAACCGAAAGAAAAGTCAATCCGGGAGAAAACCGAGAATTAGGGTTTTTAGTGGATTTCGATGAAATCGGGAAGAATCACAGAAATGGCCCGACTTGGTAAGAACAAAGCCCCCAATGGATGAATAATGATTAAAAAGGATATCCCAAGGCTCAGATTGAAGAAAATTTGAAAATCGGACTTGTTTTGAGCAAAACCGGGTTTCGGAGGCAAAAAGGGCAAAATTGGAAAATTTGGAAAAATAGCAAATGCACTCCGAAAATTCTGAAAATTTGTCAATATCATTTTTAAATCATTTGAAAGAGATTGGAGAAATAAAATCTTGATTCGGAGTTCGTTTGCAAAATGGCCAAATCCCGGGCTTCTTATGTAGTAATTCAAAAAGGAAAATCCCGAAAAAATAGCAAATGAGCTCCAAATCTTTTGAAATTTTGAAGATATCATTTTTAAATTATTTGGAAGAGATTGGAGAAATAAAATCTTGATTCGGAGTTCGTTTGCAAAATGGCCAAATCCCGGGCTTCTTATGTAATAATTCAAAAAGGAAAATCCCGGAAAAATAGAAAATGAGCTCCAAATCTTTTGAAATTTTGCAAATCTCATTTTTAAATTATTTGGAAGAGATTGGCAAAATAAAATCTTGATTCGGAGTTCGTTTGCAAAATGGCCAAATCCCGGGCCTCCTATGCAATAATTCAAAAAGATAAATCCCGGAAAAATAGAAAATGGACTCAAAAAATTCTGAAATTTGGAAAATATCATTTTTAAATTACTTGGAAGAGATTGGCAAAAGAAAATCTTGATTCGGAGTTCGTTTGCAAAATGGCCAAATCCCGGGCCTCCTATGCAATAATTCAAGCCGATAAATCCCAAAAAAATACCAAATGAGCTCCAAAAATTATGAAAACTTCCAGATCACACTTTTTAATTATTTTGAAGATATTGGTGAAGAAAAATCTTGATTTGGAGCTCTTTTAAAAAATGGTAAAATGTAGGGGCATAAAAGGGCATTTTGGGAAGAAAAAATCCAAATAAACAGCAAACAGACTCGGATAATTTTGAAAACTTTCAGAACTCAATATTTTATTATTCTGGAAGTATTAAAAAAAGAAAAATTGAATTTGGAGTCCGTTTGATATTTATTTGCATCCGGGTGGCAAAATGGTCATTTCACCCAAGCAACCGAAAAGGGCTTCTTTGGGCCTTTCAAAAAATCAGAGTTGGGCTGGAAAAGAGAAGTTCTGGCCTGACCAAGCCCAAAGGAAGGAGGAAGCTTCTGATTTTTCAATCAAATGGCTAAAAATCAAAAGTTAGTTAGAGATTCTCTTTGATCAAGCCATGGTGATTAAGCCACATAGGCTAAGAAAGATGTCAACATTATTCTTGGACAGCTGTAATTTGAGAGAGCTGAGATGCTAATCTAAAGGTGGTAATTTCATGATTTTTCACCTTGAATTATTAGCCATTTGATGGAAAATTGGTTACAAAAAAATGACAACATCCTTGAGTCATTATAAGTCCCATTCGGCCAGCCCTTTAGAGGAGGGAGAAAATTCATTTTTTCATTTTCATTTTGGCTGAGTTCTTTGAGTTTTTACTAGTTTTTCTCTTCTTGGTTGAGAGCAAAAAAGAAAAGTTTAGAAAAAAAAAAAGGAAAGTTTGAAAAGATAAAGCTTGAAAGATAGCTTCTTGAGGTTGCTCTTGAGCACCAACTCTTGCACTTTCTTGATTTTCTATTCTTGTTTTTGCTATTTTGATCTCTATTTGGTGAGTTTCCATTTTAAATAAATGTTTTTTTTATTGTTCTTTTAAGTTCTTCCTTCATCTCTTTCTTAAGTATATTTTTTACATTTTATTTTTACAATAAACTCACCATGGTCAAATGGCCTACATTATTTATTTTAAGTTGCTGTTTTGATTTATTTTACCATATTGTTTATGTTATTTTCTTTGATATTGATGTTTTAAATGTTATGTTACTTCATATTCTTGAGTTATATTTTAATTTGGTTGCTTTGTTTGTTGCCATTTATGTTTTAAATATCATGTTTTTGCATTTTTAATTTTCTGTTTTCATGTTGTTTATTTGAGCATGTTTTAGATTTAGTATATCAAGTGTTTGTGAAAATGCTTGTGTGGTCTTTGCATGATTTTTATTTTATATCTTAGTTGAGCATGTTTTAGATTTAGTATATTAAGTGTTTGTGAAAATGCTTGTGTGATTTTTGCATGATTTAAGTGTTATATTTTAGTTGAGCATGCTAGTATACCAAGTGTTTGTGAAAATGCCATGCTTGTTGGAGCTTGAGGCCATTTGGCTACTCCATGTGTTTTGCATTGTGTGATTGCTTTTTTTTTCATGTTAGTTGGTAGGTTTTTGCATTTGCATGTCATTTGATTTAGTTTTGCATGCTAGTATGCCAAGTGTTTGTGAGGAAATTCTCCAAAGCATATTTTTATGAAATCATAAAGGATGATTTTCGTTTTACTCGAACGTAAGTGTTAGGCGAAAGAATTATTTACCAAGCTCTGTCGGGTTTGCCGGGGATTTCAGTAAAAATTTTCGATGCATGCCATTTATGTAATTTCATATAAAAAAAATACATGGAAAAACGATTTTCAAATCAAGGTTGTGTGCATATTTCCTTATTCATGTTATTTAATGATTGATGTTCATATTATTTTCTTGTTTATGCCATTTGATGATAAATATTACTTTTCTTATGTTTGCATCTTAGTAATGTTTTGCATATTTATGTTTATAATAAACGTGTTTAAATGCATACGAAAATTGATGTTTTAATAATGAAACAAGGCAATGTTCATGAGTTTTTTATCGGGTTTACTGGGGAGGATTTCATCAATTATCATTAACAATAGAGCATCCTTTTAAAGAAAAAGAGAATGATCAGATGATTTTAAAATAAAGAAAAAGTTTATATTTTTCTAAGTTTCTCGAGGAATATAGAAAATTTTGTGGTAATAAATTCCGAATCATTCTTAAATTTGATTGCTTTTTTAGGGAATTATTCTAAATACCGATACTAAAACCAACTTTCATCGAGATTTAAGATAACACATGATTAATAGATACCATTTTATACAGGCGTTGTTAGGTGCTAAAACCTTCCCCGCACGTAACTGATTTTCGAACCCGCCTTTGTTTTTCTCTAGTTTTAAACACAGACTTTAAAATTGGTTTTAAAAAAGATTTTAATTAATTTTAAAATTCTTTACAAAAACCAGTTTTAATAGGTGAATGATCACATCTAGCCAAAATAGATTAGTGGCGACTCCATTTTTTGAGGTTTTTAAAACAAAAATTATTATTGAGGACTTATTACCTTTTTGACCTCCAACGTCTTAACGGTCGCGAGATCGTTATGACACCATATTTAGCTTTTGTAAGCAACAATGCTCCCACATTGTAGTAGGATTATATATATTAAAAAAATATTGTTTAAACAATAAATAGTTATTCAAATGAAATAAAAGTTAGTAATAGGGATTAGTAAAATAATTAATTGATGATTTTATCTAAAATATATATAATTTATATTATCTATTTTCTTTTGATTGCCACACGTTTAACCATTTTAAAGAAAGAGATAAATTTGTGTTTTTTATTGAATATATGCATATCAAATACTAATTATCAGATCAAGTCTCAATCACTTTTGTTGTTTAAAGACAAAAAGTCCAGCTAATAAGAACTTACAGGTTAAAAAAAATTTAAAATACAAAAAATAATAAATACTATATATGTATGTACATGTATATGTTTATATATGTAATGCCTAAATACCTGGTCCAGAAGTCCAAGAGCACAAACACTCACGTAACAGACACATGTTACTCCTTAAATAACAGACATCTGTCTAACACCTATTAGCCAGACAACTGCATGGTATTTAGGTTAAAAAGGTTAGGTAAGACATAAACTTAAGGACATTCGAAAATTCTCCCTGCCATTAAACTAAATTCATTCTCTTTGCCTACTTCCTTACCTCTCCAGACTCCGACTGACTTAAGCATCGGAGCGTGTCATGAAATCTTAACTCCAACGGCCCTCTGATCGTTTTTTGTGATCAATAGGTCAACTCAACCTTACCTTCGACAGCTCTTTCGAGCCTGTCAACTCCAAGCTCAACCAGACCTCAACAATTTTGCGTCGTCTGTGGAAAGACAGTAATATCTCTATCCCAAACCTAAAAACATGATCCCAATGGCATATTCTTCCGCCCCTATGGATACTGTTGCTTCCTCAACAACACCGCTGCTAAATACGTCTGTTCCTGCAATTGGTGTGACAATACACTGACATCCCAAAGCTTCCTCCACCAACCTATGCATGAGTATGAAGCTTCATTTCAGTATGCACTAATGTCATTGGACACATGGTTACTATATCCACCAAACTATTACCAAAATCTTGTAGGAGTTTTCCCACCTTTTTACTCCACCCCGCCATCTATGGTATACGCCAACATTATCCCCACAACCACCATAGTTTCTGCTACCCAACCCATGATGAATATCCTCCCCTAGCTACCACAATTGTTGATGCCCCTACGACCACGATAGCCATTACAACTCCAGAGTTAGCCCTGCCAGTGACTTCATCCACAATCCATATACCACAACTTGCTACTGTGCCAAATCAGGAATTACCCTTGGCACTAGCATACATTCCTCAAACAATATTGTTCCCACTAAATAATCCACCAGGCATACCATTCTTGATCCATATGGACCATTACAATCATTTTTTCACCTAATACAAGCATTGAATGTGCAAGCGATAGACCAACAACAAGTTATCCAACAAACCACATAGGAACTTAATAATTTGTAACAAAACCTTGATCGCCAACATGGGCAGGAAAGCTCTGCTTCATCAGCTAAGGGTGCCGAGGAAACTGTTTGCCAACAGCGAGAACATTTTAATCGAGAAACCATTAACCTTACTCGGCATACTATTGAACAAAAATATATACCAGAAAAGAGAATTAATTTTGAATAAGCAACACAAGTAGACATTTTGCGAAAGGAAAAAAAAGACCTTAAAAGATAAAATTTATGAGTTAGAATGGATGGATGAGGAGCACAGTCCCTTTTCATTAGTAGTTCGCCAAGAAGAAGTTCCTCCTAACTTCAAGCTCCCAAAAGAAACATTTGATGGCACCAGGGACCCAGCTGATGACTTGGGCCAGTACAGGTCATACATGGAACTACACAGAGCAACAAATGCTATTAAATTCAGAGTCTTCCCTACAACCTTGAGGAAGCATACTCGGACCTGGTAATACTGTTTGTGCCCAGGCTTCATAGTCAACTTTGATCGAGCAGAGAGTTCATGGCACACTTCCTCAACAACTGTACAGCCACTAGATCACCAGCCAGTCTATGGCTATCAAGCAAAACCAAGGAGAAACCCTTAGGGAATACACTTGTCGTTTTAATGCGGCCACCCTTGAGATAAAGGACCTTACTGATGATTGGGTGATCCAAGCCTTTATCTCAAGTGTTTGTCATGACCATTGGAGGTACGCACTCATTGATGATAGATCCGAAAAGTTATATCGCCTATACGAGAAGGGAGAGAGATACGTTGAGGCAAAAGAAATCAAAATGGCAGAAGGGGGAGACAAAAAGCCCTTTCAAGACAAATACCAAAGATCTGGACAAAGTGAGAAGAAAGACTCAACATGCCAAGCTATGATAGACGCTCAACGGGGCGATATCCAGATCAACAGTCTCGCAAACTTTACTTGACTCTAGCCCACACAAAGTTTAAAGCTATACTCCTATAAATGTATCGCGGACGTACATCCTAAACGTCGTGACAAACCAAGGCATTCTTGAAACACCTCCACCACTAAGGCCAAACAAACATTGCAAATACCCTTACAAAAAGGTGTGATTTCCATGATGATACAAGGCACACAACAAAGGAATATATCGCCTAAAGAATGCCATTAAATGTGCCATTCAAAAGGGTCAAATTAAACAGTATATTAAAAAAGAAACCCAAAACCCGAATTGTCCATCCACCCAAAATAAAAAGCGCCAACAAACCAAAGCAGAAGGCAAAAAACCAATCCAGGGTGTTATTAATGTGATAGTAGAAGCCACTAAAGATTGGGTGACTAGTAGATCAAAAAGAAAATCACATTTGAGGAGTGTAATCCCAATCGATACACCTACTAAAAAACCAAAACAACAAGATTGGAGAGTCACTTTCACGAAAGATGACATGACATAATAGTTGACAATGGCAATGATCCCATCAGCGTGTCCACCACAATAGGGAACTGCAAAGTAAAGAGGATATTGGTGGATAGTGGCAGTGCCGTGGAGTTTATCCAATATGATGCATTCCTAAAGTTGGGCTTTTCAAAAGATGATCTAAAGTCGTCAAGACCAGTCTTTGGCTTCACCAATCAACCAATTGACGTAGAAGGCTCCATAGTTTTGCTGGTAACTGTTGGAGATGGTGAGCGCACCTTTACTGCAATGATTGAATTTCGGGTTGTCGATGAATCATCAGCCTACAACATTATCTTCAGTCGACCATTTATGAAGAAAACCAAAATAACCACAGCAACCTAATGGTCAAGTTTCCAACTCTAAGTGGTATAGGTTTCATGAAATAGATTAAACCACAGCTTGCTAGTGCCATTTGATATTGATCTAATTCACAAGACAAGCTCAAGCTCAAGAAGAGCAAGCATATCTTGGCTGCAAAAAAGAGAAAGTGTTGGGGCAACCTAGTACAACTCAAGTCAACATAATTGATTAAGTTACAATGCAAGCATTGACTCTTGAAAGTTTGGAAAACAAAAAGGGTCGACTCAATACACAACACAACCAACCGAACAAACAAACAATCTTTGTATCTTTATATTAAAACGACATAGATATGTCAACGGAGATTGGTTCATCGTTGGATAATAGAGCCAAAAAGTCTTTGGTATGCTTTTTATATAACAATGCTGATGTTTTTGCATGGTTCGCGGCTGATAGGTCTAGAATCGACACATGAGTAATCATGCACTCCTTGAATGTCGACCTATTGGTCAAACCCACTAAACAAAAAGCGATGATTTACGTCAGAACGTATGTAAGCCATAAAGGAAAAAGTCGACAAACTCTTCGTCGCTGGGTACATCAGGGAAGTCAAATACCCGGATGGCTCGCCAACGTGGTCATGGAAAAAAAATCCAATGGAAGATGTGTGTGAATGTTACAAACTTGAACAAAGTGTGCCCCAAAGATAGCTTCCCTTTGCCTTCAGTAGACAGATTGGTTGACGCCTCTGCAGGTCATAAGTTCCTAAGTTTCATGGACGTTTCTCAAGCTATAACCAAGTCAAGCTCAATCTAGATGATCAAAAAAAAAAAAATTGCCTTTGTCACAGAAGATGGCCTATTCTGCTACAAGGTTATGCCCTTTGGGCTAAAAAATGTTAGAGCTGTTGGTTAGTAAAATATTCAAAGAATATATCAACAGATTGATGGAAGTCTGTGTCGACGACATGCTCGCCAAGAGTTCAACAATTGAACAACATATCTTCGACCTGGCAGAAATTTTCCAAGTATTAAGCCAATACAAAATGAAGTTGAGTGAAGGAAATTTAAAATTTTGTGACGGAAAAACCGTCATAAATTTAGTGAAGGAATCAGTCAACTTTGTGATGGTATTATCAGTAAAGAGGTATCTGTGTCGGAAATAATTTGTCACTAAATTTTAACTGTGAACATAGCATTCTGTGACGGATCTTTCCGCCACTGCTCAAGCAATTTCTGGTAATGAAAGGTTGAGGAATTCATGTTCCGTGGTCATTGAAAGATGATTGTGTAATTTTGTTAGGTTTAAAGTTTTAGCACAGTCTTAACTCATATCAAATAACCAAAATCTTGATTCTTCAAAAAGTATCTTGTTCGCTTGGTTTCTAAGGAATTCACGAAAGAGTTTATCAATTTAATTGTTTCATTTCTCATTGTCTAGATAAAGGTTTTCACCCTTTGGTATCACATTGTAACAAAATTCACGAAATTCAAACTTATGTCCCTTTTAAGCATTAAAGCACTTGAGTGGTCTTTATTAAAAAGGTTTGGGGCATGAGAATGCTTAAGGAAAAAATGTAGTAACTTTATTTCTAACAGTAATTATCAATTCTTTCAAGACTCTTATCACATTTTTTTAAACACGACTCTAGCGGTTGAAAAATCGTTATGACAATTATCTAAGATTTTCACACATTTTTCTTTTTCTTTTTTTTTTATTTTTACTTTTTGAGTTTTTATTGATTTTTTTTTTATTTTTTTCTTCAGAATATTCAAGAAAATAAGAAATAAAAGGAAAAAAAAAAGAAAAGAAAATGAATAATAAAAGGAAATGGACATGGGTCGACCCAATTTTGCGTTCCAAGGCCTTATCCAAAAATCTCAACTCATTTAGCAATTTGAAACCCCAAAAACCAATAAAGATTTAATATCTAATTCAAAGCCCAAAACTAATTTTAAGGTCCAATAATCTAAAGGCCCAAAAAATAGACTTCAAATCAGTTTAATAAAAAAAAATTAATTTTCAATTTATGAAACCGATTTTAGTCTCGGGTTTAAATTAAACAATATTTCATTCAAATTAAAAATTCTCGAAAGAAATTAATTTGACAATCAAATGCAATTTAATTCAAATTAAAAGACGTTTTTAAAGACCATAGACAAAATTGAATGTCCACATAATGTATAAATCATTATGATAATATACAAATATCATTGATCTATTTTATATATTTAAATTACATGATAAGATTTAAGAGATTATATTATTTAAATTAAAACAAGACATTTATCCTAAAATAACATGTATAAGTATAACGATAAGAGATTATATAATTTGATCTAAATTACATAATAAAATATTATTATAACGTAATGTATAAATTATTATGATAAAATTACATGAAAATATATTATACTTTTTTAAAAAAATTAATATATATATAACCTAAGGATGCTATAAGATTAACATAATTATATCCATGACAATTAAAATATATAATTTATTTTAAATTTTATTATAAAATTATCATAATTAATATAATATTTTATTAATTTATTTAAGAGATTAATATGTATTTAAAAGACAATTTTAACATGTAATCAAAATCTGTTTCTATTTTTTCTATTCCAAGCATCGTAGTTGGTACCGTAGCGGTACCGATCGTACCGGCCGGTACGTACCGATTTTGAAAAAAAATGAAACGGTAGCAACATCGTATCGTTTCGATTTTTATATCAGTTTATACCGGTCGTACTAGTCGGTATCGACCTGTACATGTACCATACGTACTGACCCGTACCGGTTGGTATAAGATTTTGATTTTTTTTTAATTTTTTAAAATTTGTTCACTTGATTTTTTTTAATCAATTCTTAATACTTTTTAGTCATAATAAGTTTTACTTTTCATAATTTCATTCAAAAATATATATTTATTAAATTAGTCTATTGAATCTAATTAATAATAAATATTTTTAATATTTATTTATTTATTTATAATTAAAAAATTTAGATATTAAATATTTATAACTTTAAAATTTTGTATCTTCATATAAACATATATATGTATGTATTGAGATATATTTGTACATGTATATAATATATATTTTATTAGAAAACTTAGAAATGAATTTTATAAATATATATATATATATGAAAAAATATTTGAAAAATATTGATAAATCCGAAACGGTACGTCGAAACACTGTTACCGGTACGTACTAGTAACAAAAGAAAAACGGTATACCCACCAGTACGATACTGACTACTTTGATTCCAAGTCCTCCAATTTATCAGTGAAAGATTAACATATTATTATAATATTCTTTGTTTGTTTAAGAATTATTGATACTGATCTTCAGAAGAAGAAAAAAAATCATTTGAGCAAGAGTCATCCGAAATGGACATCCATTGACAAACTCTAATATAATATATCTTCAAGTTCATATAAAGATTTGTTCTTACCCTCAGGCATTGATCAAAAGCATCGAAAATTGTTGAAAACAATTATTTTAACAATATTTAGCTTTCATTACCAAACCAAAAAAAAAACTAAAAAGCAATAACAATTCAAAAATTCCAACTAATTAACATGGTAAAATAATTATAACAACAATATAATCATAGATCTTATATTATACTTGTATAGTCACTGCATTATTTTACATATAGAGAAGATAACAAATATAAGATCCATTTTATACATACCAAATGGTAATTGCATACTTTATTATATTCTGAAATGATAATTACAAGTTATAAAATTAAATAAATTAACCATTTATGTTATAGTTATTATTTTTATTAAATTAATGTTTTTAAAATAAAATTATACTTAATTTAAGTTCGAGTCATTTCGGGTTTGGGTCACTTCGGATTTGGATCATTTCGGATTTGGATAACTTTGGGTTCGGGTCATTCCGAGTTTGGATTAGGGTTATTGACTTTTTTTTTTTATCAAATTGGGTTGGATCGAATTCAAATTTGGATGAATTGATCGGGTTTTTCATATTTGGGTCATAGTTGATAGGTCTACTCTAATTCCACTCAATATTCATGGAAATATCACATTCCTTGGAATATGTCACACAAAACACCTTAATGTCATCCAGAAATTAAAATCCTATGAATGTGAACCATACTCACATATAGTGTTCAAGGGTCGGGCTATTCACCTGGCCCGATAGGCCCAACTCAGTTTGGGGCGGACAAGATAATTTTCTATTCGGGTCGGCCCGGCCCGACTCGAATTATTTTTTTTATAATAAATATATATTTTTATTTAAATTTAATTATAAAGATATGTAATATATTAATATTAAAAATATTTTTTGCAGGCCGACTCGAACCCAACCCAAAATAAACTTGGATAAAAAAAATTAGATCAATATTCGGTTCGATCCGACCCAACCCCATGAGTGTTACTCATGTACCAAACGCCACCTTGAGTTTGGACACGAAAAAGTAATAAGATTTTTTTTTAGAAAGCTGTAAATTAATTCAATCCCAAAAATATTGTTGAAGGAGTCCATTGAAGAGAGGATAGAATTGCGGGACCACGATTACACAAGAGGTGAAAATTTTGGGGCTTATTTTGCCATTGGGCTGAAAAATGTTTAAAAATGAATTGGATTTTATTGGGTTCATCATTCTCTCACTGACTTGTTCCCAAGTAATTATCCTACCTAAAGCTTAGTAAGCAGTTGGACCAAGAAATCAGATCCAAATAAAAAAAAAAAAAAGAAATGGATAAAACTAAAATCACAAAACTCAAAAAGAGGCGAGTGAAGGTGAGAACTGAGATGAGATCCCCAAATTGGCGAGTGTTGTGAAAAAGCGAGTGGAAACTCAATCCCCGCAAGAAGGAAACCCTAAATCCCCCAACTCCCATCCCCAATTCTCTACGCGCCTTAACCCCACTCGCCTTCAGTTTTCGCAGAATCATCACTCACTCATGCTATTTCACACCTCCACTTCAGGTTTCCCTCTCTTTCTTAACTATTTCCTTTCCAATTTTGCCTTTTGAAGATTCTCAATTTCCCTGTTCTTTTTTCTTTTCGAATTCAGTCTACCAAATCATTTTTCTTTTTCTTTTTTTCCTTTTGTTTTAATATTAATATATGATTGAAACCTTCATGATTATCTTGTTGTATTGATTTTGTTTTTGCCTGATGAATTATCTTGGTTCATCTCTTTCTCTCTGCAAATGTGATTCAAAACGAATTGGAACCTTAAATTATTTGGTTCCATGGATATTATTTTGCTGATAAAAGAATCATTTTGCAGATATTATAATCACTTGCCTGCTGAATCTTATTAGCTAATTTATGACTATGACTTAAATTTCTTTAAATTGTAATCTTTTTGCTCTTCTAGAATGTTGGTATTAGGGAAAAGATCTTCACAGTTTCTACCTACAGCTAAGGAACTTTGAAATGCCCACCTTATATTTTTACTGCTCAAAACTATGCACCTCTGGGATTTGTTTCCTTTAGATATATGTATATCCAGCATTAGTCAAGAGTTATAGAGGACTTGAATACTTGAATTTGTTTTTCTCTTGTTATAATCAGGGTTGCCTATCATGGATTGAACTTTGTCCTAGTTTTTTAATATTGACATGTGTCATCTTTCGATCTTCTTTTCAGGTTCAATCGGGGAAACAGTTGGTTGAAGTAAATAAGTTTCAATCATGGACATAGATCTTAGGTTACCTTCTGGTGAACAGTGTAAGGAAGATGAAGAAGCAAATGGAATTGATAATATATTAGATGGTGATGAAAAACTGCATCATGGAGTGGTTCAGGCTGGAAATATTGCTGATGTAGGAGAACATGTACTTGCTGAAGATGGTGGAGAAATGAATTCTTCTGCTGTTGATATGGTGCTGACCTTCAAGGAGGATACAAATCTCGAGCCACTTTCTGGTATGGAGTTTGAATCACGTGGGGAATCATATTCTTTTTATCAAGAATATGCTCGGTCTATGGGATTCAACACTGCTATACAAAATAGCCGTCGTTCAAAAACATCAAGAGAATTTATTGATGCAAAGTTTGCCTGTTCTAGATATGGGACCAAGCGGGAGTATGACAAATCCTTTAGCCGGCCACGTGCCAGACAAATCAAGCAAGACCCAGAAGATACAACTGGTCGGCGATCATGTTCGAAGACGGATTGTAAAGCAAGCATGCATGTGAAGAGAAGGCCTGATGGTAAATGGGTTGTACATAGTTTGGTGAAAGAACATAACCATGAACTTTTACCGGCCCAAGCTGTCAGTGAACAGACCAGAAGGATGTATGCTGCAATGGCTAGACAATTTGCTGAATATAAAAATGTTGTTGGTCTGCAGAATGATCCCAAAAATCCATTTGATAAAGGTCGAAATTTGGCAATAGAAGCAGGAGATGTTAGGATTTTGCTCGAATTTTTTACCCACATGCAGAGCATAAATTCGAACTTCTTTTATGCTATAAACCTGGGTGAAGATCAACGTCTGAAAAGTTTGTTTTGGGTTGATGCAAAGAGTAGACATGATTACAGTTATTTTTCTGATGCTGTGTCTTTTGATACCACTTATGTCAGAAACAAATATAAAATGCCTCTTGCGCTATTTATTGGAGTGAACCACCATTACCAGTTCATGCCACTTGGATGTGCACTGGTATCAGATGAGAGTGCAGCAACATTTTCTTGGCTAATGCAGACATGGCTGACAGCAATGGGTGGACAATCTCCTAGAGTCATAATCACCGACCAAGACAGAACTGTGAAATCAGTTGTTGCAGAAATCTTTCCAAATACTCATCATTGCTTCTTTCTATGGCCTGTACTGGGAAAGATTTCTGAGAATCTTGGTCATGTAATCAAACAGCATGGAAACTTTATGGCAAAATTTGAGAAATGCATCTACAGGTCAGGGACAGAGGAAGAGTTTACCAAAAGGTGGTGGAAAATTCTTGATAGATTTGAACTCAAAGATGATGAAGGGATGAAATCGTTGTATGAAGACCGCAAAAAGTGGGTGCCAATCTATATAATGGATGTTTTGTTGGCTGGGATGTCTACATTTCAGAGATCTGAGAGTGTGAACTCATTCTTTGACAAGTACGTACATAAGAAGACCACAGTACAAGAGTTTTTGAAACAGTATGAAGCAATTTTACAAGATAGGTATGAAGAGGAAGCCAAAGCAAATTCTGATTCATGGAGCAAAGTGCCTACACTAAAATCTCCTTCACCTTTTGAGAAGAGTGTTGCAGGGGTATATACACACACAGTATTCAAGAAGTTTCAAGTTGAGGTTGTGGGTGCGATTGCTTGTCATCCGAAGCCAGTAAATCATGATTCGACTTGCAGCATTTTTAGAGTTCATGATATTGAAAAGAATCTGGATTTTGTTGTTACATTGAATGAGATGAAGGCTGAAGTTTCTTGTATATGCCGGTTATATGAATACAAAGGCTATCTCTGCAGGCATGCTATGGTAGTTCTCCAAATGAATGGCCACTCGGCCATCCCTTCTCAATATATTTTGAAACGATGGACGAAAGAGGCAAAGTACAGGCATTTCATGGGAGAAGAATCTGAACAGGTGCAATCTAGGGTACTGAGATACAATGATCTATTTCAACGGGCAACGAAGTTGATTGAGGAGGGTTCATTGTCTCAAGAGAGCTACTATGTTGTATTCCGAAGCCTGGAAGAAGCTTTTGGGAACTGTTTGAGTGCAAACACTTCTAACAAGAGCCTTGCAGAAGCAGTCACATCTCCCACCCAGGGTATGATCTGTATTGAAGAAGACAATCAAAGCAGAAGCACAAGCAAGACAAATAAGAAAAAGAACCCAACTAAAAAAAGAAAGGTTAGCTATAAATAGCGATTGGCATGTCGATATTTTTGGCAGATTTTATTCCCAGTCCTTACTGAGATTTTTGTTTTTTGTTGCAGGGAAACTCAGAGCAGGAGGTAATGACTGTTGCATCAACAGACGGCTTGCAGCAAATGGTTAGTCCTGTTTTATAAATCTGCAGCCTTGTGAAAGATGTTTTAATGATTTAAGAAACCTGCCTTAAAAATAGAATAGCTATAAGATGATTGTAGCTTTTCAAATCGAGGAAATTTTCTCAGGCATGGGCAATAAAATTGGTCGTGACTATAATCACTTGAATTTTATTTTGTAGGATAAATTAAGCTCAAGATCAGTAGCCTTAGATGGTTATTTTGGCACACAACCAAGCCTCCAAGGAATGGTAAGAATAGTTACAATTGACTTCATTTATCTTTTATGTCAGTTATATACAATTTCATGCTTTATACTTTTTGCAGGTTCAGCTTAATTTAATGGCACCACGTGATAATTATTATGGTAATCAACAGACAATTCAGGGGCTGGTATGTCTCTTATTATCGAACCATAATGAGTGAATTAGATAGCTCTATTTAGTAAAGTGCCATATTAAGGAAACTAATTTTGCAATGTGGGGTTTTGCATTCATAGGGACAGTTGAACACCATAGCAACAAGCCATGATGGCTACTATGGCACTCAGCAAACCATGCCTGGGATGGTATAGTATCACTAGATGCTATTTGAAATTCTTTGTATTACTGAGTTCAAATGGTGACATTGCGTCTATTCTGTTTTATTCATACAGGGACAGATGGATTTCTTTCGAGCACCTAGTTTTTACATTCGGGTCAGTCTTCCACATATGTTGCTAACATAACCTGGTCAAATCAAGTCAGTTTTGTTTTCAGGACTTACCATCTTTTCATCTTCCCTTGACAGGATGACCCCAATGTAAGAGCTGCACAGTTACATGATGATGCATCAAGACACACATGATGGTACTTTTCTCACGGTGAAGGTAGTGCTCCAGATTCTAGGTAGTCGTTCTTTTTTTCCCCCTTATTTGATGATTTATTAGTTAAAGAAGAATGTCTTACTTTGTAGGGGAGGATGTAATCAATAATTAAATCCTGGATAGGAGGGAAGATTGCTTTGAAGCTGACTTGGAGATAAAAAGGAGGAAAGTATGACATGCATTTTCAGATGATTATTAGAACTAATCTTCTCTTCTTTGGTGTCTGTAAGATAAGATAGAATCGGATGTTATGGTCACCATCAATTGGGGATGTAGTTGAGAGTTGGGACAAATTCAGGTTGGGGCTTATGTCTCTTGTAAAGTCTGTTGTATGATTGTATCTATGATTGTTACAGTCAAAATAGGGTAAATTGAGTTCAAGTTATAAGTTACAACTTTGCTGCACATTGTTATAATACTATATATAATTTTTATACATATCTATCTTGCAATTATGCAGAAGTGATATTTACATCTTTCTCTTATTTTGGCACACTATCTGAGATGTACTTTCATTAGCTTTCTATGTTACTCGGACTCGGGGGTGAGTGTCGGATACGGATATGTGTTCGACTTGGGTATGCTCAATTTTTTTTTTTTTAAGTTTTTCCATATATTTGGAGGATCATATTCTCATATTCTTGTCCGAATATGTGTCGGATATGGGCGTCAGACACGGGTATTTTTGGAAAAATGAAGAGTCGGAGTAACATAGCTTGCTTTGTTACCGAATGAGGAGATGTTGAACTATTTTTTGGCCTATACTTAATGGCATGTAGGCTTGGTGGAATTATTGAAATTTGCATCACATATTCCTCTGGATTTCCCACATGAATCACACCTTAGATTGTTTGGTGACATTTCTGTTTCTTTTTTGGACAAAGAAAAGATTTTGGTGAGATTGTTTCAACTTTAAAAATATATATAAGCTAATCCTGCTCTACTGTGCATAGTTCTATTCCTAGATGCTACTGTGCATATGTATTTTTTGGGGTACAAATACGTGAATATATTTATAGGGGTAGCTCTGTCTTCACTAGGAAAAGTGGTCAAGGTGTATAAGATTCAAAAAATATTCTTTAAGCCAATACAAAACTTATGAGTAAAACATATCATTCAAAGTGCAATAAAACCGTGTTGGAAAGTCGATTATCTAAACCATAGTACTCTTGAATAAATATATTTCGAGTCGAGTTAGATAAACATAATTTTTTATTAATATAGAGTTTAAGTCTGGTTTGAATTCGATTCGACTTATAAACAAATTTTCTCAAAAAAATCTTTAAAAATTATAAGGTCTACCTCTTTTTATGTAATCTAAAATAATATATGTAAAAATTAAAAATGGTGTTTTCATGAACTTTTACATTTTCTATACGCTTAAATTATGCTTTGACCCTTGCGATTTATTATTATTATTATTCTTCATTCATTTCTTTTTTAACAATTAAAGCCTTGCGATTTTGATAATTTGATCGATTACTAAATTTGACAATTTTTTTTATCCCAAGCTCAATGAGTTTGTATACATCCAAAAAAAAAATTAAAACACTTTGACATTGCAAAAACTTATGTAAATGGTTTAATTTCCTAAAAAAAAAAAAAAAAAACCTTTTCGTTTCATTTGTTCAGAATTTCGTACGTAAAAGCATCTTATCTATATATATTATTATAAAAAAAAAATGGCTAGTTAATGTCACGAGTCAAGTGATACCAATTCAGTTGAAAAAATTAGGGTTAATTACACGAATAGTCAGCCAACTATTAGAGGTTTTTTATTTTGGTCATTCAATTATAAAAAATATCAATTTAATCACTCACGTTATAAAAATTAATTTTTTGGGTCATCCAGCCGTTAAAAACTATCGACTAGATGACGTGGTAATGCCACATCATATGTCAGATGCCATGTGGCATTGCCACATCATCTAACATGCCACGTGGCATTTTCCACATATCATTATATCATTATGAATTTTTTTTTAAAAAATAAATTACACTTTTGATCACTTAATTTTTTAAAATTTTTTATTTAGGTCACCTAGCTTTTAAAAGTTTATAATTTGGTCACCAACGTTTATGAAATTATTAATATTTTTGTCTCCATTGTGAACATATGATCGTCGACATAGCTTTATAACAATTTAATCACTAATTTTGTGCAATTTAATTTCATAAATATTTTTTATTTTTGTTATATATTTGGTTGCATGGAATCAAAATTATTAACTTTCATTATAATTAGAATCTTGATGTTATGAAAATTTTCATATTTTGGTTAAATTTTCTTGATTGATTGATGTAGTCTACAACAATTACCTACTTAAATTTATTCGGACGAACTAGATATCAAATGCTTCAAGTAATGCATTTAAATATTTTTGAAATTGAAGTTATTCATCAAATTCAAATTTAAAAGGTATAATTACAATAAAATAAAAGTTAAATATAATTTTAATTCCATAAATTAAAAATATTGAATGCTTATTATTTTTTTTTATAAAGTTTGAATTCTTATTTGAATATTATTATTTCAAGATATTTTGATATAGATAACAAAAATAATAAATTAATTTTTATATAGGTAATCATATTGTTATAAAAATCATGTCGACAACGAACCATTGACAATGGAGACCACAATATTAATAAAATAAGTTTTGACAAACGTAAAACATTGGTGACCAAATTGTAAAATTTTTATAAGTTGGGTGATCAAAATAAATTTTTTTTGAAAAGTTAAGTGATTAAAAGTATAATGTATTTTTTTTAATTTTCAATTTTTTTTTTCAAAACTCATAATGCCACGTGGCATGTCGGATGACGTGGTAATACCACATGTCATCTGAAGTTGACATGGTAATGTCACGTCATCTAATCGTTAATTTCTAACGGCTAGATGACCAAAAAAGTAAAATTTTATAACGTGAGTGATTAAATTGATATTTTTCATAGTTTGGTGACTAAAAAAAAAAGTCTAATAGTTGGGTGACTATCCATGTAATTAACCCAAAAAATTATTAAAAAATCAAATTAAGTATATGATATAAAACAAAATTAAGGATATTTATGTAATTTATTTTTTTTTTAAAAATTACCTCACATGATCTCATCAGATAATTTTTTTATTAAAAAAAAAAACCTACATCTTATATTGTTAAATTATTTATTTTAATTTTTTTTTAACTTATTATTTATTTAGTTTTTCATCCACGTTATAGCTGTGCAATATCTAGTCATTTATAAAGAGGATGCAACGTTCAATTTTGAAGATGCTTATGACAGTAGCTGTTATAATTTAGAAACTTTCAATTATTTTTGCTATAAAATTCAAATTATGAAAAGAAATGAAAAAATTAGATGAAAAAGTAATCTTAATTTACGGGTCCATTTGTTTCGCAGAAATTATTTCCATAAAATAATTTTTGAAAAAGTGAAGATTTTTAGAAAAAGTATAAATTTTTTTATGTTTGGATGACTTAATGAAAAATATTTTCTATTATTTGGTTACTTTCGAGAAAATCTATTTTTTTCAAATATTAATTATTAAAATATTAAGAAATGATTTATAATTAAAATGTTAATATTTGAAATATTAATATTTTAATGCTAAAATATTATATTAATATTAAATACTTAAAATAATACTATTTATTTTTAAAATATTAATTATATTAATATTTAAATATTATAATTATTATTAAAATTAGTTATATTAATATTTAAAATATTATTAAAATATTAACATTAATTACATTAATATAATAATAATTATTAAAATATTATTTCTATTAATATAATAATTATTAAAATATTATTTTGATTAATATAATAATTATTAAAATTTTATTAATATAATTATTATAAAATATTATTTCTAGTTTTAAAATAGTAATATTGATATAAATATTAAAATATTATTTCTATTAATATAATTATTATTAAAATATTATTTCTACTTTTTTCAAATAGTAATATGGCATAAAATTTAAAATATTAAAATAATTAATTATTAATATTAACATTTCAAATAGTAATATTTTAATAATAATATTTGATACTAAAATATTATATTAATATTAAATACTAAAAATAATATTATTTATTATTAAAATATTAATTATATTAATATTTTAAAATATATAAAGTATTCTAATAATTATTTAAATATTGTTTCTATTAATATTTATACGATTAAAATAATAATATTTTTATACTAAAAAACATTTATTATTAAATCTTTATAAAGAATCATTTATATATATATTTATTATTAAAATAGTAATATAAAAATATTTTTCAATAAAATATTAAAAATACTATTTATAATATTTATATTGTTACAATTTATTATTAAAATGATAATATTGCTATATGAAATAATATTTTTTATTAGAATAATAAATGATAGTCATTATATTAATATTTTATTATTTATTATTAAAATAAAAATATAATATTGTATTATTAAAATATAAATATGTAGGTTTAATAATATTTAAATAAAATATTAAAAATTACAATATTAAAATATGTTTATATTAATTTTTTAATATATTTTTATAATTAAAAAGTAAATATTTTTATTAATATAAAAATATTTGGCTCGAGTCAAGTTAAGTTTCAATTTAAAATATGATGTCCAAATTCGATTCGAATAGCCTTACTCATGGTGGTGGAAATTGTCTTCTCTTTTTCAAAAGATGAAAATAATTTTTTTTAAAAAAAAAGACCTTATTTTTTGTTCACCAATAAATTATTTTATGTTAACCAATCAATTTTTTACCAATCAAATACCAAAAAATACAAAAATTATTTTCCAAAAAATATTTTCTGTAACGTACCTTACATTTAACAAAGAGTTCCAGAACTTTAGAACAAAGATGAAGCACAGAAAATGACGTACTAATATTTTTCTTTAAAAAAAAAAAAGTTCTCTTTTAAATTGATATTAGATTTTGAATTAAATTTTCTTTTTGTCATATATGTGAAATTTTTTTAAGCTTTTCTACACAAAATATGAATTTATTTTTCTTTTGATTGCATAGACACTGTATTCATCTAAAGATTAAAATCCAAAACTTTTACGATATAATTTCAAATTTTTAATTTTCTTTGTTTAAAAAATTTTAATAGAAAAAAAATACTCATAGTCATTGTAGTAAAATGAAACATGCATAGCACGCGCCACACATGCTAAATACACCACACGCGTGATGTGTGCAAGTGACACTGTTGTTACACTGCATTACCAAAAAAAAAAAAAAAAAAGAGAGAAAGAAAGGAAAAAAAAATTGGAAGGCCCAACGCGCCAAGCCGCCGAGAATGAAGCAGGGAGACAGGAAGCGAGTGGAGTAGGCGAGTGTGTTAAAGCGAGTGAAAACAACTCCAATTCCACGCCCCAATTTCTAATTACCTTACTCGCCTTAACCCCACTCACCTAACGGCTAATGTTTTCCCCCAAATAATTATACTAGGGGTTGAGAACTTGAGACTTGACAAAAAAATGCTTTGATTTTGATCAAATTTTTTAACTTTAACCTTCATTATTTTAATTGATTAATTAAATTTCACAAAATATATATTTGAAAACTTTTTAATTCAAAGGTTTTAAATAATAATTTTTCATATCTTTATAAAGGAAAATCATATATATATATATAATATAACATGGTACATGCTTACATGGTTAAGTTAATTGACGTGGACGTTTACGTGACATCTCTTTTTACTATCACAAAGGACAAGCCTAAATATGATTATATGTTATCTACCACCTATCTCCCATCAAATTTCATTTTTTTTTAAAAAGAATTCTAACATTATCAAGTCTTTATTATTTTTAATGAAAATTATTAGTTATATTTTGGATTATATCTTTTTAAGTGATTTTTTTACAACAAATCTTAATTTTAAATTTTCATATGTTAATTGTAGGTTATCAACATTTGTTTTAGTCAATTTACATTTAAAATAATTAAATAAATAAAACTAACATAAAATAAAAAAATTTAAAATTATGTATATAATTAAAAAAAAATTATGTGCATTGCACGGGTTAAAAAAACTAGTTATAAATATTAAATAAAAAGAAGTCAAAGTTAGAATATTTCACCAACAAAAAAAAATGATAATGTTATTGGAACATAATGATGAGTATATATTTTATATATTGCATTATTAAGCAAATTTTCAAATTAAATTTTAAAAATAAAAAATAATTGAGTATACTATTTCATTATTTCAACAAAAAAATTACTATAATAATTTTATCTGCCTTTGGTGTATATAAGTATGGATTTAGCAATATTTTAGTTTCCTTTCTTCTTGGCAAGAAAAAGGAAAATTATTTTATCCACTATTAGTGGACTTTTTAATCTATATCAAGATTAGAGTATGATACATATTTTTAAAAAATAAAATAAAAAATACACATTATAATTTTTAATCGGAGTTTAAAATCTCCACGGATCATGTAAAAAGGATTTTTGTATATAAAAAAATACGTTCTAAATATTTATTCATTTTTCTTTTCTTTTTTTTTCTTGATAATTTAAGGAAGGGAGAATCGAACCCTGCTTTTTGAGAGGGAGAGCATGCACCAACCACTGAGCCAAAGGCTCTGGTGCAATATTTATTCATTTTTCGTTGGGAACTATATACTCATTTTAATCAAATGAGTAAAATGAACTCTTTTGACTTATTTATATATTTTCCTTCTTACTTATTTAATTTGATGGGGTCAATATAAAAGGTACAAAAAGGAATTAGTATATTCTGAGATACTTCCCTTTAAATTTTTTCTTACTATTTGATTTTCATGAAAATTAAGAATTTTTTTTTTTTTACTTTAGTATATTTTATATTAAAATTAAAAATTTTCTCTTCTAAAAACAACTGTTCCATGGTTTTTATTTTAGTGTCAGAAGAAAATAAAAACATAAAATAATAATTTTAGAAAAGAGAATTATAGTGTTCACAAAAAGATTAGTTGATATAATTTTGTAACATCCAAAAAATAATATGGAAAGAGTACTACTATAAACTTATTCATATCTCTAGGTTAAAATATTAAAAAACCTTTGAATTATTTTATTTTTTTAAGTTAGTTTTTATATTTTTATTGTATTCAAATAAGCTTTTAGTTTTGATTTGTAATCAAATAAATCATTATTTTAAATGAAAAATTAATTTATGTTAAGGATTTATTTAGGTATAAATCACAGGTTAAAAGTTTATCTGGGTATAAATTAAAAGTTAATGATTTATTTGAGTACAAATTAAAAGTTAATGGTTTATTTGAGTGTAATAAAAATATAAAATTTATCTAAGTAAAATAGTAAAGTTTAAATTTCTTATTGTTATTTTAGCCATATCTCTAAATCTCAATAGGGTCAATTGATACCACTTAGCTCTAAGGTAGCTCCATCCTGCTTGATACAAGCTCAATTAATTGTTCTCATATTAAAGACTTAAAACCCAACATTATTCTTTCTATCAACAAAAAAGAAAGAAAAAACAACTTAAACTCACGACTTAATCCAAATGGTTCACTAACTTCCTTAAAAAGTGAATTCAGAGATTCGATCTTAACATTTCCAAATTCATCTATCTTAATTGCCCCTAAGCCTCAACATCCTTTGTAAAAAAAAAAAAAAAAACCCTTATTTATGATTTTACATTACTACATGCAATACTGAATAGCAAGCTACTACAAAAATTTTAATCTTAGAGTCACATTAGAGATTCAAACTTTTACAGTAACTCCTTGTATATTTTAAGCATTCTTCATCTTCGTTCCAGAAAGTAGGTAGACTCTATTTAAAAAAAAAAAGACGAAAAACTAAAACCAAATTAGTAATTGCTAGGCAAAATTTGAAAACTGAAGAAAACAAAAAGAAATTGCTCTACGTGTGATTGGGTATAATTTAGTGAGAGATAATTTATTTACGAATTTTTTTTGAGAATTATGAAATTGGATTACATATATAGTTGAAACTTAAATATAGTAATTTGGCACCAACATTTGGTTGGTTGGAGTGGTAAAGTGGCTCCAACCCCTAAGATGAGAACCAAAGTACGAATCTTGAGAGTCATCAATGTTGGAAGGGCTTTACTATTATACTCTCGGCCCGATAGAGATTAGTTTTCTATCAATCATAAAATAGGAATAGGAAGAACACTTTGGGCTTAGACAAAAAAAAAAAAAAATAGTAGTTGGGCCATTTTTTATCAGCTTAAGTTTTTGAGATAATTGATCATCCAACTTAATTGGTATCAGGGCTTTTGAGTTCAAATCCTGACAATTGCGTTTCTCATTTAATATTTCTTCATCTAGTATCTTATTACCCATTGGGCTCTAATCTTTTTCAGCTTGTACATTTTTTTATACTCAAGAATGAAAGATAACATGATAGATCTCATGTCGTCTGTATAAAAATGTCAAAATAATGTTTCAAGTTCTATATAACTACTTTGGCTGGAGTGAAGGTTAGGCCTATTCATAGGTCGGGCTGGATTGGGTCTGAGTTGGGTCGGATCCAGATAGGATACTAATATTTTTTATGTTTGCTCAAGTCCGTCTGGTCCAAAATAAAGATAAAATTTTGTAACCAGACTCGACTCTAATTGTCAAAGGGATAACCAAACCCGGCCCTATCCGCCCAAATTTTTGGTTGAGAAAAATATGAGTTAAGTGGCTGCACTTGGAACATCCAGGTTTCATTCTATTTCAGAATACCAATCTGATCAAATTTTTAGTAAGAAGCTTAGCAAGAAAAGGCAAGAAGATAGTACCTGCAGGTTGGTTTACTTTTCAAATGATCTCAAACACATTTCTTTTCACGATGTCTTGGATTTAGCAAAGTAAGATTGCAAGTATGCAACTATCAATTCTCTTATGCGAATTTCTTCACATTGCTTATGAGAAATCACATGCACTATCAGAGGTGGCATGTAAGAAAGAGAGATTGTATCAATTAAAAATTATACCAGAAAAAAGCTAGAGGTGTCTTACATTGCAGTAAGGTCGTCGAACAGCAACGACAGGAGATGGTTCTGTTAAACCATATCCATTCTGCACTTTCAGACCAATTGCCTGCACGTATATGACTCCATAAAATAAGAGATAATGACTACTAACCTTTTGATGCAAATACTAAGAACATATTAGCATCTAACCTCATAAAAGTATAACTATTATTGTTAAAAATATATAATTATATTTATTATAATAAATATATATTATTCGGGTCGGTTGGACCTAGGCTTAAAATTCTCTAACTAATGTCCGGCTCGTTTAAAAAATGGGATTTAAATTTTTCCAAACTCATTTTTCGGATCTAACATTTTTATCCAAATTTTTCCTAATATCGGGCTGACCTTCAGATTTGAACCGGTAGTCCGACACTTGAACAGGTCTAATGAAGGTATAATAATATTCTTTTTCCAAAATAATATATACATTCTACGTAAGCGTAAATCTTACAGTGGATCATATAAAAGGTATTCAGAACAAATTACTGGATTACAAATAATTTAATATAGGTTTTAGACAAGACAGCCAAGCTGGAGTTTTCTGCTCAATGCCAAAAAATCATAGTACTAAGTGAAATTCATGAGAAATTTCCAGGATATATATATATATATATATATGTTCGTTTTTATATGCGAAGGAACAAGGAAATTGGAGTGCAGAACAGGGATTGGGCAATGTTTTGGTCACATTCAAGCTGATCTTCTTTTATATATATATATATATATATATATATATAAATAAAAGAATATATATCCACTGAGCCATCTACATCTTGAACATTATCACCGAGCTCTCCACTCAATCCACTGTCCTCTACATCGTCATCATGAGCTGCTGGTGAAATCCCCGATGTTGGTGGATTGGAAACTTGAATATTCATCTCTTAAGGCATCTTGGAGGTGATACTAGAATTCCATCCAATTGTTGCATTACTTGAGTTAAAATTTGATCCACATGCTCAATTTGAAGTGGAGGATATCCAGAAGTAGATGAAGATGACTTCGAAAGACGAGCAATGCCAAGTATATCTCGAGGATCTTGTCTTCTAAACCCATACAAGTGGTCATGACCTACACCACGAGCTGTTTGACGCCATATAAACGAGTTCAAGTAAAGTACAGGTAGTAGGTTTAGGTCCTTTAGCATAACCATTTTCGGAATTATAAATAATGAATTTTTTAATATTTATATATATTAATTTAATTGACAATTCAATTACTAAAATTTATAAATAATCTAAATATAATTTATTTTTTTTTGAATTTATTGATTTAATTTTAATTAATAAAATACATAAAAATAATTTTATTTTATTTTTATTATTTAATTTGAGTTGGATAAGATTTTTGTAATTGATACTCGTACCTTTCTTAACTAAATAAATGGGTTTGGATTTTAATAAGTCGGGTAGGTATGTGTTTTGTATTTGATAATCCAGCTTGGATACGAGTACTTCAAAATCAATGGGTACCTACACATTGTCATTCCTAGACCAAAAGGGGTACATTTTTATCTATAAAGAAAGACCAAAGCCTAAGGAGAATCAAAAAGTGTTGAAAATCGAATTTTAGTTTAAGGAAAATTGATGAGCCATTTGGTTTAAACCAATGAAGGTACTATTTGTTTACCGTATCATGGATCTTTATATATAGATGCTATGTTAGTATATTGGGTTTACTTTTGAAATTTAACTTTCATTTAATATTTTAATTTATTGAGTTTGACTCTAATGGCTTTAGGTCAAAGGTTTGACTCTAGTGGCTTTAGGTCGAAGGCAAGTGGGGTCATTTTAGTTCATGTAATTTCGAATTCAAATCACTTCAATTATGGCTCGATTTAAGTTCAGTTAAAATCGTTTGTATTTGGATCATTCGAGTTGAAATTGTTGATTTTTAAAATTAAATTCAATTGAATTTGATCAAATCATTCAGATTAAGTTAGATTTTATCAATAGTAATTGACTTATTGAAAATAAAATTTTCATTAGCTTGTGATATACCTCCAATTTTAATTTTTGATATCATAAAAATTAATATTTTTAAAAATTTATTTTATCATATAAAAAGAAAATAAATAACTGAATCAAAGTTAATTTACTAATTTAGAAATATTTTATATCATAAAAATTAATATTTTAAAAAATCATTAGATCATATAAAAAAAAATCGCTTTTCAATCAGCTCAAGTTCTTAACACCATACTTTATGATTTCATCTTTTTATCTCAAATTTTCTTTTATCTTTGGAGTTTTAATTCTACATTAATATTAAAAGCAATAAATTTTATACTAATGGAATAAATTACAAATTGAACCAAATTTAAATATTAATACAAACTTCGATTAATATTTTTTAATTTTAATTATTTCTATAATATGGGCTCTATATTTAATAAATAAATAAATTCATGTACGCACATAGACACACATGACAATAAATATTAATAAAAATAAAAAATACCATTATATCACAAGCAAACAAACAACCCTTAACATTAATTTTTTTTCCTCATTTTTTTAGGGTAAATTACACATAAAGTTACTAAACTTGAGGTTTTTTATTTTAGTCACTCAATTAAGAAAAATATCAATTTAGTCACTCACGCTATAAAAATTCACTTTTTGGTCACCTGACCGTTAAAGATTAACGGTTGGATGATGTGGCATTACCATGTCATCTGTCAGATGACACGTGGCATTGCCACGTCATCCGACATGCCAAGTGCCACTATGAATTTTGAAAAATAAAAATAAAAAAATAAAAAAAGATACATTATACTTTTGATTACTTAACTTTTCGAAAATTTTTATTTTGATCACCCAACTTTGAAAACCTTACAATTTGGTCACTAATATTTTACGTTTGTCAAAACTTATTTTATTAATATTTTGATCTCCATTGTCAATGGTTCGTTGTCGACATGACTTTTATAATAATTTGATTACCTATATCAAAATTATTTTATTATTTTTGTTATCTATATCAAAATATATTAAAACAATAATACTCAAATAAGCATTCAAACTTTATAAAAATAAGAAATAAGCATTCAATATTTTTATTTTATGAAATTTAAATTATATTTTAATTTTTTTTTATATTGTAATTATAACTTTAAATTTGAAATTTTGATGAATAAATCCAATTGTCGAAACTATTTAAATGCATTACTTGAAGTATTTGATATCCAGTTCATCCAAATAAATTTAAGTAATTATTATAGACTACATCAATCAATAAAAAAAACTTAATCGAAATATGAAAATTTTCGTAACGTCAAGATTCTAATTATAATGAAAGTTCATAATTTTGATTCCATGCAACCAAATATATAACAAAAATAAAAAATATTTATAAAATTAAATTGCACAAAGTTGGTGATTAAGGCCTAGTTTAGCATTGTTGTTACGGTGGAAAAAAAAAGTTTGGTTTGAAAAAAAATGTGTTTGAAAAGTATTGTGAAAAAATGCTGTGAAAAATTATGGTTTGAAAATTCTGAGTGTTTAACATTGCTGTCAAAAATTATTGTGGAAAGTTAAAATGTCTATTTTAGACATGACGTTGGAAAGTAAAAAAAAAAAAAAAAAGAGTTAATTTCAATTAGACCTACTCACGGGTCGGGCAGCCCGCCCGGCTCGTATTGGGAGAATTCTTGTTCCGGGTCGGCCCGGCCCGGAACAGTGTTTTAGGTATTAAAATAATATTATTTAATTTTAATTATAAAAATTAAAAAAAAATTTAATGTAATGAACAATACTCACGGGCCGACGGGCCCTAGGCCGAGCCTGGACAAGGATCTTCAAAACATTTCGGGCCTCGGCCTGGCTTGGCCCATGAGCACCTCTAATTTCAATGATATTCAAAAAATTTAATATTAAAATATATTTTTTATATAATTAATATAAATTATTTGTAAAATTTAATTTGAACATATAAAAACACTTTTTAAATATTAAAATCACATACAAACATAACATTTTACAAATTTAAATATATAATGCTATATATTTGAAATAAAATACAAACATGAAAAGTCAAGCTGGATAATAAACAAAAAAAGAAAAAAGGCAAGTTGATTTCTAGATGGTTTCTTTTACTTTCTTTCTTGTCAATAATGAATTATTTTTGGGCATTTGATCATTTTCCTTCAAATTTATGGTTTTGGTACTGCAACAACACCCATTTCCCACCTTTATGGTTTGGTTTGATTTTAGTTATGAAAAACAGCTTCCAAGAAAAAACACAACCAATTTAGCATTGCTTGGCTGCCAAAAGCAGCGTTTTGGTAGCCAAAAGCGGTGCTAAACAGGTCCTCAATCATTATAAAGTCAGGTCGACGGTCATATGTTCACAATGGAGACAAAAACATTAATAATTTCACAAACGTGATGACCAAATTGTAAACTTTTCGAAGTTAGATGATCTAAATAAAAATTTTCAAAAAATTAAGTGATCAAAGTGTAATTTATGTTTTTTTTTTTTTTTTCAAAATTCATAATGATACCTGAAAAATGTCATGTGGCATGAAAAAAAAAAAAAAGACATGGCAATGCCACGTGACATTTGATATATGATGTGGCATTGCCACGTCATCCAACTGTTACTTTCTAACGGTTGGGTGATCAAAAAATGAATTTTTATAACGTGAGTGATTAAATTGAAATTTTTCATAGTTGAGTGAGCAAAGTAAAAAATCCCGAATAATTAAGTGATTATCTTTGTAATTTAGTTTTTTTAAATGTCTCAATACTATATCCTCTCTATGTACTTGATATCTACATTCTTACTTTTTTGTAGTGATAAAAAAATCGAACCTGCCGATCAGACTGGTTGAATAGGGAATCGACAGCTTGTCCAATCCTGTGCATATAAAAAATGAACATATAGTGAACCGATAGAAAACTGATTTAACCGGTTAAAAACCGGATTAAACCGATAAAAAATTGGATTTTTAGTAATTTTATAATTTTTTATTAAAAAAGTATTTATAAATAATGAAATCTGAACTTTTAATCTCTTAATCATATAGTAAAAATTATACCATTAAGCCAAACACAATTTTTTATTAACTAATAATTATATTTAATATTAAAATTATGTATTTAATATTTAATTTACTTTTAAATTGAACAATCCGATTGAAGCGATTAAACTGGTGATCCGAAAATCACACCAATTTGACATTCGATTTGATTTTTTCAACATTTCTTTTTCAAAATTTATTTTTTATGATTCTTCTTTACTTTCTATCATAAGAAGTTATCCCACATCAAATTTTTAAAATTTTAACATAACATACACTATAATCTAAACTTTTAACATAACATACACTAGAAGCAGTTTTTTTTCTTAGGGTTTAGGACTATAAGATTTATGGTTTAGGGTCGACAGAGTTTAGGATAAGGAGAGATTTTGGAACGGAGGAAGTGAAAAATCTTGTAACATACTAACACTAATATAAAATTTAACTTTTATTATTTCAACATCACATGCGGCATAAGCTCGCTCTGAGAAGCTAGATTCTGAGTCAACGACCTTTTAGCAAGCAGAAGGCATATTCAAGGCCAAGAGCGATAATTATGGCACCTATCAGCAGAACCATAAGCGATGCGGTGCGCACAACCAATGCTCAACCAAACCAGGTGAAATGCTATTGCTTCATGGCTAACAACAAAAACCACCAAATATATTTCTTCTAAGAAAGTGTAACAATTTCCATTCAAAGAGAAAAATGCAGGAGCTTTTTAGCTATAATGGAAACATGCATGGGACATGAAACTGTTACTCGAACTTGAGAGCAAGTGTCGAATACGGTTATTTGTCTGACATAAGTACGCTCATTTTTTTCTAAATTTTTTCATGTATTTGGAGGATCGTACCCTAATACCCATGTCCGAATATGTGTCGGACACGAGTGTCGAGTACGGGTACTTCAAGAAAAATAAAGAGTCGGAGTAACACAGGCATGACACACATGATACAAATACTGCAAATATATGCTTATAACATAACAGAGTCTCTTAGAGTAGAGGTACATGAGTTTTCTTTAGCAGCCAATCCCGTAATATTCAAGATAAGAAACTACTGATTCTTGTATCTCTTCTCTACTTCCTCCAAACTCTGAATTTCCTTGTTATACTTGCAAATGCGGTGGTTAGACCTGCACAAGGATCAGAGGCAAATTATCTCAAAATTTAAAGACCCCTAAAACTATCTTTCTCATGCAAAAGCTGTCAAATTGCTAGCACATACCAATAAAGAAGGCATGCAGTTGCGCACAAAATTACATTCCTTTGAGATTTGAAGACCTGCAAAGCACATCCCAAACTGAAATTATTTACAAGCCAAGTTGAACGTATGAATTCAAGAGATATTTCAGAGAACAACAACAGGAGGCTCGTGCTCCTTCTGCATATGTTACTCAATCAGGTCTAGCCAGCTTTATAAGAAGTAATTGAGTGCTTAATTAATTAATCATAAATAAGCCCTAAGTTAGCCGATTATGAAATGTAGTACAGCAAAAATAAACAGAAATGATTGGGGAAAAAGCAGGGCAGCTCCTATGTGTATCCTTGCTCAAAAGGCTTTCCGAATTAAGGAAAGCAATATCATTATCCCCATCTTTAAACCTTGTTGATGCAATTAGTCTTTGAACCTTGTTGATGCAACAGACTTTAAAGCTACAAGTTGTCAGTTCCCCCCCCCCCCTTCTCCCAAAGAGGCAAAGAAAAAGGAACAAGAAAGATAGCAGAGCAAAGATTTGAATATAAATACCACGTAGGTCCTGTGTACATCCACAGTAGCATCTTTGAATTGAGAACACTAAATTATTTAACCCCCATTAATCCAAGTGGCAACATGAGATCTCCAGAAAATGTTGTACCTAAATTATTTGTCCTACAACAAAGAAGTTTCCATTGGTTGATCCATTGTCCCAATTACAGGGTATAAACCAAACATGTACTCCAATGGGGGTATTTGACTTGGGTATTTCTCTAAATGTCTAACCCGTCTTTTGCTTGAAATTTTTGGGCTTGTCAAGTTGGCCAAAAAAACCCCCAAAGCAGGGTATAGACTATAGAGATATAGATATGTCTTGTACTTTATATAGATATATTTTCTAATTTATTTTCCCATTGATCAGAAAACATGACATCTTTCTTTCAATATCTTTTCCTTAATCAAATTCATTTATAACTAGTGTTAACTCTAAATTGTTATTTTCTGCCAAAAGAATAAAGTACTTTTGCTTAAATAACTTTGAACGGGTGAAATACATAAGCCCCCTATGAAGAATGGAAAAGTACAAAAAAACCTCCTCATGTTTCAATGTATTTCACTCACCTTGAATGTAAGGGGAGTTAGCCAACAATTAGTCTTATTAGACTTTAATGTCATGTCTAATAAGGTGAAGAAGGAACTTAAAAACTTAAACTAAAAAGATAAAATTACCACTTAAAAACAAGATTTTGAACATAATGCTCAACATGATTTGTGTTAAAATTTTAACCTTTGAACAAAAGAGAGGCTTCTGGGAGGGGAAGAGAGTGTTGGTGTAAGACACTCTAGTTGGGCTTGTAAGAGACTATTTATATATTCATGTATTGCACATTATAGTTTATTAATTATAATTGAGCTATTTTTTTATCCATAAGTATTGTTATAATTGTTATATATAACTTGTGAATATAAAACCCATGAGACACAATGACATTGCAAAGGAATTGTAAGGAGTTACAATTATGAGGATCCTTATGCATCAATGCCGTGTTTCTAAAACTGTTCCTGGTTATTGTATTGTCAAGACAGGGTATTGACAATACTCAAAGACTGGCATATATTAAGCCTTCATGCACTTGATATATGCAACCGATCTCATAGGTTGAAAGTATAGAGATACTTGAGGATAACATATGGGTGCTTGTTAGTTGAATAAGTTCACTGAACATGACCCGCTATGAGAGTTCCATTTGGTATTTCACTCAAGTGTCTATGGAAAATACTCTCATGTGTCAATAGTGTAAGTAATCATTTGACTTGTGACACCAAGTCATCTTCTACGTGAACTGTCATACTTAGATTTCATCACGAACGGGTCTCAATCACGAGGATGCTTATGGTAGGGTATTATTGGGTATGACATGAAGCATACAAAGATGAATGAGTGATCTAGAGAGGATTCATCACCCCAAGTGATGTGAGGGGACATATCTCACTTGTATCTGGCTTATATTAACTTATGGAAGTCTTTGGCCAAGGCAACACTTAAGGAGTTAATATTAAAACTACAGATCTAATATCGAATGGGATTAAGAATAGACACTGAACCATGCTCTTTCCTATGGAATGGGATTAAAGCTCGAGATAAGAATGAAGGGCAATAGTTGCTCCATCATTCTTAAAGGCATTCACTATGGATCGGCAACATTACATAATGGATTATATGTTTTGGATCCAGAGATGCTTGTGTTCAATATAAATGTCAAGAAAGCAAGAAAGGATGATCCAAGTAAGACTTACATCTAGCACTGTAGACTTGGTCATATCAATGAGACAAAAACTTCCAAATTGCATAAACATGATTATTTGAAACTCTTTGATTATGAATCATATGGGACTTGTGAATGTTGTCTCCTTGGTAAGATGACCAAGACTCCCTTTACAAGAAAAGGTGAAAGAGCTGGTGTTTTATTGGGCTTAATATATTCAGATATATGTGGGCCACTAAACTCAGCTGCTAGAGATAATTACTCATACTTCATAACCTTTATTGATGATCATTCAAGATATGGTTATGTGTATCTAATGAGATACAAATCTGAAGCTTTTGAAAAGTTCAAAGAGTTCAAAGCTGAAGTAGAGAAACAAACTGGGAAAAAATATTATGGCTCTTAGATCAGATCGAGGAGAATATTTAACCCATGATTTCTTGGATCATTTGACGAAAAATGGAATTCTGTCGCAATGGACTCCACCTGAAACTCCTCAGCATAACAGAGTGTCCGAGAGGAGAAATCGGACCTTGTTGGACATGGTTCGATCCATGATGTCTAAGGCTGACCTTCCGATATCTTTTTGGAGATATGCCTTAGAAACTGCAACTTACCTTCTAAATAAGGTTCCAAGCAAATCGATAAATAAGATACCATATGAGATATGGAATGGCAAGAAGCCATAATTATCTTATCTAAAGATTTGGGAACGTACTGCTTATGTGAAGCAAGTACCATCTGATAAGCTGGGAACTAGATCAGAAAAATGTAAGTTTGTGAGATATCCTAAAGAGATTATGGAATATTACTTTTACAGTCCTACTGATCAAAAGATGTTTGTGTCAAAACAGGCTGCTTTTCTAGAGAAAGAGTTTCTACTAGAAAGATTCAGGGCTAGTTTAGCATTGCTGTTGGAAAAAACTTGGGTTGGAAAAAGCTCGAGTTGGAAAAAGTGTGTTTATAAAGTATAGTGAAAAAGTGTGGTTTAAAAACTTTTAAGTGTTTAACATTGCTGTGAAAAAGTGCTGTAGGAAATTGAAATGTCAAAAAAAGATATGTTTAAAATAATAAAAGTGTAAAGATGTGAGGATAATAAAGTCATTTTATTCAAAAGCCAGCTTTTAAAGCCCAAAAGCTATATTTTTTGGCTTTTTGGTTTGGCTTTTCAAACCATGGTTTCAACAGCAGAAGCTAAATTTTTTTATCTGTTTAGCATTGCGTTTGCAGTAAAAAGCAGCTTTTGACCTCAAAAGCTGTGCCAGAAGCAATGCTAAACGAGGCCTCAGTGAGAGTATAATAGAACTTGAAGAAGTTCAAGAACCACAACCTAACATCCCATCTGAACCTGAGCCATTGATCGAAGCATTAGATGCTCGAACTGATGCTTAAGAAACACAAGTACTCTGAATGTCTAGTGAGGATAGACATGATTCAGTGAAATATGGTTTTTTACTGAAATGTGATGCGTTGCATATTGATTAACGCAAGCATCTCAGAGTTGGAACATTAGGTTTGATGAAACAATTAAAGAATTTGGTTTAATTAAGAATCCTGATGAACCATGTGTTTACAAGAAGGTAAACGAACATGCAGTTGTGTTCCTAGTGCTATATGTCGACGACATATTGCTCATAGGAAACGATATACCTATGCTTCAGACCACCAAGGTCTGGCTGTCCAAACAATTCTCCATGATGGATTTGGGAGAAGCAGCATTTAATCTAGGAATTAAGATCTATAGAGATAGATCGAAAAGACTGCTTGGATTATCCCAATCCATTTACATAGACAAGGTGCTAAAAAAGGTTTAGCATGGATATCTCCAAAAGAGGTAACTTGCCTATGTTACATGGTGTACAACTCTCGAAAGAGATATAACCTAAAACATTGGATGAAAGGACACGGGTCGATAGGATTCCATATGCTTCGGCAATTGGATTTATCGTGTATGCTATGTTGTGCACTAGACCAGATGTATCATACGCTCTGACAGTCATGAGCAGATACAAAAGGGCAATCCTGGTGATAGTCACTGGACTGCTGTGAATAATATCCTTAAGTACTTGAGAAGTATTAAGGATACTTTCTTGGTCTATGGAGGGCGAAACTCCAAGTTAAGGGTTATACAGATGCTGACTTCTAATCTGATTAGGATGACAGTAAATCGCAGTGTAATTATATATTTACCTTGAATCTTGGTACAATCAGTTGGAAAGGTTCCAAACTAGAGATGACTGTAGATTCCAAACTAGTAATGAGGATGAGCAATATGATATGGTTTAGAGAGAGGGATGGAATGGAATGGAACATTGTTTGTTACTAAATGGAAAAAGGAAAAAAAAAAAAACTAGTCAAATTTTGTATGATGTGGAATGTCCATGTCAGGCTGGACGGGAGGTGGGATAAATCGGTGGGGTAAAGATGTCTTATTTTGACTTTGCACAAAGTTTAAGAAATTTAAAATTTAATTTTGACTTTCATTGCGTATAAATTTTCTTTCCAAAATTAGCCCTCACTTGAAGAAAAGTGAAGTGGTTAGTTAAGGGTAATAAGGAAAAGTAAGAATTATTTTTCTTTAGTTTTTCAAATGAGACATTAATTTGGGACACCTAAAGGTATACAAACAAGATAGTATTAACGAGATGAAGGGAGTAGTTTGATAGATATCTCTTCATAGTTATTGTAGTTAGTAGTAACCATTATAATGTATTCTTAAGATTTTTTCTAGGTACTTATCCTCTCCATCATCAAATGATGAATCCAAAGAATATTTTTGGAGTTTCTAAAGATTGGATTTACCTTCTACCACTTTCTCGATTTTTCTCACTTATTTCTACCTTAATTTGATTTATTTAATTTTGCAAAACATTAAGTGTTATTTCTTTAATGGTAAACTTACCACCAAATTATCAAATGCCTCAACTTTCAACTATTTGGACTACCAAACAACTTGATTCAATACCTTCTTTTTCCAAACTTCCCACACAAACATTTGTGGCTGATCTTTTCCAAATATAGAGTCAAATATATTTTTTTCTTATGGTTGATAACTCTATAAAATATAATTATTTTACCATATTTTGTGCTTTTAAATTAGTTAAGTCCTTATAGTTTAAACTATTCATTAATTGTTTTTAGTAGCTTTTTAATTTATTTTATGATTAATTTAGTTATTAATTTTTTTTTTTTTTTTGTAGAGTCCTAAAGCAAGAAATAGAGAATCAGATCATACATGGAAAGTTCAAGCTAAAAGCAGTTACTTGCTCACAAAGTTTTTCTTCTTCAGGCTTTTGGAGCTCTATAAATAGGAACCTTAGGACTTTATTATTAACACTTCTTAGCTTGTAAATAACCTAATTTTCTTAAGAGGAGAGTAGCCACCACAAGTTTGCAAGAGGCCAATGAGAATTTAGAGAATTGAAAACTGAAGACTTGACAAAGCTTAGTTTTCTCTTATCTCTTATCTTCTTTATCTTTCTTATAATATTTATGATGGTAAAACTCCTTTGGTTTGTGTTTTTATTATTTAGCATTAAATAATTTATTTTCTAAGATTGCAATGAAACTTAACATGTAGTTTGAATTATTTTACTATTTTTCTTGATTTAATGATATTTGATGTTATTTATTCAATCTTGTGCTTAATGCTTCTAATTGTTTAGCTACCAATTATATTGATTTGGTAACCTAGATACAACTTGTAAAAGGAAGTTTAGTGTTAGACATGGATTGCATAACACATGTTTCATACTCATTTATTATTATAGATTGCATTATATGTAGGGTAGAAATATACTTACGTGTCGTGTAACCAATTTTAGAGTCTAAACTTAATGAATTTCTCTTCATTTCAATTATCATAGAAATATAGTTAATTTGTTAAGAGATATATTTTTATAAGACCATCGGAAAATACTTATAAATAAATTAAAACTCTAGGTTAACATCTCAATGTCATTAATCAAGTTAAAAGGATAAGAGAAGTTCATACAAAGTGTTGAGTGAAATTATAATCCTAGGCTTTTCTTAAATGATTAATTTATCTTTTAATTTACTATCTTTGTTTATTATTTTATTTAATTTTTTAGCTTACAATCTTTAATCATTTGTTGAAATAAGAATAAATTGTGTTAATTATAGTACTTAGCGAATTTGGTAACAATTTCTCGTGGATCGACATTTTACGTTTCACTATATTACTTGTTACGATACGTGCACTTGCGTGGTTAAAACCGATAACAAGTTTTCGACGGGAAATTGTTTTACTATTTTTTGTTAATATTAATACCAAGTAATCTTAATCTTAATTCAAACTTTATTTTTTCTTTATTTTCAGGTTCTGTTGATTGGGGTGCATTATGTGGGATTATAAACGGGATGCAATCAATGCTTTATCTGCATAGGTGGCTGCACTTAACAATAAACTTGACAATTTGGGTGTACATGCCGTCCAAATTCGTTTGTGATTTGTGAATTATGTGGGGAAAGACATCATAGTGATTGGTGCCAATATATTGGAAACTACAATATGCATCAAAATAATTTTTATTCCAACGACTGCAATCCAGGTTGAGGCGATCACCAAAATTTTTCCTGGAGCAACAATCAATGATCCTCCTATTCAGAAAATCAAGCATATTATCCCGGGTTCCCATCACAAGATCAAGCACCTGCCTCAGAAAAGAAGCCATCAATATTGGAAGAAATGTTCATGCACTACATGGCAGAACAAGATGCTATCCATCAAAGTCAAGCGGCAACACTTAGGAGTCTTGAAACACACGAGTCAACTTGCCAATGCTATTAACAACCAACCTCAAGAAACTCTTCCAAGTGATACTGAACTTAATTCTAAGAGCAAAGGACAAGAGCATTGTAACGCAACCACACTTGGAATTGAAAAAGAGATAGAAGAGAATAGCAAGAACCCTAAACCACCAACCAAATCTATAGAAGAAGAAATTGTGGATGAAAAAGCTCAAGAAAAAGAGGTTCAGTGTGATCCACCTCCACCTTTTCCTCAATGCTTCCAACAGCCCAAGCTAATCAATGTGGGAAATAGTGCTACTAAAGAGGAATTCATAGAAATTTATCTTATTGATACGTTTAAGCATTATTGATTTGTACTTCGAAAAGGGACAAATTTCGCTTTCAAGCCTGCAAGATTGCTAAACTGTTCAAAGAAAAAACAAACAAATGGCATGAATCGAAAATCATCAAGTGGTTAGATACAGGATGATGAACCTGAGATAGTCAAGCCGATAACTATAAATCAAGTGCCTTTTGGGAGGCAACCCAAGTTTTCTATTTTTTTTTCTTTCTTTATACTTTTTCATTAATTTTATTTTATTTTATTCTAATTAATTTTTTATTTTGCAGGTATATAAAAATAAAAATAAAATAAAAAAAAAAGACAAGAATTGGCCGTCGTCGCGGATAGGTCCAGGGGTCGACGCCAAACTCTAGTGCCGCAACGCCGACCCAAAGAAAAAAAATAGAAGTCCGAGATGGTGGCACCGCGACCCCACCATACGATGCAGCGACGCCCACCCGAAAAAAATTATTTTATTTATTTATTTTATTTATTTTTTACAAATGTTTAAATATTTTTTATTTTTTTATTTTAATTTTTTAGGTTATTATTATTATTATTTTATTTTATTTTTACTTTATTTTCTTTTGTAGTGACCATTCACCCCACTTAGATAAGCACAATGAGGTCTAAGAGGAAAACTAAAGCTTATCCCATGTTGCTTTGATCGATAGGGGAGTTTTCTTGTTCTTACTCTTTTTATTTCTAAACATTGAGGACAATGTTTGTTTTAAATTTGGGGGTGTTGGTCATTAGTTCATCAATTTCTTTTGTTTTATGTGATTTTTTTTTTTTTTGTTTTCTTTTTAGTTTATTTTCTATATTTTTAGTTAGGAGTCTTTACAAAAAAAAAAATGCTGGAGATATTTTGTAGGTAATCATGATGAGGTCCTAATCCAATGATGAAATTTAGTTATTAATTTATCTTGACTTTTGTGAAAAACATAAGCATGATTTGAATTTATGTTAAATTCTTTTATTAGTCTCATTGTTAGGATGTGATTTTCAACAATTGAGCACTTGATCTCTTGCTTAGATTTGCATTGCTTATTTAAAGACTACTTATGTTGATATGAATTGCGATTATGTCTACAAGCCTAGAATTCGTTTGATTCTCTCTCGAGACGAAATTCTAAACAACACTAAGTTGAGAAAGTGATTTAGGCCATCTTTGGATCGTTTGAGCCTTTCTAGCCTATCTATATATATTATTATCCTTAGTTTACCTCTTTGAGCCTAATTGATATATATATAAATATATTTTCTTGGATTGCCACATATTTTAACCTAAGCCTAATAAGAAAAACCATAAAAAACCCTCACTACATAGGCATGTGTATGATATTACAGGAAATAATTATAAGCCATATCTAATTTGGGTGCAATGGTGATGTTCAATGAATGAAAATGTTAAAAAAAAAAAAATTATAGTTATTCGGAAAGAAAAAAACAGAAAAAAAGAATAAAATAGTGAAGAAAAAGGAGATGCATTCAAAGAATGAAGAATGTAACTTGAGGTAAAGACTATGACTCTTAAAAAATCCTGAAAAAAATAAAAAATGTTTATGGATGAATTAAACCGAAATATATTTTTATCATACCTTGACCCTAGCCTTACATTACAAGCTTAATAAAGACCTACTTGATCCTTAATTAAGTGTTAGTCTACATTAGTGGAGAGAGATGAAAAACAAACATATAAGAATCTAGTAATAATTCGTATTTTGCATTGGCATAAACTTATTCGAATTGTATGCAATGATTTGCAAAGAGATTATACACACACATTTAAAATCTATTCGAGCATGAGACATACGATTGAATTGAATCATAAATTTGGATTATGTTTGTGTTCTACTTTGGGTTGGGATTTTAAGATAACTTTTGAGGATAATTAAGGAAATCATTACTTAAGTGCATTCATCTCTAACTTTGTTTTGTTTCATTTTATTTTATTTTATTTTATTTCGTTTAGTTTAGTTTAGTTTTGTTTTGTTTTACTCGAGGACTAGCAAAATCTTAAGTTTAAGAGTGTGATAACTCTATAAAATAGAGTTATTTTATCATATTTTGTGCTTTTAAATTAGCTAAGTCTTTATAGTTTAAAGTATTACTTTAATTGTTTTTAGTAGCTTTTTAATTTAGTTTTATTTATTTTATGATTAATTTATTTTTATTTTTTTTGTATTTTTATAGAGTCCTAAAGTAAAAAGTAGAGAATCAGATCATATATGAAAAGTTCAAACTCGAAGCAATTACTTGCTCACAAAGTTTTTTTTCTTCAGGCTTTTGGAGCTCTATAAATAGGAACTCTTAGGATTTTATTATTAACACTTCTTAGCTTGAAAATAATCTAATTTTCTTAAGAGGAGATCAGCCACCACAAGTTTGCAAAGGGCTGCTAAGAAGATTTTGGAAAATTGAAGACTGAAGACCTGACAAACCTTAGTTTTCTCTTATCCCTTATCATTTTTATCTTTCTTGTAATATTTATGATGGTGAAACTCTTTTGGTTTGTGTTTTCATTATTTAGCATGAACTAATTTATTTTTCTAAAATTGCAATGGAACTCAACATGTAGTTTGAATTATTTTACTTTCTTTCTTGATTTAATGATACTTGATGTTGTTTATTCAATCTTGTGCTTAATGCTTCTAATCGCTTAGCTACCAATTACATTTATTTGATAACCTAGATATAACTTGGAAAAGAGAGTTTAGTATTAGACACGAATTGCATAACACATGTTTCATATTCATTTATTATGATGAATTGAGTTGCATGTAGGGTAGAAATATACTTACGTGTCATGTGTAATCAATTTTAGAGTTTAAGCTTAATGAATTTATCTTTAATTCAATTATCATGGGAATATAGTTAATTGATTAAAAGAGATAATTTTATACGACCATCGGAAGATACTTATAAATAAATTAGAACTCCAGATTAACATCTCAATGTCATTAATCAAGTTAAGAGGGTAAGAAAGGTTCATACAAAGTGTTGGGGAAAATGATAATCCTAAACTTTTCTTAAGTGATTAATCTATCTTTTAATTTACTATCTTTGTTTATTATTTTATTTAATTTTTTAGCTTACAATCTTTAATCATTTGTTTGAATAAGATTAAGTTATGTTAATTTTAGTACTTAGCGAATTTGGTAACAATTTCTCGTGGGATCGACACTCTACTTTTCACTCTATTACTTGTTACGATACGTACACTTGCGTGGTTAAAACCGACAACAAATTTTTGGTGCCGTTGTCGAAGAATTGTTTTACTATTTTTTGTTAATATTAATACCAAGTAATCTTAATCTTAATTCAAACTTTATTTTTTCTTTATTTTCAGGTTCTGTTGATTGGGGTCCATTGTGTGGGATTATAAACGGGATGCAATTAATGCTTTATCTGCACAAGTGACTGCACTTAACAAGAAGCTTGACAATTTGGATGTACATACCGTCCAAAATTCGTTTGTGATTTCTGAATTATGTGGGGGAAGACATCATAGTTATTGGTGCCAATATGTTGGAAACTACAATATGCATCAAAATAATTTTTATTCCAACAACTGCAATCCAGTTTGGGGCGATCACCAAAATTTTTTCATTGAGCAACAATCAATGGTGCTCCTATTCAAAAAATCAGGCATATTAACCTGGGTTCCCATCACAAGATCAAGCACCTGCCCCGAAAAAGAAGCCATCAATATTGGAAGAGATGTTAATGCACTACATGGCAGATTAGGATGCTATCCGTCAAAGTCAAGCAGCAACACTTAAGAGTCTAGAAACACACATGAGCCAGCTTGCCAATGCCATTAACAACCAACTTCAAGAAACTCTTTCAAGTGATACTGAACTTAATCCTAAGAGCGAAGAATAAGAGCATTATAACGTCAACACACTTGGGATTGAAAAAGAGATAGAAGAGAATAGCAAGAACCCTAAACCACCAACCAAATCTATTGAAGAAGAAATTGTGGGTGAAAAATATGATGAAAAAGCTCAAGAAAAGGAGATACAGTGTGATCCATCACCACCTTTTCCTCAATACATCCAACAGCCTAAACTAATCAATGTGGAAAATAATGCTACTAAAGAAGAATTCATATAAATTAATCCCATTGATCCGCTTAAGGCATTATTGATTTCTACTTCGAAAAGGGATGAATTTCGTTTTCAAGCCTGCAAGATTGCTAAACTGTTTAAAGAAAAAAACAAATAAATGACATAAATCGAAAATCATCAAATGGTTAGATACAGGATGATGAACCTGAGATAGTCAAGCCGATGACTATAAATCAAGCGCTTCTTGGGAGGCAACCCAAGTTTTCTATTTTTTTTTCTTTCTTTCTACTTTTTCTTTAATTTAATTTAATTTTATTCTAATTAATTTTTTATTTTGTAGGTATATAAAAAACAAAACGAAAATTGCCTCGAGGGGACGGTGCCGCGACGCCAGACTCCAGTGCCGCAACACCGACCCAAAGAAGAAAAAAAAATAGAAAATCCGACAGGGTGGCGCCGCAACGCCACCATCCGCAGTGGTGCCCACTCAGAAAAAAAAAATTTATTTTTTTATTTTTAAATTATTTTTATTATTATTATTTTTTTTACAAATGTTTAAATATTTTTTATTTTGAATTCTAATTTTTTAAGTTATTATTATTAATTTATTTTTACTTTATTTTCTTTTGTAGTGACCATTCACCCAACTTAGACAAGCACGATGAGATCTGAGAGTAAAACTAGAGCTTATCCCGCGTTGCTTTCATCGATGAGGGGTTCTCTTGTTCTGCTCTTTTTATTTCTAAATATTGAAAACGAATGTTTGTTTTAAGTTTGGCAGTGTTGGTCGTTACTTCATCAGTTTCTTTTGTTTTATGTGATTTTTTTTTTTAGTTTGTTTTGTGTGTTTTCTTTTTAGTTTGTTTTTTATGTTTTTAGTTAGGAGTCTTTATTTTTTTTAAAAATGCTTGAGATATTTTGCAATTAATCATGATGAGGTCCTAATCCAATGATAAAATTTAGTTATTGGTTTATCTTAACTTTTGGGAAAAACATAAGCATGATTTGAATTTATGTTAAATTTTTTTGTTAGTCTCATTATTAGGATGTGATTTTCAACAATTGAGCAATTGATCTCTTACTTAGATTTGCATTGCTTATTTAAAGGCTACTTATGTTGACATGAATTGCGATTATGTCTACAAGCCTAGAATTTGTTTGATTCTCTCTCGAGACGAAATCCTAGACAACACTAAGTTGAGGAAGTGATTTAGGTCATATTTGGATCGGTTGAGCCTTTCTAGCCTACCTATATATATTATTATCCTTAGTTTACCTCTTTGAGCCTAATTGATATATATATATATATATATATTTTCTTTGATTGCCACATATTTAAGCCTAAGCCTAATAAGAAAAATCATGAAAAACACCTCTTCCTTCCAGGTCAGAGAAAGAAGAGAGATTCTTGAAGTCGTCGATTTGAAGAGCCTGAGTAGGATCGTCTTCCAGCACTACATAAGCATGTGTATAATATTTCAGGAAATAATTATGAGCCATGTCTAATTTGGATGCAATGGTGATGTTCAATTAATGAAAATGTAAAAAAAAAAAAAATTATAGTTCTTAAAAAAAAAGAATAAAGTAGTGAAGAAAAAGGAGATGCAGTCAAAGAATGAAAAATGTAACTTAAGGTAAAGACTATTACTCTTAGAAAATCCTGAAAAAAATAAAAAGTGTCTATAGGTGTATTAAACCGAAATATATCTTTATCCTACCTTAACCCTAGCCTTACATTACAAGCTTAATAAAGACCTACTTGATCCTTGATGAAGTGTTAGTTTAGATTAGTGGAAAAAGAGATGAAAAGCAAACATATGAGAATCTAGTAATAATTCGTATTTTGTAATAGCATAATCTTATTCGAATTGTATGCAATGATTTGCAAAGAGATTATACGCACACACATTGGAAATCGATTCGAGCATGAGGCATACGATTGAATTGAATCATAAATTTGGATTAAGTTTGTGTTCTACTTTGAGTTGGGATTTTGAGATAACTTTTGAAGACAATTAAGGAAATCATTACTTAAGTGCATTCATCTCTAGTTTTGTTTTGTTTTGTTTCATTTTATTTCGTTTAGTTTTTGCTCGAAGACTAGCAAAATCTTAAGTTTGGAGGTGTGATAACTCTATAAAATAGAGTTATTTTACCATATTTTATGCTTTTAAATTAGGTAAGTCCTTGTAGTTTAAACTATTAATTAATTGTTTTTAGTAGCTTTTTAATTTAGTTTTATTTATTTATTTATTTTATGATTAATTTAGTTATTAATTTAATGTTTTTTTTTGTTGTATTTTTATAGAGTCCTAAAGTACGAAATAGAGAATCATATCATATATGGAAAGTTCAACTAGAAGCGGTTACTTGCTCACAAAGTTTTCCTTCTTCAGACTTTTAGAGCTCTATAAATATAAATAAGAACCCTTAGGACTTTATTATTAACACTTCTTAGCTTGTAAATAACCTAATTTTCTTAAGAAGAGAGCAGTCACCACAAGTTTGCAAGGGGCTAAGGAGATTTTGGAAGATTGAAGACTAAAGACCTGACAAACCTTAGTTTTCTCTTATCCCTTATCTTCTTTATCTTTCTTGTAATATTTATGATGGTGAAACTCCTTTGGTTTGTGTTTTCATTATTTAGCATGAACTAATTTATTTTTCTAAGATTGCAATGAAACTCAACATGTAATTTGAATTATTTTACTCTCTTTCTTGATTTAATGATATTTGATGTTGTTTATTCAATCTTGTACTTAATGTTTCTAATTGCTTAGCTACCAATTAGATTGATTTGGTAACTTAAATACAACTTGGAAAATGGAGTTTAGTGTTAGACATGGATTTTCATTTATTATGATGGATTGAGTTGCATGTAGGTTAGAAATATACTTACGTATCACGTGTAGCCAATTTTAGAGTCTAACCTTAATGAGTTTCTTTTTAATTCAATTATCATAGGAATATAGTTAATTGGTTAAAAGATATATTTTTATAAGACCATCGAAAAATACTTATAAATAAATTAGAACTCTAGGTTAACATCTCAATGTCATTAATCAAGTTAAAAGGGTAGTTGAGGTTCATACAAAGTGTTGAGGGAAATTGTAATCATAGGCTTTTCTTAAGTGATTAATCTATCTTTTAATTTACTATCTTTGTTTATTATTTTATTTAATTTTTTAGCTTATAATCTTGAATCGTTTGTTTGAATAAGATTAAGTTGTGTTAATTTTAGTACTTAGCGAATTTGATAACAATTCCTCGTGGGATCGACACTCTACTTTTCACGCTATTACTTGTTACGATACGTGCACTTGCGTAGTTAAAACCAACAACTTGCCCATTGGTTGAATTGGAATGGCCTGCCAAGAGAAATATCACCCCTAACCATTGGACAAGCCTACCAAAGTCTCTCCGAATACTACTAGCCAAAAGATAAATTCAACAAATCCATTCATATTTTCCACAAATATTATATTTCTTGGACACCTCATGCGTGTATGCAAATGCAAGTTACCCTTCCAAAAATGCTCCTTTGATTATCAGCAAATTTAAGACCAAATGGCACAACAAGTTCCAAATAAAACAAATTACTCAAGACCATCTCCTACAATGGCTTAATAGAAATCCAAAGACCTTTGGCATCAAAAACTAAAATTGGAGAACTTTTACAAACCAAGTCTAATGTCAATGCACTCCTTGTTCATGCTAAACTAAAAAAAATCGTGAAAAAATCCTCCAAAATATTGATTCGATTCAGATGTAAAAGACTTAAATGAAGAAAAAAATCGCTCAAGTACACTTGACCATGTGGACTTAGCCCAAGATAATGAAGATGATTGCTATGACCTATAAGATCTTTCCACCAATTCATCATTCCAAATGCAACAAATGAACAAAATGACCAAAACCAAGATGGTACTCGATGTCTAAAAAGAAGAAACGAAAAACTACAATCTGAAAAGAACAAGACAAGAAAAATAACTTAAAGCATGTAGATTCTAAAGCTAAGGTGACCAAACACCTGAAGGAAATGACTCAAGGCTGAAAATGGATTGAAGCTTGAAGGAAATAACCAAAAGCCCAAAGATTCCAAAGAAGAAATGACTCAAAGCCCGAAGACTCATCGTGACTCAACAATAAAAACAATAATTCTTTGTAAGAATCCCTCTCTATATTAAAAAAAGTACTTGCTTAATATTTTGTTCATGGATCTCGTTTGTAAGCAATTTCCAACTAATAAATACTTGGTCTCAAATTCGTGTTTTAAATTCTATAAATACACACACATATACATATATATAGATATATATAATTAGAAAATCAGGCAGCAGAAGGGGGCTATGATGGTAAAACGATCAATGTCATGCAAAACTAGCCTAGACTCGAACTTTGTGCACAAACAAACAAGATTTTACTTTAAGAAAAAGATTACTTCAATAACTTCAAAATTAACATATACCAAAAGCAATCTTCATTGATGCTTTCAAACGTGTAATAAATGATTACAGACAACCTGGAGAGATAGAGAGAGAGAGAGATTTAATAGGTTTAATCTAGGTTATAGCAAGGTGTAAATTGTTTCTTTTGGGGATCAATAAAATAAAACGTCAGTAGTCATATCAAAGGTTTCGTGATGAATACAGGTGTAACAAATTGTTTAACAACAACGCTTTAAGGCATCAACAAAGAAGGCCTGCCTTTTGCTCTACATTTCGGAGTTCACCCTCTTCATCTAGAGCTAGATGCAGCTGTTCTGGTGGGATTTTTGCAGAGAGGCATTGCTAGGTCTCATCCCTATAGTTTCTTAATGAATGTTCAGCTTATGAAAGGTAGTTGGAAGATTCAAGTTAAACATATTCACAAAGAGGGGAAGTGATTTGCTCATTTTAACTAATCTTGGTCAAAGTGCCAATCGCGGTGTGCTATTCTTGAGGAGCCTCTCCCACTTTCAGCCTTTATTGTTAGCTAAGGCAGATGGGTTAGCCAGCATGCAGTTATAATTTGGGTTAATGCCATTTTTCATACACCAAAAAAATCTAGGTAAATGAAGAATCAACCCAAGTATGAATGTTTCCTTTCAATTCTCAATACCAAACAACAACAATAAAATATTCAAAACTTCTTCTAGCAACATCCATAAATGAATTAGGCCAATTTGCAAGTAAAGCCATGGAATAACAATATATATGGCCAAGAGAACTGGCCACACAAATGCAAAACAGAAAAGACTGGAAGCCACAGTATAAAATGTGTGCAAGAGAGGTACACCTTTGCATCTACATTTCTTTCTCACAAACTTTCTAGTATTTGTTCCAACCAAAAATTATAAAAAATTGACAAAAAGAACTTAAAATTTGCTCTCAAATACCAACATCTTGCACGTTAAGCAATCCGCATGCTTCATAATTTTCCACATAATACAAAAAATGTACACAAAAAAATTGAGATGCTCTTGTTCTAAATTTAAAAGTTTCATTTTTCTTATTCATGTCACTTATTGTCTTTTCACCAAATTAAGGCTTTTCATCCCACGGAAGTGCTACACCACTTTTCCTCTTTTTAAGAAAAAAGAAATCTATAGTTCTTTGCCCAGAAAAAGTGTAAATTAAAGAAATAAATATAATCCCTAATAGATTTTTGTGATTCTAGAATCAAAGTTCAGACAATTATAATAAAAGACAAAACTATGTAGCCAACTACCAATACTGGCAATGAATATAATAAGAATTCAGCGAGAAACATATAGGAGTTTTAACCATTTCAAATCCTTGAACTTGCAGACCCAAATAAAAAACAGTAATTAAAAGAAGAAGCTGAGACATATTAAAAATTAAAAGAGTGAGAGGAACTTAGAATTATTACTGTGACTAAAATTGGTAAACAAATGAAGCAATGCCCAAAAGCCCAGCAATATTTCGTAATCAGATTTCGAAAATTGAAATAATCTAACACTTACAGATTTCTCGTAACGATCTCTCTCGGCAGCAGTGCAGATCTCAGAGGTACACATCAAGCGGTGTTCGTTCTTCCAGTAGATATCTGCAAGCAAAAAAAATGAAAAACTTAAAACCCATTTCATTAAAGATTGAAAAAAAAAGCAAAGGAAATCAATAGAGAGAAAAAAGGCGAAAAAACATAAGAGCTGGAATCCGGAAAAGGGGACGACAAAGAGGGCAGGCTGCAGAATGAGAGAGATGAGAGAGACCAAACGGTTCTTCAAGAGCTTGGGAGAGGGAAGGGTCAAGAGAAGAGCCACCGCTGCCTCTGCTGCGACCACGTATATTAGAATCATCCACTGCAACGCCATTGTCAATCTCTCTTTGAGTTTTTTTTTTTTTTGTCTTGGTTGCTAATTTGGGTCTGATTTATTTTCTTTCTCGTTTTCTAAGCTGCGAATTGCAAATGCGAATTTCAGTTTTCCGCGTGAGCTTTTGTTCTTCCCCTTAACGGTGATGGGCAACCGGCTGATTAGAGGTGTCCATGCGGTTATATATAAGATATTAATATTATATATATTTATTCAAATTCGTTTTGGTTTAAAATATGAGTTTTAAATTTTGTTCAAATTCGTTTGTATTTGTAAATGATAGTCCAAACTCATTTAAGTCCTTTCATATTTTTTTTAATTTTTTTATAAAAAACATATTATTTTTTTAATCTTTAATAATTTTATATATTTTTTTATTAAATTCTAAAATATAATATTTTAATATATTTTTTAATGTTTATAATATAATATTATATATTTAATCTTTATATGATATAAATTACATAATATATATAAAATTAAAAATAATATATTATATAATTGGAAAACGGGTCAAGCCTGCCTCAGGCCTTGAATGTTGGAGCCAAGGTCCGGACCATTTTTTAAGCGAGCCTTATATTTTTGCCCAAGCCCATTTTCAGGCTTAATATAATATTTTAACATATTTTTTTAATGTTTACAATATAATATTATATATATTTAATCTTTATATGATATAAATTACATAATATATATAATTAAAAATAATATATTATATAATTGGAAAACGGGTCGAGCCTGCCTCAGGCCTTGAATGTTGGAGCCAAGGTCCGGACCATTTTTTAAGCGAGCCTCATATTTTTGCCCAAGCCTATTTTCAGGCTTAATATTTTTGTCCAAACCCTCTCAAATATCGGGTTAGCCTTCAGGCTTGGGCGAGTAACCGAGTCCTTTGATAGGTCTACGCCTGATATTTTGGATCTTTTCTCTTTCAGATGGTGAGTGGGGATAACATTGACCACACTTCCTAGCCATTGGATTTCGAAATGCCAAGGGTCCATTTGGATGGACGGTAAGATTAGTTTCGATGAGATTAAAAATAACGGTGGCGGTGAGATTAATTACTGTAGCGATGAATCACTGATGGGATATGTATTTGGATACAAAAACAGTTGTGACGGTGAGGTGAATTATAATGAGAAGAGAAAATGACCATTAAAGATATTAAAATAAAATATGTGAATATATAATAAAAATTTTAAATTATTTGATATTATGAAATAAGAAATAATTAAAAATTATTAAAATATATTTATATCAAAAATAATTTTATTAATAAATAATTAAAAATAATAAAAATAATAATATATCAAATAATATTTTATATTTGTTTTTTATTATTTATATAATTATTTATTTTTAATTAATTCATATTAATTATATAATTTATATATTTATTAGATTTATACAATAATAAAATTTATATATTTTTTAACTTATTATATAATAATAAATTTATTATATATTTATTACATAATAAAAAATCTATAATAATTAAAAAAAAATCAATCACTGAAAATTAAAGTGAGGCTATAATAGATAAAGGCCTTCCAACTTGAAGGTCTTTCTTTCTTTTGGAGTTTCAAGTTCCAGTGGAGGAAAAGGGGCAGCATGGTGAGACTGCGCTCTTACAGTGCTGCCCTTGCTTTCCAAATACTATTGATGGCACGATTGGGGCAACTTTTGCCTCAATCGTGCCTCACTGGTGCTTCGTTTAAAACCAAACATAGCCTAAATCAATCACTATCCAAATATATAATTTTTTGTCCTGCATTCGTAATAATATATTTTAATATATCCTGCATTCATAATAGTATATTTTAATATATTATTCAAAAAAGTTATTTATTTATATTTTTAAAAAAATTAATTCATATAGTAAATAATAGAACATGTCCTAATATTTTAACACTGTTTTTAAATTTAAAATTTCTAGACAACATTAACTCTTAAAGAAATATGGTTAAAAAATAAAAATGTTGGATTTGAAAAAAAAATTATATTATTGTAAATAATTAAAATATATAAAAAGAACATGATGTTAAAAACTAAAAAAGTAAAGGTTTTTACTAGTTTTTTTTTTTGTCTCATTTTACTCATCACTGTTTGAGCTTCAAGATAAAAATATGTGATTTTAGTGTATGGTAGATTAGATTTAAATTTTAGGGTATTTATCTACAATCCACAGTATGCTTATTGTGCAATGAATATGAAGCAGAGAGTAGAGATTATTTATTTTTCAATCCTTGTGTGCCATTTTTATTCCAATAGCTTCTATTGCTCCTATATACTTTACACAAAGCTAATATTTCAACAAGTTGCGATGCTAAATGTTGATGTTAGAGTTAGATTTTGTTCTTTATCCAATGTAATCATTAGATCAAAACCTAATAATTTTGAACACAACACAAATACGATATGAAAAAAATAATTAAAATATGGATATGATACGAATACACGAACGAGTTAAAATTTATAAAACACGAATTATTTGCTGAGAGTTTTATTTTCTTGCTTCTACATTCTAAATTTCATCACGGTATCAGAGCATTTTATAGTGTTTCTAATTTTTTTTTTATTCAATTTGATATTTGTTTCAATGGGGGATCAAACTATGATTACAAATAATGAGAATTTTTTTTATACTATTCATCCTTCATATCATCCATGGACTGTTTTAGTGTCTTCTTTGTTAAATAAAGACAACTATACCATGTGAAGCAGGGCTATGTTAAAGGCTCTTAACGCGAAAAACAAGTTTGGCTTCGTTAATGGAACAATCTCAAAACTTTCATCAACAGATGCAGATTTTGGCAATTGGAATTAGTGTGACGACATGATGGCTTCTTGGATCGTGAATGCTATCGACCTAAAACTTGCAGGTGACTCCATTTATGTGAAAATCGCTCAAGACCTTTGGTTAGATCTTGAGAAAAGATTTTCTCAAATCAATGACCCACGAATATTTGAATTTCAAAAAAAAAAATATTAGTTCTATATCACAAGGTCAAGATTCTATTACAATTTACTATTCAAAATTGAAGGGGTTGTGGGATGAGTTAAATGTTTATTCTCCAATACCTTTTTTGCATTTGTGATTTTAGCAAAGACCTTGGAAGGATATAGAGACAAAGATCGTATTATGCAATTCTTGATGGGTTTGAATGAAAACTATACAATTTTGCATGGCCACATTTTGTTGATGAATCCTATTCGAATAATGATTAAGGTCTTCTTATTACTTCTTCAAGAAGAACGACAACGTGGTATAACTAATCCACGTCCCTCAATAGAGTCTGCTACACTAGCTTTCAAGGAGAGTGACTATGGATGTAAAAAATGTCGCCAAAAATCATCCCAATGATTTTAAACTCAGTTGTTATTTTTGTGGGAGAATAGCACATCAAAGAAAAATGCTATAAGTTGCACATTTATCCTCTTAGTCACAAGTTGTAAAAAGGTCCAAACCAATTTATACCAGGTCAAGCATCTGCAAACCAAACTTCTGCTTCCTCTCCAATGACACAAACTTTTCATTTCACTCTAGAACAATGCCAACAGATCCTTGCCTTGATTAGTACTCAACCCAAGTCAAATTTTGCAGGTAACAATGCCTCCCAAAATAATCTGACAAGTATTTTCCTCAATGTTAATCATTATATTCATTCAAGTTCTCGGATAATTGATTTTGGAGCGACTAATCATATGGTCAGCACTCCTTCATTCTTTTCTCGTGTAAGATCTACTTGTTCTATAACAGTTAAGCTTCGAAATAAAGAAAATGTTTCAATTACCCATGTCGGTGTCGTTTGGTTAACACCCAATATTATTTTAAAAAAATATCTATACGTTCCAAGCTTCCATTTTAATTTGATCTTTATTGTCAAACTCTTTTATGATACAAAATGTCTTGTAACATTTTTTTATAATTCTTGTCATATACAAGACCAATCTTCGAAAAAGATGATTGGAGCGAGTAGATTGCATGATGGTATCTATCTTTTACACCCCTAGATGCTCTCAAGTCGAGTCTTCATCCGTTTATAATTTATGGTATCAACATCTTGGACACCTTGGACATAGTCATCTTAAGTTATTTTTACATTACATTTCAGTTTTAAACCTTCTTGTTGAACACGAAAGTTGTGAGATTTGTCCCTTAGCTAAACAAACTCAATTTCCTTTACCTTTGAGTAAATAAAACCTCTGGTGCACCTTTTGGTTTAAATTTCATACAACTTCTTTATCGGGTGCTCATTATTTTCTCACTATTGTCGATGATTTTTCCTGATGTACTTGTGTTTTCTCATGCAGCATAAGAATAGGACTCGCTCACTTTTGCTGTCTTTCTATTTTATGTTGAAACCAAATTCAATAATAAGATTAAAATTTTGTGGTCTGACAATGGATTGGAATTTGACATGAAAGATTTTTATAATTACAAAAGGATTGTGTATAAGACAAACTGTGTTGACACACCACAACAAAATGGTGTTGTGGAAAGGAAACATGGACACTTACTTAATGTTGCTCGTTATGGATGGCAATGGATAGTGCAGATTCAGATATTTGAAATTATCCGATCCGCTTTTTGTGGATTGGGATAAAATTTGAATTCGGATATTATAATTACTATCTGCAGCGGATTCGAAGCGGATGCAGATATGAAACTTCGGATATCCATTATCCGAATATGCTTACTTTTGCGGATTCAGATTCGGATACCGAATCCATTATCCGTTTATTTGAATTTAAAATTATTTTTTGTTTGATTTTATATTTTTATTTAAATTTTTTTGACTTACTGAATTCGAATATTTAGCGGATTCGAATATCCGATGGATAATGTTATTTAATTAGGATTTGGATTCAGATAGTAATATTCGGATTTAATGCGGATAATAAACGAATTCGAATTTTAAAATAGTTTTGCGGATTCGAATTCAGATATTACAAAAAATAGCAGATATCTGGTCCGCTGCCATCCCTATTGCTCGTGCTTTATGTTTCTAGGCAAAACTTCCTATTAAATTTTGGGGGTGAATGTGTGTTAACTGCAACTTATCTTATCAATTGCACTTTGACCCCTTTGTTATCTGGTAGGACACCATACCAATTATTGTTTTGTTCAGTTGCATATTTTTCTCATTTAAGAGTCTTTGTTTGTGTTTTGCAACAAACACAAATGGTTTAAAGACAAATTTTGATTCTAGAGCATCCCGTTACATTTTCCTCAGATATCCTTATGCCCAAAAGGGATACAAGCTTTTTGATCTCGAAACCAACCGAATTTTTGTTTCCCGTGATGTAAAATTTTGAGAAAACATTTTTCCCTTCCATCAAGAAACAAAGAGTACTTCAACTAAGCCTATTTTTCCATGTTCTATCAGTGAGCTTGATAATGACATTGTTGTCACCTTCACAAGTGAAGTTGTTGTTGAAACACAATATAACCAAAATTCTGATGTTCCAACACCAGAACATCATTTATCACCAATACGACTATCAACTCGTGAGTCTCATCTCCCTTCTTACCTCAAAAACTATCATTGCCAATTAGCCACATGTGTTCCAATCCTGTAAGTACTTCTCACCCATTAAAAAAAAATTATCCTATGAAAAATTCTCACCAACACATTGTTCCTTTTTAGCTTCCATCTCTTCTAACCAGGAACCAAAGATATTTAAACAAGCAATGCTTGATGTTTACTGGAAAAGGCCATGGCATAGGAAATTAAACCCTTAAAAGCTAATTAGACTTGAGAGTTTATGCCTCTACTATTGCTGTAAGCCAGCAATCACATTTAAGCTTGTTAAAGCACTATTAGTTTTATTTCATGTATTGTACATTATAATTGATGATTTATAATAGAGATATTATTTTATCAATAATATGTTTTTGATAATGCATTAAACAACTTATTAGGATAAAGCCTACGAAATGCATTAAGCCTTGAAAAGGAATTATAAAGAGTTACAATTATGGGATCCTTATACATTAAAGTCGTGTTGCATAAATAGTTCTTGGTCATTGTATTATCGAGACATGGCATTGACAATGCACAAAGACTGATATATGCTAAGCCATCATGCTTAAGAAATATACAACTGATCTTATAGGTTGAAGTATAGAGATACTTATGGATAACATATAAGTGCTTTCAAGATGAACAAGTTCACTGAACATGACCCACTGTGAGAGTTCCATTTGGTATTTCACTCAAGTGTCTATGAAAATACTCTAATGTCTCAGTAGTGTAAGTAATCCTTTGACTTGAGACACCAGGTTATCTTATGTGTGAATTGTCATGCTTTGATTTCATTAGAATAGGTCCCAAGAAGGGATGCCTATGGTAGGGTGATTTTGGGTATGACATGAAACACATGAAGATGGATGAGTGTTCAAGATAGAATTCATCACCTTAGTGATATAGAAGGGATATATCTCACTTGTTCTTGGTTTATGATTAACTCATGAAGTCCTTGGCCAAGGCAATTATGAGAGTTATCAAAGAAGCTGTAGGACTAATATGGAAGGAGTTAGAAAGTAGACACTGCACCATGCTTTCACTCCTTCGGAAGATTTGATCAAAAGATAGAATTACACTGACATACTGTATACTAAAAGGTTAGTCAAAAAACCAATTTGACTTTACTAACATTTGGGTGGCCATCAAGTATTGCTAGATTCTCTTCATGGTCTATAAACATGGATTAGAAATAATTTGTGATTATTGCCAACATGTTAGAAGCCTAATGGATCACACACAATAAGGTGAAATTAGGAGATTAAAATGGATTGGACCTAATTGATAAAAGTAACAATTTATCAATAAAGGCTTAATTAAATGGTTTAATTAAGTGGAAGGATTTATGCGTAATTACACAAGAGTTGTGTTACAACCTAAGCCTATAAATATCCTAGTGCTAGCCACCCCCTATACATAGAAAAAGAATTACGGCAAAAACCATGTAACCCTGAAACCCTATGTGCCCCAAATCACCAAGAAATAAGGGAAAATTGTTTTCTTCCTTCATTCTTCTTGAGTGTTATTCGTCTAAACTTCTCAAATTTAGGGTGAGGTTTATGAAACCTATTCTACTAGCATAGAACTCGGTTGTCACTTCAATCCTACCTTAAAGAAGGATTTCTAAATCACTTGTGTGGATTACCGCTAGAGGCCAGACACTTGGACGACTTTGGTTTGCAACAATCGGGCCTTTGGTGTGCAAGTATTAAAAGATGAAGACAGTGGTTGAGGATTTTGGGAATCCTAATTCTTGGTATGATATTTCATCCCTTGTATGCTTTATGAATCTTGATCAATTAATATGCAAATAAGTTGATTCTTTGGTGGATTCAGTTTTGATTGTTTATACTCCCGCTGCACTTTGTTTAAATTATGTTTATTTTGCTTTTGTTTATTGAAACTAGCATGTCTAGATCTTTCAATTGGTATATGATCCTCCTTGTTTTATATATTTATTTATACATGTTTTAATTGTTGCCATCTAAACAAAAGAGTTTTGTTTTACAACTTGTTGAAATCCTAACTTCTTGTTGAATCTTGATCAAAATTATTTTGATTAACTTACTTGATTATAGACAACAACCATTCTTGGTTTTGAATCTTGATTTCATGTGTTTAATAATGATTTAAACATGATAAATGATTGTCTAATACTTGTCCATCAATTATGAATTGTTTGGAGCAAGATTGGAAGAGTGATCATGGAGATAGATGACTAAAAGGTTTAGTTGTTCAAATTTGTCTTCATTGATTATTGGATTGATTTTGGACCTTCGAAATATGTTGAATTTTTATTCATATGGTTAGAGATTAGTGGGAGAGATCAAACATGAAAAGATTTCATGATTGAAACAATCTTGGGTGACTTCCCTGTGACCGTGCGGCATGGACAGTTTTACTGCTATGGTCTTGCCTAAAATCTTGAGCCTCTTAGGTAGTAATTTGATTGCTATTTGGACTCCTTGAAAGGGCTTGAAAGATGCGGCTAAAAGGCAATAATATTCTAAAGAAAATCTAGGGCAAAAGTTGCTCAAAGAGGCAAGCAAAATAGGTTGATCTTGCACCAAGCTTAGTGTGCCGATGCTTAGGGTTTCACGGGATGAGTTGCCAAAATTGATCTAGGCTATTTAGGGTAATCTCATTCTTTTTTTGACTCTCTGTCATTATAAATTGCATATTTAATTTGATTAAACATGGTAATTAAGTCATCTTTAAGAGACTTGAAATATGGAAAGTCCATATACGGTAAGTTTTAAATAAGTTAGTACTTGCCTTATGAAATCAATTTGTCCTAATTGAGTTCGGATAATTAGTCAAATTGTTTAATTAATTAAAATTTGATTGTGACATTGTTGCAACCTAAAAAATAACAAGTCTCATCGCAAGACTTTATTATTCGTCACGACATAAAAAAAACGAGGAAAAGTCGACTTAATTCCTCTAGAAAAATGAAGGTTTTGAAAATAACCTTGAAAAAGACATGGAGTCGCCACCAATCTTTTTTAGCTAGGTGTGATCGGCCACCTATTAAAACCGGTTTTATAAAATATTTTAAAATTAATTAAAACATTTTAAAAATCAATTTCAAGTCTGCGTTTTAAACCAGAGAGATCAAAGAAACGGGTTCGGGACTCGGTTACGTGCGGGGAAGGATTAGCACCCCCACAACGCCCGTATAAAACGGTACCTTATTAATCATGTGTTATCTCAAGTCTCGGTAAAAAAAGTCAGTTTTAAATTTAGTATTTCAAGTTAATTCCCAATTTAAAGAAAAAATAATTTCATTTTTAATTGAAAATGATCCGGAATTTATAAATTCAAAATTTTCCTATATTCCCCAACAAACGTGGCAAAATATAGAAATTTTTATTAGTTTTGGAAAACTTCCCGAATTATTCTCTTTTTAAAGAAGATATTCCGTTATTAATGATAATTGATGATATCCTCCCCAGCAAACCCGGTAGAGAACTCATGAATTATTTTAACTCGAGAATATCTTTATTTTATTGAAAATCATTACCTTTTTGAAAACATTTTAAAAGATATGAATATATGTATATGCATGACATAAATAAAATGACATAGCAAAATCTAAATAATATAATGCACCCTAAATGATATGATATGATTTAAATGTCTCAGCATATTCTAAATGAAATGAAATGGCCTAGGAAACATAATATATTCTATATGAAATGAAATGTCCTAAGTCATATGATATGAAATAAAATATCCTAAATGACATAGTATATATCCTAAATGAAATGAAATAACCTAGGTAACAATATATTCTACATGAAATGAAATGTCCTAGATAACATAACATATTCTGTATGAAATGAAACAATTTAAATGACATGGAAAATATGAATGATATAGCATATAACTTAAATGACATGGAATATAAAATAATGCTATCATATAAAATGCATGAAAATGAAAATAACAATGCATGAACATAGTATATGCTAAATAATATGACAAAAAAATAACTAAATAAAAAAAAGTGGATATCATGAAATATTCAAAACCATATAATAAACAATATAATATCAAAAAATATAAATCAAAATAATAACAATACCATAGGAATTATCATAGCAAAAATCACATATTATATAAAATGCATGAATATGGAAAATGCAATGCATGAAAATGTATTTTTTCCTTTAATTAAGGAAATCCGTATATCTAAAAAAGATATCCAGCTACCTTAGGAAAATATGTCAAATTAAATATTCTAAAACCAAGATACTTTGTGATTGTTTGAAAACAATTTTGAAAAGCTTAGATTAAGAATAAAAACTTAGCTAAAACCCTTTTTAAATGGCTCTAATTTCCTAAGTTTGAAATCCCGGACTTGATCACCCTTAAACCGAGACTTAAAAAATCATTTTTAGAGTTTGAAAAGGCTTAGAAACTACCCTAAGTCATTAGCTAAACTTCCTAATCAGCCCCCTTTAAGTAACTTAACCAAAACAGAAGAATGATTTTTCTTCAAATTCAATTATGACTCCACTGTCCAGATTTAAGCCACGATTTTTTATCCTATTTTTAAAAACTCTAAAAAATCTAAAAAAGATACTGGAGACTCAGAACATGTAAAACTACACGGAAAAAAATTAGCTTAATTTTTTGATTAAAGATGAATGCCCAGAAAAATCGAGAAAGTATGAGTACTGGGTGAAAAAACTGTTTTGCCAAAACACATTTTTTACCTTTGATAAAATCATTTAAAAATCAAAGTAAAAATATTTAAGACTCATAAAATGACTCACAAATAGTAGCTAGGACTTTTGAAAAGTTAGACAAAAATTGGATAAGTAAAAAAAATCACAAAGGTAGAATACTCAATTTGACAAACCTTAATTTTCCACAAGTATGCTCAAGAGAGCATGACTTTGAACCATTAATTGGCTTAAGTCATTAGTCAAGTGGCATGAACATGAAATGGATGAAAAAAATACAGAAAATATGATGCATGAAATGCATGAATTTAAACCTAAATGTCATGAAAAATGCATGGCATGAATATAGTGACCTAGATCTAAATGAACTTGCATGGCATTTAATGCAACCTAGGTCTAAAATGCATGGTCATGTATGGAAAAATAAACCAAACCTAACAACTAAAATATGCATGACAATAACACAAACACAAGGCATGTTTAAACAAAAAACTCAACCAAATGTCATGAAAATGCAAACCTATCATCTAACATAACAAAAATGCACACACAATGTAAAATACATGGAGTGGCCGAATGGCCTTAAGCTCCAACAAGCATGGCATTTTCACAAACACTTGATATACTTAAACTAAATACTCAATCAAATGTCATGAAAATGCAAACCTATCAACTAACATAGCAAAAATGCACAATACAAAATAAAATACATGGAGTGGCTGAATGGCCTCAAGCTCCAACAAGCATGGCATTTTCACAAACACTTGATATACTAAATATAAAACATCAACAAATTTAAACATTATGAAAACAGAAAATTAAAAATGCAAGAACATGATAATAAACTCATAAATGACAACAAACAAGCAACCAAATTAAAACAAGCTTCAAGTATATGAAGTAGAAGAATACTTAAAGCATCAAGACTAAAGAAAATAACAAAAATAACATGACAAATCAAAGCCAAAACAGCAACAATAATAAAAAAAAAATAGGCCATTCGGCCATAGTAAGAAAAATAAGAAAAAAATTGTAAAAACTTGTTTAAGAAAAAGATGAAGAAAGAACTTAAAAAGAACATTAAAAAACACTTTATTTAAAAGAAAAATAAAAAGAAAACTCACCAAAATAATAATCAAAATAGCAAAAACAGGAATGGAAAATCAAGAAAGTGCAAGAGTTGGTGCTAAAAGCAACCTCAAGAAGCTATCTTTCAAGCTTTTTCTCTTCAAAATTTCTTTTCTTTTCTTTTCTTTTTTGCTTTCAACCAAGGAGAGAAAACTAAGCAAAAACCAAGAGAAATCTGAAAAAATGAAGTGCTGAAAATGAATTCTCTGCCCTTCCCTTAAGCTGGCCGAACCACTCCTCTCTCCTCACTAGGATGTTGTCATTTTTACTCCAACCAATTTCCATCAAAGGGCTAGTGATGCAAGGTGAAAAATCATGAAATTATCACCCTTAGATTAGGCTATCAGTTGTCCATAATTACAGCTGTTCAAGAATAATGTTGACACTCTCCCTCTTCATGCATTGGTCCATGTGGCTTATTTGCAATGGCTTGATCAAAAAAATCACTAACCAACTCTTAATTCTTGACCTTTTGATTGAAAAATCAGAATCTTCTTCCTTTCCTTGGGCCTTGACTGCCAGCACTCCCTTTTTCAGACCAAGTCTGATTTTTTTGAAAGGCAAGAGAAGCCATTTTCGGTTGCTTGGGTAAAATGATCGTTTTGCCCCCTGGATGCAAATAAATGGAAAACGGACTCCAAATTCAAATTTTATTTTTTTAATACTTTCAAAATAATAAAATATTGAATTCTGAAAGTTTTCAAAATTTTTCGAGTCCGTTTGCTATTTATTTGGATTTTTTCTTCCAAAAATGCCTTTTTATGCCCCTACATTTTACCATTTTTTAAACGAGCTCCAAATCAAGATTTTTCTTCACAAATATCTTCCAAATAATTTAAAATTGTGATCTGGAAGTTTTCATAATTTTTGGAACTCATTTGGTATTTTTTCGGGATTTATCTGCTTGAATTACTGCATAGGAGGCCCGGGATTTGGTCATTTTGCAAACGAACTCCGAATCAAGATTTTCTTTTTCCAATCTCTTTCAAATGATTTAAAAATGAGATTTGCAAATTTTCATAATTTTTGGAGTCCATTTTCTATTTTTCCCAAATTTTCCAATTTTGCCCTTTTGCCTCCGAAACCTGGTTTTGCTCAAAACAAGTCCGATTTTCAGATTTTCTTCGAACTGAGCCTTGGGCTATCCCTTTTTAATCATTCCTCATCCATTGGGGCTTTAGTCTTATCAAGTCGGGCCATTTCTGTAATTCTTCCCGATTTCACCAAAATCCACCAAAAAACCCTAATTGACTTTTCTCCCGGATTGACTTTTCTTTCAGTTTTTCTTTCAAGTGGCTTTTTCATTACCCGTAGTCAGTGCTTATCTTTCATTTGGAACCTTCAATTTCGACCAATTCGATCGTTTAAGCACTTTTCCCCAAATTTCCCGGATTAGGGTTTCCTTTCTATTGAATCTCCATAACCTAACTTCCGAACTCCATATCTTTCGATGTAGACCTCGGATTATCAAAATTCTTTCGCCATTTTTCAATTGAACTTCAAATCTTGATTTTGAAAGTGGGTTGACTTTTTCAGTAGTTGACTTTTCGAGGTTGACTTTTTCGGGGTTGACTTTTTTGAAGTTTAACTTTTTTTGCTCGCCCTCTTAAACTAAGTCTCGGAGTAATAACTGCAGAATGAAAAAAAGTCTTTTTACATTCTAAAACATCAATTTAGGAAGAAAACATACATGTTTTAGTGATCCGGACAAAATTAGGTGTCTATAGACATGTCCTAATAGGATTAAGATTTTATTCTAATTGTGATTAGGATAAAAAATCAAATTGTACATTGTAACTAAAGAATAAAACCTTGTTTTTATGTTCATAATATTGTGGATGTATGTGGATAATTATGGACTTGACCCAATAGAGTTTTGGATGGTTAAATTTTTATGGTATTTTATTTTTAAATAGGGTCAGTGAACCTGTCTTATCTCTATTTTTCTCTAGGATTGTAAAATTGTTTCCTCATCTAAATCTCTTCGAATGTAACTCGAGATTTCTTCTTTACATATGTAATTAATTACATCAAAGTGTAAATTAGGATTAGTTAGGAATGTTTTGTAATCCGAAGATGGAGATCCAAAGGTGCCATGAAGATAGAAGACCAAAAGAAGATTACAAGAAGACTTGAAGAAGTTTTTGCAATAGTAATCACCTAAGAGTTGACCAACTAATTTCCTTTGATGGCTCAAGGAAATTAGATTATAAAAGTCCATAATTATCCAAATAGAAATCATGTGATAGATTTATTTTATGTGATTTAATAAATGCTATGCATGCCATGTATGATGAGACCATAATTGCAAGTATAAAATTGATAAATAAAATCCCTCGTTCAAATATTGAGTCACATGTTACGCATGATTAAGTTGCCTTCCATCGTCATAGTAAGATAATCAAAGTTCCTTTAATTGGAGGCTTGTTGAGTCACTCAAGGCCAAACTTTTACACGAATATGAATGAGCTATGAAGGTGGATCTTACTCAACTAGTGCTATGTTGTCTTGATGCGACAAACTTGACTGCATGGCTTTAGAGGCTGAGTTAGGCAAAACGCATATGATGTGTTTAGGTAAAGAGTTGCCACCTAACTGATCTAGGAGTTGCGTAGAGATGCAATTGATAAGCTAAGTTATCTACCCAATTAGCCTTGTTGTATCTTGTTGAGTCACTCAAGGTTGCAACATGTTGGAAGGGGTCCCAACTCACTAGAAATACCTTGAAGAGATTTTCAAATAATAGTAAGGGATATTATCTCGAAAAATTAGTGGGAGTACCAATGAAAGATTTACTACCTCATCTTAGCTGGTTAATAATAAATGCATGAATAACTAATATATATTTTCAATACAACAGGTTGTTAAATATGAGTAATGTGTCAATTGCAATGCAAGGCATACTCGACGCCGTAAGCCCAAAATGTTTGGACTGGTATATGAATTTGAGAAAAGTTCTCAATAAAAGGAAGGATGTTATCTTAACAAGTCAAGAAAAGCTTATAGAAGTTTCTGACTTGACTATGTTCATGATTGAGCTGAATATTTCTACTTCCAATTCCAATTCTTGGATATTTGATTCAGGATGTGGATCACATTTATGTAATGAAATTAGTGTGCCAAAGGGTCGTAGGAAGCTTAACAAAGGAGAAGTGATCCTAAGAGTTGGTAATGGCGCAAAGGTTACGTTTTTAGCCATAGGGACATGTGTTCTACCTTTGCCTTCTGGCTTATGTTTGGAACTAAAAGACTCTTACTTTGTTCCATTATTTTTTAGAAACATCATCTCAATTTATACCTCACAGTGAATGATGGTTTCGAGTTTAGGATGAAGAGTAATAGTTGTTATATCATTCTAAATGACATGTACTATGAATCAACCACAATGAATAATGGATTGTATTTCTTGGTCCTGTAAAGTCAGTGTTCAATATATAAGTTAAGAAAGTAAGAAAAGGTGACCCAAGTTGAACCTACATATGGCATTGTAAACTTGGTCATATCAATGAGACTAGAATAGCTAAGTTACACAAACATGGCTATTTGAACCTATTTGATTTTGAATCATATGGTATATTTGAATGTTGTCTCCTTAGTAAAATGACTAAGACCCCCTTTATAGGAACGAGAAGGAGCTGGGGTTTTATTGGGCTTAGTACATTCGGATGTATATGGGCCTTTAAACACAGCAGCTAGAGGAGGTTACTCTTACTTCATAACCTTTACTGATGATCACTTTAGATATGGTTATGTGTACCTAATGAGGTACAAGTTCGAATCTTTTGAAAAGTTCAAAGAGTTCAGAGTTGAAGTGGAAAAACAGACTGGCAGAAACATTCTCACTCTAAAATCTGATCATGGAGAAGAATAAGAATTCTTGGATCATTTGATGAAAAACGGTAATCTGTTGCAATGGACTCCACCTGGAACTCTACAGTATAACAGAGTGTCTGAAAGGAGGAATATAACCTTGTTGGACATGGTTAGGCCCATGATGTCTAAGGCAGACCTTCTGATATCCTTTTGGGGATATGCCTCAGAAACTGTTGCTTACCTTTTGAATAAGGTTCCAACTAAATCAGTGGATAAGACTCCATATGAGATATGTGAAAGGAAATCCGGCCTCATGCTTATACAAAAATATCAAAGTAAACATAGTGGAAAATAAACAGAGAAGCAGTCGGATCCCTCAAAATTTTTAGATCGTGATTTACATGGGTTAGTTACAAATAAAATTTTAAACCATCCATATGATTTTGAGATCATACCTACTCAAGATCTCGTAATCTCGAGTATGTCATTCCCTGTACAAACTTAGCAACGAGATGGTCACTGCATGATTTCTCCAAGGTCATGAGCAACACATGCGTCTTGCCTCCAACGGTGATCAACACGAAGGGATGTTGGAACCTTCAGTAGGCTCGAGGATTCGCCAGTGCTAGCGGACTGATCTTTCGACCATAATCAAAAGGTTAACACTCCTTTGATTTTCTCACAAGGCCGAAAACCTCAAAAGGCAAGCAGTGGTTCGACTTTTCAAGAAAAACAACAAGGAAGAAAAATGAGGCACTTAGGCAATGGTGTTTTGGTTTTGGCCGAATCTTCTATTTTTCCTTAAAGGAAGAAAACATTTTTCTCTCCTTTGAAAACTCTCTCAAGAACAGAAAAACATCAAGTGAGAATTCTAGTCACACTCACTCACCTTGTCCAGCTATTCAAAAACAAAAAGGATAGAGTTTTAATTCATATTAAAACTCCCATCTTGAGAAGAACTCTTCCTCTTAAAAGACCTAGAGTTCAAACCAAACTCTTATCACATAAGCTTGGATGAACCTAGTCATTATAATGTCCCTATTCGGCTGCCAAGGGATAGGGAAGGGATAGGAGTTTGAATTAATCACAACAACCTAGTTGAGGTGAAACTCTTTCACCCTCAAGCATCCCAATTCAACCAAAACTCTAACTCTTAAAGCCGAGGTTAAACCTATCCCAAATTATGTCTATGTTAATTGCTCGATTTCACAGGGATAAGAGTTTGATTTTCAATCAACCTCTTAGAGTCCTAGTTGGACTCAACCAGCTCGGATTAATAGAGTTTGATTCTCAATCAGACTCCTTGTTCAAGTGAAACTCTTTCACCTAGCAAGTGTTAGATTCCTAGTCAAACACTAACTCTTAGTACCAGATTCGGACTTAGACATAATGGAAGCAATGTTCGGTTTAGTGAAATACAATAAGATAGAATTTGATTCGTAATCAATCTCTTTGAAGATGAGAAACTTTTTCTCATTTCGGACATCTCAAATTTTCGGCTAGGACAACTTATCTTAAGACATGTCTACATTTAGACATTGTCTACTTAAGACAAGCTTATCCACATTGTCTTGTTAAGACATCCTTATTTGGATTTCTAAAATCCAAATTATGTCTTAACCTTCCTAAATCGAACTTATTCAATTAGGTCTTCCAAATTAACCTTTTATTCAATTAAGTCCTACTTAATCAAATCCCAAGTTTAATCTAACATTATCGTCCTATTGTGTGTGACCCATTAGGCTCCCTACATGTTGGCAATGCATATAAGTTAATCTCATTAACATATACTCATAGATCAAGAGCGGGATTTAGCAACCTATCATCACCACCCAAATGTTGAAAAGTCAAAGTGACCTATTTGAAACGTTTCAATAACTAGCCTATCAGTTTAATACGATCCTTTCACCAAATATCCCGGAAAGCCCATGAGCATGGTGCAGTGTCTACTCATGTTTAATCCATGTTAGTTCTTGCAGCTTATGGTTAACCTTATGAATTTAGAGAAACGATTTCTCCTAAATCCATTGTGCTTTGACCAAAGACTTTATCAAGTTAACCAAAGCCAAGAACAAATGAGATATATATCCGATGTCACTTGGAGTAGTGAATTCTCTCTGGATCACTCATCCACCTTCGCATGGTTCATGTCATACCCAAAATCACCCTACCATAAGCATCCCTTCTTGGGACCCATTCAGATGAAATCAAAGCAAGACACTTCCCATACAAGATGACCTGGTATCATAAATCCGAGGACTATTTACACGACTGGCATGTGAGAACATTTTCATAGACACTTGAGTGACAATACCAAATGGAGTTCTCACAACGGGCCATGTTCAGTGAACTTGTTCAACAGACAAGCACCTGCATGTTATCCCAAGTATCCATCATACTTCAATCCATGAGATTGGTTGCTTACTTCATAAGTAAGAAGGCTTAACATGTACTAGTCTTTGAGCATTGCCAATGCCCCATCTTGGCAATAAGATGACCAGGAACATTTTTAGGAACATGGCTTTGATGCATAAGGATCTCACAATTATAACTCGTTATAATTTCTTTGCAAGGCCTTTATGTTTCATGGGCTTCATCCGATTAGTACTTAATAACTCTTTATTTTTGTACTAACATGAAGAAAAACCTTGTATCACTAAATTATAGTGATGGGTTTGCTTTATTAACTGTTTACCCATGCCCAATCTGATTGGCTCTAGGACATATACTAACAATATGGTGCAGCAAAAATCCATATTTATCTCATATCAGGATTTGGGGATACACGACTTATGTAAAACGTGCATCATCTGATAAACTTTGTGCAAGATCATATAAATGTAAGTTTGTGTGGTATCCTAAAGAGATAGTTCGATACTATTTTTATCATCCCATTGAGCAAAAGATGTTTGTCTCGAATCATGCAACCTTTCTTAAGAAAGAGTTTCTACTTGAAGGGGCTAGTGGGAGTAAGATCATTCTTGAAGAAGTTCAAGAGTTGCAAACTGATATTAGTTTGGAACCTAAGCTTGCGATTAAAGCATTGGACGCTCAAGCTGAAGCTCAACAAACACAAGTGCTCCAAAGATTTAGTAGGATTAGGCAAATTCTGGAGAGATATAGATTTCTCCTAGAAACAAATTATATGCCTGTTGGTAATGCACCTACTATGTATAAAGAAGCAATATGTGATATTGATTCCGATAAGTTGCTAGAAGCCATGCAATTCGAAATGGAATAAATCAAGTATGGACTTTGGTTGATCCATCTGAAGGGATAAAACCTATAAGGTGCAGATGAGTCTTTAAGAGAAAGACTGACATGGATGGCAATGTACAAATGTATAAAGCTAGATTGGTAGTAAAAGCTTATGATCAAGTTGAATGCATTGATTATGAGGAAACCTTCTCTCTAGTCACCATGATCAAATCTATTCAATTTTTTCTTGATATCGCTGCATACCATGATTATGAGATCTTGCAAATGGATGTAAATACTGCATTCCTTAAAGGGAATTTGCAAGAGGAAGTGTGCATGACACAACCTAAAGGATTTACATGAAACACCACATCAAATAAAGTATGTAAGCTACAAAAATCCATTTATGGATTGAAGTAAGCTTCACGGAGCTGTAACACCAGATTTGATGAAACAATTAAAGGATTTAATTTTATCAAAAACCCTGATGATCCATGCGTTTACAAGAAGGTAAACAAGCAAGCAATAGTTATAGTGGTGCTTTATATAGATGACATATTGCTTATGGATAATGATATAACAATGATGCAAGCCACCAAAGTCTAGCTTTCCAAACAGTTCTCCATGAAAGATTTGGGAGAAGCAATATTCATTCTAGGAATTAAGATCTATAGAGATAGATCGAAAAGAATGCTTGGCTTATCCCAATCTACATACATAGACAAGGTGTTAAAGAGTTTTAGCATAGAAAAGTCCAAGAGAGGATAGTTGCCTCTATCGCATATGTGTCCCAAAACACCGAAAGAGAGAGCAAGAATGGACATAATTCATATGCCTCAGCAGTTGGGTCCATTATGTATGCTATGTTATGTTCTAGACCAGATGTATCATACGCTCTAAGTGTCACAAGTAAATACCAAAGCAATCCCAGTGAAATCCACTGGATTGTAGTTAAAAACATCCTAAAGTACTTAAGAAGAACTAAGGATGTGTTCTTGGTCTATGGAGGGGGTGGACTCCAAGTAAGGGGTTATGTTGATGCTATCTTCCAAATTGATAGAGATGATAGCAAATCTCAAAGCGGTTATATATTTACTTTGAATGGTTGGTGCAGTCAGCTGGAAAAGTTTCAAGTAAGCAACGACAGCAAACTCAACAACCGAAGTTGAATACCTCTTCGCATGTGAGGCTACGAATGAGGAGGCTTGGATCAAGATAGGAGTGGTTCCAAGCATTTTTGATCTTGTTACATTGTACTGTGATAATAATGGAGCCATGGCACAAGTTAAGGAACCAATGTCTCATCATAGATCCAAACATGTATTACAGCGATACCATGTAATTAGAGATATCATTGAAAGAGGTGATATACGTATGGAGAAAATATCCACTGAGGACAACTTAGCCAATCCTCTCACTAACGTGTTGTCTTAGAGAAAACATGATTGCCACTTAGAGGGCTATGGTATTAGATACATTGGTGATTGACTTTAGAGTTAGTGAGAGATTGTTAGTGTAAGCCCTGCAAGCAATCACATTTGAGCTTGTTAAAGCACTACTAGTTTTATTTCAGGTATTGTACATTATAATTGGTGATTTATAATAGAGGTATTCTTTTATCAATAAGATGTTTTTGATAATTCGTTAAACAACTTATTAGGATAAAGCCCAAGAAATACATTAGGCCTTGCAAAGGAATTATAAGGAGTTACAATTATGGGTTCCTTATGCATCAAAGCATTATTTCTAAAATAGTTCTTGGTTATTGTATTGTCGATACAAGGCATTGACAATGCACAAAGACTAATATATGCTAAGCCATCATGCTAAGAAAGCATACAACTGATCTCATAGGTTGAAGTATAGAGATAATTATGGATGGCATATAGGTGATTGTTAAGAAAAACAAGTTCACTAAACATGACCGTTGTGAGAATTTCATTTGGTATTTCACTCAAGTGTCTACGAAAATACTCTCTTGTGTCAGTAGTGTAAGTAATCCATTGACTTGAGACACCAGGTCATCTTATATGTGAATTGTCATGTTTTATTTCATTCGAATGAGTCCCAAGAAATGATGTCTATGGTAGGGTGATTTTGGATAAGACATGAAGCACATGAAGATGAATAAGTGGTCAAGATAGGATTCATCATCCTAGTGATATAGAAGGGATATATCTCACTTGTTCTTGGCTTATGATTAACTCATGAAGTCCTTGGCCAAGGTAATATGGAAGGATTTAGAAAGTAGACACTGCACCATACTCTTACTCCTTTGGGATATTTGATAAAAGGATCGAATTACACTGACATACTATACACTAAAAGGTTAGTAAAAATACCAATTTGACCTTACTAACATTTGGGTAGCCATGAAGTATTGCTAGATGCCCCTCATGGTCTATAAACATGGATTAGAAATAATTTGTGATTATTACCAACATGTTAGAAGCCCAATGGATCACACACAATAAGGTGAGATTAAAATGGATTGGACCTAATTGATAAAATTAACTATTTATAAATAAGAGCTTAATTAAATGGTTTAATTAAGTGGAAAGACTTATATGAAATTACACAAGAATTGTGTTACAATCCTAAGTCTATAAATATCCTAGTGCTAGCCACCCCTATATATAAAAGTGAATTGCGGCAAAAACCCTATAATCCTGAAACCCCGTGCACCGCAAATCACCAAGAAACAAGAGAAAATTGTTTTCTTCCTTCATTTTTCTTGAGTGTTATTCAGCCTAAATTTCTCAAATTAAGGGTGAGGTCTATGAAAGTCATTCTATTAGCATAGAACTCGATTGAAGCTCTAATCCTACCTTAAATAAGGATTTCTAAATCACCTGTGTGGATTATCGTTAGAGACCGGACACTTGAACGACTTTGGTTTGCGACAATTAGCCCTTTGATGTGCAAGTATCAAGCAGTGGAGATATTGGTTGAGAATTTCAGAAATCCTAATTCTTGGTATGATATTCCATCCCTTGTATGCTTTATGAGTCTTGATCAATTGATATGCAAACAAGTTGATTCTTTGGTGGATTCAGTTTTGATTGTTTATGCTTTCGTTGCACTTTGTTTAAATTATGTTTATTATGCTTTTGTTTATTGAAACTAGCATGTCTGAATCTTTCATTTGGTATCAGATCCTCCTTGTTTTGTATATCTATTTATACATGTTTTAATTCACTGTAGAAATTAATCAGATCCTCATTATTTTGGTATCAGATCTGAATCATTCAATCGTTGGTTGGAAGCAATGCAAGAAGAAATCAATTCAGTGTAGAAAAATGGCACCTATGATTTGGTTGAGCTTCCAAATGATATGAAACCAGTGAAGAACAAGTGGGTGTACAAGCTAAAGAAAGATGGCGACAAGCTAGTGAAATACAAAGCTCGATTGGTGGTTAAAGGCTTCAACCAGAAGAAAAAAAAATGAATCGATTTTGATGAGATTTTTGCTCTAGTAGTGAAGATGAGTTCCATTCGAGTGGTATTGGGCCTAGCAGCTAGTCTCAACCTCGAGATTGATAAGCTTTATGTAAATACTACATTTTTACATGGTGACTTGCATGAGGAGATTTACATGGAACAACTAGAGGGTTTTGAAGTAAAAGGGAAAGAACACTTGGTGTGCAAACTAAAAAAGAATTTGTACGGACTGAAGCAGGCTTCGAGGCAGTGGAACAAGAAGTTTGATTCGTTTATGGCAAGTCAAAAATACACAAAGACAACTTCAAATCCTTGCGTTTACATCAAGAGTTTCTGAAATTGTAATTTCATTATCCTCTTGTTGTATGTTGTAGTAAATATGTTAATTGTTGGACAAGATGCGATGATGATCAGCAAGTTGAAGAAGGAATTATCTAACTCATTTGATATGAAAGACTTAGGACTAGCTAAACGTATTCTGGAAATGGTTATCATTCGAGATAGAAAAGCTGGGATGTTGTGGTTATCACAAGAGAAATGTGTTGAACGAGTGCTTGAAATATTCAACATGAAGCGTGCAAAACTAGTTAGCCCTTCCCTCTCCAATCACTTTAAGCTAAGCAAGAAGTCTAGTCCAACAAAGGAAGAAATGATGGATATTCCCTACTCCTCTGTAGTTGTTGTTTGATGTATGCAATGGTCTGCACATGACCAGATAGTGCTCAAGCGGTTGGTGTAGTAAGCAGATATCTTTCTACTCTCGAAAAATCCCACTAAGAAGCAGTTAAGTTGATCTTTAGATATTTAAGAGGTACTTCTAAAATGTGCTTAAATTTGGGGCATGGCCTATTCTTGAAGGGTTAGCGGATGCAGAATATGGCAAGAGACCTTGATAGTAGAAAATCTACTTCGGGGTATTATTTATTTTTTCAAGGGAGCTGTTTCATGGTGCTCTAAACTACAAAAATGTTTTTCCTTATCAACCACATAAGCAGAGTATATTGCTGCAAATGAAGCAGGAAAGTAAATGCTTTGATAAAAAGAATTTTTCAAGAATTGGGGTTGAAGTAAGATGAGTATGTGGTTTATTGTGATAGCCAGAGTGCTATTGATCTGAGCAAGAATACCATGTACCACAGTTGTACAAAACATATTGATGTGAGGTATCATTGGATTCGATAAGTTATTAAAGACAAACTAATGCAATTGAAAAAGATCCACACATATAGAAACACTGGCTATATGTTGACCAAGGTGGTTCCCAGGGAAAAGTTTGAGCTTTGCTGCAAGCAAGCTGAGATGGACTCTTAAGTAAAGAGTCAAATAGTTAATCTTCTCTTAATGGGACGGGAGGAGGAGATTGTTGGACATTAAGTGGGGTCTAATCCCATTTATTACACAATCATTGGCCATCATCTTTGACAATGGCTTATTGTGTAATTATTGACAAATGCATGAGTTTTAAATTGAATGGCCATTCATTTCAAAGCAATTGATAACAATCTCTGCACCCAGTGCAGAGCAAAAAAAGAAGAAAAAAAATCTCTTTCTTTCACACTAGAATTTGGACGGTGTCATTAACTATATAAAGGCCATTGATGCAAATGTTTGAGGCATTAAGAGGTTGAGTAGAAAAGAGTAGAAGTAAGAATAAGAGAGAGTTATTGCTCTATAGAGAGAGCAAAAGAGAAAAATAGGGTATTCAACAATTTGGTTTTTCTTTGGGATATTTATTAGGGTATTTTTTATCACGGATAATCATAATACTCTATTCAATCCAGGAGAAGTTTGAGGGTATATTCTCAAAGAAATATCTTTCTTATATTATTTCAATTATTGTGAATCTTAAGCTTTTGGGAAAAAAGCTTAAGATATTGTAATATTGTAATTTGCTTATTTTTTATAGTGAATTCTACTCAGATTTTGCCCCATGATTTTTCCCTCTATTACGAAGGATTTTCCACGTAAATTTTTGGTGTTATTTGTTGTTGTCTATATAACTTGTTACTTGACTTGGATTTTATTTTTCTAATATTACTATAGGCTAACTGAGTTGTCTAGATCTTGTAGATATTATCACATTGTTCCACTAATATTTTTGTCCAAGGCCCAAGATATTGCACTTGCAAAAGTGATGAGCATTGCAAAAATGATAAATTTGGAATTTAACGACAATGAGTACTCACTATCTGGCATTGAGGGTGTTGAGACGGGGTGATGCTGCTGGATTTATTCTTCTTGGAGCAAATATTGTCCAGGTAGAATCTGGAAAATAATTATCAAAAACTATTTTTTGCTAATTCCACTATTGTTTCTTCCTGCCTCTGGATAAATTAGTGTCCTCCATTGAATGATAGGTCTTAGCATTTCAATCTATACTCCAAAGTTATAATCTGCCATGGAAATATGTGGAATTTGTTGAACCCAATCAGCTTATCAAGAGCAGGCCCAGTCCACCAAGCACAAAGCCCTGTTGAACAACCCAACTAGACAAGCCCAACGAGCTTTAAGAACAGAAACCCAAGACATGTGGCTGTCCCCCTATTCTCAAAGGTCACATCTCTAGTCACCTCAGCGCCCACCTAGGGCAGTGCAAGGCATTAAATGCTACAGTCTGCAGACGACGGACATTTAATGTAGCTGTCTCCACGACAAAGCCCCCCGAGGCCGCTTACATCAAAAAACCTACCAGAGTTAGACACGCGGAACTAGTTGGGTGAGCACTAGCTCGCCCAACCTCCCCTATATAAAACCCTCTTCAGGGCTACTCACGGTTAAACTCTTTCTCTCTCTCTTAAGACCATTTTCTCTCTCTCTCATATCTTTTTTCCTCCTCCAAACACTGACTTAATCATCGGAGTGTGTCGCGGAGCTCACCCTCTGGTGCCCTCTGACATATCTCCTCTCCTTTTTAGGACCTCGAATCACCAAGGACTTCAAGAATACCATCACAATACAAAAGACATAAACATTTGGCACCGTCTGTGGGAAACGACAAGCCATGTCTTTGCCACTACCGATCCTAACAACCTCCTCACTAGGGGATTAGGGGACCACCCCCCATCACCAACTCCTCCACACCTCCGATCACAGGTAGCTTTCATTCTCCTCTCCCCCAAAATTTCCCCAACCCCCCAGGACTTGGCACTAGCTGCCAACCATCCTTTTATGCCCAACTTCTGGTCCCAACAACCTTTCTACCACCAGCCTTACTACCAGAACTTACTCACAGCCCCCTCCCCAGTGTTCTCAACCCTCACAACTCCGTTGCGAGACGTACCTCCAATCACCCAACAAACCACTCACAGAGCCCTTTCCAACCCCTTAGAAGCTCAGTTTATTACCGCGGGACAAACCAGTATTTTTTTTGTCCCCGGAGCAGACCCCCCACCAGTTGGCCGTCAAAACCCGCCAGCCACGCTACGCCGCATACCACCATTGGACCCCCACCAATAACCAATCCTACAATCCGAGCACCCGATACCATCTTCCAACCCCCCGTGCTACCTTACGTCGACCCAATGTACCAAATGCTCATGAGCCAGATACAAACCTTCTAAGCTCAACTGGCTGAACAACAACACGCTGCCCACCAGGCCCATCAAAAAACCAGGCCGAACCAACGTAACAACAACGACTACCACGCAAAAAATAACACCACCTCATCCTATCGAGGCAGCCATAGAACAACCGCCAGCAAGGCCCACCGACAAACCAAGGGGCAACCCTTTGAGGAGAGACCCCAGGATATGGAAAACCTACCCGTCAGTAAAGAGGTCGTTGTCTCCGCAATGGAGGCACAGATGGCGGTCCTAAGAAAAGAAATCCAAAGTATAATGAAAGACAAGAATAAGGAAACAGAGTGGATGACGGATGATAACAGCTCCTAACCCTGGAAATCCGGCAAGAACTGGTGCCCAGAACCACCAAGCTCCCCAAAAAAACCTATGATGGCACCAGGGACCCTACAGATCACCTCATTCAGTATAAAAATTACATGGACCTGCTCGGGTCTATCGACGCCCAGAAGTGTAGAGTGTTTCCCATGACACTTAGGGTGCACGCCAGAACATGGTACCACTCACTGCCAGCAGGGTCCATTGACAGCTTCCAGAAGCTCGGCAGAACTTTTATCGCCCATTTCTTAGCCAACAAAGTGACTTTCAAAACACCCGCCAGCCTCCTTGTAGTGAAACAAAAGGAAAGTGAGACCCTCAGAGAATACATCCACAGGTTCAACTCCGTCACTATGGAAATCAAAGACCTGCACGATGACTGGGCCATCCAAGCGTTCATCTGCGGGGTCCGCCACGAACATCTACGGTACTCCCTAACAGGCGAGAAACCTGACCTGTATGAGAAAGCCCAGAGGTACGCCAAAACAGAAAAGATGAAGCTGGCCGAAGGGCCCGAAGAAAGAACGAACTACCAATGGGACCAGGGACGTCCGCCAAAAAATAAGCAGGTATATCAAGACAACAAAAGACAATTGGGTCTCGACTCACATCGGCATAGATCCAAATCGCCAGAAAGAGCAATCCGATAAAGTAACACAGATAGAGGTGCCCATGGCCGAGGACTAAGAGGGGAAAGAACCCCGTACTCTAAGTTCGACGAATACACCCATCTCAACCCCTCAAAGGCGTACATCTTGAATGCTGTGGCCCACGAAGGCATCTTGGGAGCGCCTTACCCGATGAAAGATAACCCTTCGCACCTTAACTCCAAGGACAAGTGCAACTACCACAATGACGTGGGACACAGCACGAAAGATGTAGATCTCTGAAAGACGCAATTGAGATCGCCATCAGAAAATGGCAGATTAAACAGTTTGTGAGGAAGTCAGAGGCCCAACAGGGCCATTCGTCGGCAAACACTCAAAAAAATTCAAGAAGGACAGAATTGAAGAAACCCATACAGGGGTGATAAATATGATAGTGGGGGGCACAGAAGAATGGACAGCCAGTAACTCAAAAAGAAAAGCTCACTTAAGAAGCATAATGGCAATCGATGCAACTCTCAAGCGAGTAAGACAAAACAAAGACTGGATAGTAGACTTCACTGAAAACGATGTCGACATCCTAGAAGACAATGGTAACGACCCAATTGTAGTGGCTGCCACAATCAAAAATTTTAGAATAAAAAGGGTCCTTGTCGATAGTGGCAGTGCAGTGGAAGTTATTCAGTGGGAAGCCTTCAAGAAGATGGGCATCCCTGAAAAAGATCTGAAACCAGCAAGCCCAATTTTTGGCTTTACTAACCAGCCAATCACAGTCAAATGGTTGATCACTTTGCCAGTAACACTGGGAGACGGTGACCTCACCCTCACCATAATCTCAGAATTCCTAGTGGTTGACCAGCCCTCGGCCTACGATGTCATCCTAGGAAGACCCGTGATGAGAAAAACAAGAATGGTGGCCGCCGTCTACTGTTTGACAGTGAAATTTCCAACACCAATGGGGATCGGTTATATGAAGACAGACCAACAAACAGCTCGGCAATGCCATGTGTTGTCTATACAGATCATAAATAAACACAAAAACGGCGAACACAACGACGAAATGGCAGAGGCAGGGGGCAACTAATAGAAGGTCAGGTCAACTTGATCGACAAAACCATGCTCACTCTAGAAAGCCTAGACAACAGAGCAGAAACAAGTCAGTATAAGGCGGAGCTTGCAGAGCAAACAAAGACGATCCCCTTAGATCCAGAAAACCCATCTAAAACAGCCAAGGTTGGATCCTCCTTGGAAAGTCAGGAAAGACGACCACTGATCGCCAAGCTGCAAGAAAATGCCTATATCTTTGCATGGTCGGCTGACTGGAATAGACCCCAGTATTGCCACCTACTCCCTCAACGTGAACCCTATAACAAGACCAGTTAGACAAAAGAAGCACCAATTCGCCCTCGAGAGAATTAAGGCAGTCAAAGAAGAAGTTGAGAAACTGCTCGCTGCCGACTTTATCAAGGAAGTGGTCTACCCCGACTGGCTTGCGAACGTAGTAATGGTGAAAAAGGCCAATGGTAAATGACGAATGTGTGTTGACTTCACCGATCTGAACAAGGCCTGCCCTAAAGATAGCTTCCCTCTACCAGCCATAGATCGATTGGTCGACTCCTCGGCAGGCCACAAATACCTAAGATTTATGGATGCTTTCTCTGGCTACAATCAGATCAAAATGAATCCTGCAGACCAAGACAAGTGTCTTTTGTAAAGGACGAGGGTTTATTCTGTTACCAAGTCATGCCCTTTCGGGCTAAAGAACGCAGGAGCCACCTACCAAAGGTTGGTAAACAGACTCTTTAAAGACCAAATCGGGCGGAGTATGGAAGTATACGTGGATGACATGCTGGTTAAGAGCCCTACATTAGAACAACATGTCCGAGATCTAGAAGAAGCTTTTAATATCATTAGGAAGTACAATATGAGATTGACCCCTGAAAAATGCGCATTCGCAGTAGGAGCAGGGAAGTTCCTCGACTTCATGGTCTCCGACAGAGGGATAGAAGCGAATCCAGAAAAAATTCAGGCAATCTTAGGCATGTGTCCCCCAAGAAACACCAAAGAAATGCAAAGACTTACTGGCAGGGTGGTTGCCCTCAACAGGTTCGTCTCCAAGCTTGCCGACAAGTGCTTACCTTTTTTCAAAGTGCTCAGAGGAGCCTCCAAATATCAATGGACCGAAGATTGCCAAAAGGCTTTTGAGGAACTAAAAAAGTATTTGTGCTCACCACCCCTACTCACCAGCCCGCTCCCAAGAGACCAGCTATATATCTACCTTGCAGCTTCAGATGAAACCGTAGCAACCGTACTCCTTAAAGAGGTAGAAGGTAGCCAAACACCAGTCTACTATGTCAGTCGAGCCCTGCAGAATGGAGAAATTAATTACACTCGGCTGGAAAAAACCACCTACGTCTTTACAGTATTTCCAGGCTCATCCCATAATGGTATTAACGGATCAACCCCTAAGGGAGGTTCTACAAAAAAGTAGATACGGCGGACGGAATGGCCAAGTAGAGTGTCGAACTCAGTGAGTTTGGTTTGGAATATAAGCCAAGGAAGGCCATCAAGGCCTAAGCTTTGGCAAACTTCATAGCTAAATGCTCTTTCGACAGCGCCATCACGGCGCCAATCCACTACCCCGAAGAGCCACCACCAAACCCTGACGAAGAGACACAGCCACCACCCCAAGAACCAACCTTGATACAAAAATCGCAGCAGCAAGAAGCTGCCCCAACCTGCATGTGGACTTTGTACGTGGACGAATCCTCAGAAAAATAGGGATCGGGGGCTGGAATCCTACTGGCCGACCCTGAAGGAAATGAATGGCAGTACAGTTTGTCTTTCGATTTCCTTGCCTCGAACAACGTAATAGAATATGAAGCCCTACTAGCAGGGCTCGAGCTAGCCCTAAAACTTGGGGCCGTAAGTTTATCTGTGTCCACAGATTCCCAGCTAGTAGCAAAACAAGTAAACGGGGAATACGAAGTAAGAGAGCTCGCTCTAATAAAGTATCACAAAAAGGTCATGGACCTAAAGCTGCGTTTCAGCCAGTTAATAATTCACCAGAGAAGAAAATGTTAGAGTAGACTCTTTGTCCAAGCTCGCCTCCGCCATCGAAATAAGACAAAGGGGAAAGATCCTTCTCGAACACCGTTTTCTGCCAAGCCACCAAGAAGGTTAAGAAATCTTCCCAATAACTAATGAACAGAGCTGGTCAGCAAGCATCACAGACATCCTAATAAACGGGACTCTGCCCGCCAATTCCAAAGAGCAACTCAAACTAAGGAGAAGAGCCGCCAGATACACCATAATAGGAGAAACTCTTTACAGAAAATCATTTAGCGAACCCTTGTTGAGATGTTTAGAGCCCACAGAAGTCGAATACGTCCTCCGAGAAATCCACGAAGGGGTATGTGGAAATCATATGGGGGCAGGTCTCTAGCACAGAAAGCACTTAGACAAGGCTTTTACTGACCGACTATGAAGAAGGACGCCACAAAAATGGTAAAGAAGTGTGACAAATGCCAAAAGTTTGCAACCGTTCCAAGGCAACCAGCAGAATTGCTTAACCAGCTGTCTAGCCCATGGCCCTTCGCAATATGGGGGATCGATATCCTTGGGTCATTCCCAGTTGCCATAGGACAGAAGAAGTTCGTAGTGGTAGCCTGCGAGTACTTCACCAAATGGGTAGAAGTGGAGGCCGTGGCGACCATCACGGAAAGGATAATTGAGAACTTTGTCTGGAAATCCATGGTATGCAGATACGGGGTCCCTAACACGATCGTGGCAAACAATGGTGAACAGTTCCAAAGGGGCAAGCTGAAAAAAATTTGTGAAAACTTTAAAATCCTGCTCACCCATAGCTCGGTCAAACACCCTCAAACAAATGGACAAGTGGAGGCAATGAACAGAAAAATCCTTCAAGGCTTGAAAAAGAAGCTTGACAATGCCAAAGGGGCATGGCTGGAAGAAATGCCAGGAATACTCTGGGCCATTAGAACTACGGCCCACTCCAGCATGGGCGAGACCCCCTTCAATCTGATGTACGAAACAAAGGCTGTATTACCAGCAAGAATAGGCATCAATTCTATGAGAATAGCCTATTACGACTTCGCCGCCAACGAAGAAGCACTCAGAAGGAATCTGGACCTCTTGGAAGAAACCAGAGATTAGGCACAAGTCAGACAGGCAGCCAAGTCACACCAGGTCGCCCAGTACTACAACTCGAAAATCAAAGGCAGAAAATTCCAAGTAAGCGACCTTGTCCTCAGAAGTTGCGAAGCCAGCAGACCCACGGGCGAACAAGGGAAGATGGCCCCGAACTGGGAAGGTCCTTACAAAGTAATAAAAAATATTGGCTTTGGAGCCTACGCGCTGGAACGAATTGACGAAAGCCCTGTGCCAAGGACATGGAATGCAATCCACCTGAAGAAATATTTCCTGTAATCTCACATATAAGTTGTATTTCCCTTCATAAGAATAATAAGACAACTTGCCTTTTACAGGAAAAACAACAAAAAGCCAACACTTTGCCTAATGGCCTCTAACTGGCCCATTCATCTATTGTGTCCACCATGCGCGCTCGCAATAAGACGTCATGTTGCACGCCCAATGGCCTCTAACTGGCCCATTCATCCATCGTATCCACCATGTGCGCTCGCAATAAGACGCCATGCTGCACGCCCAATTGCCTCTAACTGGCCCATTCATCCATCGCATCCACCATGTGCGCTCTCAATAAGACACCATGCTGCATGCCCAAAGGCCTCTAACTGGCCTATTTATCCATCGTGTCCACCATGCGCGCTCGCAATAAGACGCCATGCTGCACGCCCAATGGCTTCTAACTGGCCCATTCATCCATCGCGTCCACCATGCGTGTTCGCAATAAGACGCCATGCTGCACGCCCAATGGCCTTTAACTGGCCCATTCATCCATCACGTCCACCATGTGCGCTCGCAATAAGACGCCATGCTGAATGCCCAACGACCTATTGTCTCTATCCAATCCCTGCGCTCCTACAAAAAATAAAAATCATCAGCCAAGTTAACAACCAGCAACAAGTCCAACAGCCTACCAACAGACCAGCAATATTCTCAAAGGCAAATCAAGCAAGATGCAAAAAGCGGACAAATGAACGAAAAACCAAACAAGTTACTCATTGATGAAAAGGAAGATTACAAATTTCAATTAATATGTACAAGGTCCTCGCCTAGAGGACCACTACCCAACCCGGTTACATTGACCCCCGCATCTACGATAGCTGCATCCCTAACTTTGCCATCTTCGGGAGGCTCCATGATAAGGGCATCAGCTGTGCGCATCTCCTCTGTAGCTGCAACAGGTGGGGGCAGTCCACTTTGCGTGGTGGAAGGCAAGAGCTCCACCTGTGGAGGGGAGATGACGCCCTCAACTTGGGGCGTGGTAGGAACATCAGACCTTGGAGTAATCTCATAAGTCACCCTCAAGCTCTCCAACGAGGGCATTTCAGGGCATAGAGGGTCAAAACCCTCATGAGGGTTCTCAATGGCCCCAAAATCAATCCCCATGCAGTCAAAAGGCCCGTAAAACAATTGGACCCTAGTAAGGGTGGTCACCCGAAACTCATTAACCATTCCAAGGGCCACTTCAACCACCTCACCCTCTTTGGCCTCCAAGGCTTTCTGCAGCTCGAGAGCATGCTTCTCTTTCTCAGCCTCCACAGCCTTAGCCACAGCCTCAGCAATGGCAGCCTCTATGGCTTTAGACACAGCTTCGGCAATAGCAGCCTCCCTCTCCTTATCCTTAGCAGCCAAATCCTGCTGCAGCCGTTGAATCTCTGACTCCTTGACCTTAACACTATCCTCCGATTGGGTAAGCTTCCCACGCAATAGCGTAACTTGCTTCTCAGACTTTGCCACCTTGGCCAGATAGGACTGCTCAGTGGAAGCTACCTTATCCTCAACAACCTTTGTGGAAGTCTTCTCAGCCTTCAAAAGAACTTCCAGCTCTTTCACGCGGGAGGCCTTGAGCTGAAGATTGTATATGGCCACAGTCGCAGCCAAATTCTGAAAGAAGATGACAAATCACGTTACAAAAAATGGTCGATGGCAACTCACTAAAGAGTTTAAAAAATAAAACCCACCTCCACCATATGAGAAATGACCCCGCGTTGCACAGCACAGAGACCACAGTCTTCAATGACCTTCACCTCCTGGAAGGAAATGTGGCTGCAAGCCCCGCTGACACACGAGTCAACATCGCCAAGCAAAGACCCGACAGGCATACGACTTTGATACTCAAAATATGAGTTAGATCCGTAGCGTGCGCCTCGGTGGTCGCCAACTTGAGGTGAAGGCGAAGAACGCCTTACAGTGTCTTCACGGGTGGACGAAGAACCATCCCTACCTGGCGAGGCTCATATGAGCGGCAAAGTCTTACCACCCCTAGCAGGATCTGAGGTCTTCTTGGTTCGAGAAGCCATTTCGATCAAAGAAACCTCTTCCCCCTTCCCAACCAATGGCTGTTGAGAGCCTTGACCCACTTTCGGCGGACCCATGCCAAGGCCTGCCTGCTTCGCGGACAAGGAAGGTACAATATTCTGCCTTTTTGGGTCCTCAACAACCTTTGTCCTCTTAGGAACAGGTTCGATGGGCAGACTGTCCCGCCTATGCTTTTTGGCGGGAGGATCCCGAATAGGCGCTATAACAGGCCTGTACTCAAACTCGGGGCTTTATTCTTCTTCGCCGCTTGGCGAATCCTCTCAACAATAGCATCACTTGACATCCCTGCACAAAAGATAATGATCAAAACGAGAACTCATCAAAAAGTTCACAAAGGAAGCATACTAAATATATCGGCTCGCCAAAGGTCTAAAAACAATTCCGTCGCGGTAGAACTACCACGCCAAGCACCATCTTCATCAACAGAGCTATCAAAACTATCAGAGCTCATGGAATCCCCCACGTCGAACTCCGTTTTCTCATCACTATCATTATCCACAACAATAACTTCAATTGAATTTTGTCTAACTCTTATATCATCACCACCTTCATTCTCAAGCAAATTAGGGGAGGGTGACAGTTCTATCACAACGGGATCTAAAGCGATGGGGGTAGGTTCAGGAACCCAAGGCACCAAAGCAAGCACATGGATGAACGATCCAGGACCATAATCTTCATCGACGCCAACCGCTTCTTCAGAAACCTCCTCGCTAGAAGAGGCAACACTTGCCTTTCCTGATGGAGCAGCGCCACGGCAAGGAGAGGTGTCCGACTTCCTGCGCTTTTTCTTCTTCTTCTTCTTAGGCTCCATAAGGCCTATCAAAACCTCGGCGTAATAGTCAATACCACCCAGTGACCAATCCTTACCTTTGGAATGAGGGACCAGGCCAACGAACTTGACGGCCACCCTGTTCGGACTAACATTCTCCAAACAGTGCCTATAGATGAGACAATCTGACACCGCCTTTTCCCAATCGATCTTGTTCGACATATAATGGTCGAACTGTTTCTTCTCCAGATCGTCCATTGGAAATGCCGCCTTTTGTGGATCCTTCAGGGGTTCACACCACTTCACAAGGAAGCCCCAATCATTCTCCAACTTCAACTTCACAGCAAAAAACTGCAACCTCCTAATGTGGTTATTGCAAGGAGCATTCTCCACAACCACATGATGTTTAGGACTAAGATAGAAGAACTTGTCCTACCTCACTTTCACATGATACAGATTACGAAAAGCGGCGTACAAAGGCTCCTCTTTCCTATTTTTACAGTCTAAGAAGTACACCACCATAACAGGCCAGGAGGAACCTGTCAGCTGAGCAACAGCAATACCAAACCCCTCAAGGCAAGTGGCGAAGAAAGAGTGCAATGGCAAGTGAAACCCCCCTTGAACATATGGTTGAAGAAGATCACGTCTTTCCCACCTCGTCTAATCTGACTGGGACGCCGTCCTACCTCGGGCACATAGAAGTTGTAGCGATAATTGGGGATGAAAATACCACGGGTCAGCATCAGAGCGCCAACCTGGTCGTCGATCATAGTGCAACGAATGTTGTTGTGAAACTGGACTCCAGCGACCTCATCATTCTCCCCACTTTCCTCACTCTCCCCAGAAAACGTTTGGTCTACCTCTAAGGCACCACCACCAATAACTCCTCCACCACCACTAGTCCCAGCCCCAGAACCAGCAGCCACCCTAGCCCCCTCCTCGATCTCACGATCCAAGTCAGCACACACCTCGTCAACGCTTCGACCACCGGCGTAGGACAGACCCTTCATCCTCTCCAGTGCATCGGAGCCACCGTTATCACTCGAACCCATTCCACCAACCACCACAAACAACAAAAAGTCAAAAGAAGCTCCCAAAATACCTCTCCTGACGCGAATCAATCTCCTCGAACCGATGAACAAGCACAACGGAGCAATCTACCACCAGAACGGAGCACAATGCACGCAGATCAGACCTTCGGCAACAAAACTGGCAGCACTTCGACAGCGAAAACGATAAACCAACAAAGGAAACCAACCCAGACACTCATATTTATAGCCAAAGAAGAATCTCAATGACGGCCCAACGCACCACACAACGCTCGACACGTGTCTTTCCTCGAACAGCCCGCTCAACTTTTAAGGCTGTCATTAAGAGGCAGGCACGTCAAACGTCATTTCGTACCAACCAAGGGACTGCAGCAAATACAGAGCATCTCCTCGCCCAACCTCACCCACCCCTCGGTCCTTTCCACGCACCACTCTTCAACACACATCAACATTAACCTTTCGAAGGCTTTCACTCCTCGACATCACAACACAACCCGTTTAGCATAAAATACCCCCTGTCCACAGGCTCGCCATCGGCCACTTTATAGCCTCCACCTCGATCGGCTTATCAAGAGCAGGCCCAGTCCACCAAGCACAAAGACCTGCTGAACAGCCCAACTAGACAAGCCCAATGAGTTTCAAGAACAGAAACCCAGGACACGTGGCCATCCCTCCTCTTATCAAAGGTCGCATCTCTAGTCACCTCGGCGCCCACCTAAGGCAGTGCAAGGCATTAAATGCTACAGTCTGCAGACGACGAACATTTAATGCAGCCGTCTCCTCGACAAGGCCCCCCGAGGCCGCTTACATCAAACGACCTACCAGAGTCAGACACGCGAAACTAGTTGGGTGAGCACTAGCTCGCCCAACCTCCCCTATATAAAGCCCTCTTCAAGGCTACTCACGGTTAAACTCTTTCTCTCTCTCTTAAGACCATTTTCTCTCTCTCTCTCTCTCTCTCATATCCTTTTTCCTCCTCTAAACACTGACTTAATCATCGGAGTGTGTCCCGGAGCTCACCCTCCGGTGCCCTCTGACATATCTCCTCTCCTTTTCAGGACCTCGAATCACCAAGGACTTCAAGAATACCATCACAATTAGAGGTGAGCAAAATCCGACTCGATTCGAAAAAATCGATTAAAATTTCAAATTTTGGTTTAAATAGTTCGAATTGTTCGAGTTTTTCGAGTTTTCGGATCGACTCGAATAGATAAGTCGAGTTATACGATTTAGCTCGAATTTAGATTTCACAGTTCAAGTTATCCGAAAATTCGAATAGTAAAATCCAAAATGACGTCGTTTTGAATCAGGGTTTAATTTTCTTTGGTAAATTTGAAAAACATGCTGTCAATAACCAAATTATTATTAAATGGCATAATGAGTAAAAATTATTTGAAAAAGAGAAATAAAAATAAAAAATTATTAAAAAGAAAATTGTAAAAACAAAATTACCTTTGATAAAAAAACATTCTCCTTCATTTTTCTTTTATTTTTTAATTAAAAAATAAAATTTTTTAAAATAATTTTTTTTAAAATTTAAATTTTTTTATTTTAAAAAAATAACATTATTTTTTCTAAAATTATTTTTTCTTTATTTTTTTAATTTTTTTAAAAAAAAAATTAAATATTTTTTTTTAAAATTTATTTTTAATTAAAATTTTTAAAAAATAATATTTTCTTAATGGAAGAGAAAGGAAAATAGATTTTTTCATTAAGGGTAATTTTGTCTTTACAATATCCTTTATAATAATTTCTAATTGTTCATTTCTCTTTTTCAAATAATTTTTATCTATTATACCATTTAACAATAATTTGATTATTGACAGCATGTTTTTCAAATTTACCCAATTTTCTTCTCCTCTATTTTCTGCTGTGTCCCCCTCTGTTTCCCTCCCTTTTTCTCTTTCTCTTCGGTCTCTATCTCTCTTTTACGAGTAATATGGTCCAAAATCATTGAAATTAATAATAATTAAAATGAATTTGGTAAATAAATTTTTTTCAATTTTTTTTTAATTTATAAAGAAAAATAATATTTATATATGGTATTATATTAGTTATAAGATGTATTCACGTATCCGTATCTAATTTTTGAATTTTTTTAGTTGAGTAAGCAATTTAAATTTCACCATAAGCCTTGAACTTTTGACATTTGCTTTCATTTTCATTGATTTTGATTTAGAGAATTGAACAATTTCATTTACCTAAAATTTAGTTTTATCATGCTTAAATATAATTGAAAATTTATAGGATTTGTTTTATCATGCTTAAATATAATTGAAAATTTATTTTAACTCGAATAAATTTATCCGACTCGACTCGAGTTTCTTTTCATTCGACTCGATTTGCTAAATTTTCAAATTCAGTTCGGTTGACAAAATAGGACTCGTAAACTCGACTAACTCGAATTTTTTTCACTCGATTCGACTCGATTCGATCGAATGCTCACCCCTAATCACAATACAAAAGACATCAACAGAATTCATAGTCACATACTGTTTTGTTTGTAATGTATTATATAGTACTTAATTCAGATTTCATGATAGAAGAGTTCTTTTGGTGTAGACCTGCTCAAAGGTCGGGTAGTGTGTCCGGTTTGACATGTTCGGCCTATTTGAACAGAGATTTTTTTTTTAGACTGGCCCGACTCGAATTATTGGTTAACTAAGAAAAAAATATTTTTTATTTAAATTTAATTATAAAAATATATTAATATAAAAATATATTAATATAAAAATATTTTTTTAAAATTTTTTATTATTATTTAAACAGTAAACTGAGCTGGTCCGGATCCATCCAAGGCCAAACTTGAATAAAGAAAATATAATATTTTTGGGCCGCAACCCGACCTGACCCATGAGCAGCTTTACTTTGGAGTCCTAACCACCCCTTTTTCACACTGAGCTGATATATTCAAAGACTACATGGTTGTTAATCTGCTCTTTGTTTACTCAGGATTAGCTTTATTTTATACAAGAATTGTTTGGTGAAACAACACTAGACAACGGATTGACAGTTGTCTTAATTAATATGACATGATATTCAGTTTGTTAGAATTACCACGATAATCTTGTAGGTCAGATAATATTTCAGACCTTGAATTTTGAGATGCTTTCCTTCCCTCTCATTCCCAACCACCGATTGACAATGTAAAAATATGGAGAAATTTTTTTCCCATGATGTTGGGTCTCTGAAAAGATTTGAGGCATTGCTTTATTAACCTTTTTCTCTGTTGCTATGAGTTGCAATTAAAACTATTAATCATAGTTTTTGAGTTTCTTTATCAGGCCCTATTTTCTGATATATTAAGAATGAGAACATCTTAATTTATGTTTTAAGTAGATGTTTTTGAGGCCATATTTTCAGCAGAAGGTAAATGGTACTTCTTTTGTTTTGGATTGAGGTTGGGGTTGCACCAGGGGCGCATGTGAGATGTTGGTATGAACTATGTTACTTCGACTTTTCATTTTTTTAAATATTCGTGTCCGACATCTGTGTCTGACGCAAATCTGAATATGTGTATAGGGATATGATCTCTCAAAAACCTTCCAAATACATGAAAAAACTTAAAATAAATTAGACATATCCATATTCGATACTCACACCCGAATTCGAGTAACATAGGGTATGAATGTGAGGAAGCAATTACTGCCTTAATGTAAATTTCTCCTATTTCCTGCTTTTGTCATGTGACCCTTGGATAAACCATAAGTGCAAAACATTTGGGAACATTGTGCCATTGTGGTAAACACTTCATAATTTAAATGAATATAATCCACCAATGTTTTCTGTTCTTGTTTGTAGGCTGTGCCTTAAAATGAAATTGGTTTTTTATTTTTTTATTTATTTTTTTTCGATAACGACTAGACTAAAATTGTTGAGGACACGACTTTGGTGGAATGCTATGTAATGGCACAGAAGTACTCTTGAAATCTCACTATATATTTTTGCTTAGCCTTTAACCTGCAAATTGAGTGATATACTTAACAGTTGTTCTTCAGTTTTGCAGGGTTATTATTTGCTGAGAGCAGAAGTTATTGTCAGCTATCTTTGAACCCATGTTTTATTTTGCCTCCTTATTTTATGAATTACTAAATTTCTTAATTAATCAATTTCTATATATGTTTTAAGTTTGCATCATCACCTATGCTTGTAGGCTATGTTGTTCCGACTCTTAATTTTCTTGAAGTATCCATCTCCGATGCATATCCGGACATGGATATGGGATATGATCCTCCAAAAACCTCCAAATATACATGAAAATCATGAAATAAATTGAATATACTTGTGTCGGACATATACCCGTGTCCGACACTCACCTGAATCCAAGTAACATAAGGTTTGTACAGGTGTTATGATGCTTGGCTATGGCCTTGTAAAGAAACTCTGTGCAGAGCCTAAAGGATTTCATGAAGAAGCACAATTTCTCATCAATAGAAGATTTCAGAGGGTATGTGCTTTTATTTCTTCCAATGGCAATTGCACATAACTTTAAAGAATTTTAGTTGGATACTGCATCTAACTTTTTTTCTTTTGTTGTTATTTAATCTGTTTTCTTGGATTGTGTCTCTCAGGGCTTCCCTTCAATATTTTACAACTCATACAGATTTAGTGCCAAGGCAGCGAGAAGCAATTCAAGAGAGGAAAGCTGTTAAGAAAGGTTTGCATGCAGTCTGACAAAGACCATGGACAGGCGATGGCTTCGTGAAAGAGACTGAGAGCATGGTTTCTAACTATGCACTGCCGAAGTAAGCCTCTATACCCTTTTCATTGTTATTATGCTGTGGAGCAATGAGCAATTTGATAAATCAAAATCAGGATTTAAATTGCGGTGGCGAACATGTTTTGGTCACATTGCGGTCTTAAAGAATGCTTCAATTGAGATAAATATCGACAATGAACATTAGCGATAGAGAGAGCTAAAATCGCAAAATAACGACCGCCATTGCCTTGCAACCACTATTTAAATCCCTCTAAACTAACTGATATCATGGAGTTAAAAGTTGTATAGTTAGCATGCCATTGCAATAAGGTTTCCTTGTTTCTGTTCTTTTCCCTTCTTTTTTTTTTTTTCCTATCAATGATGTATAAAACTAGTAAAGCATTGTGGCTGTCTTGTGTATGCTGAAAATATTCCGCTCCAGCGGATTAAATATATAAAAGCTTAGGTATCTTCCAATGCAACATAACATCAAGGAAAGAGACAACTTAAGTAGCAGCACAGAGCCAGATTTTTACATCATAGCAGCTTACAATATATGTTAGAGGAATTCTTGAAGCACGGTAGTTTGTAATTATGTCAATCAACCAGCATTGACTTAAAGCTTAGTTGCTTTTTGGTACCCACTTTTCACAAGTTTTGCTGCACCAACTGTTTTTTCTGCACTTCCTGCTGGCTGCACTAATCTATTGACTCTCGTTTCTGTTGGTCACTGCTCCAGCTTGAAATATTCATTTCTGTTGCCTGTGAAACAAAGTTTTAGATAGAGGAAATTAGTCATCTATTTCTTTTAACAATTCATTCCATCTATATTGCTTCGACTTTTTTTTTTTTTTTTTAATTACTCGTATATGACACTCGTGTCCGACACATATTCGGACATGGGTATGGGGATATGACCCTCTAAATACATGAAAAAACTTAGAAAAAATTGAACATACCCATGTCGGACACTTATCCGTGTCCGACACTCACATCCTAATCCGAGTAACATAGCATCCATCATCATCTTCCATGTTTCACAATTATCTGGTGATGGTGGATTCAATTGCAATGATAAACGAGGTCAGAGTCTTAAATAATACATCTCATATTGGAATTTTCCATATGAAAGGGGAAAAGATAAATCATAAATTCAAGAATTAATTAGCAGTGATGGAGATAGTTTGATTATGATAAATGGAACATACATCAGCTGATTGGGGATTAGTTCTTGCGAGCTCCCTCAGTTGTGAATGCATGGCGTTTATGAAAGATATTGTTTCCTGCTGAGGCTCCTCCATGGCTTCCTTTAGCTTGCTGAGTGCCGAGCAATATGCTTCCTGCCAATGTATTACCATATAAATATAAGATAAATTATTTAACTCACCGGAGGTTAATTAGATTTCATTAGCAAAGTGACATATATTTTTAAAGTATATTTTCAAAAAATAAAAGAAACTAATTTAAAAAAAAAAAAAAAAAGACATGTGACAGTCTTAATTTAATTTGTGAAATTAAAAAACTCGGTGTACAAAAAACAAACTCTAAATATAATTATATTACTTTTCTTTTCTTCTACCTTTGATTTTGAGATCTAAATTCAAAGCTTTCCTAACTTTGATACCATATTAGATTAAAATGTATTGCAAAATACTTGAATTATCATGAAGTGTTGATCTTTCGAATTCAAATCAAGACACAATCATTCTTATAGCAAATAGCCTCAGGTTAGGGTTCATTTTGTTTTCATTTTTTTAATTTCCTTTTTCTAAAAAAAGAGTTAGATTGGCTATGAATCGCTGAATTATTTTAATTAATGAATAGTCAAAAACTTTTAATATCTTTATGTGTACATAATATATATTATATTAAAAATTTATTGGAATACATTTTTTTAATTCTTTACAGTTTGATTATTTGTTTATCTTTTTTCATTTTATTTATCTTTTTCTTTTTTTCAGAAATTCAGTCTATATAACAAAGTATAATTGTTAGAATTAGACAAAAAAAAAAAATTTGATGAAATAATTTCTTAGATTATATAAGGGTTAAATACAAATTTGATACCGAATTATATTAAAATTGTCAATTTAATATCTGAAAAAAAATAATAATTAAGTATTTAAACTATGATTCAATCTATGAGTTTATACTTTTGATTAACTTCATTAGTTAAATGGATGGTGTGTTTAAAAGATTCCGATCACAATGTGTCATGTTTCTAAAATATATCATTTTATTTTTTTCATTTTTAATTTATTAATTAGAAAAATCTAAAAAAATAAAAATAAATAAAAAAACTCAAAGAGACTATAGCAATCAAGGAGAGAGGGAAAGAGAGGGGATGTGAAGGGAAAAGTGAGACGAAGAAGGCAGAGAGAGCTAGGGAGGAGTAGGGGGCTTGTGGATGTTTGCCTTGAGCCTGGCAGATTGTGTCGATTTGATCAAAAAAGACAAATTACTGTTACGGTTTGAAAAAAGTGCATTTAAAAAATATTGTGAAAGATTGCTCTGAAAAAACATGGTTTGAGATTTTTGAATGTTTAACATTGCTGTGAAAAAAATACTGTAAGAAGATAAAATATCTAAAATAGACATCATATTAAAAAGTAATGAATAAGTTATTTTTAATACTAATTGAGTAAATTAATAGTATTAAGATGTATAAAATTTTAATTTTGAAATTTTATATCAAATATATATATATATTTTTAAAATAAAATTCTTTCATCCTATAAATAATTATTATATTCATTTTATAATTTCAAAATATATAAATATATCATAAGTTGATAACATTTTATATTTAAGATAAAATCTACAAAATAATAATTATGTACACATCATATAATATACAAAAAATATATAACATGTTTAATGAGTATAAAAGTCATTATACCTACAAAGGTGTGATTGAGGTTGGTTCAAAAATTTCAATCAAAATAGACTTTTTCTGTTAAACCTTGAGTTGTTTAGGATTGCGGTGGTTGCCAAAAGAGTTTTTGGGCAGCCAACCACAATCCTAAACCAAGCTCAAGTCATATCAAACAAGCATCGATCTCTACACCATATTGTCGACCAATTTGATATGTTCATGGGTTGAATCGGAATCCAAATTTTTTTTTGTTCTCTTATTCAGGCCCGACTTTGGGTAGGTTCGAGCCGGCTCGTAGGCCAGGATCACTATTTAAATAATAATAAAAAATAAAAAAAAGTATTTTTATTTTTATATTAATATTAATATATTTTTATAATTAAATTTAAAAAAAATAATATTTTAATGAGTGAACAGTGATCCGACGAGCTGGGCAGCCCGTATCATGAAAAATCCTGTCCAAACTCGATTCAATACGGATTGAACCTATCGGATCGGATGAACTACCCGATTCTTAAGCAAGTCTACGCCCAACTCTCTTCCCTTCTATCTTATTATCCCTATTTTCCTCTCTTTCCTTTTTTTTTTTCCCATTTTTTTTCTCTTCCAATTATATTATATTATATTATTAATTATTTTATTTTATTTATAAAAAAATTAGAAATTTTAAATATAAAATTATATGGCATTTTTAGATACGTGATCAATTATTATGGGATGTTTTTAAACACATCACTTGTTTAACTAATAGAATTAGTCTTTGATGCAAACTCATGGATGGAATCATGGTTTGGATTTTGGATTCAGTTCACATACCAAATTGACAATTTCACTATAATCAATTATTTTTGGTTATGTAGCAAGGAAGTGGAACAAAAATAAAGTTACTATATATAAAACTCCCGATTGAGTTGGTGTTACGAGTCAAATGACAACAATTCAATCAGAAAATTAAAAAAATAATAATATATGTGAAATTAAGATATATATGTTATTCAAAATTTTTTTAAAATAAAAAAACATTTAAAAGAAAAACTACTCACTTCCTAAAACTACCACATTTTCTTTAACATAACTTCCTCTTTCCTTTTAATTTTATATATATATATATATATATATAATTGATTAAGTGTGCAGAATATGGTTATTAATTTTTAAAATTTATTTTTTATTAACATCAAATGAAATTATTTGACATGCTATCAAGATAAAATTGATTTCATATATGTATTTTAGTTTGACATAATGGTTAAATTCATAATCTAAGAAACTAAAAATGAAGTCTAATAATATTAATGGTTACAGTAAATGGAGTCACAAATATTAAACTTTTTATTTTGTTGGTTTTAAATTCTAAAAATAAGTTTTCAATCTTATAAGATAAATACCAAATTTATCACTATATTATAGTTTAATATTGAATTTATTATATTTCAATTTGCTTGATTTTGAAAAAACAATTAACAAAATAGTGCCTGTGAGGACACATGAGCACTATCTCATCAGGGAATTTTTTTTTTTATGAGTTAACAAGAAAACAAATGAAATAAAAAACTTGACAATAATAATAAAAAAATAATTTTCATTGCCAAATTTATATTTTTGTTTAGTATGAAGTGTGAATTTACATTTCATAATTTTTACTTCTACTTTAAAATTTATTTAAAGCAAATATTACTTCATCATTTATTTTTGTTCAAAAATAAATAAAAATAAAAATATAATGACAAATTTTAATATAATTAAAATATAAATGCAAAATTCAATATTTAAACATTAATATATGTAAAATAAAAGTGTATTTGTAACTTATAAATTTAATTTTAAATAACAAAACAAATATTGCAAAGGAGAGAGGCTAAATTAGAATTTTTTGGAGGGAGAGCGGAGCAGAAACATGATTTCACTATTTTACACTTGAAAAACCTAATATCTTATAGGAGACTTCCAAGAGCCAACAGGTAAATCAAGTAATATTGGACACGATATAAAAACATGACACGAATGCGACATGTTTAATAAACACGAACACAGTATAACAAACACGACATGATACATTTAAACACGATTAACATGACACGTTTAATATACGTATCGTATTCATATTTAAGATTTTGACACACATTTAATAATTTTTATTATATTTATATTTACATAATTAACACGAAAAAAATAAAACACTTCCATAATATTTTTATTATATTATATTTATATTTACACACATACATGAATTATCAAATCTAAAAGGTCTATAGCATTTCCATTAATATTTTAGCTTCCATTGGAATTTTTTTTTTTCTTTTCTTAAAATGCAGAAGAGGGATTGAACACTCACCAAATTAACTTGAACAGATATAGAATTAAGAAAAAATGTATATACATCCTGCTAGTCTTGTGTCTAATTTTTTTTCTTCCATGTTTTAGAAGGGAAATATTGATTAAAAAAAACCCATGTCTTTTTCATAATAATAGAATGCATGATAAATACAATGCAAATATGCCATCCACTTTTTAATATGTTTTTTAGTATTGTTTATTTATAGTAACTTTTGGTTTAGACTTAAGAGGACTGATGATAATTTAGATTATATGTATTAACATGATTTTAAAAAGTGATTTTTCAACTGAAAAATATGTCATTTCATAAATTTTAAAAAATTTTAAATAATATCATACTTACCAACACCAAACTAACTTAATATTTTTAACCTTAATGTTCATTCTCCCGTAATTGGTTAATTTCTACTTTTAGAAAATTATTTTCTTTTAAAGTTTGAAGCAAATTAAAATTCTGTTTGATGACTATAAATAGGAAATGTGCTCTCCTTTAGGGTAGGTTAATTTGGTGTTAATTAATAATGTATATAAACTTCATATTATCCTAATATAATTTCAATAATACGTACAGAGGTAGAAGAAGTCCTAATTACTTGAAGGAAACTGAAATGGATCAGAGGATTTGCAGAATAAAAGTAAGAAGGAATTAATAAATGTACCATGAAGAGGTCTAACTCTGAACAACGAGGATTATGGTAGTCATCAGCTTTCCTTTGATTTGACTTGCTATTTCTGCCGCTATCGGCTATGCCACCAACCTGAAAAAATAAATATTAAATAAATATGCTAAACACAAAAACAAAAAATGGTGAATAATTATCTGCACACGTTGGGAATTGGGATTGATCTAGCAGGAATGCTTACCTCATTGCAAATTGAGATAATGAGACACTAACGATATATTTGGTAGTGAAGAAAGGAAAATATTGAGAAACGATATTTAATTTAAGTAAAAGAGTAGGAAAAAAAAAAAAGAGTTCCTTCCTTGTATTTAGTATATAAGTGATATGAAAAATACAAATAGAGGAAAATTACTAAATAAGATGTTTAATTTAAGTAGAAGAAGTTTTTTTTTTTGGTACAGTAAAAGAAGTTTTTTGATCTCTTTTTAGAAGGATTATATTTGGAGAAAATGGACAAATGCAAATCCATTTTTCTTTTTATTTTCTTTCTAGTTAACAAAAAGAATTAGGGAAGGAAAAAAACATTATTTTTTCCATTCCGTTTCCTTTTTTTTCCCCTCTTAACAAGCATAGTTTTATTAAATACGTTATATTTTGGTAGATTTGATAATTTTAAACATAATACAAAAACACGACATAAAAACGACATATTTAATAAGTACTAATGTAATAAACACAATACGACATGTTTAAATACGATTAACACGATATTTTTAATAACGTATCATATTTGCATATAAAATTTTAACACATTTAATAATTTTTATTATATTTATATTTACACCATTAACACACAAAAATATAAAATATGACTCGTACGAATTCCTTAGATGTACATGGTGGTTTGGTAATTGGTTGAGCAAAGGGCATGAGACTCATGTTATGTTCGTTAGGAGACATAATATGCTATGTTAGTCAAATATGATTGGTTGTAGAAAAAATATATATAATATAAGTTTGGCTCTAAGCTAATTACTTACTTGCTAGCTAGCTAGGTTAATCATTTAGAACAACCCTAGCTATACACCATCATGCTATTAGACTTACTTAACCATGTAGTAGAAAGTTTCAATCCCTAAATCTTATCGGAAAGTTAATCATTAGTTTATGGACATGATAAGTATGTTCTGATCTAACAATTAAAAAGTATGAAATTTGAGCAGTTCATTCCTTGAAGTAGAAACCATGGAAGAGAAAATGGTTACTGACATCAATGTAGCTCTACTCTTATTCTGGTTACATTACTGTTTGATTTACCTTCTATTAAAATATGGTTCATTGAGAAATTTAACTGTTGAAGTAATTTTTAAAATAAGTGAAAGGAATAAAGGATTAGTTGATTAAATAATTAATTAATGAGAAATTAGTTATTAATTTTGGTTAAGTTTTAAACTAAAAATAATTGATTTAAATATGTAAAAATCAATTTGAAAAGTTTTATATTCTAGGGTATTCAAATATCCATTCATGGAATTCGAATTCTATGAGTTTTAAAATGAAAAATAAGCTTTTATGACATTTTACACAAAGGAATTCAAATACCCATCCAAACGGATTCAAATATCAAGTTTGAAAAGTGTTCGGTTAGAATTTACAACGAAATATTAGAATATCTTAACTCTGGGGATTCAAATACCTTAATTCAAATTTTGATAAATTTACCTGTAAAGTTTAGTTTTGACTCAAATTCATTCATACCTTTTCATAAGTTTTTTTTCACTTATAAAAGGTTGTCACACCTATTAAGTTCCAACATAAGGGAATTCAATGAAAAGATAAATTGGTTGAATTAATCAACACGATTGAAAAAAAAAACACATTAATATGATGAACAAAAACAATTTCTGAACTATTCTCTCTTCCCTATCATTCTCTATTAAATCAAGTCTTTTAGACTTTGGTTGTTGCAAAAAACTAAGTACAAGAAAGATATTTTTTTTCCCTCATCAAAAGCATTTAGTGATTTGATTTTACTAGTGCAAAGTATTTTTAAATATAGATTTCATTATATTCTAAGATTATTCGACAAACCCTTCTTACATATCGTAATTGGTAGAGGGCTAAATAAACTTTAAAAAATAATATTTCCTAGCACGCCTTAAAACCATTTCCTTTTCATTTGACTCTCTTTCTCGAATCCACCAATTTTATATCCATTCACGTACAACATTAACCATATTGAGACTTTCACTTTCTAATATTAATGCAAAATTTTGTAGCTTAAAAATCTTGAAAATATAATAAAGAATGTCCAACAGCTTGTAGCAAATAAGGAAATCCTACGGGGAGAGTTCATCATTTGGCCTAGTAATGTGGGATGTGATGGAGTTTAATGCTGACAGCTGAGAAAATCTGAAGAAAAAGAGTTATTTTTTGAAGTATCTTGAAGTAATTCAGAAATGGGCTACATGTATAGTTTGTATGGAAATTAAAAAGAAGTGACTTTGCAAAAGATTCTAATATGACATGTAATTTACTGAAGATCATCACCTTGCTGTTTTAAAATCATTGCTCAATGGTCAGATAAAAAAACATAGAAGGAGCAGGAGAGAGAACTCAGAGAAGAACCTTTAAGCAGTTGAGGTGATTCTCAACGAGCCTCCCATACAAAGGATGACTAGAAATTTTGGTCTTGAGAAGCTCATCTTCATCTTCTTCTTCTTCTACCTTGTCATGATCTCCAGTAATGTCTCTCTTGGCCTCCATATCCAATTCCTGTGCAGCTAAAACTCTTTAGCTTTGCCATATTTGTAAAGCTACATTAATTAGAATTGATGAGAGCTGCCCTGTGGTACTATCTGGTAAAAAGTTTCAGCACAGATACTCCCACCCATTTTCGGAAATGACCCATGCATGCATAAGTTTGAAGGGTATCAGTCAGAAAACAGAACTCACTCACAGAAGTGGTTCCCTTTTCCCTGCCTGAATATCTATCTCTTTCTGTCTTTTTACATGAACGAAAGGAACATTTCAAAGGGGTTTGGTTCTCGAGTAATGGGAAGCTCAGTCTGATAGGTACACCTTTCTTCTTATTTGACCTTTGCACTGCTCATTCCTCAACTTTTTTGTAGCAGAAAATCCAAATTCGTTACTGTTTATGAGGGTACTCTTTCATCACTCTGGTTTGTTCGCACTCCAGAAAAGACCTTGTTTATTCACTGTTCATTGGTTCATTCACTTTTAACATTGACAGTTCATTAATAAATTTTCCATATATAATATTATTTAATGTTTTTGATACAAACAAACAAAGCAGACGAGACGAGCTGAACAAACAAAGTACTGTTGATTAGTGCTACCAGCCTACCCTCCCCTCTCCTCCTCTCTAATTATTTGAGGGTTTTGTCAAATTGCATAAATGGGCCTCTCCTTACTTCAAAGTGTCCCATATCTGGAATACTTTTTGAATCCTCTCCACATGCATGAGATCCAGCAAAAGTATACGAAAACCCGAATTTTTTTTTAAATTTTTTTTTTCGTCATTAAGCAATACAAGTTAAGGGGAGGGCTCTCCATCCACTTCTTTATCCCTTCCCTACCATGTGTTTGAATAAAAAGTTGTCCATGTCAGAGAGATTTTGATTCTCTTCAGTGCACCAAAGAATTCAATTTTTTAATTTCTTACTTTTTGCCACATCACCTTTATGCGGTAAATTAACATGAATATAGATATGTCAAGCACATCCAGTTTGATATGGGTCGAGTTAATTTAAGTCAGATCCATTCGGATCTTAAAAATTTCGGATCAATTTTGAATTTGGATTCGGTTTAGATAATTCAGATTTGATATCCGAATTATTTGAGTTTGGATAATTAAGATTAAATTTGTTAATTTTTAAAATCAAATCAAATTAAAATTTAAACAGATTATTTGATCAAATCATATTAAAAGATAAAAATAAAATAAATGAATAATATTTTAAAAATAAATATAAATATTGTAATTTGTATAATTTTTTTTATATAAATGAAAAAAATATGTAATTTTTCTTTTTTTTATTAAACTATTTTTTTTAGTTACGCTATGTTTGGATAGATGTTAGTAAAAGAAAAGAAAGGAAAGGAAAGGAAAGGAAAGGAAAGGTTTTTAAAGGAAAGGTTTTTAAAGGAAAGGAAATGATACATCTTTCTCTTGTTTGGATAATTAAAATGTGTTAGGGAAAGGAAAAGAAAGGAATGTTAGCCACCATCGTTTGGTTAAAGTGTGGAAATGAAAGAAAATGATAAATTATAATATATATTTCCAATTATACCCTTTTTTAAAATTAAAATTAAAATAATAATATAAATATTATAAATTAAATAATAAAAAATAAAATAAACATTACATTAAAAAATATGAATGTAATATAAAAAACAAAAACAAAAAAATGATAATAAAAAAAATTATTATAATTTTTAATGTCAATTACGTGAAGTATATAAGTTTAGAAATATTGCTTGTAATTTGATAAATATAAAAAAGGTAAAATGGATATTTTATATTTAAATATTTTTTTCCCTTCCCTTCCCTTTCCCTTTCCCTTCCCTTCCTTTCCTTTCCTTTCCCATCGATTTGAAGTTTTGGAAAAATGAGTATTTTGAGGGAAAGTGAGGGATGCTCATCCTCTCACTTTATTAAATTTTTTTTTTTTTTTTGTGAATCCAAACAAGAAAAAGATTTCTCATTTTCCCTTCCTTTACTTTATTTTCTTTTCTCTACCCCTTCCCCAATCCAAACATAGGTTTAATGTTTTATTGGATGCAGTTATGTTCACTTACATTTAATCAAATCTCATAAAATTATCTCAATTTTCAATTTTTATAACAAAAAAATTTCAATTTCAAACTTTCAAAAAATCATCATTTTTTTAAGCCAATCCAGTATTAATAGATTACCATTAACTATGAGCCATATATGTAATATATTAATATGCTCATAGCTAGCCTATATGAATCTATAATATTTACAATATGAAATTATGATAAATGATATTATTATTAAAATAAAATTATTATCTAATAGGTGAAATTCAACAATATTCGAATTTGTAATTTAAATTTTAAAGTGTACGACTATATTTACAATCTTTTACCTTGATTTTTAGATAGGATTTTTATTTTTAGCTATTTTTAATAGTAATGATTTTATTATGAAATTTATAGTAAAATGTTTTAAAGTATCATAATTAGTTTTATTGAATTATTGTCAATTACTTTTTGTTTTAAATGATTATTATTTAATCTATTTAATTATTTTATCAAAGTGAAAAAATAAAGAATTATATTTATAATATATATTAATAAACATAAAACTAAATTTATTTATAATAATGGAAATAATTTATTTTTTTTATTCTTTATTAATCATAATTAAGAAGGATAATATTCAAACTTATATAAAATTATAGTAGTAAAGAAAAAATATTTTAAAAGATAATTTTAAATTACAAAATTAAAATAAATTAATAATTTATATTATATTTATTATTTTTATTAGATTAATGTTTTTGAAAATAATATATTATAATTAATTTAAGTTCTTATAATTTTGAGTTAATTTTTTGGGTGATTGGGTTTGAATTGTTTTCGGGTTCCGTTGAGTGAATTTAGGTTATTGACTTTTTATAATCAAATCATGTTAGGTAGGATTCAAATTTGAATGTGTTGGATGAATTTTCAAAATTTGAATAAAATTTAACAGATTTACATAAATAATAGATAAATATTCTACTATGTAAAGAGAAAAATATTACTTCTATTAGATAAATCCTTTATACGACATCTAAGCCTAATCATGGACAATAGGTAATATTTTAATTACTAATTATATACGTTGAAAAAATTTATTCAATAGATCCTTTCTACAACATCATTTATAAACTTAACTAATCAAACTATGAATGCAATTAAAAATTGTCGTATCAGTATGGATCCTTACTTTTAATAACATTCTTTTTGCACCAATGTGATAATAGTGGTGGAGTTTAGAGCTTTATGCATGTTCCCATGGAATTGAAGGAAAAAAAAACGAATATTGGTAAAATTAGAATTATTCATGGCCAGGTTGGGTCGGGTTAGAGGTGCTCATGGGCCGGGCTGGATCGGGTTGAAGGCTGAAAAATTTTCAACATCCTTGCCCAGGCCCGACCCAGTGTGAGCTCGGGTCGACCCACGGGTCAGTGAGCATTGTTCATCCTATTTTAAAAATAAAAATATATTTTTTATTAATATTTTTATATTTTTATAATTAAAATTAAATTAAATAATAATATTTTAATAATTAAACAGTGAGTCGGGTAATAATATTTTAATAATTAAACAGTGAGTCGGACCGAACCAGGTGAGGCTCGGACAATAAAAAATTTACTTGCTCAAAGCCTAGACCAATAGATCTTTAAGATTCATTTTAAAAATAAAAAAAAATTAAAAGAAATTTATATTTTAAATATATTTTATAATTAAAATTAAAATATTTTTCAATTAAAAAATAGGCTCAGATTGGACCATACTTGGACTTGAAAAACTTGTATAAGACCTGACCCGACTCAAATTGAACAGAACGAAGTAATCCTATTCTGAAACAGGTTTATATAAAATCTGTGCCAATAATAGTATGACTAGCTGTACAAGTACAACCATAAGGGCCGAGGGCTTTGTCATCTGTAAGAGAAAAGAAAAGAGAATCTTTAATCTTTTGTTGGTGATGTCAGCTACCATTATATATATATATATATATATATATATATATATATACACGAGAATAAATTTATTTATATTAGTATAAAATTATATTAATTTTATATATTTTTATAATTTTTTATATAATTTATATTTGTTTAATCTGACTGTCATATTTCATGTTCTATTCATATTAAGCATGCACGCCGAATTTTAAGTAAATTAAAAATGTTTAACTATTTGTTCGATGTAAACAATTTTCAACCGTTAAATATATATTGAAAAAACAGTATTATCGATCGATATGATAGGGATATATGATCGATTCGAAACTTACGTGCACGACGAGTATATTTATATTGTTAAATTTAACAGTTGATTTGTTAAAATATAAATCATATAAAAAATTATAAAAATATGTAAAATTAATTTAATTTTATACTAATATAAATGAATCTCTCTTATATTCAAAAACGATCTTTTTTTTTTAAGATATTCTGAACCTCAAGAGGAGAACAGTGCCTCACATGTTGATTCAATGATTTTCTTTTAATGATATTCTCATTATTCTTTAAGTCTAATTTGTGTGTTAAGTTTTGAGGAAATTATTTTTAAGTACTTCACTTAGACTAGTTTGACCAAAGTTTGAAAATTTTCAAGTCTTAAAAAAAAATTATCAAAAAGCCAAGGTAATTAAGTTTAGTCGATTAACGTCAATGGTTAATAAACTAAACAACTGTGGGAAGCTGAGTAAGATGAAGTCGATATGAGATAATCGACACCAACAGGAATTAAGATGGTAATCGACTAACAACGATTATAGTAGTTAAAGTATTTAGATAGTTTTTGTACAATAATTAAAAATGTATTTTAGTTTTTGTATTATAAAAATGAGTAATTTAATTTTTATACGTTGAAAATTGATGTAAAAAAGTAAAATTGATAACAGTGTTAATTAAAAATCGTCTAAATGTAGACGTGGACATGTGAAACTAACAGAATAGATGAGTTGGAAAAAAATGATGACGTGTCAAATTTTTTTGCTTAAGTGAAATTTAAAAACTGACAGAATAGATGATTTAGAAAAAAATGATAAAATGTTTTTACGGGTAAAAAATGAATTTGAATAAAAAAAATTATGTTTTTCTAAATTTCACTTGAGTAAAAAAATTTGACACATCATCTTTTTTTTCTTCAAGTTATCTTTTCTATCAGTTTCACATATTCATGTTAATATTTAGACGATTTTCCATTAATACTGTTACCAATTCTTTACACCAATTTCAAACGTACAATGATTAAATTTCTTATTTCTATAATATAAAGATTGAAATATACTTTTAACTATAATACATAAATTATTTAAGTATTTTAACCCGACCATAGAAGGTCCATCATATTTGATTAAAAACGCAAGGCTAAGCAACTAAACCGCCCATAGCTCCTTTGAAGCTTTTGAAGTATCATTTCAATCAACTAAAGGAAAATAATGATCCACTAAAGTCAAACAAGATTTCCAGATAGTCGACTAACTGCAAATCATGTGAACAAAATCCTAACACCTCCAACTGCGACATTTCTTCCAAACGGCTAGATTTTCAAATCCAGCTATAAAAGAATCAAATAGATATTTCGATAAAAACTAGAGAGACCAGATTAAAGTTCTTAAAGCTCATTGCTTCTTCATCATTCCTATCTTTAAATGTGTGATCGATTTGAAAAATATGTACTCAGATCAGTGTTAGTTATTTGTTACTGCAAGCATCAAATCCTACACCCCTAAATTGGGAATTTTATATACCAAATTTGCCTAAATTTGAGTTAAATCATCAAATTTTAAGGTTTTTTTTTTTCTTCTTCTTTTTCGATCTGCACTTGGAAGTGTCGTTTGACATCTGCCTATGCCAATTAGCCTTCTTTTGTACAGATGGACTTAGTGGGTTTTTTTTTTGTTGTTGTTGATAAGAATGAACTTAGAAGGGTTTTTGAGTTTTAAATGAATTTGACTGGTTAAAATGTCGATCAGCAATCCTATTGTGGCGATCGGCCCACTCTCAAGAATCGAGATAAGGATGAATTTGGCCAAATTTTTGGTTTTTAAATGAATCTGAAAATTTTATTTGTACACCAACACATAATATGAGTATGACACGACATGAATATGGTGATGTGAAATTTTTTAAAAAAATTAATATACAGATATGACTGAACACGGTAACAAAAAATATTTTTATATAATTGTCGCAACCCTAAAAAAAATAACAATACGACAATAACAAAGTCTCATCAAGATTTTATTATTCATTTTTCTTAGGCGTGACATAAAAAAAAAAGAGAAAAAGTCGACTTAATTTCTCTAGAAAAAAGAAGGTGTCGATACGTGATCCCGGATCGCGGGGAACCGTTCGAGTGAGGGGAAACAGAAGTAGAAGAAAAGACGACTTAATTCCTCTACAAATAATAAAAGGTCGGGGGTACGAAAACGGCCTCGTAAAAAATATGGAGTAGCCACCAATTTTTTTTTAGCTAGGTGTGATCGGCTACCTATTAAAACCGATTTTGTAAAACATTTTAAAATTAATTAAAATATTTTTTAAAACTAATTTCAGGTCTGCGTTATAAACCAGAGAAATCAAAAAAGCGGGTTCGGGAGTCGGTTACGTGCGGGGAAGGATTAGCACCCCCGCAACGCCCGTATAAACCGGTACCTTATTAATCGTGTGTTATCTCAAGTCTCGATAAAAAGTTAGTTTTTAATTTAATATTTCAAGTTAATTCCCAATTTTAAGAAAAATAATTCCATTTTTAATTGAAAATGATCCGAAATTTATTAATTCAAAATTTTTCTATATTTTTCGACAAAATCGGCAAAATATAGAAATTTTTATTCATTTGAAAAACTTTCCGAATCAGATATTCCTTTATTAATGATAATTGATGATATTCCCTCCAGCAAAACTAGTAGTGAACTCATGAATTATTTTAACTCGGGAATATCTTTATATTTTTTTATTGAAAATATTATCTTTTTCAAAACATTTTAAAAATATGAACATGGACATGTATGACATAAATAAAATGACATGGCAAATCTAGATAATATAATGCAACTTAAATGACATGATATATTCAAATGACATAGTATATTCTAGATAAAATAGAAAAAATCCTAAGTATCATGGTATATTCTAAATGAGATAAAATGATTTAAATGACATGTCAATTCTAAATGATATGGCATGTTTTAAATGAAATAACTTAAATGACATGGAATATGATCTAAATGACAAGAAATCACATGGAATTAAAATAATGCTAACATATAATATGCATGAAAATACTAATAAAAATAATGATGCATGAACATAGTATATGCTAAATAATGTGACAAAAATAACTAAATAAAAAGCATAGGATATCATGAAACATTAAAAATCATATAGCAAACAAATATAAGATCATAAAATGTGAATTAAAATAATAACAATATCATGGAAAATATCATAGCAAAAATCACATATTTAAATAAAATGCATGAACATGAAAAATGCAATGCATGAAAAATATATATTTTCCTTTAATTAAAGATATCCGTATATCTAAAAAGATATCCGGCTACCTTAGGAAAATATGTCAAATTAGATTTTCTAAAAAAATGAAATTTTGTGATTGTTTGAAAATAATTTAGAAGAAAAATTTGAATAAAAACTAAAACCCTTACCAAACCCTTTTAAAATGGCTCTAAATTCCTAAGTTTAAAATCTCGGACTTAACTACTCTTAACCCGAGATTTATAAAATCATTTTTAGAGTTTAAAAGGCTTAGAAACTACCCTAAGACAGTAGCTAAATCTTCTAACCAACCTCCTCTAAATGCCTTAGCCAAATTCAACCATTATTCTCCCTTTAATTTCAAATCTGTCTCTACTGTCCGGTTTTGCCACACGATTTTTTAGCCTATTTTTAAAAATTATAAAAATTCTAAAACAAATACTGGAGACTCAGAACATGCAAATATACATGAGAAAAATTGGCTTAATTTTCTGATTAAAGATGACTGCCTAGAAAAATTGGAGATGTTCGAGTACTGGGTAAAAAAACTGTTTGTCAAAACACATTTTTTGCCTTTGATAAATTCATTCAAAAACCAAAGTGGAAATTGTTGGAAATCATCCTTAAGACCTAAGGATAGTAGCTAAACATTTTAAAAAACCTTGGACAAAATTGGCTAAGTAAAAAAAATCACAAAGGTAGAATGATCAATTTGACAATTCCTTAATTTTCCACAAGTATGCTTAAAGGAGCATGACTTTGAGCCATTAATTGGCCTAAGTCACAAATCAAGTGGCAATAACATGGAATGCATGAACATACAGCAAATGAAATATTTGAAATGCATGGTCTAAAGGTCCAAATGTTAAAGGAAATGCATGACAATTCATGGCAACCTAAATGCCTAGCATGAATTTGCATGGCAATAAATGCTATCCTAACTCTATATGCATGCAATGCTTGATAATGTAAATGTGACTAGGACATAATATGTTATAAATATGCATGAAAATGAATGTGACCTAAGACCTAAATAGCATATTAATGCATGACAATACCAATGTGATTTAAGACTCAATATGCATGGCAATACCAATATGGCCTAGACCTAAAATGTAGTGAGCATGCATAGCAATACTATAGACATACAATGACTCATGAAATTAATGTCAATGCTGGAACAAACAGTAGCTAATACACAATTTCAAGATATGATAATGCAAAGCATGTTACCTAAACAAAAATACAAATGCATGACAAGGCAATGAATGCATGAAGAGGCCAAATGATCACATAAGACTCTAATGCAATCCTATTTAGTAAATGACATAAGTACATGACAAACCATATTAAAATGCATAATGTCATGACATTTTCAATAACATATAACATACCCAAATCAACATGCACAAGCTCATGGCATGGAAATGCAAACAAGTTAAGAAACAAAAGAAAAATGCACATGCAAGGCAAACAAACATGGTATTGCCGAATGGTCATGGATCATAATGATGGCATTTTTATCATAGCATTTTCATGAGCACATAGCATACAAAAACCAGAATATGCAAGTTCATGACATGGAGATATAAACAAACAAAGAAGCAAAAGAAAAAAAATACATACAAGGCACACAAAATGGAATGGCCGAATATGCATGAAACAAAACTATTGAGAATGAAAACATGTAATACATGGTACATAAAAAAAATGCACAATATGGATATATGAACAACAAAAGCCGAATATGCAAGGATGCAATACCAAGTATGGAAATGAAATATAACAAACATAGCATAGAAAATAATGTAAAGAAAATGTATACACAAGATTTAACATAGATATGCAGAAATTATAAGCAAAACAAGTAAGTAGAACAAGAAAAGTTAAGCTCCATGGATGGTATCAAATGGGCATAGCCTCTCACCAAACCATAATCACTTGGTCTTGCCAAGATCATGAAGCCTTTCCATCTCATCAAAACAGAAAATAAACTATGTAAAATAGAAAATAAGGTAAGCTTCATGGATGGTGTCAAATGGGCATAGCCTTTCACCAAACCATAACCACTTGGTCTAGCCAAGATCATGTAATCATTTCCACCTTTTTTTTTTCTTCATATTTTGTAAAAATCAGAACCTTAGAATACTAAAAAAAACTTTTATAAATCATTTTTCACAACAACATGCAAGGAAGAAAGAAAAGAAAAAAACAAGGCAGAAAAATGAGCCATTCGGCCATGGCATGAAACTCTAAGAAAAATATTATTTTCACCATTTTAAAGAAGAAGAAGAAGATGAAAACATGAATAAACATTGAAAAACTTTATTTCTAAGAAAAATGTTATAGGAAAACATGATAGAAAAACCAAGAAAACACCATGAAAATGAAGAAGAAAGCTAGACTAGAACTTGGTAGAGATGACTGCCTTCAAACTCTCTAATGAAAACCTTTTTTTTCTTTCTTTCAAAACCTTTTTTCTTGCCAAATTAGCTACTGTTTTCCAGCCAAAAAACCTCTGAAAAATGAAACTCCCCCTCTCCCTTTAGCCTTGGCCGAATCCCCCCTTAACCATTGGATGAGAATTGCACTTTTTCTCCCCCAATCTTGGCCATTAGATGTAGATATTTTGATGACAACATAAAAATGTCATCTTGCCAATTGATTCCAGCCCTTAAGATGTGTACTCAGCTTTTGTATTAACCTTAGCCATTAGATGCAAAAGGAGGACCAATCCCATGCACTCACTGGTTTGCCCCTCTTGAATGCCTACCCTTGGATGAGTTATGCTCTTCCATTCTTGGTCATTGGATGAAGCCAACATAAAAATGATATCTTGTAGATTAAATCCAACCCTCAAAATGTGTACTCAGCCCTTGTAGATGGCCTAATCCATTGGATGAAAAGGGATAATCCCATGCACTCCCTTGCTCAACCGAATTGATGCTCACCCTTGGATGAATTGTGCTCATCTTTTTTTCTTTCATTCCTGGCCATTAGATGAGCATTCTTTTATGACAAATAAAAATGTCATTTTGACATTTAAACTTGGCCATTGGATGGTGCATTCAACTTTCCTACAAGGCACCTAAGCCATTGGATGAAGGGGGAACCATTTGCAAGGTGTTAGTGATATCATGTGGCATGATAGTGACTAGGGAATTAAATTGCTTAAGCTTCCTTCTTCTCCTCTATATTGGCTGACCAAAGGAAGAAAAAAATCCCAGCAATTTCTTTTCTTTCATATCTTCCTCAATTACCAATTTGCCCTTTTTGGTTTCCTTGGTGAAATGACCTTTTTGCCCCCCAAACTTAAATAAATAGCAAACGAACTCTAAATCCGAATTTTCTTTTTTCAATACTCCCGAAATAATAAAAAATATAATTCTAGAAGTGTTCAAAAATTTTCGAGTCCATTTGCTATTTATTTCGAATTTATTTATGAAATTACCCTTTTATGCACTCGAACTTTACCATTTTTTAAACGAGCTCCGAATCCAGATTTTTCTTCACCAATCTCTTCCAAATAATTTAAAAATGTGATATGGAAGTTTTCATAATTTTTGTAGCTCATTTACTATTTTTTTCGGGATTTATCTGCTTGAATTACTACATATAGGACCCGGTATTTGGCCATTTTGCAAACGAACTCTGAATCAAGATTTTCTTTTTCCAATCTCTTCCAAATAATTTAAGAATGAGATTTGAAAATTTTCAGAATTTTTGGAGTTCATTTGCTATTTTTTCCCGGATTTATCTGCTTGAATTACTACATAGGGGACCCGGTATTTGGCCATTTTGCAAACGAACTCCGAATCAAGATTTTCTTTTGCCAATCTCTTCGAAATGATTTAAGAATGAGATTTGCAAATTTTCAGAATTTTTGGAGTTTATTTGCTATTTTTCCCATATTTTCCAATTTTGCATTTTTGCCTCTGAAACCCGATTTTGCTCAAAACACGCCCGATTTTCAGATTTTCTTCAAATTGAGCCTTGGGCTATCTTTGTTTAATCATTTCTCATCAATTAAGGGCTTTAGATCTTCTGAATTGCACAAGTTCTGCAATTTTCCAAATTTTACCGAAATCCACCAAAAAACCCTAATCCTCGATTTTCTTTCGAATTGACTTTTTTATCAGTTATTCTACCAAATGGCTTATCCATTACCTATAGTCAGTGCTTATCTTTCATTTGAGATCTTCAATTTCGACCAATTTGATTGTTTAAGCACTTTTCCCCAAATTTCCCGAATTAGAGTTTTCTTTCTATTGAATCTCGTAACCCAACTTCCGAACTCCATATCTTTCAATGTAGACCTCGGATTATCAAAATTCTTTCACCATTTTTCAATTGAACCTCAAATCTTGATCTTGAAAGTGGATTGATTTTTTCAGTAGTTGACTTTTTTAGGGTTGACTTTTTCAAGGTTGATTTTTTTCGAGGTTGACTTTTTCTTTCTGCTTTCTTAGACTAAGCCTCGGAGTACCACCTGCAAGATGAGAAAAGTCTTTTAGCATTCAGAAACATCAATTTGGGAAGAAAATGTACCTGATTTAGGGGTCCGGACAAAATTAGGTGTCTACAATAATAATATACAATAAAAATGTAAAATGATATATTTCAATTAAATATTAACATACAAATAGCTTTTTAATTTTTTAAAATTAGTTTTGAATTTAAAATTTTGAACCTTAAAAAATCTATCAGGACCAAATAACTAAAACTCAAAGATCGAAAGGTCCTAAATCATCATATCTAAATTATTCAACAAGAAAATTCTTTTCATACTTGTCTTATTTTGTACCGCTTCTGTATTCTTTTTCTCTCGTTTTCAGAGTCCCTGTAACATATTTACATTGATATTTTGCTTTCTACTCTCACTTTTTCTGACATTTAACTCCTTGTTCTTATTTTCTCTCTCTTTGTTTTCTTCTTTTCCTTTATGGATTTCAAGCATTTAACTTCCTTAGGATATGAGCTTTTACTTATTGTTCATTCCATATTTGGGAGAAAAAAAAAAAAAAACCATCATTGCGTGTCCAGCCGTGTCCGGCAGTGTCCGAGTGTGTCCAAACGTTTCTTGACCATGTTCTGACCATGTTTAATTTTATTTTTATTTTTTTAACGTGTCCTCACATGTCCAACACATATTCCGCCGTATTGGAATCGTGCCCGACACTTGGACATTCCTTTGCACGGAGTGTCTGTGTTTCATAGATTTGTGTCGATCAACACTTTTTAATCCTGGAGAACTTTATTTTTCTTGAATTATCTCACTTGCTAATTCATTCCGAAAATTATTCTTCCTCTCTGATGAAAGCTAACCATTACCACTAATCTTAACCGTTTGTACACTTCAATCTGAGTCGTCCATTTCACCCTACTTCACCTATAAATAGTCGTTCTGATTCTTGATTTTTTTCAAGGTTAAAAAATCGGACCGGAGGTCGAACCAATCAGACCTTCGATTTTTGATCTAACCGGTTGGACCGGCCGATTTGATAATTTTTTTTAAATATTTAAACACTAAGTTTAATATTAAATATAGTTAATAATTAACAAAATATGCTTTGGCTTAATGGTATGGTTTTTAATATAAAAAATAAGAGGTCAAAGGTTCAAATCTCATTAATTACAAATAAAATTTTGAAAAAAAATTTAAAAATACATATAAAACCGAAATTTGACCAATTCAATTTGGTTTTTCATCGATTTTTAACCGGTTGAACAGGTTTTTTACCGATTTGATGAATTCTTGGTTTTAATAAACTCACCAAATTGGACAGACCACTGATTCTTTGTTCAACCGATTTGACCAGCTAATCCAGTCCGATTTCTTAATCAATGGTTGCGGATTTTCGAAAAGTCAAAAAATCCATCAATGACCGAGATTGAATTAAATAGGCTAAGATAGCCCAAATTTGAAATCAATGGGCTTAAATATTGGGCCCATTCAGGGCTTTTGGCCCAAATAAATGTAAAATGTCGGGTCTTAATATGCTAATTTGAGCCAAATCTGGCTGTGGGTGTTTTGTTTACTTGATTAACAAGTAGATTAAAAAAAAGTGAGAAACCCTAATTTAACAAGGACAAGGATTCAGTGTCTTTATATTTCCTAGGGTTTTTTGTCAAACAATTATTATACTTAAACCCTAAAGATTGGAAAAGCAAAAGATAAAACATGACATCCTTAACAGCTCTTGTTGATTTGTCATGGTTAATGTCATTGTTGCAAGAAAAAACAGAGTTTTATCAATCTCATAATTGCCCATGTTGCTAAACCACAAGCCAACATATTTTCTTTTGTAAAGATTGCGTGTTGGGTTTTTTGTTTTGTGAAAGTTGTAAGAATTACTCTTTTGATCATCAAGCTCATCAAATTCTTCAAGTAAGTTTCTCATCCTTAATTAACATAATATTTGTTTTGTATTACTCGATAATCATCCATATATAATTACATATATATTTTAAGATTTATGGTGTTTTTGTTTTCTTTTAGGTGTTTAAATTAGCATACCGAGAACTAGGAATCAAAGTTTCGAGTAAAAGATTTGTTTAGCGTGTCTGATATCGAATTTAATATCGAGAATTTTTGTGAGATTGTTTATATTGATAGAAAGTTGCACGAAAAACATGTAAGTTGTAGTAAGAATGGCTTCAAGGATATAAACAATAAGTGTGAAGCATGTGGATATGAATTACAAAGTTCAACATCAAAGTATTGTTCAATTGAATGCAAGGTATAAGAATTCCCTTATAATTACTTGTATTTTATTAGTATTTGTCGCAACTTAAAAAATAACGAGTCTCATCGCAAGACTTTATTATTCGTTAAGCGTGACATTAAAAAAAAAACCGAGGAAAAGTCGATTTAATTCCTCTAGAAAAATGAAGGTTTTGAAAATGACCTTAAAAAAAAAGACATGGAGTCGCCACCAATCTTTTTTAGCTAGGTGTAATCGGCCACCTATTAAAACCGATTTCATAAAATATTTTAAAAATTAATTAAAACATTTTAAAAACCAATTTCAAGTCTGCATTTTAAACTAGAGAAATCAAAGAAGCGGGTTCGGGAGTCGGTTACGTGCGGGGAAGGATTAGCACCCCCACAACGCCCGTATAAATCGGTACCTTATTAATCGTGTGTTATCTCAAGTCTCGATAAAAAATCGGTTTTAAATTTAGTATTTCAAGTTAATTCCCAATTTAAAGAAAAGTAATTCTTTTTTTATTGAAAATGATCCGGAATTTATAAATTCAAAATTTTCCTATATTCTCCAACAAACGTGGCAAAATATAGAAATTTTTATTAGTTTTGGAAAACTTTCCGAATCATTCTCTTTTTTTGAAAGAAAGATATTCCTTTATTAATGATAATTGATGATATTCCCTCCAGCAAACCCGGTAGAGAACTCATGAATTATTTTAACTCGGGAATATCTTTATTTTTTATTGAAAAATCATTATCCTTTTGAAAACATTTTAAAAGATATGAATATGTATATGCATGACATAAATAAAATGACATGGCAAAATCTAAATAATATAATGCATCCTAAATGACATTATATAATTTAAATGTCTTAGCATATTCTAAATGAAATGAAATATCCTAAGTTATATGATATATTCTAAATGAAATGAAATTACCTAGGTAACACAATATATTCTATATGAAATGAAACAACCTAGGTAACATGGTATATTCTAAATGAAATAAAATAACCTAAGTAACATAACATATTCTATATGAAATGAAATAACCTAGGTAACATGATATATTCTAAATGAAATAAAATAACTTAAGTAACATAACATATTCTATATGAAATGAAATAATTTAAATGACATGGCAAACATGAATGATATGGCATATAATTTAAATGACATGGAATATAAAATGATGTTATCATATAATATGCATGGAAATAAAAATAAAAATAATAATGCATGAACATAGCATATGCTAAATAATATGACAAAATAAATAAATAAATAAAAAACATAGGATATCATGAAATATTCCAAATCATATAATAAACAATATAACATAATTCAAAATCATAACAATATCATAGAAATTATCATAACAAGAATCACATATTATAAAATGCATGAATATGGAAAATGCAATGCATGAAATGTATTGTTTCCTTTAATTAAGGAAATCCGTATATCTAAAAAGATATCCGGCTACCTTAGGAAAATATGTCAAAATAAATATTCTAAAACTAAAATACTTTGTGATTGTTTGAAAACAATTTTGGAAAGCTTGAATTAAAAAATAAAAACTGGGCTAAATCTTTTTTAAATGGCTCTAACTTCCTAAGTTTAAAAATCCGGACTTGACTACCCTTAACCCGAGACTTGAAAAACCATTTTTAGAGTTTAAAAAGGCTTAGAAACTACCCTAAGTCAGTAGCTAACCCTCCTAATCAGCCCACTCTAAGTAAATTAACCAAGACAGGAAAATGATTTTTCTTTAAATTCAATTCTGACTCCACTGTCCAGTTTTAATCTACGATTTTTTACCCTATTTTTAAAAATTCAAAAAACTTTGAAAAAAATACTGGAGACTCAGGACATGTAAAACTACTCGAAAAATAATCATCTTAATTTTCTGATTAAAGATGAATTCCCAGAAAAATCAGAGATGTACGAGTTTTGGAAGGAAAAAAAAACTGCTTTGCCCACACAATTTTGCCTTTGATAAAATCATTTAAAAATCAAAGTAAAAATATTTGAAACTCCTAAAATGACTTACAAACAGTAGCTAGGACTTTTTGAAAGTTAGATAAAAATTGGCTAAGTAAAAAAAATCACAAAGGTAGAATAATCAACTTGACAAACTTAATTTTCCACAAGTGTGCTCAAGAGAGCATGACTTTGAACCATTAATTGGCTTAAGTCATTATTCAAGTGGCATGAACATGAAATGCATGAAATGCATGGATTTAAACCTAAATGTCATGAAAAAATGCATGGCATTCATAAAATGACCTAGACCTAAATGAACTTGCATGGCATTTAATGTAACCTAGACCTAAAATGCATGAACATGCATGGCAAATAAACCTAGCTTAATAACTAAAATATGCATGGCATTTTCACAAACACAAAGCATGCTTAATCCAAAAACTCAATCAAATATCATGCAAATGCTAACCTATCAACTAACATGGCAAGAATGCACAAAAAATGTAAAAATTCCAAGAGGGCCGAATAGCATAATGTAACAAGCAAACATGGCATTTTCACAAACACTTGGCATACTAGCATGCAAAACTAAATCAAATGACATATAAATGCAAAAACCTACCAACTAACATGGCAAAAAATGCAACACACAATGCAAAACACATGGAGTAGCCAAATGGCCTCAAGCTCCAACAAGCATGGCATTTTCACAAACACTTGGTATACTAACATGCTCAACTGAAATATAACACTTAAATCATGCAAAAATCACAAACACTTAATATACTAAATCTAAAACATGCTCAACTAAGATATAAAACAAAAATCATGCAAAGACCACACAAGCATTTTCACAAACACTTGATATACTAAATCTAAAACATGCTCAAATTTAAACAACATGAAAACAGAAAATTCAAAATTCAAAAACATGATATCTGAAATATAAATGGCAACAAACAAAGCAACCAAATTAAAATATAACTCAAGAATATGAAGTAACATAACATTTAAAACATCAAAATCAAAGAAAATAACATAAACAATATGGTAAAATGAACCCAAAACAGCAACTTAAAATAAATAATGTAGGCCATTTGGCCATGGTGAGTTTATTGTAAAAATAAAATGTAAAAAATATACTTAAGAAAGAGATGAAGTAAGAACTTAAAAGAACAATAAAAAAAAACATTTATTTAAAATGGAAACTCACCAAATAGAAACCAAATTAGCAAAAAAAAGAATAGAAAATGAAGAAAGTGCAAGAGTTGGTGCTCAAGAGCAACCTCAAGAAGCTAATATTTCAAGCTTTTCTCTTCAAACTTTCCTTTTTTTTTTCTAAACTTTTCTTTTTTGCTCTCAACCAAGAAGAGAAAAACTAAGTAAAAACTCTAAGAATTCAGCAAAATGAAGAAGAAAAAATGAAATTCTGACCTCCAACAAAGGGCTGGCCGAATTCCCCTCTTATTGCCCAAAGTGTTGTCATTTTTTTGTAACCAATTTCCCATCAAATGGCTAATAATTCAAGGTGAAAAATCATGAAATTACCACCTTTAGATTAGCATCTCAGCTCTCTCAAATTACAGCTGTTAATGAATAATGTTGACATCTCTCTTGGCCTATGTGGCTTAATCACCATGGCTTGATCAAAGAGAATCTCTAACTAACTCTTGATTTTTAGCCATTTGATTGAAAAATCAGAAGCTTCCTCCTTCTTTTGGGCTTGGGCAGGCCAGCACTTCTCTTTTCCAGCCCAACTCTGATTTTTTGAATGGCCCAAAGAAGCCCTTTTCGGTTGCTTGGGTGAAATGACCGTTTTGCCCCCCGGATGCAAATAAATATCAAACGGACTCCAAATTCAATTTTTATTTTTTTAACACTTCCAAAGTAATAAAATATTGAGTTCTGGAAGTTTTTAAAATTATCCGAGTCCGTTTGCTATTTATTTGGATTTTTTCTTCCAAAAATGCCCTTTTATGCACCTATATTTTACCATTTTTTAAACGAGCTCCAAATCAAGATTTTTCTTCACCAATCTCTTCAAAATAATTAAAAAGTGTGATCTGAAAGTTTTCATAATTTTTGGAGCTCATTTGGTATTTTTTTCGGGATTTATCGGCTTGAATTACTACATAGGAGGCCTGGGATTTGGCCATTTTGCAAACGAACTCCGAATCAAGATTTTCTTTCGCCAATCTCTTCCAAATAATTTAAAAATGGGATTGCAAAATTTTAGAATTTTTGAAGCTCATTTGCTATTTTTCGGGGATTTATCTTCTTGATTTATTGCATAGGAGGCCCGGGATTTGGCCGTTTTGCAAACGAACTCCGAAAGAAGATTTGGAGCTCATTGTTTGTACAGTATTCTTCTGGGGATATAAGCACTGCCCCAATTCCATGCCCCATGGCATTAGATGCGCCATCGAAGTACATTTTCCATACTTTTTTCTTTAGGGGAATCTCATCTACTTGCGACACATACATCAAATCCTCATCTGGGAAGTCAAAGTTTAACTGCTCATAATCTTCCACTGCCCGACTTGGTAAGAATTCCGCCACTGCACTGCCTTTGATAGCTTTTTGACTTACATATACAATGTCGTACTCTGACAATAAAACCTGCCATCTTGCCGTCCTCCCTGACAGAGAAGGTGCTTCCAACATGTACTTGATTGGATCCAGCTTGGCAATCAACCACGTTGTGTGGTACAACATATACTGCCTGAGTCTTCGAGCAGTCCAAGCTAAAACGCAGCACAATTTTTCTACCGACGAATATTTCAACTCATAATCTGTGAATTTCTTGCTAAGATAGTAAACTGCCTCTTCTTTCTTTCCAGTTTCATCAAGCTGCCCCAAAACATAACCCATGGATTTTTCAAATACTGATAAATACAGTATCATTGGTTTATCCGGAATAGGTGGCATTAATACTGGTGGATTTGATAGATAATGCTTAATTTTTTCAAAAGCAATCTGACACCCTTCATCCCATTCTCCTGGATCACGTTTTCCAAGTAACTTAAATATTTGATCACATTTGTCGGTCAACTGTGAGATAAACCGAGCAATATAATTCAATCTCCCAAAAAGCCTCTTACTTCCTTTTGAGTGCGAGGTGGTGGCAGATTCTGAATGGCCTTCACTTTATCTGGGTCAATCTCAATTCCTCTTTTGCTGATGACAAAACCCAACAACTTCCCCGAGGTGACTCCAAAAGTGCATTTTTCCGGATTTAGCTTGAGTCTAAATTTCCTTAATCGTTCAAAGAGCTTCTTAAGATTCGCAATATGCTCCTCTTCTCCTTGTGACTTTGCGATCATATCATCAACGTAGACCTCAATTCCCTTATGTATCATATCATGAAACAAGGTCACCATGGCTCTCTGGTATGTTGCCCTAGCATTCTTCAACCCAAATGGCATTACTTTGTAGCAGAAGGTGCCCCACATTGTAACAAATGTGGTTTTCTCCATATATTTCGGTGCCATCTTGATCTAATTGTATCCTGAGAATCCGTCCATAAAAGAAAATAAAGAACTCTTTACTGTATTATCCACCAGAGTATCAATATGGGGCAAAGGGAAATTATCTTTAGGGCTGGCCTTGTTCAAATCTCGATAATCAACGCATATCCGCACCTTGCAATCCTTCTTCGGTACTGGAACAATATTTGCCACCCATTCTGGATATTTTGCCACCTCTAGGAATCCAGCATCAAATTGTTTCTTCACCTCCTCTTTTATCTTTAACAGCATATCAGGCCTCATTCTTCTCAACTTTTGCTGAATTGGCTTGCACTCTAGCCTCAAAGGGAGCTTATGAACCACAATATCCGGATCTAACCCTGGCATATCTTGGTAAGGCCATGCAAATACATCCACATACTCCTGGAGCAAAGCTATCAATTCACCTTTTACTGATGGTGACAATGAAGTTCCAATTTTGACTTCTTTTATCTCTTCACCATTTCCCAAATTTATTGTTTCCGATAATTCCTTATGAGGAAGTACTTGTTTCTCCTCTTGTTCTATTTTCCTCAATAGATCCGGAGGTAGACCATAATCCTCAGTATCTTCATGAGCCTCAAAATCACCTGTGCAAATGGGTCTTTCAAAATCAATTTCAGAATTACTGACAGGAGGGTCCTCATATTCCGCATCCGTACACCTGTAAATAGGTGGAGAAAAACAATATAGGAAAATATATATTAAAAAAAATGAATAACAAAAATGAAAAAATATATGGACACATCAATATGGATAATGCATTGTGCTTGTTATTTATTGAATGAAAATGTTTAAAAAGCCCATTACAGAAAAAACTCTTAATATCTCTGGGTAAAGATAATTAAGATTGCTTTTTTAAAAGTATTACTTTGAAATAGACTTAAAGACTATGGGCAAATCAGTCGCACTCCAGTTGGTTAGTCTATATCCTGGTGGACAAGGTCGCACCATCCAGCTAGTACTCTCTCTTTCAATCCTGTCTTTCTCGGTCGTGCAGATCTCCACATCATACATCTACTCATCATTATTCACTTGGAATCTCTTGAAAGCTTTCTCTATCATTACAAGCACATCATCAGAATTCTTTTCTCCAAACAGAGAACCGGCTGAGCGAAAGTTGTGAAGGATAGGTGGGAATGTTATAGGCTCCCACTCCATATCCGTACCCGTGAGACGGGTCATCCTCCTTTGTCGGTTCTTTTCAACTTGTCTTCTTTTCTCATGGGCCTTCGAAAGATATGATAACTCGTATAATTATATAGTTTTTAGTTATGTTTTATTATTGTTTTGTGTCAAATACGAGTTATTATTGCTTAGTCTAATTGTGTTTATGATTTTTTATATTTTTATGTAATTTGGTGTTTTTCACGAGTTTCTTTGAGAGATTTCAGATTACGAGGTTAAATCAAGAATTAAGGGCAAATCCAGTTCAGTTCCAGTTCCGACACCTTTTTCCATATCAGCTATATCTGGAGTTTCACTAAAGCAATAAGGCTGAAATTTTAACAGTGCAAAGTTAAGAGGCATATCTATCTTTTTCATGCTTTACACTTCTTGAAACGGAGTCGTTTTCCCAAGCGAAATCAACCATCAAGTTGGCTGATGTGCAATGACGTCTGTGCTGACAAGTTTTGGTATTTTGACCATATCTTCTGATCCACATCAGAAAATGAGCTGATTCCAACGGCTATGGATCACCGACTGATAGGGGAACATGTTTCTAGAAGACCATTTGATCAGATCAAGCCTCCAATATTGAGAAAATCGACCATCAAGCTGGCTGATCAGAATTGTCATACAATATGACGAAAATTGTTAGAAAAATGCACCCACCTATTATACCTACCTTTGAAATTTATAAAGCTTGTCTCTTGTCATTTAGCTCTCCAAAATGTGTATAAATAGAGGGCCTTGGATGATTGTAAGAGATGATATTGTAGATAGGTAGGATATTAGCCATTGTAATAAAATTCTCTAAGTTTTCTTCTTCTTTCTTTTCTCTAGTTTTCTTTTTCTTTATTTTCTTCTTCTTCTTTCTTTCTTTTATTTCCTTCTTAGATTCTTTTTAATTTTATGTTTATGTTTACAATGCCTATGCTAGGCTAAATTTCTATTTGGTTAAGGGTGATTTCAAAGCCCTAGACATGTTTTGTGATTGATTTTCAGATTCTATCTATCATTAATTTTCTATCAAAGTTGCTTATGTTCTTCTACAAGAATTGTTCATGATGTTGTCTTGATTTATTTAGGTGTACAACTAGATAGATCTTGATAATTATCTATTGCTAGTTTAGGAGTCTTGATCCGTGTAATTGTCTTGATTTCCTATTCATAAGTGGCAATTTGTGATTAATGATTATGGTCAAGTTTTCAATAATTGCAAAGTGGAACATAACCTAAGTTGAACAATCCGAGCTTATGTGTTTGTTGCTTAGATCAACCTATCTTTCTCATCATAAAGCTGCCATTAAATTGAATTTAGAGAGCTTATTCTAGGTTGTTTAATGGTTAGAGATTAAATAGAGAGCTTGTTCTATTTAACGACAAACTAAGGAAAGATTGGAATAACAGAGCTTGTTGTTATCTACGGTTGTTAACTTTGATAGTTGGTTGATATTGATAGATCTGAAATTGATTCTTAATGATGTCTAGTGGTGGAGAATGAAACCTTAACCATATTTTTCATATTTGATTCTTCTTACTTACTTGTTTTCTTACTTTTCTAGTTTGCTTATTTTTAAAAGTATATTTATTTTTATTGGCTGGTTATACCGCCTAATTTGTATATTAACTTTATTTTATTTTTATTGGCTGGTTATACCGCCTAATTTAGTATATATATTTTTATTGGCTGGTTATACCGCCTAATTTAATATATATATTTTTATTGGCTGGTTATACCGCCTTGCATTTTATTCTTATTATTTACTTTAGTTTAAATCTGGCTTCAAAAACCCCTTTTATTTTATTGTTTTCTTTGAACGTAAGTTATAAACTAATAACTCATAGATTAAAATCCAATCCCTGAGGACTCGACCCTTGCTAATCATTATACTTACAATTGATCTTTTTAGTGCAAGGTTAAATAAGATACATTCTTTTGGGTGCATCAAATTTTTGGTGCCGTTGCCGGGGATTGCTTTCTTTAGTTTATTTGTTACTTGGTTTATTCTTATTTTCAGTTCTAATGAGTTTTATTTTCTTGTACATACGGGTTTTTCTTATCAAATTTTGAAAAAAAAAAAAAAAACAACGATGGATTTGAGCAATCTAACACTTGAAGAGTTGGTGGCATACATGAACATGGAGAATCAACAAGCCAATCTCACCTCCCCAGTTCAACAATTGGCCATGGGAGGATGTCAAGGCCATCAAGGGTTCCAAGACCAACTGCATGATCATTACTCAAACACTTACCATGAGGGAAGGTGGGATCATACTAATTATGGCTACTCAAAAAATTTCCAAGAAGTAGATCCTTATGCGAGTTACACTCATCCATCTATCTTCAATCAATCATGGTCTCAAGAATCAGATCTTTTTCAGCCATCACATATGACTCAAAACTCAGGTACTTCTTTAGAAGATCTTGTCTATTCTCTTGTTACTGATACTTTGCAATTTCAACAGGAAACAAGGGCAAGCATCCAGAGTTTGGAAAAGAAAATGATCCGATTGACTAGTAGTATGGTGGGATAGGTAGAACAAAGATCTGAAGAACTCCCTGCCCAAACGATGATTAACCCAAAGGAGAATGCTACTATTGTGACCTTGAGGAATGAGGAACAAGATGAGGATGAGACAAAATTAGAGATGAATTCTATTCTTGAGGATAATGAAACCAGTGATCCAAATAAGAGTATTTCGGCACCTGAGGTAACGTTTGAGATTCCAATTTTTACTAATGTTTCTTCTCCACCTTTTCCTAGTAGATTCGCAAAGTTCAAGGAGGATGAACATGAACAAGACACGCTGGAAACCTTAAACAGTTTGTTTGTGGATGTCATTCAACAAGTACCAAAAGATGCACCATTCCTCGATGAGATATACACCACCAAGGATGATGGAATAATACTTGTAATGGAGAATGCATCCACTGTTGTGCAAAGAAAGCTTCCTCTCAAACGCATAAATTTGGGAAATTTCATGTATGAGCCTGACAAGCCTAAAAAGCCAAGAAGGGGTGTTGGTTAGATTCAAAACACTAACTCAAGTGTTAATTGGGAAGGCAGCCCAATTAAAGATGAAATTGCCAACCTTCCATATTCAGATTTGCTTTCTCTTTCTTTTCCTTTTTCTTTTATTATTTTTATTTTTATTTCTTATGTTTCTTTGTTAATTGTGTTTACTGCTTTTAAGTTCATTTAGGCTGCATAAGTTTCTTTTGTTTAATAGTTCTTTTCTCTTACATATAATTCTTGCATTGGGGGATAATAGCATTACATTAATGACAATGTAAGAATTATGTGTGGGGGGAAGAATTTAGGATTTTATTTAGAGTGTTTTATTTTTGAGTCTTTTTATGTTGTTTTTCTTTATGATCCTTGTTTTGAAAATAACTAGATGTAAATATAATTTTTGTTTTTTTTAACCCCGGTTAAATGGCGGATAACGGTACTCCGTGATTATTTAAGTCGGTTCCATCAGCTACCCACAAAATTGATATTGTATATAAATTTCTCTTTCATTTTTTTTTTCATTTTTTTTCAGGATGGATGATATTCTCACAAGATTGCAGAAACAATTTCCTCCTTTTCCTCGAAATATTTTACTGAAGCTTTACCAAGTTCGATTTGAAAGATTAAGAATGCTTATGCACAAAGGGATTCCTGAAGACATACGTTGGATAATTGAAGCCAAGGTACGTGAAGATGAATATCTTCCTGTTTTGCATTTACCAGGTACAGGTAGAAGCACTTTTGCAAAGAAGCGACGAGCAAAGTGCATGAGTTCAAATTGCCACAAATGTGCACGATGGACGTGTAACGGTAAATGTCGTTCTATTGGGATTCCGTCCTCTAATCGAGATGATAAAATTGAATTCATTAAGGATGGATTGAGTAAGGAGAATTTGGGTAATATCCAACTTTCTCTTGAGACGCATCCTAGTGGAGACGTACAAAGAGAAATTCTTGATTTATGGCCGCAATTCCAAAGGGAATGGCAACATCTTGGGAATCTGATGTTAAAAGACCCTGTTTGCCAGCTTGTAAGAAAACTGGATGGGAAGCATATCCTCGACTCATAGAAGGCGTTTAAGCCGTTTCTGGACGTAAAACCAGAGGAAGATGCCAAATACACTTTCGGCGACATTATTACTCTTGACTTTTACGGTTGATTTTTCTTCTCTTTTTGATTTTCTTCCTGAAATCACGCAAAAAATCTTTTGTTAGGTTAACATTTTCTTCTGACAGGTCAAATACACTTTCGGCGACATTATTACTCTTGTCTGATTCACTACTCAGTCCTCTATATATTACACCATGTACTCATTCTCTTTCAGGCACTCGAAGAAAAAAAATGGAAAGTACTTCGTCCCAGCGCATTAAAAAAATTTGTGTCTTTGGAGGTGCTTATCCAGGGAAAAATAACATATTCGCTGATGAAGCCATAAGAGTTGGAGTAATACTTGCCCAACAAAAGATCCAGTTGATTTATGGAGGCGGTAGTACGGGTTTAATGGGAGCAGTCGCTACAGCAGCACACGCCGGAGGAAGTCCAGTTCTAGGAATCGTGCCAAAACTATTCACAGGTTTTTGTGGACCTACCGTGGATAAGGAAATACAAGTGTGGAGTATCCTTGAACGGATGACAATCATGTACCATTCTGCCGATGCATTCATTGCTTTACGAGGAGGTCTGGGTACATTGGAAGAAATAGCTTGCGTGGCTTCTTGGTCATCTTTGGTCACAAAAAAGAAACCCATTGGTTTGCTTAATATTAATGGTTATTTTAGTAATTTGCTTTCATATTTAGATAATGTTGTGGATAATGGATTCATGTTTTCAGAGGCAAGGAGAACCATAATTTCTGCTACAACCATTGAAGATTTACTCAAAAAGCTCCAAGCTTATGAGTATTTATCTGCTACGGTTGTTTCGCAAACGCTCGGAAAAAGAAAAAGAGATATGGACGAGCAAGGAGTGGATTGCACTTTGTCTTTGTGACATTATCTAACATTTTGTTTGTTGTGTCTCAGTTATAATAAGTGGTTAGCAACCTCTGCAGGTAATATCTCCTAAATTCTACCTTTAGTAGGGGGTAAGGGACATATTTTGCTAATTTAAAAAAAAAAAAAATTTGATGTGTTTTAAGCCATTTAGAAGTATTCATTCTGAACAAGGTCTGAGTAAGGGAGACTTGAGACATACCTTGTCAGTTTGATTTCTTCTTTTCAAAAAAAAAAAAAAAATTTGATGTGTTTTAAGCGATTTAGAAGTATTCATTCTGAACAAGGTCTGAGTAAGGGAGACTTGAGACATACCTTGTCAGTTTGATTTCTTCTTTTCAAAAAAAAAAAAAAAAGTTTGTTATGTTTTAAGCAATTTAGAAGTATTCATTCTGAACAAGGTCTGAGTAAGGGAGACTTGAGACATACCTTGTCAGTTTGATTTTAATCTTTTTATGTTTACTTGTTAATTTTTGTTTAGTATTTTAGGATTATTTAGGTTGCATGAGTTTGTTTTGTTTTGTTTTGAGTCTAGTTATTCCTATTCTTATGTTATTAGTTCTTTTCTCTTACACATGATTCTTTCATTTGGGTTAATAGACTTACATTGAGGACAATGTAAGAATTAAGTGTGGGGGGAATGATTTAGGATTTCTTTTATTTTTGTCTACTATTTTTTTTATGAGTCTTTATTATTATTATTATTATTTTTTTAGTGTGTTTTAGTTCCTTTTTAATACAATGATGAGATATGAATTGCATAGGTCTAAACTGGTTATTAGTGAGAAGATTTTCATGAGAACTAAGCTTGATACTAATTTTTATGAGCCAATGTTGATATGATATGTTGATTGAGAAAGAAAGCATGTTTAGACTTAATCTGACTTGTATAATCATCCTTGTGAGTTTTTGAGCCTATATGATTGATGCATTATACATATCAATCTAATTTCTTTCTTGAGTGCTCTTATGATTACATGATTCTCTAGAACTTGCTTTAAACCATTTGAGACTATATTGATGCATGTGACAACATGAATATGATAGAGGCATTAGGATTTTTAGCCAGGGCCAAACAGCCATCCCTTATTGATGTTCCAAGAGAACACACCCCTAATGAGCCAATTTGAGCCTACATTGAATAAGCTATTTATTTGGTAACCACAACTTACACCTAGCCTAAATATAACCCTTGTTCTAAAGATGGATTATATATTTTGAGACATAATGCAAAAAAAACAAGGGATATTTTTAGTTAAAAATTTGGGTTCGAAACAAAAGATAAGTGTGGGGGAAGAAAAGAAAAGAAAAAGTCAAGAGAAAAAGAAAGGGATCATTGTCAAATACATTCCCATATTAAAAAAAAAAAAATCTTCTCTTGAACTTCTAGTTAAAGTAAAGAAAAAGATGTTACAAAGTTGGTTAGAATGATGCAAAGGCTCAACATGAATATTTAGCCTATGTTATTATGTGCTTTATAAGAGTTTTGAGAAGTTTTATTTGTATGATCTTATTATGTCTCTAAACTCTATGAACTCTTTGGAACCTTTGTGATATCTTTATCATTTTGTTCTTTAACCACATTATAACCCTTTGGCCCCATTACAACCTTGAATAAAGACCTCTTGATTTATGAAGTTGTATGATCTAAATAGTGGAGAATAGGTGGACAAGCAAGCATATGGTAGAAGTGTTTTCATGAGATTGATTGAGTGTAAACACTTTACCACTACTTTAAAGAGTGAAAATCAAGAGAGTATCCCATGTGAGAAGTTGAGATTAAGTTTGAATATGCACTATTTTGATTGAAATATGTTATGTTAATATTGGCTTAACTCAAACTATTTACATTCAAGCAAGATTTTTTGTGAATTTCTTTAAGCTATTGATTAGTTTTTAAGACTTGTCCAATGATTATCTCTAATTTATATTGGAAGGATTAGTTATAATTATTATTTTTAGTTTTTCTTATATCTTCAATGTTTGTGGGTATCGTCCTAGTAAACCCTCACGAGACTAAACTCGTCCACTAGGGACACCTAGGGGTTTAAAGGCTTGTGTCACATGCTAAGTGCCACCGTGATTTCCTACGAAAATGGATTAGATTAGATTTTCTTATTTTATTTTTATTGAGTCGTTGCTAGGGACTAGCAACAATCTAAGTGTGGGGGTGTGATAACTCGTCTAATTATATAGTTTTTAGTTATGTTTTATTATTGTTTTGTGTCAAATACGAGTTATTATTGCTTAGTCTAATTGTGTTTATGATTTTTTATATTTTTATGTAATTTGGTGTTTTTCACGAGTTTCTTTGAGTGATTTCAGATTACTAGGTTAAATCAAGAATTAAGGGCAAATCCAGTTCAGTTCCAATTCTGACACATTTTTCCATATCAGCTATATATGGAGTTTCACTGAAGCAATAAGGCTGAAATTTTAACAGTGCAAAGTTAAGAGGCATATCTATCTTTTTCATGCTTTACACTTCTTGAAACGGAGTCGTTTTCCCTAGCGAAATCAACCATCAAGTTGGATGATGTACAATGACGTCTGTGCTGACAAGTTTTGGTATTTTGACCATATATTCTGATCCACATCACTATTTGATCAGATCAAGCCTCCAATATTGAGAAAATCGACCATCAAGCTGGCTGATCAGAATTATCATACAATATGACGAAAATTGTTAGAAAAATGCACCCACCTATTATACCTACCTTTGAAATTTATAAAGCTTGTCTCTTGTCATTTAGCTCTCCAAAATGTGTATAAATAGAGGGCCTTGGATGATTGTAAGAGATGATATTGTAGATAGGTAGGATATTAGCCATTGTAATAAAATTCTCTAAGTTTTCTTCTTCTTTCTTTTCTCTAGTTTTCTTTTTCTTTATTTTCTTCTTCTTCTTTCTTTCTTTTATTTCCTTCTTAGATTCTTTTTAATTTTATGTTTATGTTTACAATGCCTATGCTAGGCTAAATTTCTATTTGGTTAAGGGTGATTTCAAAGCCCTAGACATGTTTTGTGATTGATTTTCAGATTCTATCTATCATTAATTTTCTATCAAAGTTGCTTATGTTCTTCTACAAGAATTGTTCATGATGTTGTCTTGATTTATTTAGGTGTACAACTAGATAGATCTTGATAATTATCTATTGCTAGTTTAGGAGTCTTGATCCGTGTAATTGTCTTGATTTCCTATTCATAAGTGGCAATTTGTGATTAATGATTATGGTCAAGTTTTCAATAATTGCAAAGTGGAACATAACCTAAGTTGAACAATCCGAGCTTATATGTTTGTTGCTTAGATCAACCTATCTTTCTCATCATAAAGCTGCCATTAAATTGAATTTAGAGAGCTTATTCTAGGTTGTTTAATGGTTAGAGATTAAATAGAGAGCTTGTTCTATTTAACGACAAACTAAGGAAAGATTGGAATAACAGAGCTTGTTGTTATCTACGGTTGTTAACTTTGATAGTTGGTTGATATTGATAGATCTGAAATTGATTCTTAATGATGTCTAGTGGTGGAGAATGAAACCTTAACCATATTTTTCATATTTGATTCTTCTTACTTACTTGTTTTCTTACTTTTCTAGTTTGCTTATTTTTAAAAGTATATTTATTTTTATTGGCTGGTTATACCGCCTAATTTGTATATTAACTTTGTTTTATTTTTATTGGCTGGTTATACCGCCTAATTTAGTATATATATTTTTATTGGTTGGTTATACCGCCTAATTTAGTATATATATTTTTATTGGCTGGTTATACCGCCTTGCATTTTATTCTTATTATTTACTTTAGTTTAAATCTGGCTTCAAAAACCCCTTTTCTTTTATTGTTTTCTTTGAACGTAAGTTATAAACTAATAACTCATAGATTAAAACCCAATCCCTGAGGACTCGACCCTTGCTAATCATTATACTTACAATTGATCTTTTTAGTGCAAGGTTAAATAAGATACACTCTTTTGGGTGCATCAAGATATCCTAGGCCAAATAGGTCCTTCTTTCCTTTTACTTCTATAGCTCGAGCCATCCCCTGAAGATATTTCCCGATACCCTTTCCTGCCCTGCAGCCTTTTCCTACGGTGGTTCTTACCCCCAACCTTGTGTTCTTGGATAGCTTTGGTTTTGGAATTTTTTGTCCTTCAGTGACAAAAACTGCATTTACAAATTCCAAAGACCGAAAAGAACACTCCACGGCCTCTTCATTCGGCTCCACATAAGGAGATTCAGTGGAAGCGGAGGCTATTATGTTTTTCTCCCTGATATCGTGATCAATCGGCCCTCCATCACAAATTTTAGTTTCTGGTGACAGACTAGGGTACAGCCCCAGCTGAATGTATCCATGGCCTTCCCAACAAACAGTTATAAGATGGATTGATATCCATAACCTGGAAATTCACTGTATATGTGCACGGGCCTATTTCCAGAGGAACTTCAATGGTTCCCATAACCTCCCTCCTGGTTCCATCAAAAGCTCTGACCACCGTGCAACTTGGTATCATATAGGATAAATCCACTGGTAACTTGGATAAGGTTGCTAAAGGCATCACATTTAGTGAAGAACCGTTATCCAGAAGGACCCTCGGTAATATGTGCCCCTTACAAGTGGTGGTTATATGGAGAGCTTTTGTTGATCCAATAACATTGGGTGGTATTTCCTCATAGCTGAAAAATATGTAGTCATCAGCTGCGATGTTTCCCACCAACCTATCCAGCTTGTCCACTGATATATTATTGGCCACGTACGCTTGATTTAATACTCTTAATAAAGCATTTCTGTGTGGTTCTGAATTTAAAAGCAAGGATAAGATTGAAATCCTAGCTGGTTGCGTTGCAGTTGTTCAACCACGCTATATTCACTATGCTTTACAAATTTCAAGAACTCACAAGCTTCTTTCTCACATACTGGCTCTTTGATTCTATTAACCGGGGCTGATCCCCTCTCTGTTTCCTCTGGCAAATTCATCTCAATATGGATTGGCTCGACGACCTTCTTCCCTTTGTCAATTCCTCTGTCTTTCCCTACTACCCCTTGTTCAACGACCTCCGAAGCATAACACCTCCCACTTCGGGTTAAATGCCCTACACCTGTAATATTCTGCTGGCCTAAAGACCCGGGCATAACCATGCTGCAGTCATACTTCCATGGTGTAGCCTTGTTTTCCTTGTATGGAAAGAAAACAGGTAAATCAATGATTAATTTGGGTGCATTTTCTTCCATGACTGGCATAACTTTTTCCTCCGGTTCATCATAGTAGATGATTAGGGGCCTTCCTATCCCATAGCCACATGTATTTTCAATGACTTCTATTTCCCCTTCTATCTCCTCATAGAACTGAGCTACCCCATTATCCATCAGCTTTTGGACTTTAACCCGAAAGTCCCTACAATTTTGTATATCATGGCCTTCAACTTTATGGAACAGGCACCAATTATGCACCCTTCTTGCAACCATTTTCAAACCTTCCGTACCTTCCACCAATTCTGCCTTGACCATTTCAGCCCATATTGTCATCATCGGAGTCTTAACCTCTCCAATATCCCTCTTTAATCTTCTGTCCTTTCTGGTTAATATTGCATTCACCTGATTCCCAGCATGATTGGGAAATGGATTTCCAGCTACGTTCGGCCCATTTTTTGATCCAAACTTCACTACCCCAGCATTAATCAGGCTTTGGACTTTCTTTTTGAAGGCCAGACAATCTTCAATTGAATGTCCTTGGATTCCCGCATGGTATGCACAATTGGTATTTGCATTGTACCATCTTGGATATGGAGGTGTCAAAGGTTTTTGGTACACAGGTGCAACAAGTTGACCTTGCAACAGTTTTGGATATAGATCACCGTAGGTAGTGGGAATCAGATCAAATTGGGCTTTTTGATAGTTCCTTGGTGAACGTTGATCATTACGCGCAGGCCCTTATGTGTTTGGAACAATATTTCTAGGAAGGGTGATTTGAGGGGATATGCCAGTTGGGAATGGCTGTTGTGGTATATTGGTGTAGGGGAACGGGTTTTGGGTAAGGTGGTTGACATTAGGGTAATAAGGATTATACCCCGGGTATGGGGTGTATGGTGTAGGAGGTGCATAAGGTGTGGTAGGGGTATAAGGCCTCAGTGGTGTGTATGGTGTAGGAGGTGTATAAGGGTATTGGTTAAAGCTTACTGCATGGGTTTCCTCCTTTTTCTTTGTAGGAAAAGCTCTCTTTGGGGTAGCTGACTCGCCCCCTTCCATCTTTCCACTCTTAATGGATGACTCAATCATTTCTCCAGATTTTACCATATCAGCAAAATCTTTGGTAGCATTTCCCACCAATCTGTCATAATAAGGTGCTTTCAATGTGTTGATGAAAAGCACCGTGGTTTCTTTATTGGTTAAAGGGGGTTGCACTTGTGTGGCCAGATCCCTCCACCTCTGTGAATACTCCTTGAAGGTCTCATTGGACCTCTTTTCCATGTTCTGTAATGACAGCCTATAGGTACCATATCAGAAACGTGCTTATAATACTCCATAAAAGCCCTGGCCAAATCCGTCCATGAAAGAATCTTGGTACGACTGAGTTGGTTGTACCATCAGGTGGCTGACCCTGTTAAGCTGTCCTGGAAGCAATGAATAAGCAATTTTTCATTATCCTCATGCCGTGTCATCCTTCTACAGTACATAGTCAGATGAGCCGATGGGTTGGTGGTCCCATTATACTTTTCAAAATCTGGTACTTTGAACTTCGGTGGAATTATTAGATAATGTACCAGGCTCATCTCTTTGGCATCTAGACTGCCAAACAACTCTGCTCATTCCACTGCTCTTAGCTTTTCTTCCAACAACTGATATTTCTTCTCAGATTCAGCAGTTTCGACCCTCTTCAGTTCAGTCATTTTGGCCTTTTCCTTCTCTGCCATTTCCTCGAAGTCTGGAACCTCAAACTCAATTGGATCAACTCCGATGTTACCCCTTTTTGGACCGAAATTCTATGGTTTGGCCGCCGGCTGGATGTAGATGTAGGATGCTGCCCCAGTTGGAATTTCATTTCCCACATGTTGGGATGTCTGGCCATTTCTTTGTACCACTTCTGGTCTATCCTCCTGATTTACTGCCCCCATTCCAGCAACTGAATTCTCTCCGGGCCACTTCTCTTTCATCATATTGCTCATCATCTCCATGAGCTTTGTCATCTGTTCTCGTGTCTCCTCCTGAGACTTAGTCAACTGTTCTTGTAATTCTTACTTGATTCTTTCCATTCTCTCAATTCTGGCAAGCTGATCGTTTTTCATGGCTTTTTTTCGAGATCGAGTATTGTAAGAGTGTTGGAAATCTGGTTCTTTCTGAGTGCGACCAATTGTACCTTTATTTTTTAAAAAACCATGGATTAGAAATTATTGACACATTTCTTATTTTATAAAAAAATGAATAAATGAATGAATGAATCAGTGTTAATAAATGAACAACTAAGTAAATGACTAAGCGTATGAACTTAGATAACTAATTATAAATGAATGAACAAATAAATAAATGGCTAAGTGTATGAACAATTTATAAAGAATAAATGAATGAATGATTATGAATATGAATATGAACAAATAAAAAATATATATATATAAAAATAAGCTAGTGAATGATAAATGTATTTAAAGTATTGGCCGGGATAATTCCAACCAAACGGTCTTTCATTGATTTCCTGAAACTAAATACATCAAACAAAAGATCCCTGTTTAAGACAACATGATAATCTGTCTCTCCTAAAAACTATTACAAGATACTAGTCCTATAATAACTCCCTCAGATCCTGGACCTTTTTCAATGTCCTCCTTTAACTGCCTTGCTCTTCCATTTGATCCCTACTTGTTCACGGCCCTTTGACGTGTTAGCAGAAGCATCACCCTGTAAGCTCTCCCTAGCTTGTTCCTCAAGTTGATTTGCTTGGGCTTCCTCGTGTTTTGCCTTTTCTGCCTAATAGTTCTTCTCCTTTTTGAGGTTTCTGACTTCTTGTTCCCATTCCCCGGAAGTCTTGAGAGTCCCCTCAAATCTGAGCTCAAAGCGATACCTCTTGTTCTCCAAATGTAATTCCCGAAGGTCGCCCTTAACAGTGTCCCTTTCTCTCTTAATATGTTTCTTCTCTTTTTCCCGAGCTGATTCCCTATTTTTCATGTCTTCAAGCTCTTCTTGCAGTCGGGCAATTTCCTTACTCATCCGGGCCTTTTCTTTTTCAAATTCCGCTCTTGCAATTTCTAACTCTGATGGCATTTCCCTCGATGGCGGATTCATGAACTGGACCTCCTCCCCTCTGATATCAATAGTCTATCATTAACCCTTAATTCCCTTCATACCAGATAATCAGGTGTGACGGTGTCGGCATATCTGGCCACTTTTATCCTGTGAGTTTTCTTCCATGCTTCAATCGCTGCCCGCACTTTTCCAGAATATCCGTCTTCCCCATAAGTGAACTTTGATGATCCTAAATTATGAGTCATGGGTGTGAATTGCCGAGACTCAACCTGTCTTTGCACCAACAGAGGCGCATAACTCACAGATCCCCAAATTCCGAGCAATGGAACTCCTGGGTTGTCCCCACATTTGTACATAATCGGCATAGGAACCATCCATGGAACTCTCCAAGTCACCATCTCCCCTTTTAGATTCCGAAACATGTTGACCCATTTCTCTTCATTCCCGTCCTTAGGCCAATCATTTTGAAGGAATTCCCTAATCGGAACTAAAGTCTTCATGTACGGTTTGAAGGAAACATTTTCTTTCTTCCAAAAGTGACTTTGAATCCAAATATAAAGGAGTTGTACACACCCCTTGATTCTCCTTTGTCCGGCCCTTTTTACAAAAATTCAAGGATCGGATAGTTTCAGCTATGATGGTCGGAGATGGGTTGACCTTTTGTTCCAACTTTTCAAAGAAATCAAACACGGCTATATCCACATGACCCAATATCTTCGGAAATATGATTAACCCGTAGATGGCTAAAGCGAAGATGTCCCTGGCTTTTGCTTTGTCGAAACAACCCAATATCAACTGTCGGAGAGTATCCCACGGAATGCACCCATTTTTCTGCTTTGTGTCCACATGACTCTCAACCCATGTTGTATCCATTCCCGTGATCCTAGCCACTTTCTTTTTAAGACCTGAAGGTTCCATTTCCTTCAAATATACCCGATCAGGATTAGGACATTCAATACGTAACAGTGCCGAATATTCTTCTATCAGTGGTGTCATATCCTCCTTGTTAAAAGTGAAACATCTATAAGCAGGATTCCAAAACTGTACCATAGCCTGAATCAACCCACTATTGACCTGAATTGGAATTAAGAGTGCTATGTCTCCATATTTCTAAGTGAAGGCTCCTTTCTCTGATACATTCCACTGGTTCCAAATGTCATCTAACCCTAGGAGATTATTCTGTCTAGGATCCACTTTGACCCTTTCCGGCAATATTGACACATAATCCTTCTTGAGGCAATCACCATCCTCCCTCTGATCTTTTTCCGACCGTGCCCTGACTACTGCATGATCTTCTATCACTGAAATAACCTGACCCTCCATGAAAGTCCTTTGGGTTGATAACTATCCCGAGGCCAATAAACTTCAAGTGTATGATGATGTCTATGATGCATGTCAAAGAAAAGAAAACAGAAAGAAATAGATTAGTAAGGAAATGAATTCACAAATATAACATAAATAATAACATGCTAAAAAAAATGTCCCAAAATTTAAACAGAGCTACGGCATTACGACGTCTTTGGGATAAAATAATAATAATAAAAAAAATACGAGTGGTATGATGTTCGTTCATCATCACCCAATTTGTATCTACCATATAGAAAGATGGTAAAAGGTTGGAAATGTTCCTCCATGTGTTCTTAAACTTCAGGTATCTAACAGAAATCCGGCATGGCTTCGCCTAGGTTCACTATATGAAGGTGAATTGGTTCTAAGGCCCCGAATTGTTCCTCACTGTCGCCGGTGAAGGCTAGTAAGGCACCCCGATAAAAGCGGGTTCAATTCGTTAGAGTATATTTTCCTATGCCCGTACGGTTCAATTGAATGCAAGGTATAAGAATTCCCTTATAATTACTTGTATTTTATTAGTACTTGTCGTAACCTAAAAAATAACGAGTCTCATCGCAAGACTTTATTATTCGTTAAGAGTGACATTAAAAAAAAACCGAGGAAAAGTCGACTTAATTCCTCTAGAAAAATGAAGGTTTTGAAAATGACCTGAAAAAAAGACATGGAGTTGCCACCAATCGTTTTTAGATAGGTGTGATCGGCCACCTATTAAAACCGGTTTCATAAAATATTTTAAAAATTAATTAAAATATTTTAAAAACCAATTTCAAGTCTGCGTTTTAAACTAGAGAAATCAAAGAAGCGGGTTCGGGAGTCAGTTACGTGCGGGGAAGGATTAGCACCAACACAACGCCCGTATAAATCGGTACCTTATTAATCGTGTGTTATCTCAAGTCTCGGTAAAAAAATCGATTTTAAATTTAGTATTTCAAGTTAATTCCCAATTTAAAGAAAAATAATTCTTTTTTTATTGAAAATGATCCGGAATTTATAAATTCAAAATTTTCCTATATTCCCCAACAAACGTGGCAAAATATAGAAATTTTTATTAGTTTTGGAAAACTTTCCGAATCATTCTCTTTTTTTTAAAGAAAGATATTCCTTTATTAATGATAATTGATGATATTCCCTCCAGCAAACCCGGTAAAGAACTCATGAATTATATTAACTTGAGAATATCTTTATTTTTTATTGAAAAATCATTATCCTTTTGAAAACATTTTAAAAGATATGAATATGTATATGCATGACATAAATAAAATGACATGGCAAAATCTAAATAATATAATGCATCCTAAATGACATGATATAATTTAAATGTCTTAGCATATTCTAAATGAAATGAAATATCCTAAGTTATATGATATATTCTAAATGAAATGAAATGACCTAGGTAACACAATATATTCTATATGAAATGAAACAACCTAGGTAACATGGTATATTCTAAATGAAATAAAATAACCTAAGTAACATAACATATTCTATATGAAATGAAATAACCTAGGTAACATGATATATTCTAAATGAAATAAAATAACCTAAGTAACATAACATATTCTATATGAAATGAAATAATTTAAATGACATGGCAAACATGAATGATATGGCATATAGTTTAAATGACATGGAATATAAAATGATGCTATCATATAATATGCATGGAAATAAAAATGAAAATAATAATGCATGAACATAGCATATGCTAAATAATATGACAAAAAAAATAATTAAATAAATAAAAAACATAGGATATCATGAAATATTCCAAATCATATAATAAACAATATAACATAATTCAAAATCATAACAATATCATAGAAATTATCATAGCAAGAATCACATATTATAAAATGCATGAATATGGAAAATGCAATGCATGAAATGTATTTTTTCCTTTAATTAAGGAAATATGTATATCTAAAAAGATATCCGGCTACCTTAGGAAAATATGTCAAATTAAATATTCTAAAACTAAAATACTTTGTGATTGTTTGAAAACAATTTTGGAATGCTTGAATTAAAAAATAAAAACTGGGCTAAATCTTTTTTAAATGGCTCTAACTTCCTAAGTTTAAAAATCCGGACTTGACTACCCTTAACCTAAGACTTGAAAAATCATTTTTAGAGTTTAAAAAGGCTTAGAAACTACCCTAAGTCAGTAGCTAACCCTCCTAATCAGCCCACTTTAAGTAAATTAACCAAGACAGGAAAATGATTTTTCTTTAAATTCAATTCTGACTCCACTGTCCAGTTTTAATCCACGATTTTTTACCCTATTTTTAAAAATTCAAAAAATTCTGAAAACAATATTGGAGACTCAGGACGTGTAAAACTACACGGAAAAAATCGGCTTAATTTTCTGATTAAAGATGAATTCCCAGAAAAATCAGAGATGTACGAGTTTTGGAAGGAAAAAAAACTGTTTTGCCAACACATTTTTGCCTTTGATAAAATCATTTAAAAATCAAATTAAAAATATTTGAAACTCCTAAAATTACTTACAAACAGTAGCTAGGACTTTTTGAAAGTTAAATAAAAATTGGCCTAAGTAAAAAAAATCACAAAGGTAGAATAATCAACTTGACAAACTTAATTTTCCACAAGAGAGCATGACTTTGAACCATTAATTGGATCAAGTCATTATTCAAGTGGCATGAACATGAAATGCATGAAATAATGCAGCAAACATAATGCATGAAATGCATGGATTTAAACCTAAATGTCATGAAAAAATGCATGGCATTCATAAAATGACCTAGACCTAAATGAACTTGCATGGCATTTAATGTAACCTAGACCTAAAATGCATGAACATGCATGGCAAATAGACCTAGCTTAATAACTAAAATATGCATGGCATTTTCACAAACACAAAGCATGGTTAATCCAAAAACTCAATCAAATATCATGCAAAATGCTAACCTATCAACTAACATGGCAAGAATGCACAAAAAATATAAAAATTCCAAGAGGGCCGAATAGCATAATGTAACAAGCAAACATGGCATTTTCACAAACACTTGGCATACTAGCATGCAAAACTAAATCAAATGACATATAAATGCAAAAACCTACCAACTAACATGGCAAAAAATGCAACACACAATGCAAAACACATGGAGTAGCCAAATGGCCTCAAGCTCCAACAAGTATGGCATTTTCACAAACACTTGGTATACTAACATGCTCAACTAAAATATAACACTTAAATCATGCAAAAATCACACAAGCATTTTCACAAACACTTAATATATTAAATCTAAAACATGCTCAACTAAGATATAAAACAAAAAATCATGCAAAGACCACACAAACATTTTCACAAACACTTGATATACTAAATCTAAAACATGCTCAAATTTAAACAACATGAAAACAGAAAATTAAAAATGCAAAAACATGATATCTAAAACATAAATGGCAACAAACAAAGCAACTAAATTAAAATATAACTCAAGAATATGAAGTAACATAACATTTAAAACATCAAAATCAAAGAAAATAAATAAACAATATGGTAAAATGAACCCAAAACAGCAACTTAAAATAAATAATGTAGGCCATTTGGCCATGGTGAGTTTATTGTAAAAATAAAATGTAAAAAATATACTTAAGAAAGAGATGAAGTAAGAACTTAAAAGAACAATAAAAAAAACATTTATTTAAAATAGAAACTCACAAAATAGAAATCAAAATAGCAAAAATAAGTATAGAAAATGAAGAAAGTGCAAGAGTTGGTGCTCAAGAGCAACCTCAAGAAGCTAATATTTCAAGCTTTTCTCTTCAAACTTTCCTTTTTTTCTAAACTTTTCTTTTTTGCTCTCAACCAAGAAGAGAAAAAATAAGTAAAAACTCTAAGAATTCAGCAAAATGAAGAAGAAAAAATGAAATTTTGACCTCCAACAAAGGGCTGGCCGAATTCCCCTTTTATTACCCAAAGTGTTGTCATTTTTTTGTAACCAATTTTCCATCAAATGGCTAATAATTCAAGGTGAAAAATCATGAAATTACCACCTTTAGATTAGCATCTCCAGCTCTCTCAAATTACAGCTGTTAAAGAATAATGTTGACATCTCTCTTGGCCTATGTGGCTTAATCACCATGGCTTGATCAAAGAGAATCTCTAACTAACTCTTGATTTTTAGCCATTTGATTGAAAAATCAGAAGCTTCCTCCTTCCTTTGGGCTTGGTCAGGCCAGCACTTCTCTTTTCTAGCCCAACTCTGATTTTTTGAATGGCCCAAAGAAGCCCTTTTCGGTTGCTTGGGTGAAATGACCGTTTTGCCCCTCGGATGCAAATAAACATCAAACGAACTCCAAATTCAATTTTTCTTTTTTTTTAACACTTCCAAAGTAATAAAATATTGAGTTCTGGAAGTTTTCAAAATTATCTGAGTCCGTTTGCTATTTATTTGGATTTTTCTTCCAAAAATGCCCTTTTATGCCCCTACATTTTATCATTTTTTAATCGAGCTCCAAATCAAGATTTTTCTTCACCAATATCTTCAAAATAATTAAAAAGTGTGATCTGGAAGTTTTCATAATTTTTGGAGCTCATTTGGTATTTTTTCAGGATTTATCGGCTCGAATTACTGCATAAGAGGCCCGGGATTTGGCCATTTTGCAAACGAACTCCGAATCAAGATTTTCTTTCGCTAATATCTTCCAAATAATTTAAAAATTATATTTTCAAAATTTCAGAATTTTTGGAGCTCATTTGCTATTTTTCTAGGATTTATCTTCTTGATTTATTGCATAGGAGGCCCGGGATTTGGCCGTTTTGCAAACGAACTCCGAATCAAGATTTTCTTTCACCAATATCTTTAAAATAATTTAAAAATGAGATCTGCAAAATTTCGGAAGATTTGGAGCTCATTTGCTATTTTTTCGGGATTTATCTTCTTGATTTAGTGCATAGGAGGCCCGGGATTTGGCCGTTTTGCAAACGAACTCCGAATCAAGATTTTCTTTCTCAAATATCTTTAAAATAATTTAAAAATGAGATCTGAAAAATTTCAAAATATTTGGAGCTCATTTGCTATTTTTTCGGGATTTTCCTTTTTGAATTATTGCATAAGAAACCCGGGATTTGGCCATTTTGCAAACGAACTCCGAATCAAGATTTTATTTCGCCAATCTCTTTCAAATGATTTAAGAATGAGATTGACAAATTTTCAGAATTTTCGGAGTCCATTTGCTATTTTTCCCAAATTTTCCAATTTTGCCCTTTTGCCTCCGAAACCTGGTTTTACTCAAAACAAGTTCGATTTTTAGATTTTCTTCAATCTGAGCCTTGGGCTATCCTTTTTAATCATTCTTCATCCATTGGGGGTTTTGGTCTTACCAAGTCGGGCCATTTCTGTGATTCTTTCTGATTTCACCAAAATCCACTAAAAACCCTAATTCTCAATTTTCTCGCGGATTGACTTTTCTTTCGATTTTTCTTGCAAGTGACTTCTCCATTACCCGTAGTCAATGCTTATCTTTCATTTGGAACCTTCAATTTCGACCAATTTGATTGTTTAAGCACTTTTCCCCAAATTTCTCGGATTAGGGTTTCCTTTCTACTGAATCTCCAAATCCCAACTTCCGAACTCCATATCTTTCAATGTAGACCTCTTATTATCAAAATTCTTTCACCATTTCTCAATTGAACTTAAAATATTGATTTTGAAAATGGGTTGCTTTTTCAGTAGTTGACTTTTTGGGTTGACTTTTTTTCGGGGTTGACTTTTTTCAAGTTTGACTTTTTATGCTCGCCCTCTTAAACTAAGTCTCGGAGTACCACCTGCAAGATGAAAACAGTCTTTTTACACTCGAAAACATCAATATAGGAAGAAAACATACCTGTTTAGTGGTCCGGACAAAATTAAGTGTCTACAGTACTTATTTCTCTTTACTATTTTTTTCAATTGGATAATCAGATTTCTAGTTTATGAAAAACTAATTTATCTTTTGTAGGTTGGAAAAGAGACAAATTTGATTAGAAATCTTTCAATATATCCGAGAACAACAAATGGTGAATGCGACTATTGATGCAGTTGAGGTAGCAACGACAATTGAGGCAGGTAATGAAGATATAGTGCCTCCCACAAAATATGCCATTCATTTGGAATTTTAATAAAATGTTGGTCCTTGCAATCCGTTTTAAGTTAGGCAAATAATGAGAATTTATATTGTTGGATGTTTATGGTTAGAAAAACATTTGACACTCATGTTGTAAACAAATTGGTTTTATTTTTCTGTTCCGTTGTGCTATAGAGACGTATTTGTAGTTCAAAATATATTTCTTATTTTTCTATTGTCTATTTGAATCTATGATCCTTATATTTGAATCCCTTCATAATTTCTTGATGTCTCTATGGTTTTGGTCTTGGAATTCGAACACCATGATAAGGAATTTGAATCCTAAGTAATTTTGTATCTTGTGAATATTTGACTTAGGATATTCGAATACCATGATACGATATTCGAATCCTTAAGCAATTTTTTATCCTGTGAATATTTTCCTTAGAGTATTCGAATACCATGATAGGGTAATTGAATCCCTAAGTAATTTTTGTATCCCATGAATATTTGGCTTAGGGTATTGATAAGTTCATAAATTACACATTTTATGCCTTTTATATTCTTAGTTTTCATTATGTTTTCTATCTTTATTTTGGTTACTTATGTTATGTTTTTGAATTTCAGGTATATTTAAGAGAATGTATAAAAAACATGTTAGTTATGATGTTAAAGAGCTTACAAAATCACAATCACAAGATGGAAGAAGACTTGGGAGTCAAAAAGATCAAAGTTTTGGTGCAAAGTAAGAAGGCAGATTTGACCTCTGGAGCTTGTTGCTAAGCAAACATGATGTTAAAATATTTATTCAAAGAAATTTCCTTCTTGACTTTTGAAGATGACTTGAAGAGCTTTCCAACAGTATATCATTTGCCCAAATCGGATGAGAAATGATTATCCAAATCGATTGAAAAAGTGCGAGAAGATGTAAAAGCAAAACAATATTTCGAGAGCCTAACTTCGCGGCTCCGTGAGACTTTCCAAAATCGAATTTTTCTGCCTCCTAACTTTTTTTGTGCGGCAAGAAAGGATTCTTAGGATTTTGAAGATCTATAAATAGCATCTTTTGAGCCACAAACTAGGGATGTTTTGAGGAGGCTTGGAGGACAAAATAAAGAGTTCTTGAAGATCATCATTAATCATCTTCTTCTCCTCCATTCTCTCATTTTCTTTTAAAGTTTTATGTTTATGTTAACTATGCTGATGCTAGACTAAACTTTCTTTTGGTTAAGGGTGATTTTAAAGCCCTAGACATGATTATTAGTTAATAAATTTCAGATTATCTTTCAACTCTCTTTTGAATTTGTTATATTCTACTGATTGCATGCCATAAATTGCTATCTTGTTTATTTAGATGGCGAACTAGATGATTATTATAGTGATTTGATAGCTAGTTTAGTGTTTTGATCCGTAATTGTCAAGATTCCTAAACATAAGTAGCAAATTGTTATCAATGATTATATGATATTTTCGTTCGATACAATGTAGAATATGACTCAAGTTAAATAAACTGAGCTTATGTGTTTATTGCTTGATATAATCTATATTTCTACTTTGAATGCTTTCATTGAATTAAATTTAGAGAGTTTATTCTAGGTTGTTCATTGAAAAGAGATTGGGTAGAAGCGCTTGTTCTTTCTCTCAATGATAAAGTAAGGAAAGATCGAGACAATCGAGCTTGTGTATTGTCTGCAGGGTTATTAAATTTAGAAGAGAGAGTGAAAGATAATTTTGAATATTGACTATATTTCATATTTAGTGGTGGCGAATGATTCCTTAACCATACTTATTATTATTATTGTTATTTGATATATTTATATTTTTGTTTCTTCAATTATATATTTGCTTTTAAGTTTTCTTATTTTCTCAAAACAATTCAACTCCCCCAACAAAGCTTAGTTTAGGTGTTTTGAATCAATTAATATATAAATTAAGAACGATCTCTGTGGATTCGACCCTTGCTTACTACTATACTCAATAATGATCATAAGTTAGTGCAAGGATTTAATAGATACACTATTCTGAGTGCATCAGGTATTGAATTCCATGATAAGATATTCGAATCTCTACGTGATTTTTGTATCCAATGGATATTTGGCTAAAGGTATTCGAATAGCTTGATAGGGTATTCGAATCCCATCTTCAAATTTGATTTCTTACACATTTACTTTATTTTTTTTCTTGCTTCCAATTACTTTAATAATTCAAATCCCATTTTAAGTCTCCCCCTTAGAAAATGCTTACAAATTTAAAAACAATTTGACATAGTTTCCTCTAAACAATTGCATTTTCTCCTTGAAAAATATCAATCAATAACACTATTCCATTCGACATCAAATTCGACCATTTCCCTAATAGACCATTAAAGATGCACCAAAAATATTTCTCCGTCTTTTTCTCATAATGCAAAATCATTAAATAAGCACTCCAAACTTGCATGAAACACATAAGTAAATTGAGTTAAGTCAGACATGCAAATAGGATTTACAAATTGCGAAAGAGGTTGAAGATTCGATAAGGTGTTTTAAACATCCTCAATACATCCCAAAAGTTTAAAGTTTCATGAAAAATAAATCTAAGATCATTTTGTGCCTTTAGAATCAACCGACTCCTGAAATGTAGGGTGGGTAACTCAAGGTACGTTGGGTCTGTGTGTAGACATGTGTTTCTTGCTACACCTCGTAGTTCCCTGTTGACTTGAATAGGTTCCAGCAGGTGCATTATATGAAGCCTACATTTGTCCCAAAAGTAACATCAATCCTATCAAATCTAGTTCCAGATGACTTGTCAAGGCTATCAAATATTTTCTCCATTTTTTCTATTCTAAGACCTTGCTCATTCAACATATTCTCCGTGGAACTGGACATGGTGGAGAGCCTGTTGTCTATGCGCATAGGCAAATCGAATAACATGCTAGACGAAGGCTGCCCTGAAGGTGCAGTGTGAATCTGTTCCTATTGGCCTTTGTTTTCTTATTGATTTTTCTCACCCTTGGGCTTCCTCTTCCTCATTTCCCTTTTTTGACCTTTTTCCTCTTGGAGTTTCTTTTTCACCCATTCCCGTTGTCATTCTTATATCCCATTTTCTTAATAAAGGTTTGAGTGTATACTGCAACCATCTTTTGTAAACCCCTATCATACCTAGATCTCCATCAATATTTTTTGGTTGCAAGTATTGTAATAAGATTTCCATAGAGAAAGGGTATCTTATCGCTAAATTCAACTTTGGAGTCAACCTTTGCCTTGAGAGTATTTTTCATCCTATCTAGAATACAAATAGGTAGACTCATGGACAAACCATTATAAATTTTATTTAATAAATACATATCATCCTTGGTACCCTATTGAAAATCCCAATTCTATAGTGTAAAGTGGTGCAAGAATCTTCTTAATTCTAAGACTTGAGCATGTTTGCTTTTGTATCCTTGCTAAAATTCTCATTGGAGTCAATAGACTTCCTCCAAAATTGAGTAGCATTAAAATCATCGGAGGGTCTAAGTTGATCATCTCCAACAAATGTCCCTATAGAGTAATTACTATTTGTTCTCCATCCAAAAAAATACACAAATTATCTAACTTTCTCCAAAAGTTTTCTCATAGATGCCAAAAACTCGTGAAAGCAATACCATTCTAATCAATTACTCTACCGCATATCACCTTAGAGTTTTTAATCATTTCATACCTATCCTTTTGAATTGAATTCCTAAATTTTGTTGTAACACCTAAATACTCACCCTTTTTTGCTTCTTCTTTGTTGTAGAAGTCAATATTTCACCTACATTTCGCTTCCTTTTATCAATTTCTGCCAATTTCGCTGTCTTCTTGCCTTTTTCCATTTTAACGGTTTTGGTTGAATCTTTCAATTTATGGAGAGATTAGTGTTTTCATTGATGAAATCAAGTTTATGAATCTCTTAGGGTTCAATTTTAGGGTATTTTGTTGATTTTTGTGAATCTTAAGGGATTTGAGAGAGAGGGGTGCAAGGTTTTCGTGAATTTTATTCGGGTTTAGTGCGAGGGCCTTTTAGGTTTTTAACTTTCTATCCCAAAATAAAAATCTTCGGTTTATCAAGGTTAAGCATAGATTATTCGAATCCACGTATAGAGAGATTTGAATCTTTACGACCAAATTTAAACAGATTAGCATTTTTTTTTTTAAATGTCAGGGGGTTAGAAAAATTGGATTGGCATTCAATATAATTTCGAGTACCAATTTTCATTCTATTCACTCAAAAAATAATGTGTAGTCCATATATGTCCAAAGATAAGACTAACTGAATTCCATGAAGTTATGTTCAAAATTTTCCTTTTATAAGTTGGACTTATATTAATAATATCAACTGTCATTCACATAAAGGTGTTATATGATCATAGTCACTATACAAAAAGTAATATCATTATCCAAATACATGTGTATGTAACACAAACAAAAAGCTACATCTATATGTTACATATATGTTGATAAGTTCATAAAATACACATTTTATGCCTTTTATATTCTTAGTTTTTGTTATATTTTTTATCTTTATTTTGATTACTTATATTATGTTTTTGAATATTAGGTACATTTAAGATAATGAATCAAAAACATGTAAATTATGATGTTAAAGAGCTTACAAAATCACAATCACTAGATGGAAGAAAACTTGAGAGTCAAAAAGATCAAATTATTGGTACAAAGCAAGAAGGTAGATTTGACCTCTGGAGCTTGTTGCTAAAAAAACATGATGTTAAAGTCTTTATTCAAAGAAACTTTATCTTGACTTTTGAAGCTGACTTGAATATCTTTCCAACGGTATATGACTGGCCCAAATCGGATAAGAAATGGTCATCCAAATCATCTAAGAAATTGCTAGAAGATGGAGCAGCAGAAACAAATATTTTGAGAGCCGGGCATCGCGACGCCCAATTCCAGCGTCGCGACGCCCGAAGACTTGCCAAAACCGAATTTTCTACCCTCTAAACTTACTTTTGCAGCAAGAAAAGATTCTCAGGGTTTTAAAACTCTATAAATAGCATCTTTTGAGCCACAAAGTGGACATATTTTGGTTATTATTAATCCTCTTCTTCTTCTCCATTCTCTTATTTTTTTTTTAGCTTTATGTTTATGTTATCTATGCCTATGTTAGGCTAAACTTTCTTTTGGTTAAGAGTGATTTCAAAGCCTTAGACATGGTTGTGTAATTGATTATCATAATTTATCTTTATTGATTTTCTATCAAGATTGCTTATGTTCTTCCATTAAAATTGTTCATGATCTTTGTCTTGATTTGTTTAGGGTTTACAATTAGATAGATATTGATAATTATTTATTGCTAGTTAGGAGTCTTGATCCGTGTAATTATCTTGATTTCCTATTCATAAGTAGCAATTTGTGATTAATGATTATGTTGAAGTTTTCGGTGATTGCAATGTGAAACATAAGTTAAACAATCTGAGTTTATGTCTTTGTTGCTTAGATCAACCTATCTTTCTCATCATAAAACTGATATCAAGTTAAATCTAGAGAGCTTATTCTAGGTTATTTGATGGTTAGAGATTAAATAGAGAGCTTGTTCTATGTAACGATGAGCTAAGGAAAGATTGGAGTAACAGAGCTTGTTGTAATCTACGATTGATAGTTTTGATAGATAATTGATGTTGATAATTCTGATATTGATTCTCAATTATGTTAAGTAGTGGCGAATGACTCTTTAACCATGCTTCTACTTATTTGATTTTATCTTATTTCTTTAAATATTGTTTTTCGTGTTTTCTTTACTTTCAAAACAATCAAAATTTCCCTTTTATTAATGTAGAGCTAAAGTTATAAATTAATATCTTATAGATTAAGAACAATCTCTGTGGATTCGACCATTACTTACTATTATACTAAACATCGATCATATTAATGCAAGGATTAAATAGATACACTATTCTGAGTGCATTAACTATCATTCACATAAAGGTATTATATGATCATAGTCACTGTACAAAAAGTAATATCATTATCCAAATACATGTATATGTAACACAAACAAAAAGCTACATATATATGTTACATATATGTTTTACACAAAAAGAAATTTGTGAAGATGGCATAATCTTCAATGTATAAAAATAAATCTTATCACCCATGCCAATTTCCAAGAAGGCAGTAAACTAAAAGGCACGAGCATTTAAGTAAGAAGATCAAAAATTTTGCTTAAGGCAATATCTCTCTCATTCTCTGTTAGTTCTTTATTATCACCTATTGCTGCATCCAAATGTTGGACATTTTCATGAATCAACATTTCAGTTCCAATGTTACTACTTAATTCCTATAGAACATCTCTTATTCTCACTAACAAGATAGCAATGTTGATAATCAATTCAGTAAAAACTGGTTCACCAAACTCAATACCTTTCTTCTTTTTCTTTGAACCTATAAATTCACCTTTTTCAGAGTTGGATAGTTGTGATTTTGTTGTTAAGACATCCATCTCATCTAGAGAAACTTCACCTTATATCTATTTTCAATGCTTCCCTCATCATTTCTCCCTTGATAATGTTCATGTTAAACTTGTAATTCTTCAATGATGTCTGCAACAGTTTGAGCACATTTTCATATTGCTCTATCTTTGTTATAAATAGAAGTCAATTGAGTGTAAAAAAAGAAACTCCTTGCTCTGAACTTTGCAACTTCTATATGATTACGAATAAAAAAAGAACGAAGTAAAAAAATTAATTTATGAGAAAACCTTATCCCTATATAAGTGTCAAATACATAAATGTCATGACAATAGAAAAATTACATTTAAGTTTAGAGTCCCACACAGGATCTTCAACAATAACCTTCTGCCTATGATCATTTAATCCAAATCCACCTTGTGTTTTTCCCTCTTATCATATCATAAATAGTAGCCCAATCTTTCTTCAAAGTCTTAATCCTGGATTCCAGGTTAGGCTTAGCCTTCATGTTTGGATTTGGCAAAATTTTTGTGACCCTTCTCTCAGGTTCCATCATTATATGATCCTATATTATGCAAATTTATCATACATGCAACTAGTGCAATATCTTCAGGAACCCATTTTCTTTTTGTTCCATTTGAATTTTTTGAAGGAGTTGTTAAAGAAGGTGAATTTTTCGACATTCTTTTGAACAAAAATGCAACTTTTACTCAATACAACATATAATCAAAGTGATTGTAATAAAAATTAACAAATAAAATATGATAGGGTAAACACTTTCAATTAAAATATTATTTCGAATTTACATGATCCAATATCTTTCTAACAAATAAATCCATCGCAGTACAAAGAAAAAAAATTCAATACAATGACAAATATGATAACAAAACTACATTGAGAATAAGACAACATTGAAAATAAACAAACTTTGAAAATTATTTAGCTTTCATTATTTCTAGATGCTTCCTATTCATTAAACATTTAATTTACTAGTTTCATCCTCCAATTTGTCCAAATATCAGTTGGATTGATAATCATGATAGTAGAATCTTCTTCAACTACTATGTTTGTGTTTATAGCTTCACCCATATCAACTTCAATTGAATCAATACTCATCTCCATCCTAATAAAATTATAAAGCAAACAACAAGCAATAAGAATTCGATTATGTACCCTCACAGGATAAAATGATGAATTTCTAAGGATACCCCACCTAAGTTTAAACAATCCAAAGCACATTTCTATAACATTGTTAGTAGTTGTATGTTTCATATTAAAAAATTCTTCTGGAGTGGTTGGCTAGTGATTTTGATGCTATTAATTAAAATGATACCTATGACTCCTAAAAAGTGCGAGAAATCTCTCACAATTTGTATATCCTGCATCAAATAGATAGTAACAACCTATGTTAAAAAATAATACATTGATCAATCTATTGTTGCTGATGTGGAAACATCTATAACTCTTTCAAAATCCTATTTATGTAGGAAACCTTACCATGAGGAACTTTAAATCCATGTCGCCTAGTAATAGTTTTTCGAAAAACTTTTTCATTAGCCAAAGGCCCTTCCCAATCAAGAATAGTATAAACAAACCGCATATTAGGTGTACAAACACCTAACATATTCCTTGTTACGTCACCTTTACGAGTTCAGTATCTAGGTTTATCTTTAGTTGGCTCCTTAATCTTGATATGTTTTCCATCTAGAGCACCTAAGCAATTCTACAATTGAAAGAAGGATAAGCTTTTATAAGGAAATCCAATTCAGATCTAAATCATATATATTTCTAAACAGCTATATAGTCTAATTCGAATACCTTGAATCATTTTCATCTCTGATCTGCAGAATTTACTGGAATTGGCTCGGGTTTTTAAACAACTGACCTTGCAAATGCATCACTGCATTTAATACATTATGAAATGACTGACTAACTGTCTATCCTAACTGATTAAAATGGTGTTTGATGACTCGATTTTTAGGGTGATGGGCAATAATATGTAAGAATATTGCCACTTGCTTATCTACAAGCATGTTCCTTGTTGACTTTAACCGTCATATATTTTCTAGCATCTCACATAGTTTAAAAAATGCATGTCTATTCATCTTAACTTGTGAAATACATTTCTCATCACTACAGTAAACAAGTAGTTTTACATAATCTCTCTTAGCATAAAAATATAGATCATAAGACCTAACCCTTGGCCTATAAGTTTGTATAAAAGACATTGTTGTCAACATACTGAAGAACCAACTAATAGCATTACACATCTCTAACCATACTGTCAAAACAACTTCAATCATTTTTCTCCTTTGACTATTTGTAATCAAAGACAAGCAAGCTATGAATGCGAAAGAATACATTTTCTAATATGTATTAAATCATTCAAAAAGCAATGGTACAAAGTATTATGTATAAATAAGATGTTTTAGGTAACTGGTTATGTACTAAATATGATGTTTTAGGTACAATCGTTTCTCATGACAAACATGATATAATAATACAAATTCAAACAAGAATACACAATAATGTATGAGCACAATTAAACAGAATGACCTTTCAAAACATTATGAAAGAGGAAATTATAAAATGATATGATTATGACAAAAAAAACATATGATATTCGAATACTAGTATAGCAGTAATTCTTATATAATTGTTCTGCATCCATGCTCCTATAATTAATATAATTAAAAAGAAAAGATAAAGAGCAGAAAAAAAAATCTTTTTCCCCTATCCATAGATTTAACCTTCATTGGAAATACCTAAAATGAAAGATTGATTAGACACACATTTTCTCTTAAGATAGGCTTTACCAGAATTTTAAGACTCAACTCATTTGGATAGCCTTCAACATGTCACTTTTTTTTTTTACTTTACGTAATTTCTTTGATTTTCTCATTAGGATATGTGTGTGAATACAAATAATACATGAAAAGTGATAATTTCTTCTTCCTGTATAAAATCCGTAAGATTTATCTATGTACTATTCTTTCCTGGTAAAAACATATATAAGATTTAAGCAATTTAAACATTTGTTTTGTCCATCAATCTATAGAACAAAGATTTATCTATAGATGGCAACCCTCAGTCCATGTGTTCTCTAATAAATTTGTTTGACATGTCAGTATCATGCTTTGTTTTGACTCATAAAATTGGAATCTTGTTTAAGGTAAGTTGTTCAGTCGGTAACCTCATTCTGATTTGTATGCACTTCAAGCCTTCCATCAAATTATGCTTGACCCTTTATTTTAAAAAAATATAGATAAACATTATTGCCATTAATCTTCAAAGCCGTCTAAATTTCTTTTCCCTTCCCCTTTACAAACCCCTCTAACAATGTTCTTTATAATTTTATCCAAATCATTCCCTCATTTCTCCCATGCAGTCATAAATACTAGCTACCATTTAAAATTTTGAATCCCTAAATTTTTTTTACCAAATTAAATATTGGATTTAATATGATTTCAAAAGAAATTTATACAATTTTTTATTTTTCAAATAATTTACTTTCTACCTAAAATACATATTTGTAATGCAAAACAAACACTTGTACAAAGAAATTTCAATACCTATTGGTATACTTAAGTCACAAAAAATGACAAATTTAACAAAATGTGAAAAGAAGGAAAAGTTAAAATTATTGTAGATTGTAAAGTTTAGAAGCTTCGAAGTGAGCCGAGATTGAAGGTTGAGAAGGAAGAAAGGATCAACGTCAAAGATGAGAAATGATTCAAACTCAGTTAAGGAATCCAACCTAGGCGTCAGATGCAGAAAATGTTAGTACAAGTGAAAACAGATGAAAATGAAAAAGATGAGTTCAAGTGATTTCTCAAGTAGGTGGATGAAGAGAAAAAGGCTAGTAATTGGGTAGGTAAGGAGAGTAATTTTGATAGAAAAAAAAAATTGTATCACGAATTTAACTAAATAACCATTCAAAAGAAGCATTACATGGCTATTCAGGCCAACATGCTGAATGGGTGATTCGACAAATTTTTTCAACCAAACAATTGAATCGGGTGGATCCACAAAATATGGGGTGAATTGACTTGCAATTCATTTGAACCAAACACAGTGTTAGATTAGACCTTAATCATTGCCTAAAATTTTAGAATTTATTTCGAAAACATCGGCAGTGAAGCTTGGTTGTGCCACGTGTCAATTGCATTAAGACTTAGGATCGAGCCACTAGCTTGGAAATTGTCCCTGGTTTAGGATTGAGCCACATAGCCTGATATTGCCAATTGTCTAAAGTTCATTATTGATTATTGACATTGCGGTCAGATTGAAAGTCTTTTATCTTTCCCCCTTTTCTTTTTTCCTCATTTATCTTTATTTTTTTATTTGGTAAAGTTACACCTGTGCTTTTTAAATTATGGGTCACATATCGTTTTAATTATTATAATTTACAAATAATTTGCTGGTCTTTATACTTTTAATATTATAATGAAATAGTTCTTCTGTTATTTATTTCCATTAAATGAGCTGTTAAGTGACAATTAGGAACATCTATTGGTCATGTGCTTGACATGTAATTAATATATGTAAATTGATTTATTAAAAAATGGATCTGCTTAACTGATGCATATAGACACCAATTAAAAATTATTTTATTATTTATATTTTTTTAAATTTTATATTTAATATATTATTTTTATTTAATTCAAAAAAAATAATGTATTAATTATATATATATATATATTACCTTAATCAATGCAATTAGGCACTAATTAACATTTTTCTTAAAAAATTATGTGAAATATTTTGTTTTTGTTTTTTTTATTTTCTCTCTTTTATTCATTATTTTCTCTCTTTTATTTCTTATTCTCACACCCGTTTTAAACTTTACAAATAATATTAAAAACTGTCAAGTTATTTTTTTATTTTTTAATATGGAATATCTAGTGACACTAGTTTAGATGATATTTTAAAAAATATAATTAATAATTTTTTTCTTAAATTCAATAAATATAATACATTATACATTTTTAAAATAATAATAATTAAATAATTGTTAATCAATACCAGAGCGGTTAACTAGACTCTTTTTAATAAATCTTAACCGTTTACTTGGCAACCTTTAAATTCCGTTGATGAAAATAAAAAAACTCCGACCTATCATATATTAGATAATGTTTCGTGATAAGAAAAAGAAAAAAAAATAGAAAAATAGAAAACATTAACGTAGGGTCTATTTGGATGGAAGGTGAGATTAAAAACAACGGTGACGGTGAGATTAGTTACTCTAGCGGTGAGATTAAAATCAATGGTAGGATATGTGTTTGGATTCAAACGCAGTGGTGGTGGTGAGATGAATTATAGTGAGAAAGAAAAACTATCATTAAGGGCATTAGATTAAAATGTGTATATCTAAAATAAATAATTAAAATTATTTAAAATATATTTATATTAAAAAAAAATAAATTAAAAATTTTAAAAATAAATAATAAAAAAACTAGAAATTAAAAAATAAATAATTTAAAAATTCTAAAAAATTGAATAAAATTGAAATTTAAAAAAAAAAAACAATAGAGGGGTAAAAGGGGGTTTCCCCCCTCCACTGGAGATCCAATTATCTACCGGACCTCCGCCCCTCCAATATAGGCTCCATTTGGATAAGCGGTGAGATAGGCTCCGACGAGATTGGAAACAGCGGTGGCGATGAGATTAGTTACTGTAACAGTGAGATTGGATACTATACGATGAGATTAAAATCTGTGGTGGGATGTGTGTTGGGATTCAAAAGCAACGGTGACGGTGAGGTGAATTATAGTGAGAAAAGAAAATGATCATTAAAGGCATTAGATAAAAATGTGTATATAATAAAAATTTAAAATTATTTGACATTTATAAAATTAATAAATAATTAAAATAATAAATTATTTGAGATTGGATGCAAAGCATGAATGTTTTGATTCAATGGATACATATTGTTTTCGGAAGAAGTATGGTGGGATTCGGGGAATATGTTTTTCCAAGATGGAGAGTGTAATTTTGGTTTATTTTTCTACACATGGTTTGCGTTTCGGTTTTTTAAGGAGGTTTTGGTTTATTTTTTTTTGTTTTCAATGGGTTTAATTGGGGTTTCAAGTTTGCTTGATTGGTAGTTAGCAAGTACATTAGGAGATGAACTATAGTGGTTCAGTCTTTATGCTTGGGGGGTAGTTTACCTTTTAGGAATCGAGTTTTTGTTGGTCTATCCAACTCTTGTGACTATCTTTCCATTTCAACAAACGTACTTTGCTATTAAAAAAAATAATTTTATTAATAAACATTGAAAATTAATAAAAATAACAGTAATATATCAAATAATATTTTTGTATTTATTTATGTAATTGTTATTTTTAATTATTTCATATTAATTATATAATAAAATATATTTATTAACTTATTATATAATAATTAAATTTATTTATTATATTAAATTAATTTATTTTTTACATTTTTAAATAAAAATTGGCAGAAAAATTTGTTGTCACTGCACTATTATTTCCAAGTTCCCATAAACAAAAAAAAAAAAAAAAAATTAACAAAGGTATATTAAGAAAATGCCCTCCCACTAAAGGACATTATTTTCCACTGGAGCATCACGTTCCAGTGGAAAAATGAGAAGCCAGCATGGTGAGATCGTGCTGGCCTTATTTGTCAAACGTAAGGTGAGGCCATTCTGTTTGATTTTAAATGGAGCTTTAGTAGTTTTTGCACCCTTATTAGGGATGCATTTTCGTTCAATTGGGGAGATTTCCCTGTATTCCAAATGGAATCTCAATTGGGAGGTGTGTTTGGATCACCTCCAGTGGAGGTGTTCACCGGGCTGGAGCTCCAGTCCATGACTGGAGCTCTAGGGGTCCAGTTATTAACTAGACCCCCGGTGGAGGGGGTAATTTCCCTTTTACCCTCCTTCACTATTTTTTTTTATCTTTTTAAATTTTTTAAAAAAAGTTTTAAAATTTTTAAATTTTTTAAAATTTAAATTTTTTTATTTTTTTAACATAAATATATATTTCTAATAATTATTTAATATAAATATAAAATTTTAATTATTTATTATATATATATATATATTTTAATCTAATATATTTTTTATTTTTAATTTAGCTCACTGTTATCGACATCGCTGCATTTGAATCCAAACACATATTTTACTATTGATTTTAATTTCACTGCTACAGTAATTGATCCCACAACCACTATAATTTTTAATTTCATCGGAATCAATCAAATATCAATCGGGTCAGTCGGGGTTGTTTGGAGTTTGAACTTTGAAATTTGAATACTCAAATACCCCGCTCGAAACATGACCGTTGGAAGGCCACAAAACTGTTATGTTATGTTCATCATTTGCAGCCACTGTTATGTTCATCAGAGTAGTTTAGTTATCAGAGAAATTGAGATTTGAGAAAGCAAATGGGAAAGCTTAGAGCCAAATCCGACTATGAAAGTCTCAGGAACGCTCGCATCTTAGAGAACCAGGTCCTCCTCCTTTCTTTTCAATTTAAAATCATTCTTTTTTGTTTTTGTTTTTATTTTATTTTTTATGTAATGGATCATGAAATCCGATACAGGCTCGATTAGCCTCTCTGGGAGTGCACAACACCATCTCCGACCTTAGATCGATCATTTCGTCTGCAAAACCTGAGAAAATACAGGTCAGAAAATGGCAAAAGAAAGAATACGGAGTCACGCCTGTGCGCCGCTCAAATCGTTTCAAACGAATTCCTCCTGTGTCAACTCCCACTAGCAATTCTTTGCGTCGCTCTAACCGGCTCATAGGTAAAAAAATAAAATAAAAATTCCATTGATTGTCCGTTTACAAAGAAGATTTGTTTTTCTTTTTAACTACTATTTCCATTTTTAAATAGGAAAAGTGAGTGACTATGAAGAGCGTGAAGAAGGGAGTGATTCTTCTTCGGACGAAGGGGAAGAAAAAAGGCCTGCAAATGCTCCATCGGTGATGATATATGGAGCGAGTCCTCAATTATCGCCTGAGGATTCTGCTCGGCGCTGCCGTGGCAGGGGGAGGGGCAGTGTTTACAACCCTGTTTTTGGAATTTGCTGCCATTTCTGCAGGTTTATTTCTCTGCTACCATTTTTTTTTTTTTTGCTTTTTTTTTTCCCATTTTTATTAGACAATGGGATAGGATTGAGAGAATGAATTGAGCATGTTTAAATAATGAAGCAAGAAATAGGAAAACTTTGTTGTCATTAATAGCTATTTTTATTGGAAGGTTAACACTAAAATCTAAATAGTCGACTGTAAAATAGGTGAGGACCCAAAAATGGTCTGATCTCACTTTACTTTTCAAGTTAGGTTTTGTAGATTATAAGAGCAAGAAGGAACCTAACACTTGCCTTTTCTTATTTGTTTTTCTTTAAAAAAATATTAGAGAGTGTTACCTATATTTTTTTTAAAATATATAAATTTTGCTCGCAACTTAAAAAAATTCATTATATGATCTAAAATTTCAAAATATCCTTTAATCTTTATTATGTGTTTTTTAAAAATATATAAACTCATTTTTCAAATATATATATTTTTGCTAAAAAAGTTGAATTGGAATCCCCTTCTTCAAATAAAAAAATTATTTTTTCAATGGTGATTTTCTTTTGCTAACTTTAGATTGCTCATGCTTTTGTGGGGGCAAATTGGTAAAAAGAATATAAATTGAGTAGCAAATGACATACTCAAAAGCTGCAAAGACAAGTTATGTTACAGTTAGTAGCATATTGTAGTCATTTTTTTCTTCATATTTAATCAATTATAATTGGTTTTTACCATTTACTTTTGCTTTATAGTAACAGGGTGTGATTGAGTTAGACAAGTTATGTTACAGTTAGTAGCATATTGTAGTCATTTTTTTCTTCATATTTAATCAATTATAATTGGTTTTTACCATTTACTTTTGCTTTATAGTAAAAGGGTTTGATTGAGTTAGAAACAAATAGCAAAAAGTAAATAACAAAAGAAACAACCAAAGAAAGCTTAGTCTTTGTCTTGGTTAATGTATGTTAATATATTCCATTAGAACTTACCAAAACTTTTCTATCATTAAGTTTCTTAAGTATAACGTCTAGATCTTCTGCTGAATAGAGGAGAAAACTAATATTACTATGGATCTTTAACATATAAATTATATGCAGGCAAAAGAAATTGTGCGCTGAGGAAGATTGCAAGCGATGTGGTAATTTTGATGTAAATCAGCCGTGCATAGGTTAGTTTTATCATGGAAATACTTGTACAGTTCATTTTAAACTAGATTAAGTAATATTAACCATTTTCACAACATATACATATTTCAAGCAGGAAAGACAGATTGTTCAGTTTGTCACTCTAGCAATGGTGTTCTGTGTCGGGCTTGTCTCAAGGTTAGGTACGGTGAAGGTAAGGTCAATATTTTAAATGCAGAAAGAATGGGTTAACCTAGGAGGGATTGTAATTTTGAAAGAGAGCATATTGATCTTGCTAGTTTTTGTAGTTTGTACTTGATAGCTATGTTATCTTGACTTTTCATTTTTCTTTGAGTACTCGTATTTTACATTTATGTCTGACACTATTCGGACATGAATATGAAGGTATGATCTTTCATATATATGGAAAAACTTGAAAAAAATTGAGAATACGCTTGTCGGTACCCTTGTCGGACATATACCGATATCCAACATTCTCCTCCAAATTCGGGTTAGATAGCTTGAGAGTATAAAACTTAAGGTTGGGTTACTGTGACGAAGAAAAAATGTGGAAGTGGTGATTTTTGTTGTTGTAATGATGTTATAGTCTTGTAAAAATACCATAACAAGCAACGAGAGGAAAGAGTTTACAGGTTAATGTAATCATTTTTTTTTTATCAGAACTGGAAGAGGTAAGAGAAAATAAGGAATGGATGTGCCCTCACTGCATAGAAGAAAAAGGAATCAACCCTTATTGGATATGTAATAGGTATGTGACTCATCATTTTACTCCTTGTATGTGTGACTGAGAATTTTTATTTTGTTTACTGATTCATTTTTGCAATCTCCATAGTTCATTTTGCTTGAAGAATCGAAAGATGGCTCCAACTGGAATAGCAATTTACAGAGGTTTTTGTCTTGATTCTTGTCTTTCCCAACTGGCAGCTTTTGGAATTGAAAATACTGACTTATTGTTTTTCATTTTTCTCATCAACTTCACAGCTCGGAAGCAGGGATACAAATCAGTTGCACATCTGCTGATGGATGAGCTTCAGCGTAGAGATCCTTCAAGATTGATATGCAGCAAGTGATTACAGCGTCCGTTTTTAGGTATTGTTCATGTGGCTGACAATGTTAAAGACTTCCACATTTTGTGAGTGAATGACTGTACTTGACACTAACTTTTCTATCAATTGCAACTGCTTTAAAGGAAACTTATATTGTGGTGCTAAGATGTATATGAGATGTAGCAAATCCTCAATTATCCCTTCCCCTTCATGAAGGGGTTAAAGATTCTGTCCATTACTTTTTAAATATACTCGTAATTATGTTCACATATGCAGGGCCTATTTATGAATTGTGAAAGTCGTACTTACGAGAGTTGAGCTCTCCTCCATTACTTCTTTGTCCATTACAATTTAATTCTTCCACAAAGTATGATAGATAGGTGATATTCATTACTTATGAATGGTGATTAAAATTATATTAAAAAATTCTTCTGGAGTGGTTGTCTAGTAATTTTGATGCTATTAATTAAAATGATACCTATGACTCCTAAAAAGTGCGAGAAATCTCTCACAATTTGTATATCTTGCATCAAATAGATAGTAACAACCTATGTTGAAAAATAATACATTTATCAATCTATTGTTGCTGATATTGGAAACATCTATAACTCTTTCAAAATCCTATTTATGTAGGAAACCTTACCATGAGGAACTTTAAATCCATGTTGCCAAGTAATTGTATTTCGAAAAACTTTTTCATTAGCCAAAGACCCTTCTCAATCAGGAATAGTATAAACAAACCGCATATTAGGTGTACAAACACCTAACATATTCCTTGTTACGTCACCTTTACGAGTTCGATATCTAGGTTTATCTTTAGTTGGCACCTTAATCTTGATATGTTTTCCATCTAGAGCACTTAAGCAATTCTACAATTGAAAGAAGGATAAGCTTTTTTATAAGGAAATCCTATTCAAATCTAAATCTTATATATTTCTAAACAGTTATATAGTCTAATTCGAATACCTTAGATCATTTTCATCTCTGATCTGCAAAATTTACTGGAATTGGCTCGGGTTTTTAAACAACTGACCTTGCAAATGCATCACTGCATTTAATACATTATGAAATGACTGACTAACTGTCTATCCTAACCGATTAAAATGGTGTTTGATGACTCGATTTTTAAGGTGATGGGCAATAATATGTAAGAATATTGCCACTTGCTTATCTACAAGCATGTTCCTTGTTGACTTTAACCCTCATATATTTTCTAGCATCTCACATAGTTTAAAAAATGCATGTCTATTCATCTTAACTTGTGAAATACATTTCTCATCACTACAGTAAACAAGTCGTTTTACATAATCTCTCTTAGCATAAAAATATAGATCATAAGACCTAACCCTTGGCCTATAAGTTTGTATAGAAGACATTGTTGTTAACATACTGAAGAACCAACTAATAGCATTACACATCTCTAACCATACTGTCAAAACAACTTCAATAATTTTTCTCCTTTGACTATTTGTAATCAAAGACAAGCAAGCTTGAATGCGAAAGAATACATTTTCTAATATGTATTAAATCATTCAAAAAGCAATGGTACAAAGTATTATGTACAAATAAGATGTTTTAGGTAACTAGTTATGTACTAAATATGATGTTTTAGGCACAATCATTTCTAATGACAAACATGATATAATAATACAAATTCAAACAAGAATATACAATAATGTATGAGCACAATTAAACAGAATGACCTATATGATTATGACAAAAAAACATATGATATTCGAATACTAGTATAGCAGTAATTCTTATATAATTGTTCTGCATCCATGCTCCTATAATTAATATAATTAAAAAGAAAAGATAAAGAGCAGAAAAAAAAATCTTTTTCCCCTATCCATAAGATTTAACCTTCATTGGAAATACCTAAAATGAAAGATTGATTAGACACACATTTCCTCTTAAGATAGGCTTTACCAGAATTTTAAGACTCAACTCATTTGGATAGCCTTCAACATGTCATTTTTTTTTTACTTTACATAATTTCTTTGATTTTCTCATTAGGATATGTGTGTGAATACAAATAATACATGAAAAGTGATAATTTCTTCTTCCTGTATAAAATCCGTAAGATTTATCTATGTACTATTCTTTCATGGTAAAAACATGTATAAGATTTAAGCAATTTAAACATTTGTTTTGTCCATCAATCTTTAGAACAAAGATTTATCTATAGATGGCAACCCTCAATCCATGTGTTCTCTAATAAATTTGTTTGACATGTCAGTACCATACTTTGTTTTGACTCATAAAATTGAAATCTTGTTTAAGGTAAATTGTTCAGTTGGTAACCTCATTCTGATTTGTATGCACTTCAAGCCTTCCATCAAATTATACTTGACCCCTTATTTAAAAAAAATATAGATAAACATTATTGCCATTAATCTTCAAAGCCTTCTAAACTTTTTTTCCCTTCCTTTTTACAAACCCTTCTAACAATGTTCTTTATAATTTTATCCAAATCATTCCCTCATTTCTCCCATGCAGTCATGAATACTAGTTACCATTTAAAATTTTGAATCCCTAAATTTTTTTACCAAATTAAATATTGGATTTAATATGATTTCAAAAGAAATTTATACAATTTTTTTTTTTCAAATAATTTACTTTCTACCTAAATACCTATTTGTAATGCAAAACAAACACTTGTACAAAGTAATTCCAATACCTGTTGGTATACCTAAGTCACAAAAAATGACAAATTTAACAAAATGTGAAAAGACGAAAAAGTTAAAATTATTGTAGATTGTAAAGTTTAGAAGCTTCGAAGTGAGCCGAGATTGAAGGAAGAAAGGATCAACGTCAAAGATGAGAAATGATTCAAACTCAATTAAGGAATCCAACTTAGGCGTCAAATGCAGAAAATGTTAGTACAAGTGAAAACAGATGAAAATGAAAAAGATGAGTTCAAGTGATTTCTCAATGGATGAAGAGAAAAGACTAGTAATTGGGTAGGGAAGGAGCATAATTTTAGTAGAAAAAAATTTGTATCACGATTTGACTAAATAGCCATTCAGAAGAAGCATTAGATGGCTATTTAAGCCAACCCCATAATAAAACCTACATGCTGAATGGGTGATTCGACAAATTTTTTTAACCAAACAATTGAATCTGGAGGATCCACAAAATATGGGGTGAATTGACTTGCAATTCATTTGAACCAAACATAGTGTTAGATTAGACCTTGATGATTGCCTAAAATTTTAGAATTTATTTCGAAAACATCGGAAGTGAAGCTTGGTTGTGCCACGTGTCAATTGCATTAAGACTTAGGATAAAGCCACTAGCTAGCCTAATATTGCCAATAGTCTAAAGTTCATTATTGATTATTGATTAGATTGAAGGGAAAATATGAAAAACATGCAGTGCACAGTAATATTATTGTGAAATGATATAATAAATAAAAGTTATTTGAAAAAGAGAAATAAATAATTAAAAATTATTATAAAAGATATTGTAAAGACAAAATTACCCTTCATGAAAAAAATTATTTTTCTTTTTTCTTTCATTAAGGAAATATTATTTTTTAAAAATTTTAATTGAAAACAAATTTAAAAAATAAAATATTTAAATATATAGTTTTTTAAAAATTTTAAAAAAATTAAAAAAATAAAGAAAAATTAATTTTAGACATATTATTTTTATTTTTTAAAATTTTTTAATTAAAAAAAGTAAATAAAAAATTTAAAAATTTATTTTTTAAAATTAAAAAGTTTTTATTTTCAGAATATTTATTTTTTAATTAAAAAGTAAATTAAAAAATAAAATAAAAAGAGAGGAGAAAGTTTTTTTATCAATGATAATTTTGTCTTTACAATATCCTTTTTATTAATTTCTAATTATTCATTTCTCTTTTTCAAATAACTTTTATTCATTATACTATTTCACAATAATTCTACTGTGCACTGCATGTTTTTCATATTTTCCCTAGATTGAAAGACTTTTATCTTTCCCCCTTTTCTTTTTTCCTCATTTATCTTTATGTTTTTATTTGGTAAAGTTACACCTGTGCTTTTTAAATTATGGGTCACATATCGTTTTAATTATTGTAATTTACAAATAATTTGCTAGTCTTTATGCTTTTAATATTATAATGAAATAGTTCTTCTGTTATTTGTTTCCATTAAATGAGCTGTTAAGTGACAATTAGGAACATCTATTAGTCATGTGCTTGACATGTAATTAATATATGTAAATTGATTTATTAAAAAATGGATATGCTTAATTGATGCATATAGACACCAATTAAGAATTATTTTATTATATATATATTTTTTAAAATTTATATTTAATATATTATTTTTATTTAATTCAAGAAAAAATAATGCATTAATTATATATATATATATATACATATATTACCTTAATCAATGCAAGTAGACACTGATTAACATTTTTCTTAAAAAATTATGTGAAATATTTTGTTTTTGTTTTTTTTATTTTTCTCTTTTATTCATTTTTGTTTTTCTATTTTTTCTTTTATTTCTTATTCTCACACCCGTTTTAAACTTTACAAATAATATTAAAAACTGTCAAGTTATTTTTTTATTATATTATTATTTTAATTTTTTAATATGAAAATATTAATTAATATCTAGTGACAGTAGTTAAAATGATATTTTAAAAAAATATAATTAATAATTTTTTTCTTAAATTCAATAAATATAATACATTAAATGTAATTTTTTTAAAAATAATAATAATTAAATAATTGTTAATCAATACCAGAGCGGTTAACTAGACTTTTTTAATATATCTTAACCGTTTACTTGGCAACCTTGAAATTCTGTTGATGAAAATAAAAAAAACTCCGACCTATCATATATTAGATAATGTTTGGTGATAAGAAAAAGAAAAGAAAAATAGAAAACATTAACTTAGGGTCTATTTGGATGGAAGGTGAGATTAAAAACAACTGTGACGGTGAGATTAGTTATTGTAGTGGTGAGATTAAAATCAATGATAGGATATGTGTTTGGATTCCAACGCAGTGGTGATGGTGAGATGAATTATAGTGAGAAAGGAAAACTATCATTAAAGGCATTAGATTAAATGTGTATATATAAAATAAATAATTAAAATTATTTAAAATATATTTATTTTAAAAAAATAAATTAAAATTTTTAAAAATAAATAATAAATAATAAAAATACTAGAAATTAAAAAATAAATAATTTAAAAATTCTAAAAAAATTGAATAAAATTGAATAAGTTTTTTTTTTTAAAAAAAACAATGGAGGGGTAAAAGGGGGTTTTCCCCTCCACTGGAGATTCAGTTATCTACCGGACCTCCGCCCCTCCAATATAGCTCCATTTGGATGAGCGGTGAGATAGGCTCCGACGAGATTGGAAACAACGGTGGCGATGAGATTAGTTACTGTAGCAGTGAGATTGGATACTATAGCGATGAGATTAAAATATGTGGTAGGATGTGTGTTGGGATTCAAAAGCAACGGTGATGGCAAGGTAAATTATAGTGAGAAAAAAAATGATCATTAAAGGCATTAGATAAAAATGTGTATATAATAAAAATTTAAAATGATTTGACATTTATAAAATTAATAAATAATTAAAATAATAAATTATTTAAGATTGGATGCAAAGCAATGTTTTGATCCAATGGATACATATTATTTTCGAAAGAAGTATGGTGGGATTCGAGGAATATGTTTTTCCAAGACGGAGAGTGTAATTTTGGTTTTTTTTTCTACACATGATTTGCGTTTCAGTTTTTTAAGGAGGTTTTGGTTTATTTTTTTGTTTTCAATGGGTTTAATTGGGGTTTCAAGTTTGCTTGATTGGTAGTTAGCAAGTACATTAGGAGAGGAACTATAGTGGTTCGGTCTTTATGCTTGGAGGGTAGTTTACCTTTTAGGAATCGAGTATTTGTTGGTCTATCCAACTCTTGTGACTATCTTTCCATTTCAATAAACGTACTTTGCTATTAAAAAAAATAATTTTATTAATAAACATTGAAAATTAATAAAAATAACAGTAATATATCAAATAATATTTTTGTATTTATTTATGTAATTGTTATTTTTAATTATTTCATATTAATTATATAATAAAATATATTTATTAACTTATTATATAATAATAAATTTTATTTATTATATTAAAAAAAATTTTACATTTTTAAATAAAAAATTGGCAGAAAAATTTGTTGTCGCTGCACTATTATTCCCAATTTCCCATAAACAAAAAAAACAAATATATATATATAAATATATATATATATATATTGACAAGGGTATATTAGGAAAATGCCCTCCCACTAGAGGGCATTATTTTTCACTGGAGCATAATGTTCCAGTGAAAAAATGAGAAGCCAGCATGGTTAGATCATGTTGGCCTTATTTGCCAAACGTAAGGTGAGGCCCGATTGGGGCTAAAAAATGTCTCAATCAGGCCGACCGAGGCTCTGTTTGATTTTAAATGGAGCTTTAGTAGTTTTTGCACCCATATTAGGGATACATTTGCGTTCAATCGGGGAGATTTCTTTGGATTCCAAATGGAATCTCAGTTGGGAGGTGTGTTTAGATCACCTCCAGTGGAGGTGTTCACTGGGCTGGAGCTCCAGTTCATGACTGGAGCTCTAGGGGTCCAGTTATTAACTGGACCCCCGGTGAAGGGGTAATTTCCCTTTTACCCCCTCCACTATTTTTTTATTTTTTTAAATTTTTAAAAAAAAGAAATTTTAAAAATTTTTAAAATTTTAAAATTTTTTAAAATTCTAAAATAATTATTTTTAAAATTTTAAAATTATTTATTTTTTTAACATAAATATAGTTTTTAATAATTTTTTAATATAAATTTAATTTTTTTAATTATTTATTATATATATATACATATTTTAATCTAATATTCTTTATATTTTTAATTTAACTCATTGTCATCGTTGCGTTTAAATCTAAACACATATTTCACTACTGATTTTAATCTCACTACTGATTTTAATCTCAGTACTACAATAACTACACCACTATAATTTTTAATTTCATTAGAACCAATCTCATCGTATATTTATCGACTATCAATCGGGTAACTCGGGGTTGTTTGGAGTTTGAAATTTGAATACTCAAATACCCCGCTCGAAACATGACCGTTGGAAGGCCACAAAACTGTTATGTTCATCATTTGCAGCCACTGTTATGTTCATCAGAGTAGTTTAGTTATCAGAGAAATTGAGATTTGAGAAAGCAAATGGGAAAGCTTAGAGCCAAATCCGATTATGAAAGTCTCAGGAACGCTCGCATCTTAGAGAACCAGGTCCTCCTCCTTTCTCTTCAATTTAAAATCATTCTTTTTTGTTTTTATTTTTTATTTAATGGATCATGAAATCCGATACAGGCTCGATTAGCCTCTCTGGGAGTGCACAACACCATCTCCGACCTTAGATCGATCATTTCGTCTGCAAAACCTGAGAAAATCCAGGTCAGAAAATGGCAAAAGGAAGAATACGAAATCACGCCTTTGCGCCGCTCAAATCGTTTCAAACGAATTCCTCCTGTGTCAACTCCCACTAGCAATTCTTTGCGTCGCTCTAACCGGCTCATAGGTAAAAAAATAAAATAAAATTTCCATTGATTGTCCGTTTACAAAGAAGATTTGTTTTTCTTTTTAACTATTATTTCCATTTTTAAATAGGAAAAGTGAGTGACTATGAAGAGCGTGAAGAAGGGAGTGATTCTTCTTCGGACGAAGGGGAAGAAAAAAGACCTGCAAATGCTCCATCGGTGATGATATATGGAGCGAGTCATCAATTATCGCCTGAGGATTCTGCTCGGCGCTGCCGTGGCAGGGGGAGGGGCAGTGTTTACAACCCTCTTTTTGGAATTTGCTGCCATTTCTGCAGGTTTATTTCTCTGCTACCATTTCTTTTTTTTTCCCCATTTTTATTAGACAATGGTGTTGAGAAAAACTTAGAGTAGATAACTCTAATTTTACCACTCAAAGAAGAAAGTTTAGATTTTAGGAAAACTCACAAATGCTCACACTTCACTCTAGACTACACTCTTTAGAGAAGAACTCCTTAGGAAAACTTAGAACTTTTATTGCTTATTGAAGCTTACTACTTGATGATTTACAAATGAAAGGGAGGGGGGTATTTATACAATACCAAGACAAACACAAGCCACACAAATATAAAATCTAAATAAATTATAACCACCCATTGTTGTTTAATAACAACCACACATTTAAATCACACAATTACAACCACACATTAAACCACACAATTACAACCACACATTAAACCACACAATTACAACCACACATTAAACCACACAATTGCAACCACACATTGTTAGGCTTTTATTTTTTCCTTGGGCTGGTATTGGACAATTTAACACTCCCCCTTAATACCAGCTCTTCCTCTTTGCACCATCTTGAGTTGACGACGAAACATTTCAAATTTGTTGATACTCAAACCTTTTGTGAATAAATCTGCCATTTGATCATCTGTCTTGATCTGCTTCATCTCAATCTCTTCTTGTAGAACCTTTTCTCTGATAAAGTGATAATGCACTTCTATATGTTTGGTTCTTGCGTGAAAGACTGGATTTTCTGCCAAACGAATTGATGACTGGTTGTCGCAATACAACGAAACTGCATAATCTACTAGTTGATGTAGATCACTCATTAGTTGTATCAGCCACGTACACTCTTGAGCTGCCATTGCTGCTGCTCGATACTCATCTTCGGTAGTTGACAATGATACCGTTGGTTGTCTCTTACTGCACCAAGAAATTGTTCCAGAACCAAGTTTAAATATGTACCCAGTTGTTGATCTCCTGGTGTCATGATCTCCTGCATAGTCAGCATCACAATAACCAACTAACTTACAGTCTTCACCTTTCTTGTACAAAAGACCATAATCTATTGTACTTTTCACATATCTCAGTATTCGTCGAACTGCTTCTAAATGAGGCTTCTTCGGATTTTGCATATACCGACTCATCACACCAACTGTATAAGAAATGTCAGGTCGAGTCAAGGTTAAGTAGATCAGGCTACCTACCAATTGTCAATACATAGTTGCATCTTCCAAGTCTTTGCCTTCAAGTGCACACATCTTGCCATTTGGTTCCATCGGTGTTGAAATTGGCTTGCTCTCGAGCATTCCAAACCTTTTTAGCAAATCTTTAGAATATTTTTGTTGACAGAGAAATATTCCTTCTTGTACGTGATCAACCTCTAGACCAAGAAAGTGCTTGAGTTGTCCAAGTTCTTTCATTTGGAAATGAACTGATAAATTCTCCTTGGTTTGAAGAATTTCTGCCTCATAATCACCAGTTATGATTAAATCATCCACATATATCAATACGATAGCTAGCTTTCCTCCATTAGCTTTGACAAACAAGCTGGAATCTGCAGGTGTCACTGAATAACCACTATGAGTTAAAAATTCAGCAATCTTACCATACCATGCTCTAGGTGCTTGTTTCAATCCGTAAAGTGCCTTTCGCAGCTTACACACATGCTCAGGATGATTTTGGTTTTGAAATCCCAATGGTTGAATCATGTAGATTTCCCGATCTAGCTTTGCCTTCAAGTGCACACATCTTGCCATTTGGTTCCATCGGTGTTGAAATTGGCTTGCTCTCGAGCATTCCAAATCTTTTTAGCAAATCTTTAGAATATTTTTGTTGACAGAGAAATATTCTTTCTTGTACGTGATCAACCTCTAGACCAAGAAAGTGCTTGAGTTGTCCAAGTTCTTTCATTTGGAAACGAACTGATAAATTCTCCTTGGTTTGAAGAATTTCTGCCTCATAATCACCAGTTATGATTAAATCATCCACATATATCAATACGATAGCTAGCTTTCCTCCATTAGCTTTGACAAACAAGCTGGAATCTGCAGGTGTCACTGAATAACCACTATGAGTTAAAAATTCAGCAATCTTACCATACCATGCTCTAGGTGCTTGTTTCAATCCGTAAAGTGCCTTTCGCAGCTTACACACATGCTCATGATGATTTTGGTTTTGAAATCCCAATGGTTGAATCATGTAGATTTCCCGATCTAGCTCTCCATGAAGGAATGCATTCTTCACATCCATCTGCCACAAGTTCCAGTCTTTGTTGGCTGCAAGGGCAACTAGGACTCGTACGGTTGTAAGTCTTGCCACCGGACTAAACGTTTCATCATAGTCTAGCTCATACTTCTGAGAGAAACCACGAGCCACCAACCGTGCCTTGTACCTTTCAATCGACCCATCTGGATGATGTTTTATCTTGTAAACCCACTTGTAGGATATGGGTTTCACATCTCTTGGTTTTGGCACTAGATCCCAAGTCTGATTCTGCTCAAGCGCAGTGATCTCTTCTTTCATAGCCATAATCCACTCAGAACTCTGTGATGCTTCTTCAAACGTCTCAGGTTCTGTTGCAATTGGTTCTTCCACTATGGCTGCATTAGCATATTTGGGATTTGGCTTCCGTGCTCTTGTTGTCCTTCGGATTTGTGATTGTGGAGATGGTTCTTCCACTTCACTCGATCTAACATCTAGTTGATACACACCAGTTTGCCAAGGACTCTGGACTAACACTTGCTCATCATCGTCATCATCACATAGGTCTTCTACTTCGTCTGAAGTTGATTGAAGTTGGACAATATGCTCTCCCGTTTTCTGTTGTAGCATGTCTTCAAATTCTTTTGAATCTGACAACACCTCCTTTTCTGAGGACCACCAAGAAGATGCTTCATCGAATACCACATTGCGTGAAGTGTAACATCTTCCACTTGTAGGATCACAACATTTCCACCTTTTCCTTTGGTTGTCGTATCCCACAAAGATACACCTAGTTGCTTTCTTATCAAACTTGCTACGTAAATGATCAGGAACAAATACATAACATACACAACCAAATACTCGAAAGTAGCTGACTGAAAGTTTCATTTTCCACAATTTCTCAAAGGGTGAAACAAACTCTAACCTTGGTTGAGGAAGTTTGTTGATCACATGGGCTGCGGTTCTCATAGCTTTGGCCCAAAATCTTCCGGGTACATTCTTTGCATGCAGCATACTCCGATAAATTTCTGCAAGATGCCGATTCTTTCTCTCTGCTACACCATTCTGTTGTGGTGTATTGACACAAGTATACTAATGACGTATGTTGCATTCTCGTAGGTATTGAGAGAATTCGCCTGAGCTATATTCTCCTCCATTGTCTGTGCGCAAGCAACATATCTTCTTTCCCACTTCTCCTTCAACTATCTCTTTGAACTCTTTAAGCTTTGAGAAAGTGTCAGACTTTTCTTTCATAAAGAAAATCCACACATACCTGGAGAAATCATCAATAAACGTCACCATGTACCTCATTCCACTAATTGATGGTTGCTTAACGGGCCCAAATACATTAGAGTGAACTAACTCTAATGGTTCTTTTGTTTTAAACTTTGACTCCTCGTATGGCAATTGGTGTGCTTTACCATATTGGCATCCTGCACAAACTGTGTCTGTTCTTATGTCAAGCTGAGGAAGTCCCTTAAGCATCGACTTCTTCATCATCATACTTAGCTTGGAATAACTAACATGACCTAACCGCATGTGCCATAAATCTGCTGTATCGCTCCTTCTTGTCTTGTCTACATATGCTGACTCTGCTGACATCACGTAGACTGACTCCAGACATCGTCCTTCCATCATCGGCTGTCCTGAGATTTTGAGATCACGATATACCTTCACATCCCTTGGACCAAACAGAATATGGTGACCTGACGATGTTAATTGTGCCACTGAAAGCAAATTTTTCTTCATGCCTTGGACATGGTAAACATCTTGTAGTGGTACCTGATTATGACTATATCGAGGTGCTACTACCGTCTTACCGATGTGAGTAATCGGTAATCTTGAATTATCAGCTGTCACAACAATGCGATTTCCCTTGTATTCTGACAGGTTCTGCAACTTCTGTTTATCGCCTGTCATGTGATTTGAGCAACCTGAATCGACAATCCAGTCATTCTCATAGTCAATTCGGTCAGCCGTTGTTACTGTGAGAGCTAACTCTTCCTCTTCCATAGCAAAAAATGCTTCAGCGTCCCAATCATCTTCGCTTTTCTCCTTTGTACTAGAAGTAGCAGCATTGCTCTCAGCGGGCCTTTTGTTAAACCAACAATCTTTTGCCATGTGACCTTTCTTGTCACAGTTGTAAAAGTTACCTTCAAATCTTTTATTGTTGCTACGATTCTTTGAAGCTCCCCCTGGACGAGAGCTCCCTTCTCCTTGATGACTTTTTGTCTTGTCACCATACTTTTTAGATCCATCACCGACGTGCTGTTTGAATTTGCCTTTGCTTTTGTTGGTGTAGAGTGCTTCCTCTTCACTTTTCAACGAGACCCCTCCCATTTGCTTGGCCATAGATTCTTGACCAACAAGCAAATTTTCAAACTCTACAAGTGATGGTTGAGTTGGCCATCCTTGTATAGCGGCAACGAAGCTGCGATATTCGGGCCTCAAATTATGGATAATTATTCTTTTTACCCTGGTATCTCCAATAGCAGCTGTAGGATCTAAATCAGAAATTTCACGGCATAACGTTTTTACCTTGTGAAAGTATTGAGCAATCGGTATATCTCGTTGTGCAACTGATAACAATTCATTCTCAAGAAGTTGAAGTCTTGTGTCATTCTTTCTCGAAAAGAGTGCATCTAGTACCGTATACGTGAATAGTATCATATACCATATACTTGAATAAATCTCGTATATGTTAACAATTACTATAAAAGTATATAGTGACACGTGTGAATAGTAACTATGGTAGTAACTCACAATCTAGCTCTGATACCAATTGTTGAGAAAAACTTAGAGTAGATAACTCTAATTTTACCACTCAAAGAAGAAAGTTTAGATTTTAGAAAAACTCACAAATGCTCACACTTCACTCTAGACTACACTCTTTAGAGAAGAACTCCTTAGGAAAACTTAGAACTTTTATTGCTTATTGAAGCTTACTACTTGATGATTTACAAATGCAAGGGAGGGGGTATTTATACAATACCAAGACAAACACAAGCCACACAAATATAAAATCTAAATAAATTACAACCACCCATTGTTGTTTAATAACAACCACACATTTAAATCACACAATTACAACCACACATTAAACCACACAATTACAACCACACATTAAACCAAACAATTGCAACCACACATTGTTAGGCTTTTATTTTTTCCTTGGGCTGGTATTGGACAATTTAACAAATGGGATAGGATTGAGAGAATGAATTGAGCATGTTTAAATAATGAAGCAAGAAATAGGAAAACTTTGTTGTCATTAATAGATATTTTTATTGGAAGGTTAACACTAAAATCTAAATAGTCGACTGTAAAATAGGTGAAGACCCAAAAATGGTCTGATCTCACTCTACTTTTCAAGTTAGGTTTTGTAGATTATAAGAGCAAGAAGGAACCTAACACTTGCCTTTTCTTATTTGTTTTTCTTTAAAAAAATATTAGAGAGTGTTACCTATATTTTTTTTAAAAATATAAAAATTTTGCTCGCAACTTTAAAAAATTCATTATATGATCTAAAATTTCAAAATATCCTTTAATCTTTATTATGTGTTTTTAAAAAATGTATAAACTCATTTTTCAAATATATATATTTTTGCTAAAAAAGTTGAATTGGAATCCCCTTCTTCAAATAAAAAAAATATATATTTTTTCGATGGTGATTTTCTTAGGCTAACTTTAGATTGCTCATGCTTTTGTGGGGGCAAATTGGTAAAAAGGATATAAATTGAGTAGCAAATGACATACTCAAAAGCTGCAAAGACAAGTTATGTTACAGTTAGTATCATCTTGTAGTCATTTTTTTCTTCATATTTAATCAATTTATAATTGGTTTTTACCATTTACTTTTGCTTTATAGTAACAGGGTTTGATTGAGCTAGAAACAAATAGCAAAAAGTAAATAACAAAAGAAACAACCAAAGAAAGCCTAGTCTTTGTCTTGGTTAATGTATGTTAATATATTCCATTAGAACTTACCAAAACTTTTCTATCATTAAGTTTCTTTAGTATAACGTCTAGATCTTATGCTGAATAGAGGAGAAAACTAATATTACTATGGATCTTTAACATATAAATTATATGCAGGCAAAAGACATTGTGCGCTGAGGAAGATTGCAAGCGATGTGGTAATTTTGATGTAAATCAGCCGTGCATAGGTTAGTTTTATCATGGAAATACTTGTACAGTTCATTTTAAACTAGATTAAGTAATATTAACCATTTTCACAACGTATACATATTTCAAGCAGGAAAGACAGATTGTTCAGTTTGTCACTCTAGCAATGGTGTTCTGTGTCGGGCTTGTCTCAAGGTTAGGTACGGTGAAGGTAAGGTCAATATTTTAAATGCAGAAAGAATGGGTTAAACCTAGGAGGGATTATAATTTTGAAAGAGAGCAACAGCTCTTGCTAGTTTTTGTAGTTTGTACTTGATAGCTATGTTATCTTGACTTTTTATTTTTCTTTGAGTACTCGTATCTTACATATATGTTTGATACTATTCGGATATGAATATGAAGATATGATCTTTCATATATATGGAAAAACTTGAAAAAAATTGAACATACGCTTGTCGGTACCCTTGTCGGACATATACCGATATCCAACATGCTCCTCCAAATTCGGGTTAGATAGCTTGAGAGTATAAAACTCAAGGTTGGGTTACTGTGACGAAGAAAAAATGTGGAAGTGGTGATTTTTGTTGTTGTAATGATGTTATAATCTTGTAAAAATACCATAACAAGCAACGAGAGGAAACAGTTTACAGGGTAATGTAATCATTTTTTTTTATCAGAACTGGAAGAGGTAAGAGAAAATAAGGAATGGATGTGCCCTCACTGCATAGAAGAAAAAGGAATCAACCCTTATTGGATATGTAATAGGTATGTGACTCATCATTTTACTCCTTGTATGTGTGACTGAGAATTTTTATTTTGTTTACTGATTCATTTTTGCAATCTCCATAGTTCATTTTGCTTGAAGAATCGAAAGATGGCTCCAACTGGAATAGCAATTTACAGAGGTTTTTGTCTTGATTCTTGTCTTTCCCAACTGGCAGCTTTTGGAATTGAAAATACTGACTTATTGTTTTTCATTTTTCTCATCAACTTCACAGCTCGGAAGCAGGGATACAAATCAGTTGCACATCTGCTGATGGATGAGCTTCAGCGTAGAGATCCTTCAAGATTGATATGCAGCAAGTGATTACAGCGTCCGTTTTTAGGTATTATTCATGTGGCTGACAATGTTAAAGACTTCCACATTTTGCAAGTGAATGACTGTACTTGACACTAACTTTTCTATCAATTGCAACTGCTTTAAAGGAAACTTATATTGTGGTGCTAAGATGTATATGAGATGTAGCAAATCCTAAATTATCCCTTCCCTTTCATGAAGGGGTTAAAGATTTGTCCATTACTTTTTAAATATACTCATAATTATGTTCACATATGTAGGACCTATTTATGAATTGTGAAAGTCGTACTTACGAGGGTTGAGCTCCCCTCCATTACTTCTTTGTCCATTACAATTTAATTCTTCCACAAAGTATGATAGATAGGTGATATTCATTACTTATGAATGGTGATTAAAATTATATTAAAAAATAATGAACGGAAAGTAATGGAAGGGAGCCGGACTCTCAGACACGGGATATGTGCAATCAATAAGCTTTGTTAGTAGAATTCCTTTAGTATTTTATTTTTCCCAAGGAAAAATTTAGCTTCATTAGAACAAACCCAAGCATGTTCAGGAGGATCAAGAGGCTCAAGAAGAGCATCACCTCACTATTCAACCTACACTCAACTTGATCTAAACTGTGAGCTAAACATATAGATTCTCGGATTTTTCTTCCAAACAAAATGGGATAAAGTGGCATATCAAAAGCAGATCAGAGTGGGTTATCGCCAAAGATAACTGTGAATTCCTGTGAAGCTAAGCTTAGCTGTGTAAACATAATGGAAAACTAGAAAAACACATTCCATATCAAAAACAGATCTTAATAGGTTTAAATGCTTTTCTATAAGCATGTTCTATGAAAGAATACTAATTAAAATAAGAAGTTTTAGGTTCTTGCTCAAGTGTGGCAAAGAACTTTCACTTCACAATCTTTCATGGATTAATTTTGTAAAATTGACATTTTTTTTATATTTAGAACACACAAAATTTGGAAACTGATAATCCGTTAATCTTTACAGAAGAGAACTTGTAGGGTCATATGTCATGGAAAAAGAATAATACAGCCATTACATTATTTGTCACATAGTATCTTTGAATGCATACTAGCTAACCTGTTGCGAGATAAGGACGAGAAGCCCTTGCGGCCCAAGCAGGATCTCGTTAAGGAAACTAACCAATCCAAACCACACTACAGGAGTTACATCCACTCCTCCAAGAGGTGGAATCAACTTCCGGGTTGCGATAAGAAATGGTTCAGTGGGAGCATAAGCAACGATATATGGAAATTTCTCCACTGGAAGCTTAGGGTACCAAGACATCACTATTCTCACAATAAAAAGAAACGCAAATGCTGAGAGAAAGGGCCCTAAAATACCAATTGCCAGTTTAGCTTTGGCAGGGTCCAAATCTGCCAGTAAAAATCTCCTACTTAGATCTGAGGTAACTTCTGGTGAGACCTGCATGTTGAGCTTAATATTTCTTTCAATGCCAGAAATGTATGGTGGCTCCCCTGAAATGGTTACCTTGGATGGCAAGAGTTCAATAGTAGAATTTGTAACACCTAGGCAACAATATGTGCTGCACCATGAGACTCGATGGCCTCGATATGAACTTTTCCTGGTAGGATATTTGAATCTTTCCTGTGAAAGATAAATAATAAAAGATCTAGAAACATGAGAGGTAAAAGTGCATGAATTTTTTTTTATTTCCTTCAATTTTTCCTCATCCTCTAAAGCAGTAGATGAAATTACAAATCATCAACAGAGCAGTTGAGAACTTATGATGTTCTAGTAAACTCCAACATATGCAAAAAAAATCTTAATTTAAATTCTTAAATCATGAAAGGAAATTTTCTGAAAGGCCATGATCTCAACTATTTTCTAGATGTACCCATTATAAATTGGGAAACTAGAGAGAATTATACAAGATGCTTCATAGCAATTGAATCTACTGGAACAGGGAAAAGGTTAAGCCAGAAAAGAATGTGACATTGAAATTTCAACACAGGAAAGGACACTAAGGAAAGTTTGATTTACAAAGAGTTTCCAATAATTTTCAAGAATATAGAATATAGGTAGGCAGCTATACCATCTGCGATTTACTTGAGTGATGGCATTGCAAGGACAACCATGGATGCAGAAATTTCTATTAGCATGCAGAATGAAGTCCTAATAGGGAAAAGTGAAGAAAGAATGCAGGAATAATAGAAATGCTAGTAGTAAATGACAAGATACTACTAAAAATGAGTACTGCATATCAACTTGATTTTGAGAATACAGACACAAGGAGTATTAGAATCAAATAGCAAGATCAGCAATGCAAAGATATCACAACTACTGTAGGGTCACTAAGGAGAACCGATGTTAATTCAAGGATAGACATAGATGCTGGCACTAAGATCACCAAAAACTTAGTAGGATTTAAGGACACAGATTAGTCAAAATAAATAAATAAATATGAATAAAAATTTGGATTCTAGATCTGCACAAAGAGACAGGGAAAAAAGTTTTCAATAGAATCCTGAGGTGGTAATTCACATTGATGGCCTGATAAAATTGGAACAATTTTAGAAGGATCTAAAGCAGAGGAGAATCGACCCAACAGCAACAGAACTTAAACAACTAGACATTCAACAGCATAGGAGAGGAAGCCCATCAAGAAGAATGGCACGATCATGAAGCTATAGAAGCCAGCCATTACCATATCAGTTATATGAAGTCACCAGCTCATAATATGACTAGAAAGAATGGGAAATTCTTTTAGATAGTTTTAAATGTGAATACATTATCTATTACAGCTTTATGGTATTTGAATTTTGTTAGTCACAGTTACGGTTGCTTTCAAGTTGCGGGCCTAAGGATACATTTTCTTCGAAAACCTTCAATCAAAAGTCACTTGGGATAAATGATAAGTTACTATACTACACTTTTTCGCTGTTGTATTGTGTTACATAGTGAAGCAATATGGTTTGAGTGTTATATAGCCAAATGTTTTCTGTATGGAAAGACAAAATTGAAGCTGTATAATTAAACATATGAACACTGAGAAGAGAGTGTTCATAACATTTGGGGGGTTTAGGATCCTATTTCTGTGTTGGATTGTGTTCACAACCAAACCAACAAGTCAACTTCTGAGAAGCAAGAGCGAGGAGCAAAGACTAATTTTAGTTTAACTGCTATCTAGACAGGATTATAGATGGAACACTAGAGCTATAGCTCTAAAACCTTTTTAAGTTCACCACTTAAACAAGCCAGGCTTCTGTGTCTAGTTCCAAAAACAAGCCAAATGGGGCGACACCAAACTTAATCTTATGAAGTAATACAAAGACAAACTGGGTCAAATCAAGACGAAAACTCTCCCAAAAAGCAAACTGCAGTCAACACCCAAAAGGAGCAAATTGAGCTATATATATATATATATATATATATATATATATAATATATATATATATATATATATATATGTAGCCAAACAATGGAACATATGTTTCTGTTCAAATTTTATGCTATTCAGTAACAATTCACAATTTGAGCATAGGAACAAACCACTTTCGTCAACTAGCTGCTGATTAACTATCAAGAAACCAGTAACCAAGCATGTACAACTATTTTCACCTAAAATTAACTTCTACCTTTTACTTTTACCCTTAAATGCACAAACTATAAGCAAACAGCGAGAGCAGTGCAACTGCAAAGTAATATTATTTAGTTATCTAACAACATACCATTTTCAGTATCCCCTAAAACCAATTAATATCGTGTCATTTCCTACTTCTACTTCTAATACTTGAATTTGGCTTTATTTACTTTCCCAAACTAAAGACTATTCTTCCTCACTCCAATATTAGTAGCATTACTGCAATTCATGCTTAAAAACGAAAAAAAACTCAACCGAAAATAGCTATTATTATTATCCCATGAAAGATATAACAATAATCAGGGTGGGTACTTACAGAGATAGCAAAATTCTTGTTCTTCAATATCAGAGGTTGCCATCCTGGAAAAAGAAAACAATTAAAAGGCAATTAAGGAAGCTAGAATTTGTTGGATAAATTCCCTGTTTGGTTTTTTGATGCAGGGATAATTCCCAGCAAAGCTTCAGGAAGAAATGAGCGGCAAAGATCAAACGCAGACGGTAAAGAAAAAGAAAAAGAAAAGAAGAAAATAATGGAACCTTTAACGAGGACGTAGTTTAAAAGGTGAGAAGACGTTGCCATTGTTGAGAGCTGAGAGAGCTGAGCCTGAGAGAGTGTGAGAGAGAGAGGGAACGTTATCTTTTCTACTGGAATGGGTCGGGTGACTCGGGTCGGGTCGGTTTGTTAAAACTAGGCGTTTGTTTTGGGTATGGGTTTAGCACTTGGAGACTCCACTATTGAGGGATGAGAAATCGATTTAAATTTTAAGGCCTCCTAAGATTTTGATAAATTATACTATTCAGGTTTCGATTGGATATCGGGATTAGATTCAAAACACTATCGACTCTTTTATTTTCTTTCGACTTTGAATGTTTAACTTTTTTTTTTTTTTTAATTACACTATTAATCATTCGAAATGTTTGAATTCGAGTTGAAATAGCAATTAGAAATGAATATAAAAAAATTGATTGATTGAATAGATAAAAATGTATTAAGTGAAACTTTAGCTATTAAATAAGAATACTTTTAGCAAGAAAATAATGAATTTAAAAAATACTAAAATTAATTAAATTAAACAAAACACGTTTAAATATAAATAATTTATATAAAATTATATGGATAAATATAAAAATAAATAAACATATTTATTTATATATAATATTATATTATTTGTGCATTTATATATTTTTATTTAAAATATTATTATAAGACATATCACGTACCCGTGTCTAATTTTTGTATCTTTTTTAATCAATTCTGGGAATCCAAAATTTTGAACAAAAGACGGGTTAGACACTCAAATACATAACAATGTAAAATATCAATTTTCGAGTCACGTAACTTAGGTTGTCGGAGATTGGTTGGGAAATTAAACTACTTGATCATTATTATATCAAATGTTTCTTTTACAGCGAGTGTTAGTCAATTTTTAGAGTCTCTAATAACGAGTTATTGAGATGATGTTGTTCGTATCTTAAAATATTTCAAGGGTGCTCTGGTTGTGACCTACTTTATAAAAATCATGGTCATCTTTACGTTGAAAGTTAGACCGATGCAAATTGGGTTGGATCTTCAAATGATAGAGATTTAACATTGATTATTGTGTATTTATTGTAGGTAACTTAGTGTTTTGAAAGAGTAAGAAACAGATCGTGTTTGCAAGATCAAGTTTTGAATCTGAATACCGAGCTATGATAAATACGACTTGTGACCTGGTTTGGTTAAAACATATGATTTGGGCTTAAGCAACAAGTGCCTATGTAACTCTAATTTGTGAAAATCAAGCAATTCTTCATAGCCTCAATTTTAGTGTTAAAAAAAAAAAAAAAAAAAAAAACTAAATATATTGGAATGGGATGTCATTTAATTCGAAGCAAACTTATGTAGAATGTGATTCATACACGTACAGTTAATGAGATTTATGGACCAACTAACAGAATCGTTTAAAAAAAAAATTATTTGATTTTAGAGTAAAATATATATATATATATATATATATATATATATATATATATATATATATAACGATATGGATTCATATGAGGTATGTACTCCCGATCCGTGCTTCTTCTTGGAACTTTACTTAGAGAGCTTTTATCTGTTCAATGACAGATGATGTAAGTTTGTTCCATCTTTCCCTTTTCCTGACCTTAGGTTAGTTATCATGGTTCTTATGATTAAATATTCTGGTTTATTTTACAGCCTTCGTTTTCTGCATATAGGTTCCTGGTTTATCAATTTATTTATTTATTTATTTTTACTTTTGAAGTTTTAATAGTCTGTGTGCATCAACACTGGTACTTACCTACTTACTACTGGTTTATTTTGGAGTTACAATGTTTGCTTCAGATTTCAGAATTGTTGATCAAGTTGGAAATCTAACAGTCAGATCAGATTTTGCTAATTTAGAGTACAGTTTTAATAATCCTTTTTAACTTTCTCCACTATTTTTTTTTTTCTTTTTCTTTTTTACTTGTTGCTGATATAAAGGAAGTTGTCTCCATTATTGAAGATCAAAATTAAAGTAAAATTACTTTTTATCTATCATTTTTAGTTAAGCATTTTGAATTAATTTATCAGCAATTTTGTGTCAATAGTAATTACTCATTACATCAACTCAAGATCTTAAACTTACCAGAAAAAAAAAAAAAAAAACTCTGCTGAGCATAATATATGGATGACATAAATGTATCAAGCAAGTTAGAATATAGTCATTAAAAAACATTCTCTCTCTTTTTTAAAGCATTCTCTTTCTCATTGCATGCAATTTGTTAAGAATTAGGAATGAGAAGGCACGTGTATTCATAAAACCAACACCTGTCAAAATCTTGCACATAAAAAGGGCCAAAAGCTGCCACGTCCAGTACTCCAAATGAGCTTATAAATGAGCAAGATAATATCATAATTGATCAAACCAAAGTTAAAAAAAAAAAGAAAAAGAAACGATTGAGATGGCAAAGAGCAAGGAGGATATAAAGGCTGCAACCGCACAGGCAAGGCTATCAGAGGATGAAAGTATAAGGGTTGGATATAAGCATGGCACTCCTCTTGAAGGTGGCAAAATAGCAGACTCTTCTCCGGTTGACCTCTTTTCCAGTGCCCACAGCATTATTAACAATTCCAATTCCAATTCCAGCCATCCATCAGATTCTGCTTCTGCTGCTCAACAATCTCAATCTAACCCTCTGAAAACACCTACCAATGCTGATTCTACCTCCACCAAAAACCCCACCTCTGCCTGAGGATATCCAATAGAGTTTTTTAGATTTCTTTCTTTGTATGTCAGTTGATACTTGTTCATCTCCCATCATGAAGTAAGCTTCTCTAATAATGATTGAATAATTATTCTACTCCAATATTAACTCCATAAAATATACTAGATAATTAAAAACATATATATATATATATATTTTATTGGTTCAAATAGTTTTAACATTAAGAATAAGAATTATTACTGATAGTATATGTTTATTATTTTTTTTTTTGTTAAAGTCAAAAAAATTTATTAATATTCTAGAGAATATAAAACTCAAAATATAAAAATTAAAACCTAGCAACAAGACAGGTTAGCATAGGTTTTGTAACGAGTAAACCAAAAACTTAAAATACATTTTAAATATAAAACAAGTATCAAAATTTCAAAAATAATTAAATTTGGACATGTTTGAATATAACTAAAACATTCCCAAAAAATCAAATTTCTTTTGTTCCAACAAGTATAAAAAATAAACTTAAATTTTTAGCAGAAAATAAGAGAACATTTGCTTTTATAACCTGAAAAGTAGGTACAGCCAAAGAAATATTCTTCATCAAACTTATCAAGGAATCGTCCAAAACTTTCAATCATTAATATGGTATCTATCTAAGCCTGAGGATTTCTTTCAATTACCAGTAGCCATGTATATATCTCAGTCCTCTAGCCATCTTTTTTAAACATACCCTCTCATAAGATAAAATTCTCTAAATAACATACGCTTAAATGAGTAATTTAGCATGTAGTAAGGTCTCTCACCCATACTATCCCGATTACTAGCCTAAAAAAAAATCCATGCAAATTAACATAGCCAAACAAAATAATCACACAGAATAAGAGTTCATTTCAACATACCCCATCTTCCATTGAAAGCAAAAAACAAACATTAATGGAATCGAACAAGAGCAAACCAGAGATATGCGCAACTCCATCGTTTTAAGGATAAACTTGAATAACATTTCTTTCTTCCAAAAAATCAAGCTTCCAAAACTTAAAAATCATCTCTGAAGCAGTTAGGAACTGGGTACTAACTCCATTAACACCATTTATGTTATCAACCTAGAGCTGAGTCTGTTCATCTTCAGGAATTTCTTCTTTAATTATCTGAGTTATCATGAACTAAATTCAGATTGAGTATATGCTTTGCCACCTGCATTATTAACCTTGTTGGATGCTTATACGACATCTGTGCTGGGGTTCGTAAAAACATCAATGAAACATAGTTTCACTTTATAAACCCTGTAACCAGGATTTGCGATTGCTATTTTACAGTTTTGAGTCGTCGATATTTACGAACTACGATCGTAATTTAAATATCTGCCAGTAATAACTGATCAGTGATCACAGCCATCTTGATTATTTGAACCAGCAGTATCTCAATTTATCATACAGAAACAATTTGTTTAAAATTGTTCTCTTCACCATAGTATCCAGCCCTCTAGCATTCCAAGATAAAATTCTCATCTTAAAAAATGAACCACGACACAATCCAACAACAAACGCCCAAATCAGCAAAACCGCAATCAACTTTCTAAACACCCAAACCCAACAACATGACAGTAATTAGAAGAAAGAACCTGCCAAAATAAGGAGCGGTGCTACTCTTTGGCCACCAATTCCATCAATCTTTCAATTACCAACTCTTCCTTACAAGTAACAGTCACAGATAATCCTGGCATCTTATCTACCTCCCAAGTAGTTCGAGCGTCTTAACATAATAGCCTTCTTTGATTTTGAAAATCTCCATTTGATAAGGAAGCATTGGCGATCCGACTGTCTGTGTGATATGGAAATCGAGGCTTTGATGGCTTTTTTTTTTTTTACCTCGCTTTCTCCCCTTCTTGGTCAATTTCAGAACCAACGTCTCCTCTATCTCATCCAAGGTCTTTGCTCCCCGTCGATTACGCAAGACTACGTCCTTCCTTTGTTTTCTAAAAGGTTAATGCATAAATTGGTCTCTGTTTTATTTTCTTTTTAACCATTTGATACCTAAATTTTTTTTTACAATTAGGTACTTAAATTTGTATATAATCAATTAAGTTACCTCAAATGATTAATATTATTATATTAATACTGACGTGGCCTGATCAATCAATAAAAAGTCGTCATAAATATAAGTCAATGTTATATTAATATCTCCACGTCACCAATTTATTTATTTATTTTTAAAACAAAAAATTTAAATTTAAAATAAAATAAAATATAAAAAATCTGAAAAATATAAAAAATTTGAAAGAAAAAAAGAAGAGAGAGAGGAAAAGAAGAAAGAGAGAGAAAAAAAAAAGAGAGAGAAAAGATCGGACAGTTGTCGATCTTCCTCGGTCCACGAGATCGACGACAGGAGAAGAACAGAAGGAAGATTAAAATGCTCCTCGAATGGCCCAGCAACTTCAAATGACAAGACAAATTATCCGCAGATGCAACAGTTGCAGCAGATGGTTCATCCTCAAAATTTAACATTTCAGCAGCAGCAACAGTTGGAAAGAGTTGAAAAGAGAGGAAGAGAACCCATCAGAGTTTTTATAATTTTATGGTGCAAGTTTAGCTTGAAAATCCATTAGAGCGGCCCATGGATAGCAATGCCCTTAATCCTATCAATACCAGACATCCGCAAATGTAGTTCCGTCAGCAGCAACTTGCTGCAATATCGAATTTGCATGCTCAACCCAGCAACCAATTCAGGCAGTTGATGTCTCCACAAATTCCTCAAACACCGAACATGGGTATTGTTAGAGCTCACCAGTGAAGGTTGAAGGTTTTTAAGAATTGATGGGTGGCGATACCACCTTAAAGCATGATTTCGAGGAAAATAAGCTGACCTCGCCCCCAAAATAAAGAGTTTTGCAGGTATATTTTTTTTTAAAAAAAAATTAATTAAAAAAGTAAAATTGAATTAAAAAATAAAAATGTTCTAAAATACTGATGTGACATTGCTGATGTGTCGAAATTACCACGTGTCACGTTTTTATTGTGTAAAAATGCACATGTCAACACGACGTTAGGTATTGGACTAACGTGCATGACGGAATTAAAGTATGAGTACCTAATCATGAATATTTTTTTCTTTAGATACCAAATCGTGAAAAAAGGTATAGTATAGGGGCCAATTTGTGTATTAACACTTTTCTAAAAGAAGCAAACAATTTTCAGTAACGGGCTCAACCTCCACAACTCCTATGCTCAACTAGGGATGACAGCGGGTCGAATATCTACTTTTTTTTGTAATATCTGAATCCGCAAAACTTCTTTAAAATCCGAATCCGTTTATTATCCGCGTTAAATTCGAATATTACTATCTGAATCCGAATTAAATAACATTATCAATCGGATATCCGAATCCGCTAAATATCTGAATTCAATAAGTAAAAAAAATTAAATAAAAATTAATTTTAAATTTAAATAAATGGATAATGGATTCAGATACTCGAATCCGAATCCGTAAAAGTAAGCGGATTTGGATAGCAGATTCGGATATCCGAATTCGTTATCCGCATAAGTAATGCAGATTCTGATAATGGATATCCGAGGTTACATATCCGCATCCACTCCGAATCTGCTGCAGATAGTAATTATAATATCCGAATTCGAATTTTATCCGAATACATAATATCCAAATCCGTAAAAAGTAGATCGGATAATTGCAAACATCTGAGTCCGCACTATCTATTGCCATCCCTATGCCCAACAACATCATCCAATAATGGGCTGTCCAAAACCAAATTCCCATCCAATAAAGCCAATTTGAATTTCATTCTCTTCATTAGTCACCAAGAACTTCAGACTGTCATTCACCTTGAGCTCCTCAACCAGTGTCGTATCTTTAATACCTTCGTCAACATTTTCACTGACACATTGCTCCAAAGTTGTGCAAACATTGCCAGATTCAAAAACTTCCTTGAATAGAGAAATATTTAATTCCCTCAACACACCATTGATAACCAACCCATCCCCTGCAACATTCACTCCATTGTTTTCCACTTTGTTCTCTATCTGATGCTGAGATTGTTCATCTTCATCACCTTATTCCTTACTTGACATTTCCCCGAAATTTTCAAAATGATAATTAACATTGACAGCATAAGTATATTTGTCTAAAGGTTGAGCTACCTGCCCGACCGGACGGGACCGAGCTTGGATAAAGTTTTTTCAATTCGACCTAGCTCGGTCTGAATTATTGTTCATCCAATAAAAAATTGTTTTTTATTTAAATTTAATTATAAAAATATTAAAATATTAATAAAAATCAATATGAACAGTAAATCGAGCCTTTGGACCGGCTCGAGCTGAACTTGGGTAAGAGAAGAAAAAAATCGGGTCGCAGAGCGAACCGGCCCATGGACAGGTCTAAGCAAAAGGATTACTATCTTTTTAAGTCTTGCAACAACAATGAAATAGTGAGACCATTTTTTTTTTTCAATCTTCGTGACTCTGACTGGAAAACTATCATATCCACACCTTAAAATAAAAGCCTCATCAATTTTCCTTAATTGGTCAGTCATTATAAACGAGGCTCCTCTACTAAAATCTTGGAAATTCAAAATTTTACCATCCAAAGAGATTAAATCAAGCCATTGGTTGAAATGGAATAATTCCACACTTCAAAATAATAACCACATCAATTTATTTTTTGAAGTATGTATATATGATATATGTATGAAATGTTATGCATGTCAAATAACAAAAGCAATGAACTTAATTAAATCAAGTGAAATCCGTCATTTAAATATTGAGTCACATGCTTCGCATGATAAAGATTTTTTCGCCATCATAACAAGATAACTAGAGTTCTTTTAATTGGAGGCTTGTCGAGTCACTCAATGTCAAGCTTTTACATGAATATGTTTAAGTTATGAAGGTGGGTCTTACTCAACTAAAGCTATGTTGTTCGGATGCATCAAACTTAACTGCATGGCAGTAGAGACAATGGTTGAGAGAAATGTATGTGATGCATTTAGATAATGTGTTGTCACCTAACTGATCTAGAAGTTGCATAAAGATGCAATTGGTAAACTATGTTACCTACCTAAGTAGTTTCAAAATGGCTTATTGAGTCACTCAAGGTCATGATGAAATGAAAAAGGGTTCTAGCTCATTAAGAAATTTAAGAGTTAAATTTCTCGAAATAATAGATGGAGGCTATTATTTTGATAAAATAATTAGAATAATCATTAAAGTTGTAAAACCTTGCCTTAATGATTATAAATGCAATTATTACCTATAAATGTTTCGAGTTCATATAGGATATAAAACGTATGGCTAGTAATCAATCACTACATAGCATATTGGAAGCAAATAAGCTAATCGGACCAAACTTCAATATTAAAATAGCTCTAAAACAAGAAAAAGGCATATTTTCTTGATGAACCCATCCATGTGGAGCTTGCTGCTGATGCTAATGATGAGATTAGGGCAACCTATCGAGTTCATAAAGATGATCTCGAGCAAGGCACATGTGTGATGTTGGCTAGCATGGTACTTGAACTCCAGAAACATCATTAAACCATGAATGCTTAGGATATCATCCTAAACCTTAGAGAATTGTTCAATAAGGAGAATCGCAACAGAGAGGTTCGACATCTCTAAGGAACTGTTCCAAAGCAAGATGTCAGAAGGTACCTAATGAGACCTCATGTGCTAAAGATGATAGGATGTATCACTAGATTGGAGCAACTTGGATAGGTCTTGATCTAAGCATTGATCTAATTCTTTCTTCACTGTCTGAGAGCTATTCACAATTTTTGCTGAATTCAACATGAATCATTTGGAGGCCACATTCCTAGTTTGCTGAATATGCTCACAACAGCTGAGAAGACTATTGGTAAGGAGAATACCTCTATCCATTTAGTTTCTTCTTCTAAAGGAAAGAACAAGAAGAAAAAGTTATTCAAGAAAACTAAAAAGAATGAGGTTTCCACATCAAAGAGTTTGAAGTTGAATGGTGGAGTGAAGAAAGATAAGGATAATGACAAAGGAATATGCAACTATTGCAGAAAACCAGGTCACTAGAGGAGAAATTGCAAGGAGTATCTTGATATGATCAAAGTAAAGAAACTTAAAGAAGATTCTACCTCGGGTACATTTTTTAGATTGTTTTCACTTATCTGGGTATATGATACCTTACTTTAAATTTGGTTCTAAAATATGTATGACATATTGTAAGGATCAAGGAAAGGAGCAATGAAGATTAGGACGAAGAATCGACAACCTTTATTGATGCTAGATCAAGCTTGCCGACTTGCTTAAATATTTATATTTCAAAAACATTTGTTATTATGATTTATATGATTGAACATTGGATGTTTTTATTGGTTGGTGATAACTCGTATAATTATATAGTTTTTAGTTATGTTTTATTATTGTTTTGTGTCAAATACGAGTTATTATTGTTTAGTCTAATTGTGTTTATGATCTTTTATATTTTTATGTAATTTGGTGTTTTTCACAAGTTTCTTTGAGTGATTTCAGATTACTAGAATTAAGGGCAAATCCAGTTCAGTTCCAGTTCCGACACCTTTTGCCATATCAGCTATATCTCGAGTTTCACTGAAGCAATAAGGCTGAACTTTGTATCCCTGCAAAGCTAAGAGGCATATCTATCTTTTTCATGTTTTACACTTCTTGAAACGGAGTCGTTTTCCCTAGCGAAATCGACCATCAAGTTGGCTGATGTGCAATGACGTCTGTTCTGCACCGTTTTGGTATTTTGACCATATCTCCCGATCCACGTGCGCAAATGATCTGATTCCAACGGCTATGGATCCGTAACTGATAGGGGTATATTTTTCTAGAAGACCATTTTATCAGATCGAGCCTCCAACATTGACAAAATCGACCATCAAGCTGGCTGATCAGAATTGTCATACAATATGACGAAAATTGTTAGAAAAATGCACCCACCTATTATACCTACCTTTGAAATTTGTAAAGCTTGTCTCTTGTCATTTAGCCCTCCAAAATGTGTATAAATAGAGGGCCTTGGATGAGTATTGGGATACATTATACATTGGTAGGATATTAGCCTTTGTAGTAAAATTCTCTAAGTTTTCTTCTTCTTTCCTTTCTCTAGTTTTCTTTTTTATCTACTTATGCTTCTTACATTTCTTTTCATTTTATTCATATCTAGTATGTGTTGCTAATCATATTGTTGAGGTGATGAGGTGAAGCTCTTGGTAAATGCTAAGGTTAGTCTCTTAAACATGAGCTAAAATGAATCATCATTTATAAATACTAGTATAGATAATATTTTCTTTTGGTTTAAAATCATACTTGCAAAGTAGAGATCTTGATTCATTATTGACAATGAAAATGGCACAGTAAATGCTTGGTTTCATAACCTTGATTTGTTGTAGACATATACCTTGGCATAAGGAATGCTTGGACTCTTTTTATGAGTTTTGAGGACACCAAATGAACATAATATCATATGCTATGGACGTTGGACTGAATTGCTAAACCTTCCGATTGGAACCTCCCTTATGTGTGGATTTCAATTGTGTAATAAAACAAGATTAATCTTAGCATAACACCAAGAGTGGATTCTCTAACCTCAACATCTTTTCTTATTGTTTTTATATCTTGTTTAATTTCTTTTATGTTATTTTGTTTATTTTGTTCTCTAATATCTTGTTTATCTTATTTTGTTGTTGATTCCCTAATATCTTGTTTACTCTCTTTTTCTTATATATTTATAAACTTATACTTACTAGTACGCTTCCCTGTGGTTCGACCTCGGACACCCGAGAATTTATTACTTGAACATAACCTGCACTTGGGTTTACAACTCTTAATTGAGTCTCCATCAAGTTTTTGGCGCCGTTGCCGGGGAGGCAATACTAAGTATATAAGTTTATAAGTATATTTATTTTTATTGGCTGGTTATACCGCCTAATTTGTATATTAACTTTGATTTATTTTGGCTGGTTATACCGCCTATATTTATTTTTATTGGCTGGTTATACCGCCTAATTTTCTATATATTTATATTTATATTTATATTGTATATTAACTTTGTTTTATTTTTATTGGCTGGTTATACCGCCTAATCTGTATATTAACTTTGTTTTATGCTTGTTTGGCGACGTGATTTTAGATCTCGTCGTTTAGTTAGATTTTATTGTGAAACTTTTTCAGGTAATCTTTCTAATACAACTCCTACCATGGCTGACAATGAAAGTGTTCATGCTGAAGATGAGAACAGACAAGTACGCACCATGCGTGACTACTTGCAACCAACTCGAAGCTCATCACCCTCTTGTTTTATTTTTCCTCTCAATGCAAACAACTTTCGTTTTAAACCAGGTATGATAGCTTTGCTTCCAAATTTCTATGGGTTGGAATCGGAAAGTGCTTACTCGTTTCTAAAAGACTTCGAAGATGTATGTGTCACCTTTAATGACCAACAATGTACAAATGAAATTGTCAAGCTAAAATTATTTCCTTTTTCTTTAAAAGATAAAGCAAAAATTTGGCTTCATAATTTAAAACCAAGGTCAATTGGCACATGGCAAGAATTACAAACTGAGTTTCTAAAGAAATTTTTCCCAGCACATAAAACTACTGCTTTGAAAAGACAGATTCAAAATTTCAATCAAAATCAAAATGAAGCATTTTTTCAGTGCTGGGATCGTTTTAAAGATTTGTTAAGTTCTTGTCCACATCATGGTTTTGAAAAATGGCGTCTTATTAGTTTCTTTTATGAAAGTTTAACTCCCGAAACTAAACAATTTGTTGAAACAATGTGTAACGGTGAGTTTCTAGAAAAAGAACCTGAAGAAGCCTTTGACTACTTAGACCATTTGGCAGATAACTCTCAAGCCTGGCACACAGATAATTCCTCTGAAAGTTCCAATAGATCTAATCTTGTTTCTAACAGAGGAAAATATCATTTTAGTCAAGAAGATGAGATAAAAGCTAAAGTAGCTAATTTGGCTAGAAAGATTGAAGCCATGGAACTTAGAGAAGTAAAAGAAGTCAAAACGGTTAAAAATGAAAAAAGTTGTGGAATTTGTGAAATCATGGGACACCCCACTTCTGAATATCCAAACATTCTCATTCTTAAAGAAGCGTTGCATGATCAAGTAAATTCCATAAACACATTTAAAAAGCCTTTTCCTTCTCCTTACTCTGAAACGTATAACCCTGAATGGAGAAATCATCCCAACTTCAGTTGGTGGAATAATAATCATGTTCAGGTACCACAATCTCAAAAGCCGGGCAACACTTTTTCCTATCAACCTTCACGTGTACAAACCTTGGAAGAAACATTGCAAGCATTCATGCAAACACAAGCAAATGTGAATAGCCGGACTTCACAGGACATCAATGAGATCAAAAACACCTTGTCCACATTGACAGCTTCATTACGCACTCAAGAAAAAGGTAAGTTTCCTGCTCAACCTCAGCCTAACCCTTCTACTCAATGTCTTGTTTCTTGCTCCAATGAAACTCAACAGGAAAATGCCAGTTCTATCACAACTCTTCGAAGTGGAAAGGCAATTGACAAAAAGATTCCATCAAAAGACCAAGATCCTCTTTCCCCTCCGAAAAGTAATGGTAAGGATGATGGTAAGTCTGAACTTCTTGAAAATTTGGACAAAGAAAAAGGTATGCATCCTGCTCCTTTTCCTCAAAGGTTGCAAACAATAAAGAATTTGAATCAAAATGCAGAAATTTATGATCTTTTCAAACAAGTTAAGATTAACATTCCTTTATTGGATGCAATCAAACAAGTTCCATCTTATGCTAAATTTTTGAAGGACATGTGCACATTTAAAAGGAAACATAATGTACAGAAGAAAGCATTTCTGACGGAAAGTGTGAGCTCAATCATTCAGCACCTTACTCCACCAAAATTCAAAGATCCTGGATGTCCAACAATCTCATGCATCATTGGAAACACTAGAATAGAACGTGCATTGCTTGATCTTGGTGCTAGTGTTAATCTTTTGCCTTTTTCTGTTTATCAACAGTTAGGTTTAGGTGAACTCAAGGAAACACCTGTTACACTTCAACTAGCTGATCGTTCTGTAAAAATACCTCGAGGGATAGTTGAAGATGTTTTGGTTCAAATTGATAATTTTTACTTCCCTGTTGATTTTATTGTTTTGGACACACATCTTGTTTCAAATCCAAATGTTCAAATTCCTGTTATATTAGGCCGTCCATTTCTTGCAACTTCTAATGCTCTGATAAATTGCAGGAATGGTATTTTGAACATTTCTTTTGGAAATATGACTTTAGAATTGAATGTGTTCAACACTTGCAAGCAACCTGGTGATGATTCAGAAGTACATGAAGTGGATTTCATTGAAGAACTTGTTCATGAACATCTCACCATTACCACATTCCATGATCCTTTAGAAGCTTATTTAATTGAATGTGAGTTTGATAATGCTTCAGAAATTTCACACACTGATTCTTTGTTAAATTCTTTTCAGGTTAAGCATTGTTGGAAACAAAAGTTTGAGGAACTTCCATCACTCACAAATGTCACTGTACCATCAACTATTGAACCACCCAAGCTGGATTTAAAACCATTGCCATCCGAGCTAAAATATTCCTTTTTGGGTGAGAATGAAACTTTTCCAGTCATAAATGAACTTGAGGAACTCAGAAATGATGCATATGAGAATTCTAAAATTCATAAAGAAAGAACTAAAGCCTTTCATGACAAGTTAATTTCAAGAAAAACATTTGATGTTGGGCAAAAAGTTCTACTTTATAATTCTAGACTTCACATATTTCCTGGTAAGTTGAGATCAAGATAGACTGGCCCATTTGTGGTTAAGCATATGTATCATTATGGAGCAGTTGACATTGAGAATCCTAGAAATGGTAACGTATTCAAGGTAAATGGACAAAGACTCAAACTCTTTTTGGAAAATCATGTTACTCAAGAAGAGGTTGTTTTTCTTTCTGATCCTTGTTTTGAAAATAACTAGATGTAAATATAATTTTTTTTTAACCCCGGTTAAATGGCGGATAACGGTACTCCGTGATTATTTAAGTCGGTTCCATCAGCTACCCACAAAACTGATATTGTATATAAATTTCTGTTTCATTTTATTTTATTTCATTTTTTTTCAGGATGGATGATATTCTCAAAAGATTGCAGAAACGATTTCCTCCTTTTCCTCGGAATATTTTACTGAAGCTTTACCAAGTTCGATTAGAAAGATTAAGAATGCTTATGAACAAAAGGATTCCTGAAGACATACGTTGGATAATTGAAGCCAAGGTACGTGAAGATGAATATCTTCCTGTTTTGCATTTACCAGGTACAGGTAGAAGCACTTTTGCAAAGAAGCGACGAGCAAAGCGCATGAGTTCAAATTGCCACAAGTGTGCACGATGGACGTGTAACGGTAAATGTCGTTCTATTGGGATTCCGTCCTCTAATCGAGATGATAAAATTGAATTCATTAAGGATGGACTGAGTAAGGAGAATTTGGGTAATATCCAACTTTCTCTTGAGACGCATCCTAGTGGAGACGTACAAAGAGAAATTCTTGATTTATGGCCGCAATTCCAAAGGGAATGGCAACATCTTGGGAATCTGATGATAAAAGACCCTGTTTGCCAGCTTGTAAGAAAACTGGATGGGAAGCATATCCTCGACTCATAGAATGCGTTTAAGCCGTTTCTGGACGTAAAACCAGAGGAAGATGCCAAATACACTTTCGGCGACATTATTACTTTTGACTTTTACGGTTGATTTTTCTTCTCTTTTTGATTTTCTTCCTGAAATCACGCAAAAATCTTTTGTTAGGTTAACATTTTCTTCTGACAGGTCAAATACACTTTCGGCGACATTATTACTCTTGTCTGATTCACTACTCAGTCCTCTATATATTACACCATGTACTCATTCTCTTTCAGGCACTCGAAAAAGAAAAAAAATGGAAAGCACTTCGTCCCAGCGCATTAAAAAAATTTGTGTCTTTGGAGGTGCTTATCCAGGGAAAAATAACATATTCGCTGATGAAGCCATAAGAGTTGGAGTAATACTTGCCCAACAAAAGATCCACTTGATTTATGGAGGCGGTAGTACGGGTTTAATGGGAGCAGTCGCTACAGCAGCACACGCCGGAGGAAGTCCAGTTCTAGGAATCGTGCCAAAACTATTCACAAGTTTTTGTGGACCTACCGTGGGTAAGGAAATACAAGTCTGGAGTATCCCTGAACGGATAACAATCATGTACCATTCTGCCGATGCATTCATTGCTTTACCAGGAGGTCTGGGTACATTGGAAGAAATAGCTTGCGTGGCTTCTTGGTCATCTTTGGTCACAAATAAGAAACCCATTGGTTTGCTTAATATTAATGGTTATTTTAGTAATTTACTTTCATATTTAGATAATGCTGTGGATAATGGATTCATGTTTTCAGAGGCAAGGAGAACCATAATTTCTGCTACAACCATTGAAGATTTACTCAAAAAGCTACAAGCTTATGAGTGTTTATCTGCTACGGTTGTTTCGCAAACGCTCGGAAAAAGAAAAAGAGATATGGACGAGCAAGGAGTGGATTGCACTTTGTCTTTGTGACATTATCTAACATTTTGCTTGTTGTGTCTCAGTTATAATAAGTGGTTAGCAACCTCTGCAGGTAATATCTCCTAAATTCTACCTTTAAAATTTGACATTGGGGACAATGTCATATTTTAGTAGGGGGTAAGGGACATATTTTGCTAAAAAAAAAAAAAAAAAAAAAAAAAAATTTTGTTGTGTTTTAAGACATTTAGAAGTATTCATTCTGAACAAGGTCTGAGTAAGGGAGACTTGAGACATACCTTGTCAGTTTGATTTAATCTTCTTCTTCTTCAAAAAAAAAAAAAAAAAAAAAAAAAGCATGTTTAGACTTAGTGTGTTTTTTTTTTTGTTACTTTCAATACAATGATGAGATATGAATTGCATAAGTCTAAAACAGATTTATTAGTGAGAAGATTTTCATGAGAATTGAGCTTGATGTCAACCTTTTTATGAGCCAATGTTAATATGATATGTTGATTGAGAAAGAAGCATGTTTAGACTTAATCTGACTTGTATAATCATCTTTGTGAGTTTTTGAGCCTATAATGATTGATGCATTATACAAATCAATCTAATTTCTTTCTTGAGTGCTCTTATGATTACATGATTCTCTAGAACTTGCTTTAAACCGTTTGAGACTATATTGATACATGTGACAACATGAATATGATAGAGGCATTAGGATTATAACCAGAGCCAAACAGCCATCCATTATTAATGTTCTACGAGAACATCCCCACTAGTGAGCCAATTTGAGCCTACATTAAATATGATGTTTTATTGGTAACCACAACTTACACCTAGCCTAAATATGCTTATATCCTTACCCTTGTTCTAAAGATGAATTTTATATTTTGAGACATATTGCAAAAAAACAAGGGATATTTTTATTTGAAAATTTGGGTTAGAAACAAAAGATAAGTGTGGGGGAAGAAAAGAAAAGAAAAAGTCAAGAGAAAAAGAAAGGGATCATTGTCAAATACATTCCCATATTAAAAAAAAAAAAAAAAAAAAAAAAAAAAAAAATCTTCTCTTGAACTTCTAGAAAAAGATGTTACAAAGTTGGTTAGAATGATGCAAAGGCTCAACATGAATATTTAGCCTATGTTATTATGTGCTTTATAAGAGTTTTGAGAAGTTTTATTTGTATGATCTTATTATGTCTCTAAAATCTATGAACTCTTTGGAACCTTTGTGATATCTTTATCCTTTTGTTCTTTAACCACATTATAACCCTTTGGCCCCATTACAACCTTGAATAAAGACCTCTTGATTTATGAAGTTGTATGATCTAAATAGTGGAGAATAGGTGGACAAGCAAGCATATGGTAGAAGTGTTTTCATGAGATTGATTGAGTGTAAACACTTTACCACTACTTTAAAGAGTGAAAATCAAGAGAGTATCCCATGTGAGAAGTTGAGATTAAGTTTGAATATACACTATTTTGATTGAAATATGTTATGTTATTATTGGCTTAACTCAAACTATTTACATTCAAGCAAGATTTTTTGTGAATTTCTTTAAGCTATTGATTAGTTTTTAAGACTTGTCCAATGATTATCTCTAATTTATATTGGAAGGATTAGTTATAATTATTATTTTTAGTTTTTCTTATGTCTTCAATGTTTGTGGGTATCGTCCTAGTAAACCCTCACGAGACTAAACTCGTCCACTAGGGACACCTAGGGGTTTAAAGGCTTGTGTCACATGCTAAGTGCCACCGTGATTTCCTACGAAAATGGATTAGATTAGATTTTCTTATTTTATTTTTATTGAGTCGTTGCTAGGGACTAGCAACAATCTAAGTATGGGGGTGTGATAACTCGTATAATTATATAGTTTTTAGTTATGTTTTATTATTGTTTTGTGTCAAATACGAGTTATTATTGTTTAGTCTAATTGTGTTTATGATCTTTTATATTTTTATGTAATTTGGTGTTTTTCACAAGTTTCTTTGAGTGATTTCAGATTACTAGAATTAAGGGCAAATCCAGTTCAGTTCCAGTTCCGACACCTTTTGCCATATCAGCTATATCTCGAGTTTCACTGAAGCAATAAGGCTGAACTTTGTATCCCTGCAAAGCTAAGAGGCATATCTATCTTTTTCATGTTTTACACTTCTTGAAACGGAGTCGTTTTCCCTAGCGAAATCGACCATCAAGTTGGCTGATGTGCAATGACGTCTGTTCTGCACCGTTTTGGTATTTTGACCATATCTCCCGATCCACGTGCGCAAATGATCTGATTCCAACGGCTATGGATCCGTAACTGATAGGGGTATATTTTTCTAGAAGACCATTTTATCAGATCGAGCCTCCAACATTGACAAAATCGACCATCAAGCTGGCTGATCAGAATTGTCATACAATATGACGAAAATTGTTAGAAAAATGCACCCACCTATTATACCTACCTTTGAAATTTGTAAAACTTGTCTCTTGTCATTTAGCCCTCCAAAATGTGTATAAATAGAGGGCCTTGGATGAGTATTGGGATACATTATACATTGGTAGGATATTAGCCTTTGTAGTAAAATTCTCTAAGTTTTCTTCTTCTTTCCTTTCTCTAGTTTTCTTTTTTATCTACTTATGCTTCTTACATTTCTTTTCATTTTATTCATATCTAGTATGTGTTGCTAATCATATTGTTGAGGTGATGAGGTGAAGCTCTTGGTAAATGCTAAGGTTAGTCTCTTAAACATGAGCTAAAATGAATCATCATTTATAAATACTAGTATAGATAATATTTTCTTTTGGTTTAAAATCATACTTGCAAAGTAGAGATCTTGATTCATTATTGACAATGAAAATGGCACAGTAAATGCTTGGTTTCATAACCTTGATTTGTTGTAGACATATACCTTGGCATAAGGAATGCTTGGACTCTTTTTATGAGTTTTGAGGACACCAAATGAACATAATATCATATGCTATGGACGTTGGACTGAATTGCTAAACCTTCCGATTGGAACCTCCCTTATGTGTGGATTTCAATTGTGTAATAAAACAAGATTAATCTTAGCATAACACCAAGAGTGGATTCTCTAACCTCAACATCTTTTCTTATTGTTTTTATATCTTGTTTAATTTCTTTTATGTTATTTTGTTTATTTTGTTCTCTAATATCTTGTTTATCTTATTTTGTTGTTGATTCCCTAATATCTTGTTTACTCTCTTTTTCTTATATATTTATAAACTTATACTTACTAGTACGCTTCCCTGTGGTTCGACCTCGGACACCCGAGAATTTATTACTTGAACATAACCTGCACTTGGGTTTACAACTCTTAATTGAGTCTCCATCAGTTGGCATTATAGCCAGCCTTATAGAGATATTTTATGTATGTTCGACCTTATAGCCGAATCATTTAGTTATGTTTTGAACATACTTTTTGCTAGCATAGGATGCTAAGTTGACATCACTATTTTCTCATATATAAATCATATTATATTAAATTTGTTATATAGTTTGGTCTAACAACTCCCATAATAAAGTAACTTGCTTAATGAATGATTAATTCATGGATAACTGATAACTCGTATAATTACATAGTTTTTAGTTATGTTTTATTATTGTTTTGTGTCAAATACGAGTTATTATTGCTTAGTCTAATTGTGTTTATGATCTTTTATATTTTTATGTAATTTGGTGTTTTTCACGAGTTTTTTTGAGTGATTTCAGATTACTAGGTTAAATCAAGAATTAAGGGCAAATCCAGTTCAGTTCCAGTTCCGACACCGTTTGCCATATCAGCCATATCTGGAGTTTCACTGAAGCATTAAGGCTGAAATTTTTACAGTGCAAAGTTAAGAGGCATATCTATCTTTTTCATGCTTTACACTTCTTGAAACGGAGTCGTTTTCCCTAGCGAAATCAACCATCAAGTTGGCTGATGTGCAATGACGTCTGTGCTGACCAGTTTTGGTATTTTGACCATATCTTCTGATCCACATCAGCAAATTAGCTGATTCCAACGGCTATGGATCACAAACTGATAGGGGAACATTTTTGTAGAAGACTATTGGATCAGATCAAGCCTCCAACATTGACAAAATCAACCACCAAGCTGGCTGATCAGAATTGTCATTCAATATGAAGAAAATTGTTAGAAAAATGCACCCACCTATTATACCTACCTTTGAAATTTATAAAGCTTGTCTCTTGTCATTTAGCTCTCCAAAATGTGTATAAATAGAGGGCCTTGGATGATTGTAAGAGTATTATTGTACATTGGTAGGATATTAGCCATTGTAATAAAATTCTCTAAGTTTTCTTCTTCTTTCCTTTCTTTAGTTTTCTTTTTCTTTATTTACTTATGCTTCTTACATTTCTTTTCATTTTATTCATATCTAGTATGTATTGCTAATCATATTGTTGAGGTGATGAGGTGAAGCTCTTGGTAAATGCTAAGGTTAGTCTCTTAAACATGAGCTAAAATGAATCATCATTTATAAACACTAGTATAGATAATATTTTCTTTTGGTTTAAAATCATACTTGCAAAGTAGGGATCTTGATTCATTATTGACAATGAAAATGGCACAGTAAATGCTTGGTTTCATAACCTTGATTTGTTGTAGACATATACCTTGGCATAAGGAATACTTGAACTCTTTTTATGAGTTTTGAGGACACCAAATGAACATAATATCATATGCTATGGACGTTGGACAATTTGGACTGAATTGCTAAACCTTCCGATTGGAATCTCCCTTATGTGTGAATCTCAATTGTGTAATAAAACAAGATTAATCTTAGCATAACACCAAAAGTGGATTCTCTAACCTCAACATCTTTTCTTATTATTTTTTTATATCTTGTTTAATTTCTTTTATGTTATTTTGTTTATTTTGTTCTCTAATATCTTGTTTACTTTCTTTGTTGTTGATCCCCTAATATCTTGTTTACTTTCTTTTTCTTATATATTTATAAACTTATACTTACTAATACGCTTCCCTGTGGTTCGACCTCGGACACCCGAGAATTTATTACTTGAACATAACCTGCACTTGGGTTTACAACTCTTAATTGAGTTTCCATCAAGTTTTTGGCGCCGTTGCCGGGGAAGCAATACTAAGTATATAAGTTTATAAGTATATTTATTTTTATTGGCTGGTTATACCGCCTAATTTTCTATATATTTATATTTATATTGTATATTAACTTTGTTTTATTTTTATTGGCTGGTTATACCGCCTAATTTTCTATATTAACTTTGTTTTATGCTTGTTTGGCGACGTGATTTTAGATCTCGTCGTTTAGTTAGATTTTATTGTGAAACTTTTTCAGGTAATCTTTCTAATACAACTCCTACCATGGCTGACAATGACAGACAAGTACGCACCATGCGTGACTACTTGCAACCAACTCGAAGCTCATCACCCTCTTGTTTTATTTTTCCTCTCAATGCAAACAACTTTCGTTTTAAACCAGGTATGATAGCTTTGCTTCCAAATTTCCATGGGTTAGAATCGGAAAGTGCTTACGCGTTTCTAAAAGACTTCGAAGATGTATGTGTCACCTTTAATGACCAACAATGTACAAATGAAATTGTCAAGCTAAAATTATTTCCTTTTTCTTTAAAAGATAAAATAAAAATTTGGCTTCATAATTTAAAACCAAGGTCAATTGGCACATGGCAAGTGATGGAAACTCAATTAAGAGTTGTAAACCCAAGTGCAGGTTATGTTCAAGTAATAAATTCTCGGGTGTCTGAGGTCGAACCACAGGGAAGCGTATTAGTAAGTATAAGTTTATAAATATATAAGAAAAAGAAAATAAACAAGATATTAGGGAATCAATAACAAAGAAAGTAAACAAGATATTAGAGAACAAAATAAACAAAATAACATAAAAGCAATTAAACAAGATATAAAAAAAACAATAAGAAAAGATGTTGAGGTTAGAGAATCCACTCTTGGTGTTATGCTAAGATTAATCTTGTTTTATTACACAATTGAAATCCACACATAAGGGAGGTTCCAACCGGAAGGTTTAGCAATTCAGTCCAAATTGTCCAACGTCCATAGCATATGATATTATGTTCATTTGGTGTCCTCAAAACTCACAAAAAGAGTCCAAGCATTCCTTATGCCAAGGTATATGTCTACAACAAATCAAGGTTATGAAACCAAGCATTTACTGTGCCATTTTCATTGTCAATAATGAATCAAGATCTCTACTTTGCAAGTATGATTTTAAACCAAAAGAAAATATTATCTACACTAGTGTTTATAAATGATGATTCATTTTAGCTCATGTTGAAGAGACTAACCTTAGCATTTACCAAGAGCTTCACCTCATCACCTCAACAATATGATTAGCAACACATACTAGATATGAATAAAATGAAAAGAAATGTAAGAAGCATAAGTAAATAAAAAAGAAAACTAGAGAAAGGAAAGAAGAAGAAAACTTAGAGAATTTTACTACAAAGGCTAATATCCTACCAATGTATAATGTATGCTAATACTCATCCAAGGCCCTCTATTTATACACATTTTGGAGAGCTAAATGACAAGAGACAAGCTTTATAAATTTCAAAGGTAGGTATAATAGGTGGGTGCATTTTTCTAACAATTTTCGTCATGTTGTATGACAATTCTGATCAGCCAGCTTGATGGTCGATTTTGTCAATGTTGGAGGCTCGATCGGATCAAATAGTCTTCTAGAAAAATATGCCCCTATCCGTTACTGATCCATAGCCGTTGAAATAAGATCATTTGCTCATGTGGATCGGAAGATATAGTCAAAATACCAAAACGGTGCAGAACAGACATCATTGCACATCAGCCAACTTGATGGTTGATTTCGGTAGGGAAAACGACTCCGTTTCAAGAAGTGTAAAACATGAAAAAGATAGATATGCCTCTTAACTTTGCATGGTTAAAATTTCAGCCTTATTGCTTCAGTGAAACTCCAAATATAGCTGATATGAAAAAAGGTGTCGGAACTGGAACTGAATTGGATTGGATTTGCCCTTAATTCTTGACTTAACCTAGTAATCTGAAATCACTCAAAGAAACTCATGAAAAAACACCAAATTACATAAAAATATAAAATATCATAAACACAAGTAGACTAAGCAATAATAACTCGTATTTGACACAAAACAATAATAAAACATAATTAAAAACTATATAATTATACGAGTTATCACACCCCCACGCTTAGATTGTTGCTAGTCCCTAGCAACGACTCAATAAAAATAAAATAAGAAAATCTAATCTAATCCATTTTCGTTGGAAATCACGGTGGCACTTAGCATGTGACACAAGCCTTTAAACCCCTAGGTGTCCCTAGTGGACGAGTTTAGTCTCGTGAGGGTTTGCTAGAATGATACCCACAAACATTGAAAAACTAAAATATAAGTAAACTACATACACTAAAAATATTTACTCCTAATCCTTTCAATATAAATTAGAGACAATCTTTGAACAAGTCTTATAAACTAATCAATAGCTCAAAGAATTTCACAAAAATTCATGCTTGAATGTAAATAAACGAGTTAAGCCAATATTAACATAACATATTTCAATCAAAATAGTGCATATTCAACTTAATCTCAACTTCTCACTATACTCTCATGATTTTCACTCTTTAAAGTAGTGGTAAAGTGTTTACACTCAATCAATCTCATGAAAACGGTTCTACCATATGCTTGCTTGTCCACCTATTCTCCACTATTTAGATCATACAACTTCATAAATCAAGAGGTCTTTTTTCAAGGTTGTAATGGGGCCAAAGGGTTATAATGTGGTTAAAGAACAAAAGGATAAAGATATCACAAAGGTTCCAAAGAGTTCATAGAGTTTAGAGACATAATAAGATCATACAAATAAAACTTCTCAAAACTCTTATAAAGCACATAATAACATAGGCTAAATATTCATGTTGAGCCTTTGCATCATTCTAACCAACTTTGTAACATCTTTTTCTAGAAGTTCAAGAGAAGATTTTTTTTTTTTTTTTTTAATATGGGAATGTATTTGACAATGATCCCTTTCTTTTTCTCTTGACTTTTTCTTTTCTTTTCTTCCCCCACACTTATCTTTTGTTTCTAACCCAAATTTTCAAATAAAAATATCCCTTGTTTTTTTGCAATATGTCTCAAAATATAAAATTCATCTTTAGAACAAGGGTAAGGATATAAGCATATTTAGGCTAGGTGTAAGTTGTGGTTACCAATAAAACATCATATTTAATGTAGGCTCAAATTGGCTCACTAGTGGGGATGTTCTCTTAGAACATTAATAATGGATGGCTGTTTGGCTCTCGTTATAATCCTAATGCCTCTATCATATTCATGTTGTCACATGTATCAATATAGTCTCAAACGGTTTAAAGCAAGTTCTAGAGAATCATGTAATCATAAGAGCACTCAAGAAAGAAATTAGATTGATTTGTATAATGCATCAATCATTATAGGCTCAAAAACTCACAAAGATGATTATACAAGTCAGATTAAGTCTAAACATGCTTCTTTCTCAATCAACATATCATATTAACATTGGCTCATAAAAAGGTTGACATCAAGCTCAATTCTCATGAAAATCTTCTCACTAATAAATCTGTTTTAGACTTATGCAATTCATATCTCATCATTGTATTGAAAGTAACTAAAAAAAACACACTAAGTCTAAACATGCTTTTTTTTTTTTTTTTTTTTTTTTTTGTTTTTTTTTTTGTTTTTTTTTTGTTTTTTTTTTGTTTTTTTTTTGTTTTGAAAGAAGAAGATTAAATCAAACTGACAAGGTATGTCTCAAGTCTCCCTTACTCAGACCTTGTTCAGAATGAATACTTCTAAATGTCTTAAAACACAAATTTTTTTTTTTTTTTTTTGAAGATTAGTAAAAATTATATTTACATCTAGTTATTTTCAAAACAAGGATCAGAAAGAAAAACAACCTCTTCTTGAGTAACATGATTTTCCAAAAAGAGTTTGAGTCTTTGTCCATTTACCTTGAATACGTTACCATTTTGAGGATTCTCAATGTCAACTGCTCCATAATGATACACATGCTTAACACAAATGGGCCAGTCCATCTTGATCTCAATTTACCAGGAAATATGTGAAGTCTAGAATTATAAAGTAGAACTTTTTGCCCAACATCAAATGTTTTTCTTGAAATTAACTTGTCATGAAAGGCTTTAGTTCTTTCTTTATGAATTTTAGAATTCTCATATGCATCATTATGAGTTCCTCAAGTTCATTTATGACTGGAAAAGTTTCATTCTCACCCAAAAAGGAATATTTTAGCTCGGATGGCAATGGTTTTAAATCAGCTTGGGTGGTTCAATAGTTGATGGTACAGTGACATTTATGAGTGATGGAAGTTCCTCAAACTTTGTTTCCAACAATGCTTAACCTGAAAAGAATTTAACAAAGAATCAGTCTGTGAAATTTCTGAAGCATTATCCAACTCACATTCAATTAAATAAGCTTCTAAAGGATCATGGAATGTGGTAGTGGTGAGATGTTCATGAACAAGTTCTTCAATGAAATCCACTTCATGTACTTCTGAATCATCACCAGGTTGCTTGCAAGTGTTGAACACATTTAATTCTAAAGTCATATTTCCAAAAGAAATGTTCAAAATACCATTCCTGCAATTTATCAGAGCATTAGAAGTTGCAAGAAACGGACGGCCTAATATAACAGGAATTTGAACATTTGGATTTGAAACAGGATGTGTGTCCAAAACAATAAAATCAACAGGGAAGTAAAAATTTTCAATTTGAACCAAAACATCTTCAACTATCCCTCGAGGAATTTTTACAGAACGATCAGCTAGTTGAAGTGTAACAGGTGTTTCCTTGAGTTCACCTAAACCTAACTGTTGATAAACAGAAAAAGGAAAAAGATTAACACTAGCACCAAGATCAAGCAATGCACGTTCTATTCTAGTGTTTCCAATGATGCATGAGATTGTTGGACATCCAGGATCTTTGAATTTTGGTGGAGTAAGGTGCTGAATGATTGAGCTCACACTTTCCGTCAAAAATGCTTTCTTTTGTACATTATGTTTCCTTTTAACTGTGCACATGTCCTTCAAAAATTTAGCATAAGATGGAACTTGTTTGATTGCATCCAATAAAGGAATGTTAATCTTAACTTGTTTGAAAAGTTCATAAATTTCTGCATTTTGATTCAAATTCTTTATTGTTTGCAACCTTTGAGGAAAAGGAGCAGGATGCATACCTTTTTCTTTGTCCAAATTTTCAAGAAGTTCAGACTTACCATCATCCTTACCATTACTTTTCGGAGGGGAAAGAGGATCTTGGTCTTTTGATGGAATGTTTTTGTCAATTGCCTTTCCACTTCGAAAAGTTGTGATAGAACTGGCATTTTCCTGTTGAGTTTCATTGGAGCAAGAAACAAGACATTGAGTAGAAGGGTTAGGCTGAGGTTGAGCAGGAAACTTACCTTTTTCTTGAGTGCGTAATGAAGCTGTCAATGTGGACAAGGTGTTTTTGATCTCATTGATGTCCTGTGAAGTTTGGTTATTCACATTTGCTTGTGTTTGCATGAATGCTTGCAATGTCTCTTCCAAGGTTTGTACACGTGAAGGTTGATAGGAAAAAGTGTTGCCCGGCTTTTGAGATTGTGGTACCTGAACATGATTATTATTCCGCCAACTGAAGTTGGGATGACTTCTCCATTCAGGGTTATACGTTTCAGAGTAAGGAGAAGGAAAAGGCTTTTTAAATGTGTTTATGGAATTTACTTGATCATGCAACGCTTCTTTAAGAATGGGAATGTTTGGACATTCAGAAGTGGGGTGTCCCATGATTTCACAAATTCCACAACTTTCTTCATTTTTAACCGTTTTGACTTCTTTTACTTCTCTAAGTTCCATGGCTTCAATCTTTCTAGCCAAATTAGCTACTTTAGCTTTTATCTCATCTTCTTGACTAAAATGATATTTACCTCTGTTAGAAACAAGATTAGATCTATTGAAACTTTCAGAGGAATTATCTGTGTGCCAGGCTTGAGAGTTATCTGCCAAATGGTCTAGTTAGTCAAAGGCTTCTTCAGGTTCTTTTTCTAGAAACTCACCGTTACACATTGTTTCAACAAATTGTTTAGTTTCGGGAGTTAAACTTTCATAAAAGAAACTAATAAGACGCCATTTTTCAAAACCATGATGTGGACAAGAACTTAACAAATCTTTAAAACGCTCCCAGCACTGAAAAAATGCTTCATTTTGATTTTGATTGAAATTTTGAATCTGTCTTTTCAAAGCAGTAGTTTTATGTGCTGGGAAAAATTTCTTTAGAAACTCAGTTTGTAATTCTTGCCATGTGCCAATTGACCTTGGTTTTAAATTATGAAGCCAAATTTTTGCTTTATCTTTTAAAGAAAAAGGAAATAATTTTAGCTTGACAATTTCATTTGTACATTGTTGGTCATTAAAGGTGACACATACATCTTCGAAGTCTTTTAGAAACGAGTAAGCACTTTCCGATTCTAACCCATGGAAATTTGGAAGCAAAGCTATCATACCTGGTTTAAAACGAAAGTTGTTTGCATTGAGAGGAAAAATAAAACAAGAGGGTGATGAGCTTCGAGTTGGTTGCAAGTAGTCACGCATGGTGCGTACTTGTCTGTTCTCATCTTCAGCATGAACACTTTCATTGTCAGCCATGGTAGGAGTTGTATTATAAAGATTACCTGAAAAAGTTTCACAATAAAATCTAACTAAACGACGAGATCTAAAATCACGTCGCCAAACAAGCATAAAACAAAGTTAATATACAGATTAGGCGGTATAACCAGCCAATAAAAATAAGACAAAGTTAATATACAATATAAATATAAATATATAGAAAATTAGGCGGTATAACCAGCCAATAAAAATAAATATAGGCGGTATAACCAGCCAATAAAAATAAATATACTTATAAACTTATATACTTAGTATTGCCTCCCCGGCAACGGCGCCAAAAACTTGATGGAAACTCAATTAAGAGTTGTAAACCCAAGTGCAGGTTATGTTCAAGTAATAAATTCTCGGGTGTCCGAGGTCGAACCACAGGGAAGCGTATTAGTAAGTATAAGTTTATAAATATATAAGAAAAAGAAAATAAACAAGATATTAGGGAATCAATAACAAAGAAAGTAAACAAGATATTAGAGAACAAAATAAACAAAATAAGATAAAAGCAATTAAACAAGATATAAAAAAAACAATAAGAAAAGATGTTGAGGTTAGAGAATCCACTCTTGGTGTTATGCTAAGATTAATCTTGTTTTATTACACAATTGAAATCCACACATAAGGGAGGTTCCAACCGGAAGGTTTAGCAATTCAGTCCAAATTGTCCAACGTCCATAGCATATGATATTATGTTCATTTGGTGTCCTCAAAACTCACAAAAAGAGTCCAAGCATTCCTTATGCCAAGGTATATGTCTACAACAAATCAAGGTTATGAAACCAAGCATTTACTGTGCCATTTTCATTGTCAATAATGAATCAAGATCTCTACTTTGCAAGTATGATTTTAAACCAAAAGAAAATATTATCTACACTAGTGTTTATAAATGATGATTCATTTTAGCTCATGTTGAAGAGACTAACCTTAGCATTTACCAAGAGCTTCACCTCATCACCTCAACAATATGATTAGCAACACATACTAGATATGAATAAAATGAAAAGAAATGTAAGAAGCATAAGTAAATAAAAAAGAAAACTAGAGAAAGGAAAGAAGAAGAAAACTTAGAGAATTTTACTACAAAGGCTAATATCCTACCAATGTATAATGTATGCTAATACTCATCCAAGGCCCTCTATTTATACACATTTTGGAGAGCTAAATGACAAGAGACAAGCTTTATAAATTTCAAAGGTAGGTATAATAGGTGGGTGCATTTTTCTAACAATTTTCGTCATGTTGTATGACAATTCTGATCAGCCAGCTTGATGGTCGATTTTGTCAATGTTGGAGGCTCGATCGGATCAAATAGTCTTCTAGAAAAATATGCCCCTATCCGTTACTGATCCATAGCCGTTGAAATAAGATCATTTGCTCATGTGGATCGGAAGATATAGTCAAAATACCAAAACGGTGCAGAACAGACATCATTGCACATCAGCCAACTTGATGGTTGATTTCGGTAGGGAAAACGACTCCGTTTCAAGAAGTGTAAAACATGAAAAAGATAGATATGCCTCTTAACTTTGCATGGTTAAAATTTCAGCCTTATTGCTTCAGTGAAACTCCAAATATAGCTGATATGAAAAAAGGTGTCGGAACTGGAACTGAATTGGATTGGATTTGCCCTTAATTCTTGACTTAACCTAGTAATCTGAAATCACTCAAAGAAACTCATGAAAAAACACCAAATTACATAAAAATATAAAATATCATAAACACAAGTAGACTAAGCAATAATAACTCGTATTTGACACAAAACAATAATAAAACATAATTAAAAACTATATAATTATACGAGTTATCAGCAAGAATTACAAATTGAGTTTCTAAAGAAATTTTTCCCAGCACATAAAACTACTGCTTTGAAAAGACAGATTCAAAATTTCAATCAAAATCAAAATGAAGCATTTTTTCAGTGCTGGGAGCGTTTTAAAGATTTGTTAAGTTCTTGTCCACATCATGGTTTTGAAAAATGGCATCTTATTAGTTTCTTTTATGAAAGTTTAACTCCCGAAACTAAACAATTTGTTGAAACAATGTGTAACGGTGAGTTTCTAGAAAAAGAACCTGAAGAAGCCTTTGACTACCTAGACCATTTGGCAGATAACTCTCAAGCCTGGCACACAGATAATTCCTCTGAAAGTTCCAATAGATCTAATCTTGTTTCTAACAGAGGTAAATATCATTTTAGTCAAGAAGATGAGATAAAAGCTAAAGTAGCTAATTTGGCTAGAAAAATTGAAGCCATGGAACTTAGAGAAGTAAAAGAAGTCAAAACGGTTAAAAATGAAGAAAGTTGTGGAATTTGTGAAATCATGGGACACCCCACTTCTGAATGTCCAAACATTCCCATTCTTAAAGAAGCGTTGCATGATCAAGTAAATTCCATAAACACATTTAAAAAGCCTTTTCCTTCTCCTTACTCTGAAACGTATAACCCTGAATGGAGAAATCATCCCAACTTCAGTTGGCGGAATAATAATCATGTTCAGGTACCACAATCTCAAAAGCCGGGCAACACTTTTT